>CP092873.1:90100241-90181463 GCA_030710605.1 Cordylochernes scorpioides | reverse complement strand
AGTTTAGTTACAAAGACCTGGTGTGTTTATTATTTGATCGTAATACGTGATATCTGAACCGTCAACAAAATGTTTCAATGCATTTATTAAATATTAAAAAGGCATATCCTGACCAGGAGCACATGTGCTTCACAGGAAGGCAGAGCGCCATCTGGTGAAACAGAAATCAACTAAACATTGATTTAGCCTGCTCCCTGATATTTGGCCAACCCAATTTCCTGATAAATCAAGAAGAAGCCATCCACGAACGCGTTTCGCGCTTTGGCGCTCGTCAGCGTGGAGTTGATTTATCAGGAAATTTGGGTTGGCCCAAATAGCAGGGAACAGGCTCAATCAATGTTTAGCTGATTTCTGTTCCACCGGATGGCGCTCTGCCTTCTGTAAAGCACATGTGCTCCTGGTCAGAATATGCCATTTTTTAAATATTGATTTCAACACCTAATATTTTTATCTTTTATTTTTCTTTCGTTTTTTCATTTATTAAATGTGAGAGGTGCTTCTTTTGCCCACGAATTCCATCTTTCCATACTTATAATTGGAGTGCATTTTTGCTTTTTTTTTTCTTTGAAATTTCTTATTTTTTACGAAGGATTTCGTCTGCTGACAAATAAACGTCGAATGCGATATTCTGTTGACCGATCGTTTGGTTTTAAAACTCCGAGAGGAACCGTCCTCATAAAGTGAGAGTTGTTTTCGGGAAACTGTGTGAGCGAGGATAGTCCAACAATTCCAACCTCCAACCAAGCTGGGATAAGATTGATTCGCTACTTAATCCAAAACTGAATCAACAAAAATCTTCAACTACTCGATGATACCACAGCAGTCACAAAATATCCGAAATATAAACTATGACTGGTAAAATTGGCCTTTCTACTGAAACTTGAAATAGGCAACTTTCTCGACAAACACCATCTCAGCACGGTTCCGTGTAGGTAGGAAGTCTCGCAAACATCTCAGCACGGTGCCGTGTAGGTACGGAGTCTCGCAAATATTTCGGCACAGTACCGTGTAGGAACGTAGTCACGCAAATATGTCGGCACGGTACCGTGTAGGCACGGAGTCTCGCAAACATCTCAGCACGTATAACGTGTAAATCGGCGTAATTGTTGACTGTATTGTGTGAGAACACAACCATTTTGACAAATTTTCAAATTAAGATTTATTTTATTTTTACATCCATTTTGTTGTTAGATGAGAATATCCTTGGTTCTCTGAATGTTCCCACCCTCCTGGTTATTGCGACATGGGCTTGTGATTCAAATCTTACTTATTTTTGCATCATTGAATCACATTACTTTGCTCCACATTATAACATCAGGTTTCAGTTCTAGTTGTTGTTTCAACTAAATTCGGATTTTTCTCTTTTTCTTTCCCTTCGTGTAGCTTTTACCTTCAAAGACATCAATAAGAAGGCAGTTGCCTTTTATATGGCGTTTTTGGCAAATCATTGGGCTTTAATATGTTTCAATAATACATTATTGTTGGTGTTGTGTCCAATGAAGAGCCTCAGATGTCTCCATGCATCTCTATTACAGCAGTAGCAATGTCCACTATCTTGGGGTGTCTAAAGCTGCTGCTCTGGGTCTATGTCAATTTTCTGCAAGGCTGTAGCCATTGCTGGGCATGAGAATATGTGGGTAGGTGTTAGTTCCACACCAGGACAGTTGTTGCATAGGTTCTTGTGCCATCTGGATGTATTGTAATGCATACATTGCAATGATTAAATAAATAACCGCTTTAAACAACGCGCAATCTATTACGTGAGAAATAAAATAATTAAGCACGATTTTTTCAGTTCCATATAAAGCAAAATGTCTTCTCAGTTCTTACTGAGATAAAAATATTGTTCTATCGAGGGAGGGGGGGGATCAGTAAGGAAGGTAGAAGGTTTGTTTCATATTGACACGAGACATCCATGTTTAATGGTTTTATTTCTTGACAACCGCTTTGTGTCGTAGTGATAACGTGTTTCACCAAGTGTGTTTCCAATAAAATCCTAATTAAAATATAACTAAAATGGCCTCAAACCGCCTAAAGGTTTAAAAAGGGTCACCTGGTATAAACAGACAAGTTTAGATAAATGTAGAAAAATATAGTGAAAGATTTCATTGCCCCCCCCCCCCCCCCCCAGAATATCCTAGAAATCGCACTTGGAGCTCGGCCCCCAAACTGCCAGTCGACGGAGTTAAATGTTGTTGCAGAATCCCGAGAGGATGACGTAATCCCGCCGTGTGCGGAATTATTGTGTTAGACCAAGTTTCCTAACGAATGGATTAGGTCTGGCACCGCTACGAACTTTGACAATCCAATTATAAGCTGATGGGAGAGTTTTCGCGGATGACAGGAAATCAAAGTGGCGGGCTCCGTGAAGTCCCTGTTGATTCTGACGGAGTTTAGATTTGCATTTTATATCGCGTGGGCTTCTGTACACTAGAGAATTGTTGAATTCTGTGGAGATTTTTGTTTTATTCGTTAATACATGGAATAAAATGGCGCGAGGATGACTGACCCCATCCTGGCGGTGTACAAACCACGCGGCAGAATAATTCTCCAGTTAAGAGGAAATTTAAGAAGGAGCAATTTTTTACAAGCCGAGAGTGGCTAGAATTTGAATAAGGAACATTTGCATCCCGAAAACATTCCTCAGGGAGAAAGTTTCTTCACTCCTCCGACTGCGGAGGATTAAACCAATTTGTCACAAAATGAAAACAATCTATGTCATCGATTCGGGGCTTAAAAACTGAATTTTAGGCCTAGGCAATGGAGAGATGACTTATGTCTAGTTTGATATTTCATTCAATCAATATCTTCTAATTTCAACGTTTTTCAATAATGCGAGCATGCAATCCACAAGACCAATTAAAACTTAAATAACAAATAAAATGCTACCTCGATGCTCTGTGATCGAAATGAAAACATCTGTGTCTTACATTGATGCGTTCCCTTCACATTTAAATAATTTCCGGGTCGTTGGCGATTGGTACCGATGGTACTTCCAGGTCTTCAGACCAACAGCACCCCTCTTTCCTTCTCCATGATGTCTATTAGAAAAGCTGAGACAATGGGACCTAATGAAGATCGTTTAAGCAACTTGAGGAATAAGCAACAACAACAGTTGACGATTTATGCTCCAGGAGCCCGGGTTATTTTTTCTCTTTTTTTCCTTTCCGGACCGCGTGCCTAGAACCAACTTATGCAAATTGTTTAAAACACGAGAACGAAACGTATAACGATTGGTTTCTTTATTATTTTATGCAAATACGATACTTCCCAAACCTGCGGCTCTGATTATTTAACTTGCAAATTAACCTCGAACCCAGGCCGCGCCTCACAGAACTATATCCTGATTGGTTTATTTTCCCGCTCGTCTGGGTTTTTTATTTTAAAAATAATTCCAATTTATTTCTCTATCTGGATCTTTCGTTGAGGTTTTTAATTATTTGAAGAGAACCGAAATCAATATCTTGGAGAATGTTGGCGTAAACACAACTCTCGCGTTCACGTTTAAGAAAATTATTATTGCGTAAGAGGAAAATATTAAATATATATGTCCATCATATTTTAAAATCTAGAAAATATACGAATCTATTTTTATATAAAATAGGGATAAATCTATATTTAAGATATTAGTTTTACAAATAAAAAGTTTAGAATTCCGTAGAAGCTTCCTGTGACGTCATCACCCTAAATTACATCAGAGCAGACGGGGAATTCTTTTGTTTTTTCACCTCGATCTTCTGGCTAAAAAGGCTTAACAGAAGTTCCGTCCATTCCTGGGGCAATTCCCTAACGTATTCCCTAATTAGGCTTAAATAATGAAGTCCACGTCGTTTTCCTCATCTTCCCTGAACCCAAAATAAAATAGACGCCAACAACAACAAACAAAAAAGCGACGAAAATCATTTTTAATTAAAGTCCAGTGGCACATGTGGCAACATGTGCGATGACGTCAGAAATCGATCACACAGCTGACTACAGGCCATTTTTAGGTAAAAATTAATAACCCGACGACGCAGGAGGGGGGACCCGGGTTATTACATATTCTCTTCTGGGGTGGGGCCACCGTCCAGACCCAGGGGCCATTACACATTAAGATTGGTTGTGAAAACATCTAAAAAACTTTATTAATGGCAAGCTTCCAGGTCCGAGTGCCAGCAGTGTTACTCGTTGTTGGACCAAATCTACCAGCAACGTAGCTCGTTGTTGGACCAAACCTACCAGCAGTGTTGTTCGTTGTTGGACCAAATCTACCAGCAGTGTTGTTCGTTGTTGGACCAAATCTACCAACAATGCTGCTCGTTGTTGGACCAAATCTACCAGCAGTGTTGCTCGTTGTTGGACCAAACCTACCAGCAGTGTTGCTCGTTGTTGGACCAAACCTACCAGCAGTGTTGCTCGTTGTTGGACCAAATCTACCAGCAGTGTTGCTCGTTGTTGGACCAAACCTACCACCAGTGTTGTTCGTTGTTGGACCAAACCTACCAGCAGTGTTGCTCGTTGTTGGACCAAATCTACCAACAATGTTGCTCGTTGTTGGACCAAATCTACCAGCAGTGTTGCTCGTTGTTGGACCAAACCTACCAGCAATGTTGCTCGTTGTTGGACCAAACCTACCAGCAGTGTTGCTCGTTGTTGGACCAAATCTACCAGCAATGTTGCTCGTTGTTGGACCAAATCTACCAGCAGTGTTGTTCGTTGTTGGACCAAATCTACCAACAATGCTGCTCGTTGTTGGACCAAATCTACCAGCAATGTTGCTCGTTGTTGGACCAAATCTACCAGCAGTGTTGCTCGTTGTTGGACCAAACCTACCAGCAATGTTGCTCGTTGTTGGACCAAACCTACCAGCAATGTTGCTCGTTGTTGGACCAAACCTACCAGCAGTGTTGCTCGTTGTTGGACCAAATCTACCAGCAGTGTTGCTCGTTGTTGGACCAAACCTACCAGCAATGTTGCTCGTTGTTGGACCAAACCTACCAGCAGTGTTGCTCGTTGTTGGACCAAATCTACCAACAATGTTGCTCGTTGTTGGACCAAACCTACCAGCAATGTTGCTCGTTGTTGGACCAAACCTACCAGCAGTGTTGCTCGTTGTTGGACCAAATCTACCAGCAGTGTTGCTCGTTGTTGGACCAAACCTACCAGCAATGTTGCTCGTTGTTGGACCAAATCTACCAGCAGTGTTGCTCGTTGTTGGACCAAATCTACCAACAATGTTGCTCGTTGTTGGACCAAACCTACCAGCAGTGTTGCTCGTTGTTGGACCAAATCTACCAACAATGTTGCTCGTTGTTGGACCAAATCTACCAGCAGTGTTGCTCGTTGTTGGACCAAACCTACCAGCAATGTTGCTCGTTGTTGGACCAAATCTACCAGCAGTGTTGCTCGTTGTTGGACCAAACCTACCACCAGTGTTGTTCGTTGTTGGACCAAACCTACCAGCAGTGTTGCTCGTTGTTGGACCAAATCTACCAGCAACGTAGCTCGTTGTTGGACCAAACATACCAGCAGTGTTGTTCGTTGTTGGACCAAATCTACCAACAATGCTGCTCGTTGTTGGACCAAATCTACCAGCAGTGTTGCTCGTTGTTGGACCAAACCTACCAGCAGTGTTGCTCGTTGTTGGACCAAATCTACCAGCAGTGTTGCTCGTTGTTGGACCAAACCTACCACCAGTGTTGTTCGTTGTTGGACCAAACCTACCAGCAGTGTTGCTCGTTGTTGGACCAAACCTACCAGCAGTGTTGCTCGTTGTTGGACCAAATCTACCAACAATGTTGCTCGTTGTTGGACCAAACCTACCAGCAGTGTTGCTCGTTGTTGGACCAAACCTACCAGCAGTGTTGCTCGTTGTTGGACCAAACCTACCAGCAGTGTTGCTCGTTGTTGGACCAAATCTACCAACAATGTTGCTCGTTGTTGGACCAAACCTACCAGCAGTGTTGCTCGTTGTTGGACCAAATCTACCAACAATGTTGCTCGTTGTTGGACCAAATCTACCAGCAGTGTTGCTCGTTGTTGGACCAAACCTACCAGCAATGTTGCTCGTTGTTGGACCAAACCTACCAGCAATGTTGCTCGTTGTTGGACCAAATCTACCAGCAGTGTTGCTCGTTGTTGGACCAAACCTACCAGCAATGTTGCTCGTTGTTGGACCAAACCTACCAGCAATGTTGCTCGTTGTTGGACCAAATCTACCAGCAATGTTGCTCGTTGTTGGACCAAATCTACCAGCAGTGTTGCTCGTTGTTGGACCAAACCTACCAGCAATGTTGCTCGTTGTTGGACCAAATCTACCAGCAGTGTTGCTCGTTGTTGGACCAAACCTACCAGCAGTATTACTCGTTGTTGGACCAAACCTACCAGCAGTGTTGCTCGTTGTTGGACCAAATCTACCAGCAGTGTTGCTCGTTGTTGGACCAAATCTACCAGCAGTGTTGCTCGTTGTTGGACAAAATCTACCAGCAGTGTTGTTCGTTATTGGACCAAACCTACCAGCAGTATTACTCGTTGTTGGACCAAATCTACCAGCAATGTTGCTCGTTGTTGGACCAAATCTACCAGCAGTGTTGCTCGTTGTTGGACCAAACCTACCAGCAATGTTGCTCGTTGTTGGACCAAACCCACCAGCAGTATTACTCGTTGTTGGACCAAATCTACCAGCAATGTTGCTCGTTGTTGGACCAAATCTACCAGCAGTGTTGCTCGTTGTTGGACCAAACCTACCAGCAGTGTTGCTCGTTGTTGGACCAAATCTACCAGCAGTGTTGTTCGTTATTGGACCAAACCTACCAGCAGTATTACTCGTTGTTGGACCAAATCTACCAACAATGCTGCTCGTTGTTGGACCAAATCTACCAGCAGTGTTGCTCGTTGTTGGACCAAACCTACCAGCAGTATTACTCGTTGTTGGACCAAATCTACCAGCAATGTTGCTCGTTGTTGGACCAAATCTACCAGCAGTGTTGCTCGTTGTTGGACCAAACCTACCAGCAGTGTTGCTCGTTGTTGGACCAAATCTACCAGCAGTGTTGCTCGTTGTTGGACCAAACCTACCAGCAGTATTACTCGTTGTTGGACCAAATCTACCAGCAGTGTTGTTCGTTGTTGGACCAAACCTACCAACAGTGTTGCTCGTTGTTGGACCAAACCTACCAGCAGTGTTGCTCGTTGTTGGACCAAATCTACCAGCAGTGTTGCTCGTGTTCGACCAAACCTACCAGCAGTGTTGCTCGTTGTTGGACCAAATCTACCAGCAGTGTTGTTCGTTGTTGGACCAAATCTACCAGCAGTGTTGTTCGTTGTTGCATCAAACCTACGACGAACTACGTCTGCCGGATAAACTACAGAACGAGATTACCGACGTTTGAATCACAATTATTTATCGCACTGAAATCTTATTCCATCTTCGTGTCTTAGGACGTTGTTACCTTCCGTGATGTCAGCGGGGTGGAGAAATTACTTCAATGGCCACACGGACGGCGCAGTGAGCCCGCACAAAATGCAAATGTTTGAACAGAAATTACTATGTGAAAAACATCAAACCAGAGAGACTGAGCCCGGGTGTGCGGGACAAACGGAATATGTGAATTAGCTTGTTATCAGACTGCTCCAGGGTTGTAACCGGAACTCCTTCAGCTCCTCATTCTAAATGGTGTATCTATATAAATAATACTCTAACAGAATTTTTAATTTGGAAGTTTATCTCCTCCAAAGATACTGAACTATACATACCGATCTATACACATTTATTTTTCACTTCGTGTGTCACACTTATTTTTATTCTCCAAATGTTAGTAGTTATATTTATTTTTTAATATATTCCATTTTCCAATCGTGGATTTTTTGCTTTCAAATCTTACTTTATTTAGTTATCATCATCAATTTAATTGTTTTCAAAACATGTGCATTTGAATTATTGAATTCTATTGATTTCTAATGATAGATATTTCGTGTTTCTAATTCAATTGTTAATTACCTTTACCTTAATTGTTAGTATAATTTAGTTTCTTTTTTTTTTACAAGCAAAAACTGCTATCTGTACAAATATATATACTTTGCTTAGAAAGTATTTATATTTAATGCATTAAATGAAATGCTGCTTCTAAGACATCAGAATATACACATTGCAATTTTGAAGCCACCATCTATACTCTTAATGTGTCTTTTCAGGCTTTTCGGGTAAATCCGGGGCGTTGCCCGGGTCACTCGGCTAGTTTATAATATATTGTGGAAACTTGGGCGGAACAAGCAAACACACTTACGAACTATTCTATAAAGATTATATGAAATTTTTATACAAAGATAGTTTATTCCATTAAAAATCAATCTAGCTCTATATATTTTGATAAGAATTAATGAAAATGTAAAATATTTAAACTATCTCAAATATATACAAAAGTAAGGTAGCATATATCCAAGGCTCAATAGGAAGTTACCCCTCTAACAGCTATGCAACTCTCACAACAAGCTCTCATGCCGCCTAATTGAAGAAGATATATTGAGTCAATAATTCCAGACAAATAGCAGATATCAGTTGAGGGTCGCTCTGAGGAGCTCCGATGCGCCCTTAGCGGCCACAGACATGTTCTATGGGGTCCGGAGATGTGGCTGACCAAGTCATCTCGAGGAAACCATTGACCAGCACTGCCCTATGTGAGAATAATATTATCATCTATAAAATGAACTGGAAGCTTTTTAAAACTCTTGAAAGATTTCACACATAGGCTCAAGAATGCATCTACACGACTTCCTGGAACACCTCTTCAAGATGAAGCCAGCCAGACTCACCCAACACTGAGGTCAGGTTTTCTCTTCGTGTAAAGTCTCGTTGAGAATCAGTTTATGGAATAATTCTTGGCTCGTCACTGAAGAGAACATGGGCCCACTGATCCAGGACTGGTGATCACGGCACCATTTCAAGCAAGCTTCCCTGTAAGAAGGGGTTAGAGGAATGATTGACATTGGTCGTCTTGCATTAACACTACAATTCTGAAACCGTTTTTAACAATTCATCTTCAAACTGTCGTTCCAGAGCCACATGAGAGCCCATTGGAGAGCTGAGAAGCTGTCATCCTCCTTTGGCGCTTAGCAGTCGGAGAGTGGTCTTCTTGGGCCGAAGAGGATATTTTTCTGCCCAGCCCAGGTCAGGGTTTCGGCTTTAATGAATTATTTTCAGAGCTGGAAGACCACATTTGTGTTAACAGTGATACATTTGGCTACCTTAGTCCTGGCTACTTCCATCTTCCAATAGCTCTCCGTCGTAAAGCATCAGATACCCTATTAGGTGGAGCCATGTTTTTAATTTATTTCAAAGTATTCAATATTTAAAATATTAATAAATAACAATAAAAGTAAAATATAATAATAAGTTATGAAGTGCAGAAAGAGTAGAGCGCGCATACAATACATGCATACGCATGTATATTAGAAATTATTAAATACTAGACGAATGACCCGGCTTCGCCCGAGAATTCCCCCGAGTGCAATTTCCTTCATACAGAAAGTACATCAATAATAAATAGTAAAAGTGTCATAGAATAGCAATACAGAAGTAACACATAAACCACAGGCAAAAAGTGTGTGTGATGGCAAAAATTTTATTATATTAGTGTTTAGGTATTTGATTTAATTATTTTTCGCAATCCATTTAGTTGTTTCAAAATCAATATAGTTTGAATAGATGGCAGCTTTTCCACCCAACCCCCCGAGGTACCCGCCTCAGCGCATTAACCCTTGAAATTGCCTGAGTTGAGTGAGTGACTGCGATGTCCATCTTCTCAGTAAGAAAATAAGAAAAAATAGGTTTATAAAAATATTAATCCAAACTACTGGCATGTAAGTATTTTTCTGTAAAAAATAAAAAAGCACTTGGAAATTAGGCAAACATATGTGTTTGCTAATGACTGCAACTGCATTTTAAACGATTTTTTTTTTATTTTAGGAGATAAAAAAACAAAGGCCAGAACAAAAATGAATAAAAAATACCAAAGCCATTATTTACATACAGTAACGCTAATTTTGTAAAGTTTTTTTTTAATTGCATTGTGAGCACCTACCGTAAGTTTATCCGAGTTTATCGCGAAACAGACTTTTATATATAAGAAGATTTTCCAAGTGTAATAAATTCAATTATTGTAATAGATAAATTTATCCGCTTATTTTGTATAGGTTTAACAATTTCATCGTTAAAAAAAGGCTCTATTAAAAAAATCGTTTGTTCACTTAAAAAAATTTAAAACACCAATGTAGTTAGATTTAATTTGTCCGACGAAATAGTCAAACAGGATTTCGCCAGAAGCGGCTATCAGCAGGAAGTTGGAAATCTAATCTCGGCTGGCAGACGGCATGGAGGAGGACGGCGGGAGGACCTGCAAGTTCAGCGGCTGTCGTTTGGTCCTTGAGAGCCGTCAGGACGCGGCGTCGCACCAGGCGCAGTGCAGCTACATGGAGATGCCGTGCCCTATGAGGTGCGGCGCCAAAGTTCTGAGGAAGGATCTTATCAGCCACCTGGGGACGGAGTGCGAACTCCGCCTGGAGCAGTGCTGCTACTGCCGGAGAGAGCTGCAGCACAAGGACGTCGAATCCCATCTGCAGAAATGCGACCATCAGATCACTGCGTGCCAATTCTGCGGGTTCGAAATGCAGAAGAAGGATGTGAAAGTTCATCTAGAAGCCTGCGAGAAGAAGCCGCTTCAGTGTTGCATGGAGGATCTCGGGTGCGACGTCGAGCGCCCGCGCTCCGAGCTGAGACAGCACGAGGAGGACCCGCGCAGTCACCTCTCCGTCCTGGCCGGCTGCGTGCGGCGGACCCGGGCCGCGCAGGAGGCGCTCGATCGCGAGATCAAAGAGATGAGGCTCACCGTGGACAATTTGAACAATTTCTTGGAACAAAATCGGCCAAGCCCTCCATACAGTTCGGGAGACCTAGATGACGATTCGCCCAGCGCCTCTGGAAATGATAAGTTGGCCGTCGGTGAGCTGATCATAATGTTTGCTTATTTATTTTATGTAATTTTCTTTTAATTCGCCGCTCGAAGCTAAGACAAAGTTCGCTTCCTAAATCAACTTCTATCAAACTGAAACTTTCTAACCGCGACTTGAAGGTTTTGAAAAATATTTTTTCTTCGCTACTCTGATTTAAACTCTCTTATATCTTTAGCTAAACTTCACATATTCAAACTAATATATTTAATACTGTGTATATAACACACGATTCATTAAAAGTCAAATGTGCATCGAATTTGCCTAATGTTTAACTTGATTAAAAGTCAACGGATGAATCAAAATTTGCCAAATGTTGTTGCAATGCTTCACATGGTTGAGATCTCTGGGTCTCCACCCAAACACTTTAGAACAAAATTTGTCACTTTACAACTTATTTGCACATTGGTCTGCTGATTCCTCGCAGCGAATCTTTCATTTAACGCTGAAGGTAAACAGCTGCAGGTGCTACTTTGCGTAGGACGGGCTGGCTTTCTTTCACTTCTCCACTGAATTATCTACGTGCACAACAGTGAGTTATTATCTTCAGATAAGATTTATTTTTGAAATCCGCGATAGCACTATCGTACATTGTAGGCGGCGCCATTTGTGTTCTTCCTTCCCCACTCTTCAAGATGATGGGGAGAGACACGCTACAAACACTGAACATTGCATACATTGGTGTGGTGAGGTTGAAACAGAGAGATTTGTTTGAAAACCCTCTCCACCTTTCATATGCAGCTATTATTAAGCTCAATATGTGTTATTTCAAATCGTTGTTTCCTTTATAATATCTAAAATATATGACGCCAAGTCTAACGGACCTAAGTGTCCCCCAATTAACATCACGCGTTGTAACCACTTAGTGCCGCATTTGTTCAGCATCAGAGCATGACGCAATGCTGACATGCGTTGTCAACAATATCTTCACCAGAACACTCACCAAAATTCTAGTCTACACAAACGGTCGAGCATTCGCCAGAAGTTCACGTCTCTGTAAACATAAAATGTATCAACACAATGTTGATTCCTCTCTCCCTAAATCCCTTCAAAATTTCGTCAGTGAATTTTCTTTATTCCAAGAGATGCCATTCCTACCTCAAGCCTTGGGTTTAAAACGAGTCCAGAATTAACTCGAAAATGTATGGAACTATTTAAAGAGTATTTTATGGATCTGCGAGACTTGGACGGTCAGGGCTCTTGTAGATGAGGAAAGCGTAGTTGAATTTTCGGCATTTGCTCTTCTTCCTCAGGGCTTTGATGAGGTCGCGCGATACAGGGAAAGGTCCGAAGTAAACGACGATCCGGCCCGAGTACAGGCAACTGTCGCCCACCAGCCGCTTCTTAATGCTGTAATAGTGGACACGTAGAGTGATGGGGTCGAAGAGGCAGAACATCACGCGTTGCAAACCTGGAGGAAGGGTCTTTTGGCCCGAGGCCATTTGGTGGAGGCCCAAGGAGATGTCGTGGACGTTGTCGTCCTTAGTCTCGGAGTAGAGGCGGCAGTGCCAGGGCAGGCCGAGGACCTCCACCTGCCCGAGCTCCCGGCCGCCCTCCCACACCTCGTCCGCCTCCAGCCCCGGGTTCAGCTCCACGGCCCGGCTGAGCCCCTCCTCCACCGAGCCGTACACTTGGACGTAGAGCTTCTCCTTCAGCTCCTGCAGGGACAAGTCGAGCTGCCACACTTCAGCGCCAACTACAAGATTCAGAGTTTCCTTCTTCAAATTGGGTTCGTGAATTTGGTATTTAGATTTGAATTCCTTCACTATTCGTTCCCCATACTCTTTGTTCTCAGTCGGATTTAGAAGAGGATGATCTGGTGCTGTCGCGAACTGCAAGTACTCTTCTCCTAATTTTTCAATGGCTTGTCTCATGGCGGCCCGCTCCTCGTGCATCTTGTTGACGAGCGACAGGAACAAGTGGAAACGCGGGCCCCGGTCGCACTGGTGCCGAGCAACCTCCTCGGCCGTGCCGCTGAAGTCGCACCCGAGGTCTTGCAGGTAGCACTTCAGCTTGCGGCCCGGGCACGTTGCGGAATGTGACTGGATGTCCATTGCGGCAAAGGTCTCTTCACAGTTCTTGCAGACCATCTGGAGGTCGTCTCGTAACATGGCGTCGGAGAAATGCCGGCTGAGACAGATGGTCAGGTGCTGCTGCAGGTCGAAGCGCTTGAAGCGCTGGCCGCAGCCCAAGGGGCACGTCACCTCAGTGTGGGGGCACTCGTCCTCGTGCCTGGCCAGCTCCTTCCCGCTCACCATCACCACGGGACAGCCGCTGCCGCGGTTTTTGCACGCCACATACACCGACATAACTTTCTTCTCAGTAAAAATTAACCTGACTTAATTAAGCTGGCTATCTTAGAAACAAAGCATTGTTTTGTAAATGGGGGAGCTTAGGTTTTATACATTTCTGGTCGACCGTGCGTATGTACAGTGATCCTTGAAGTCACACTCCAGGTTGTAATGTAAGAAGTTTAAAAAGCTCCTCTATATATAATGGACATCATGGTTAATGAAACTGCCAGCCCCCTGTTTCACTCCTACAAAATGACCGGTAAATAATGATTCCTTAAAACTGCCACGACTTATAGCCCTTTTTTGGGACCAAAGGTAAACTATGGGTGCTTTCTTTCATTTTAAATATGGGATATAATAAATAAAAATATTTGTAACAAGAGCCATAAAAATGATGCAACTTGAAGGATATGAGCAGGAGCCTTTTATTACCAGGAGAAATTTATTGTATAAAAAAAAAAAAAGAAGTTTCACCGCACCGATCAAAAAATCAACCATTAACCACAGATGGCAGGGTGAGCAGAGAGGCTAACCCAGGTGCTTGATCATCACAAGACGGCCACAAACTAATGCTACCCAAAAATAACAACATCAAACTTCCTGTAGAACATTGTTCCCTCAATGCTGCCTCAATATATTAGAAACCAAGATACAGAGGAGAAGGCTGGGAGCAGCGAGAATACAACCCACAGGACAGTTACTGGAATCTCAGCTTGATGCCCCTCATGTCTTAGTTCCCCCACAGTGTGTGGAACTTTTCCTGTCATTTCAGTGAGAAACTCTCAGAGCAACTTGAGGCTGACTACATAACCCAGGAACAAGGCTGGAACATGTGAACATCTCACATCCACATAATCACATGTCTGGGGCTCACATCAGTTAGAGATCATCCAGTTGGAGCCATATTTGGACAATGTCACTCAGGAAACCTGCTTACATTGATGTATTATGGAAGCCCAGACATGTGGAGTATGGGTCCAGTCTGTGATACTGTGTAGAGCATAGGTCCAGTCTGTGACACTGTGGAGCATAGGTCCAGTCTGTGATACTGTGGAGCATAGGTCCAGTCTGTGCCACTGTGGAGCATAGGTCCAGTCTGTGATACTGTGGAGCATAGGTCCAGTCTGTGATACTGTGGAGCATAGGTCCAGTCTGTGATACTGTGGAGCATAGGTCCAGTCTGTGCCACTGTGGGAGCATAGGTCCAGTCTGTGCCACTGTGGAGCATAGGTCCAGTCTGTGATACTGTGGAGCATAGGTCCAGTCTGTGCCACTGTGGAGCATAGGTCCAGTCTGTGCCACTGTGGAGCATAGGTCCAGTCTGTGCCACTGTGGAGCATAGGTCCAGTCTGTGCCACTGTGGAGCATAGGTCCAGTCTGTGCCACTGTGGAGCATAGGTCCAGTCTGTGATACTGTGGAGCATAGGTCCAGTCTGTGCCACTGTGGAGCATAGGTCCAGTCTGTGCCACTGTGGAGCATAGGTCCAGTCTGTGCCACTGTGGAGCATAGGTCCAGTCTGTGCCACTGTGGAGCATAGGTCCAGTCTGTGCCACTGTGGAGCATAGGTCCAGTCTGTGATACTGTGGAGCATAGGTCCAGTCTGTGATACTGTGGAGCATAGGTCCAGTCTGTGCCACTGTGGAGCATAGGTCCAGTCTGTGCCACTGTGGAGCATAGGTCCAGTCTGTGATACTGTGGAGCATAGGTCTGTGATACTGTGGAGCATAGGTCCAGTCTGTGATACTGTGTGAGCATAGGTCCAGTCTGTGCCACTGTGGAGCATAGGTCCAGTCTGTACCACTGTGGAGCATAGGTCCAGTCTGTGAAACTGTGGAGCATAGGTCCAGTCTGTACCACTGTGGAGCATAGGTCCAGTCTGTGATACTGTGGAGCATAGGTCCAGTCTGTGATACTGTGGAGCATAGGTCCAGTCTGTGATACTGTGGAGCATAGGTACAGTCTGTGCCACTGTGGAGCATAGGTCCAGTCTGTGATACTGTGGAGCATAGGTCCAGTCTGTGATACTGTGGAGCATAGGTCCAGTCTGTGATACTGTGGAGCATAGGTACAGTCTGTGACACTGTGGAGCATAGGTCCAGTCTGTGATACTGTGGAGCATAGGTCCAGTCTGTGATACTGTGGAGCATAGGTCCAGTCTGTGATACTGTGGAGCATAGGTCCAGTCTGTGATTCTGTGTGGAGGTCCACACATGTGTGGAGCATAGGTCCAGTCTGTGCCACTGTGGAGCATAGGTCCAGTCTGTGCCACTGTGGAGCATAGGTCCAGTCTGTGCCACTGTGGAGCATAGGTCCCAGTCTGTGCCACTGTGGAGCATAGGTCCAGTCTGTGATACTGTTGGAGGCATAGGTCCAGTCTGTGATACTGTGGAGCATAGGTCCAGTCCTGTGCCACTGTGGAGCATAGGTCCAGTCTGTGATACTGTGGAGCATAGGTCCAGTCTGTGATACTGTGGAGCATAGGTCCAGTCTGTGATACTGTGGAGCATAGGTCCGTCTGTGCCACTGTGGAGCATAGGTCCAGTCTGTGATACTGTGGAGCATAGGTCCAGTCTGTGATACTGTGGAGCATAGGTCCAGTCTGTGCCACTGTGGAGCATAGGTCCAGTCTGTGCCACTGTGGAGCATAGGTCCAGTCTGTGCCACTGTGGAGCATAGGTCCAGTCTGTGCCACTGTGGAGCATAGGGTCCAGTCTGTGATACTGTGGAGCATAGGTCCAGTCTGTGATACTGTGGAGCATAGGTCCAGTCTGTGCCACTGTGGAGCATAGGTCCAGTCTGTGATACTGTGGAGCATAGGTCCAGTCTGTGATACTGTGGAGCATAGGTCCAGTCTGTGATACTGTGGAGCATAGGTCCAGTCTGTGCCACTGTGGAGCATAGGTCCAGTCTGTGCCACTGTGGAGCATAGGTCCAGTCTGTGCCACTGTGGAGCATAGGTCCAGTCTGTGATACTGTGGAGCATAGGTCCAGTCTGTGATACTGTGGAGCATAGGTCCAGTCTGTGATACTGTGGAGCATAGGTCCAGTCTGTGCCACTGTGGAGCATAGGTCCAGTCTGTGCCACTGTGGAGCATAGGTCCAGTCTGTGATACTGTGGAGCATAGGTCCAGTCTGTGCCACTGTGGAGCATAGGTCCAGTCTGTGCCACTGTGGAGCATAGGTCCAGTCTGTGCCACTGTGGAGCATAGGTCCAGTCTGTGCCACTGTGGAGCATAGGTCCAGTCTGTGATACTGTGGAGCATAGGTCCAGTCTGTGCCACTGTGGAGCATAGGTCCAGTCTGTGATACTGTGGAGCATAGGTCCAGTCTGTGATACTGTGGAGCATAGGTCCAGTCTGTGATACTGTGGAGCATAGGTCCAGTCTGTGCCACTGTGGAGCATAGGTCCAGTCTGTACCACTGTGGAGCATAGGTCCAGTCTGTGAAACTGTGGAGCATAGGTCCAGTCTGTGCCACTGTGGAGCATAGGTCCAGTCTGTGATACTGTGGAGCATAGGTCCAGTCTGTGATACTGTGGAGCATAGGTCCAGTCTGTGCCACTGTGGAGCATAGGTCCAGTCTGTGATACTGTGGAGCATAGGTCCAGTCTGTGATACTGTGGAGCATAGGTCCAGTCTGTGATACTGTGGAGCATAGGTCCGAGTCTGTGCCACTGTGGAGCATAGGTCCAGTCTGTGATACTGTGGAGCATAGGTCCAGTCTGTGATACTGTGGAGCATAGGTCCAGTCTGTGCCACTGTGGAGCAAGGTCCAGTCTGTGCCACCTGTGGAGCATAGGTCCAGTCTGTGCCACTGTGGAGCATAGGTCCAGTCTGTGCACTGTGGAGCATAGGTCCAGTCTGTGATACTGTGGAGCATAGGTCCAGTCTGTGATACTGTGGAGCATAGGTCCAGTCTGTGCCACTGTGGAGCAGAGGTCCAGTCTGTGAAACTGTGGAGCATAGGTCCAGTCTGTGATACTGTGGAGCATAGGTCAGTCTGTGATACTGTGGGATGCATAGGTCAGTCTGTGCCACTGTGGAGCATAGGTCCAGTCTGTGCCATTGTGGAGCATAGGTCCAGTCTGTGCCACTGTGGAGCATAGGTCCATGTCTGTGATACTGTGTAGCATTAGGTCCAGTCTGTGATACTGTGGAGCATAGGTCCAGTCTGTGATACTGTGGAGCATAGGTCCAGTCTGTGCCACTGTGGAGCATAGGTCCAGTCTGTGCCACTGTGGAGCATAGGTCCAGTCTGTGATACTGTGGAGCATAGGTCCAGTCTGTGCCACTGTGGAGCATAGGTCCAGTCTGTGCCACTGTGGAGCATAGGTCCAGTCTGTGCCACTGTGGAGCATAGGTCCAGTCTGTGCCACTGTGGAGCATAGGTCCCAGTCTGTGATACTGTGGAGCATAGGTCCAGTCTGTGCCACTGTGGAGCTTAGGTCCAGTCTGTGATACTGTGGAGCATAGGTCCAGTCTGTGATACTGTGGAGCATAGGTCCAGTCTGTGATACTGTGGAGCATAGGTCCAGTCTGTGGCCACTGTGGAGCATAGGTCCAGTCCTGTACCACTGTGGAGCATAGGTCCAGTCTGTGATACTGTGGAGCATAGGTCCAGTCTGTGATACTGTGGAGCATAGGTCCAGTCTGTGATACTGTGGAGCATAGGTCCAGTCTGTGCCACTGTGGAGCATAGGTCCAGTCTGTGCCACTGTGGAGCATAGGTCCAGTCTGTGCCACTGTGGAGCATAGGTCCAGTCTGTGAAACTGTGGAGCATAGGTCCAGTCTGTGCCACTGTGGAGCATAGGTCCAGTCTGTGATACTGTGGAGCATAGGTCCAGTCTGTGATACTGTGGAGCATAGGTCCAGTCTGTGCCACTGTGGAGCATAGGTCCAGTCTGTGATACTGTGGAGCATAGGTCCAGTCTGTGATACTGTGGAGCATAGGTCCAGTCTGTGATACTGTGGAGCATAGGTCCAGTCTGTGATACTGTGGAGCATAGGTCCAGTCTGTGATACTGTGGAGCATAGGTCCAGTCTGTGCCACTGTGGAGCATAGGTCCAGTCTGTGATACTGTGGAGCATAGGTCCAGTCTGTGATACTGTGGAGCATAGGTCCAGTCTGTGATACTGTGGAGCATAGGTCCAGTCTGTGCCACTGTGGAGCATAGGTCCAGTCTGTGATACTGTGGAGCATAGGTCCAGTCTGTGCCACTGTGGAGCATAGGTCCAGTCTGTGATACTGTGGAGCATAGGTCCAGTCTGTGATACTGTGGAGCATAGGTCCAGTCTGTGATACTGTGGAGCATAGGTCCAGTCTGTGCCACTGTGGAGCATAGGTCCAGTCTGTGCCACTGTGGAGCATAGGTCCAGTCTGTACCACTGTGGAGCATAGGTCCAGTCTGTGAAACTGTGGAGCATAGGTCCAGTCTGTGCCACTGTGGAGCATAGGTCCAGTCTGTGATACTGTGGAGCATAGGTCCAGTCTGTGATACTGTGGAGCATAGGTCCAGTCTGTGCCACTGTGGAGCATAGGTCCAGTCTGTGATACTGTGGAGCATAGGTCCAGTCTGTGATACTGTGGAGCATAGGTCCAGTCTGTGATACTGTGGAGCATAGGTCCAGTCTGTGATACTGTGGAGCATAGGTCCAGTCTGTGATACTGTGGAGCATAGGTCCAGTCTGTGATACTGTGGAGCATAGGTCCAGTCTGTGCCACTGTGGAGCATAGGTCCAGTCTGTGATACTGTGGAGCATAGGTCCAGTCTGTGATACTGTGGAGCATAGGTCCAGTCTGTGATACTGTGGAGCATAGGTCCAGTCTGTGCCACTGTGGAGCATAGGTCCAGTCTGTACCACTGTGGAGCATAGGTCCAGTCTGTGATACTGTGGAGCATAGGTCCAGTCTGTGATACTGTGGAGCATAGGTCCAGTCTGTGCCACTGTGGAGCATAGGTCCAGTCTGTGATACTGTGGAGCATAGGTCCAGTCTGTGATACTGTGGAGCATAGGTCCAGTCTGTGCCACTGTGGAGCATAGGTCCAGTCTGTGATACTGTGGAGCATAGGTCCAGTCTGTGATACTGTGGAGCATAGGTCCAGTCTGTGATACTGTGGAGCATAGGTCCAGTCTGTGCCACTGTGGAGCATAGGTCCAGTCTGTGATACTGTGGAGCATAGGTCCAGTCTGTGATACTGTGGAGCATAGGTCCAGTCTGTGATACTGTGGAGCATAGGTCCAGTCTGTGATACTGTGGAGCATAGGTCCAGTCTGTGCCACTGTGGAGCATAGGTCCAGTCTGTGATACTGTGGAGCATAGGTCCAGTCTATTATACTGTGTGGAGGTCCACACATGTGTGGAGCATAGGTCCAGTCTGTGCCACTGTGTGGAGGTCCACACATTTTTTTTTTTGCTTATCCTTAGTACACATGGTACAGGCCATGATAATCATGGTGGGTAGAAGGCGACTGCTTTTACATGTGTGGAGCATAGGTCCAGTCTGTGACACTGTGGAAAAATAAGAGTCAAGAGCTAGAATTTTAAAATTTATTTCTCCAACAATTAATTACAAAAATATATTAAATGTAATAGTTTTTCAGGACAAAATCAACAATCAATCCCATTCAATATTCATTAAAGAGCTGACTTCTTTAATAGATTTTTAGAAAGGGAAATAGTTATTGAATTATATATAAGCTCTAGTGATTGAGTTGAGCAGATAAATAATTTTTTATTGTTAATAAACTGTAAAAGAATTCACAGTAGAACTTGTACAATAGAGGATCTCCAAATAATATTGTGTGTGAACCCAGCAGGAATGTTGAGGAACATCCAACATTCTATATGTTGAAATATGAGTCATGTATAACTGTGTGAGGCAAAATTCAAACAAATTATTTCTGCAACATGAACATATGAACAAGTTCTCAATGTTGTGATCAGTTGGCCTAGAGAATGGGAATTTGCCAACACTCGGTAATACAAGATGAGGGTCTGTGTTGGTCCGCAGAGTACAAACTTGGGTGGCCTAGAGCTTGGAGTATGGCGGCATGGAGTTGTGGTCTGCCACACCACAGAAGGAGGTCAACAGCTGGTCTATCACATGGTGGTCCAACTGCCACATTCCCCATGTCCCTCTCCTTGAGGTCAGGTGGGATTTATTCTGCAGGAGTCTCCCTGGTAAACACTATATTTCCACCACATTGATTCTATCCAAGCAATCCACAGAGTCTGGGACAACCTGGGGAAAGTCATCAAACTTCGGACACATCATCAACTTATAGATTTGCTCTGGTATCTTCTCATTGTTGGGGTTAGGAAACAACAACAGCCACAATTATAATATGAAAAAAAAAAAAGAGATAAAGGATGTTAAAACAGACACTTAGTGCCATCAATGGGCCTGTGACACTGGTGATAAACACCAGCTTTGGTCACCTGGAGATGGCAGTCCAGGGCGAGCATTGATTTTGCAAGTCATTCATTAAATTTTTAATATTTCTCAGAGAGATATTTTACTGGTGAAGCAGCGAGGTCCATTCTAGGTTCTGAAACAATGGAATTTGCCAAAGTTCGTAAAGTGTCCCTAACCTGATGGCTGTCATTTATTGGTCCAAAGTTTTAGAAACTACTTTGAGAGGAGAAGTAACTTTCCTTTTTTTTTTTAAGTCACACATTTTCCTCACAGCAAAATATCTCAAAATTAAAATAGCACAACTTGCTTTGCAGCTAAAGACCAAAAATCAAGAAGACCAAATGTGACAACACCCGTGTTCTCACCAGGAACTTCGTGCATGAGGCGAGTGTAGAGGCTGCTGCCGCCGTCCACATAGAGCGTCTGTCCAGTGACGTAGGAGGCCGCGGGGGAGAGCAGGAAGCACACGGCTGTGGACACCTGCCCAGACAACAACACTGTCCATTGGACACCCAGAACCTGGGCAGATTTTATTTTAAAATAACTAAATTGCTCAATGGCCCCCAAACTGGTACAAGCTCCCCAGTGAAACCTTGTAGTGGAATAAGTCACAACTCTGTTGGTCCACCACCTGTGGAGACACCAGCATTTTGTTGTCATCAGTATTTGGAGCTGATGTCGAATTAATTGGTAAAAAATAAAAATTATCAATTTATTTACTTTCATATATTTTCATCTTGTTGCAATTTTTGACACGGGTGCCTTGTGTTATAACCAACACCTATGTCCAACACACATACATTGTAATAACAGTTTTGACCAGGTATACAATTTGGATTATAGATTGGAAACAAAGTAAAAAGGCCAAATTCAGCAAACTATTTATTTATTTGGTCTTTTTACTTTGTTTTTGTATAATATAATTTGCATCTCGGCAGGAAGTTACTTCATTTGAAAGAAAAATCTCACAAAAAGTAGTTTCAGTTCTCATGCCAATGCCTAATTGGCCTTTTGAATTATTTGCAGAAGACAATACCTGAAGCAAGTATTTATATAAGTTTATACTTTTCTCAAAGCTTGTTTCCAAAGGTTGCTTTAATACCTTACCCAAGAATTTCTATAGCAAGATAAAAGTAGTGCAGCTGTATTAAACTGGAGGTCCTCCATCACAATTAGAACAGAAGGAAGTTCCTTTATTTGAATGCAAAGAGTTTAATTTCTTTTATATAGAGATGGGGGGAGGCTAATGCCCAATGTGTAATACCCCATGTTGTAAACATTTAATATAAACAAACCACGGATATATCCTGGTTCTCAAACCTGGATAATCAACAGTAAACTCACTGCACTGTACTGTATACTGCACTGTACTGTACATTGCACTGTACTGTATATTGCACTGTACTGTTTACTGCACTGTACACCGCACTGTACTGTATATTGCACTGTACTGTACTGTATACCGCACTGCACAACACCAATCTCTAAGAGAGAAATCAGGAAGCCAAACCTCTTCAGGAGTGCCGAGTCTCTTGGTGGGCAGATGGGGCTTGACTTGCTCGAAGACATCCACAGAGCCGTAGTTGGCAGCGGCCGTGGGGGAGTAGATGGCGCTGCCCTGCAACCTCAGGGAGTGGAGGACATTCCGGGGGTGATAGAGAGCTTGGTACAAATATGTCTTTGCCCTCACAGTGTGTGTGTCAACAAATATATAAATGGATGAATGATGTTTGATCAAGGTATTTGGTTTATATAACTTCTACAAGACCGCAGTCACTGTTCGGAAGAGATTAATAGAATCTGTTGTGGTCTATTTGGATGAGGAAAGCAAAGACTAAAACAAGGATGATTCCACACTTGCCTTTTCAGTGATAGGTTAGCGTATAACCTAAGCACGGTGTGTCCACTGGACATGAGTCGGACCTGTTGTTGGGTTCTGTGCTGCCTGGAGTATAGGAGCTCCATCTATGCTTCCTTCATGTGGTGAATCTGTATAAGACCGGTAGTCTTAATAAAGCTGTGTGTGTGTATTTAAATCTGAGACCTGTATTCGCTCCTCCCGTGTCGTCTGCCCCCAACTCTAAATATTCTGTGTGTGATTCTGGTTGAAAAATCAATGAATTTTCTAATAAATACAAATGTGTGTTGAAAACAAAAAGGGAATCCTGACCATGAGCATTTTACATATACACTGCGTGACATTGAAAATGGAACACCAAGAAATAGTGGCCAGAAAGTGATGAAACTCGGCAGACAGAGAGAGACAGGGACGAACAATAAGTGATATTTATTTCAAAATGATAGTCATAATACAGAGCGAGAACGGCATCGGCTTAGTAGCAAGTAGGACCACCGCGGACGGCGATGCACGCAGAAACACGTCTAGGTAGAGAGTCAATCAGAGTACGGATGGTGTCCTGAGGGATGGCTCTCCATTCCCTCTCAACCATTTGCCACAGTTCGTCTTCTGAACGCGGCTGTGGCAAGGCATGCAAACGGCGTCCAATGATGTCCCAGACGTGCTCGATTGGTGAGAGATCAGGAGAGTACGGTGGCCAGGGAAGCATCTGTACATCTTGCAGAGCTTGTTGGCTAATGCGAGCAGTGTGCGGTCGGGCGTTATCCTGCTGATAAAGGGCATTGGGTACCCCCTTAAGGTAGGGGAGTGTCACCGGTCGCAGCACATCATCAACGTATCGTTGGGCCGTCATAGTGCCCTGAATACGAAGTAAAGGTGACCTGGAATCATACGCGATTGCGCCCCAAACCA
This sequence comes from Cordylochernes scorpioides, assembly GCA_030710605.1. Lineage (NCBI taxonomy): Eukaryota > Metazoa > Arthropoda > Arachnida > Pseudoscorpiones > Chernetidae > Cordylochernes > Cordylochernes scorpioides. Next base: position 90,157,997 of record CP092873.1, on the reverse strand, counting down.
TGATTCCACGTTGTCGCACGGTGGGGCGTTCCACAATTGCTGCCGGATTGGACCTTTCTCCACGTCGACGTCACACGCGTACACGGCGACTTTCACTGGACAAGCAGAAACGCGACTCATCTGAGAACACGACCCTGTGCCATTCCGTCATCCACGTCGATCTAGCCCGGCACCATTCCAAACATTGGCGCCTATTCGGTGGGGTCAATGGCAGTCTTCTTAGCGGACGGCATGAGTGCAAGCCATTAGCAACCAATCGACGGGAAATGGTTCTGGTCGAGATGGAATGATCTAGGGTGTCTTGCACATGTTGCAGGATGGCGGTACAAGTGGCTTGTGGGGCCGCCACTGCCGAAGGATACGCCGATCCACACGTGCTGACGTCACTCTGGTTGCACCGACATTCCTATAAATTGCCACATTTCCTTGTTCCAACCATCTTCTCAACAGTCGGTGCACCGTGGACGCACCAAGGTGTGTATCAGCTGTGATTTGACGTATAGACCAACCTGCCCTTTTCAGTCCGATCACCATGCCCCTTGTAAAAGCGTCTGTCTGATTGAACTGCCTCCGTTTACGATGACCTGGCATTCTCTGTTATTACACGTGTCTTTTGACACAAGAACAAAATTTCTACAATGAATTTCCTTGAAGAAATAACGACACGAATACTGTCCTTTCTGCAAGTTCCTTCCCTTATATCTTACTCCATGTGCGCACGAGAGCTGCGCATTTTACATCATTTGCATAACTCGGTTAGGCGCGTCTACCCTGAAATTTGCATAATTTTCTGGCCACTATTTCTTGGTGTTCCATTTTCAATGTCACGCAGTGTATATATAAACTAAAAGAGGGGCACCTCTCCAATTAATTGTGCATTAAAATAATTCATTATAACTACAAGGTAATAAGACCAAATAAAATAACAATGTGTGATGTTTCGGTAACAGCGTTGTTACCGAAATGTCACACATCATTAATTTATTTGGATTTGGTTCTACTACCTTGTAGTTCTAATCTATGATCCAAATGTCAACACTCCGTCATCACCCCACGGTGGAGCCACAACACCAGTTTTGGAAAATTCAGACAAAAATCCAACAACCGGTATACCATGGTTTCGAGCTATGGCCCTCATCAGTACAGGGACGGCTTCATAACATCTTAGTAATAAAGTATTTTACTGGGGATAAACATAATACATTGTTTTAAGGCATCATTAATAGGAGAGAGGTGTGAATTTGGATACCATACTCCATATGTTACATATATATGTATGAAAAAACAATAGAAAAAAATAAAAGATAAGTGGGTCAGGTGTTGATATTAAAAATAAAGAAGGCATCTCCTGACCACGAGCACATGTGGGTTGGCCAAATATCTCGGAGCAAGCTAAATAAACGTTTAGTTTATTCTTGCTCCACTAGATGGCGCTCTGCCATCTAAAAAGCACATGTGCTCGTGGTCAGGAGATGCCTTCTTTATTTTTAATATCAACACCTGACCCACTTATCTTTTATTTTTTCTATTGTTTTTTCATGTGTTAAGCGTCTTTACGCAAATTTGGCCTTAAATACCCATTTCTTGATTTTTCGGGAAGCCATTGGGACCAAAAAATATTTTTGGTCGCAGTGGTTACAGCCTTCTCCACGCTGACGAGCACCAACAGCGTGAAACGCGTTCGTGGATGGCTTTTCTTGATTTATCAAGAAATTGGGTTGGCCAAATATCTCAGGAGCAATCTAAATAAATGTTTAGTTTATTCTTGCTCCACTAGATGGCGCTCTGCCATCTAAAAAGCACATGTGCTCGTGGTCAGGAGATGCCTTCTTTATTTTTAATATATATGTATGTAGAGTATTTATAAATTTCTTAATATATTTTTATTTTAATGTTAATTTATAAGACTCCCATCACATCTCTCACAGATATGTGATAGGCTTAAAAGGTAAAAAAAAATAAACCAAGAAACAGGCCAATGGGCTGTTTGTTGTTTGATGAAATATTTGATGCACGGGTCCAGAGACATGAAGGAGATAGCCAACAAATCTTATCAGCAAAATTCCACAGATTGGGAAATTTCAACATCCAACTTTCCTTTAATATTTGAGTGAATGTTTGTTTTTCTTGAATGCACAACCTGAGAGCTAGATTGGCTGCAGTTTACTTGTTGGGTGCAGTGGGGCTCACTGGCAGTCAGTTCAGTGATTGCTCAGCCTTCACCACAACTCTCTCTCAGCCATTCTTCAATATTCTTATTCATGTATTTTCAATACTCAGCCCATCTTCAATATTCTTATTCATGTATTTTCAATACTCAGCCCATCTTCAATATTCTTATTCATGTATCTTCAATACTCAGCCCATCTTCAATACTCAGCCCATCTTCAGTACTCAGCCCATCTTCAATACTCAGCCCATCTTCAGTACTCAGCCCATCTTCAGTACTCAGCCCATCTTCGGTAATCTGCCAGAGTCTTCAATATTCTTGATTTCTGCAACTTTATTTACATTTATTTCACCTTAAAGTTTGTCTTTCTAGACCTGCCTCCCAAGGGTATGGAGCTAAGTTAACTGGACACAACTAGTGTTACAAATTGATTCAATTTACAGTGAAACCTTGTTATAACACTAGCTTAGTTATAGAATCTAAAGTTCCAATTGTTTTAACATGGTTGTAGCAACATAAAATCTTGAGTTCACAATTAACCAAACGTATCCATAGTCAATGCTCACTCCAAACCTTGAAAACAAAAGAACCACGGAATATTTCAAGAAATCTAAAAACTTGTCAGTGTCCCATATAATTTATTTTAAGACATTTCTATAGCCCATCTGAAATCCAGAATTCCTCAATTTACAAATCTATTTGCAGTTTTCCCTATTCACCAGTATCCATATCAATAGCCCGTCATCTGAAGAAATTCAGAATTAAAACCTTTTTCAGCAACTCACCCAGTATAAGTTCATTGCTAAGAAACCCCCCATAACAAAGAACATTAGTACTAACCATCTAACTGATATTAAGCATGCCATATACTCCATAGAATGCAATGAATGCAAAACCAAATGTGTAGGTGAAACTGGCAGACATTTAAATATTAGAATATCAGAACATGGACGAAATATCAACAACCGAGACAGCAAAACATTAATATATTGTAACAAAGTATTTATTAATTTTTATTATTTTTATTAACAGAGTGGTCATTTTTATGTTTATATTTTGCTACTTGTAAATTTCCCTCATGGCTTATCTTTTGTTTACCTTTCATAGTTTGTTCTTGCCTGAAATAAATTGTTGTCTCATCCCAAAGTTGGTCTTCCCTAATTTTCCATGTGGCAATATCATCATATAAGAGAAACAGGCCATTCCTTCTCCCTACCAGATCCAAAGACCCATTACCCCAATATACAACAGAGACTTATCCAGTGCTGTAGTCGTAAAATTAGCATAGGGTATACGCTTGAGAATATAAATTTTTGGTAAAAATAAACAAGGTTATTTTTAATTATATTTTTATTTGAAAAAAAGACGTAAAATATTACATACAACTTTTACATAAAAATGTCCCATAATGACTGCCGAGATGCATCTGTATTTTTTCTGGCACAAACTCTTGATCTAGTGTCAGTAGATGATCTATGATGTAAAAGCCATGATTGAACGTATTTTTTCGGCTGAAACATTTCGATTGGTGGTCCATTTGAATTTATGAACATTAAGTTCGAAACATTTGATATTAGCAAAGAAGTCCGCAAGTTTGTTATTATATCATTCATCAGGCTGAAACCTCGCTCACATTCAGCTGTTGAACAGGGCAATGTTGAAATTGCCCTGAAAAATGGTTGAAGTGTTTCGGGAACATTGTTTTTATCATCAACAAAATCTCTCAAGCCGTTAATGCATTTCATTTCATCTAAGTTAAACCTTCGACAAATACGTCTCATTTCGACCTCTCCATATCGAACATTTTCTGCGTCAAAATTGTTTGGTTCTAGAGCTGAAATATCCTTAATTAATTGCTCATTATCTTCATTTGATTCTGTACACAACCTTAATTTTAACTTTTCTATTATACTTAGAAGAAATTTTTTTCTATCAATCGGAATAATTTTGGCATTGGGAACTAATGTTACGCTCCTAAAAACTAAGTTTTCTGCCGCTTCAAGAGCTAGCAAGCTTTTTTCTCCTGGTGATGTTTTGAAGCTTTCTATGACTCTAATTGTTCTCTTTATTATATGTTCGGCCTTTTGTAAAGTAGTTGTTCTAGACTGCAGCTCTAAAGACAATATTGACATTTCCTGAAGCGTGTCGTACATTAAACCTAAATCTAATATAAATTCTGGACTCTCCAATCTTCTTAATAACCCTTGATATGTGGAACCAAGATATGTTGATGATTTGAAATGATGGTGCAATGACTCGTATGACTCCCAGACGGTTTTTATTGTTCTAAAACTACTTGAAATCCATCGTACTCCTAAAATTCGACCCACTTTAGCAAATCTTGTTCCTAATTCATGGCAAGCTTCCTCCAGAGCACGACAATTTTTGGGAGATTGGCTATATAATGAATACAGTTTGTCCATAAAAGCTTTAAAATGGTTGATTCCGCGGACTTCTTTGATAGTATCGCCAACAGAAAGCTCTAATCTATGGTTGAGGCAGTGCCATGCAAAAAGTTTTGGAAACTTTTGCTTAAGTCGAGTTACGACTCCCGAATGTCTTCCTACCATGACACTTGCCCCATCAGTCGCAATTGCTATCCAATTTTCTTTTAAATATTCTTCGTTCAACCCATGTTTATACAAAGTATTCAAAAGCTCTTTTTCAATATTTTCTGAGTCTTGGCATTGTAATTCACACAAATCAAAGAAAATATAATCAATACTTTCTCCTCCTAGATATGCTTTCAAGAAAATGACCAAAGTTGACTTATTACTTAAGGTTGTTGATTCATCAATTAGTATAGTAATTTTTGAATTTGTTGACAAAATCTTCGCAACAAGCATTTTCCGCATTTCGCAGGCTATATGGTTTATTATTTGTGTAGCAGAATATCTGGAGTGAAGAGTCGATCCTAATTTAATGCCATTTAATGTTTGTAACGTGATATGATTTTCATAATCAGAATATGGTCTATTTGTTTTAGCGATATTATAAGCAGTTTTAAAAAGCTTAATATTTTCATTTTCTACTTCAATGTTCATATTGTTTGCATATTCTTCTAATTTATTTATTTTTTCTGTCTTTCTTAATATTCTCAGCTATTTTATGAGCTTCAGACTCACAATGCTTTTTAATTTTCATTCGAATGTTTGATAATTTGCTTGCCCGATCTTTTCCTGCTGCTTCTATTAGGTAGTTACTCCATTCTGGTGAAATATGAATTCTTTCACTTTTTGCAGCCCCTAAAGTTTTAACACTTGCGCAAATGTTACATCCGAGTCTACCTTTGGAAATTGAAAGCCATGGATACTTTTCCTTAAATTGAATATATTGGGAATCATTCCAAACTTCAAATTTGGAATCCTGGTCATTCATTTTCTCTGGTGAACTATTGATCAATATATCAGCTCTTTTTGAGATAGTACTTGCATTTGATGTACCAACAGTGTTTTTATTTCTTTTAACAGCTTCTTCTAGTTCATTCTTTTCTGCATCTTCTTCTACCTCCAAACTTCTTTTAGTACATAAATTTCCTGTCTTCAACCAGCGGTCCATAATTAAACAGAAGAGTTATTTTCGAAAGCTAGTGTAAGTACAGAAAATTTAAATTTCACTTATTTTAACATTAACAAAATTTAGATACTTACTTAATCGATTTGTTTTGAATAAAATCTTTATTTTATTTATTTTTTTAAAAAACAAACACCAACTTTTCATCAACAATTAAAAACAATTTAAATAAGCTTTTAAGCCAGTATCAATAAACTTACTTAAAGAAGTTTTCAAAATTATATTTTTTTGAAAATCAATGTTATTTTGTCAACAGCTTTTGCTAACTTCAAATAAACTAAAGAATATGCAAAATTAACGTCCACAATAACGTAGTTTAGCATGGTTACCATAGCAACTTTAGTTAAATAAGAGTATTTGATAAAATTCAAATATATTTTCAATTGTATAGAATTAGAAGAAAATCGTTTTAAATCGAAAACCAAATTGTTTATGTATTAGTTTACATCACTGCTGGATAAATACAGCATTGGTAATAAGAGAACATCTATCTTGAAGAAGTCGTTTTTACTTTTTTTTTGTAAATGATTTTAACATCAGAAAATATAACTTTATTTTTATTTAAACTTTAATTTTTTAACATATTTTCTATTAAGCAAACATAATAACTTTTAAATATTAGGAAAGTTTTTAAAGTTTTCATTTCATTGTGGTTTTAAACAAAATTACCATTTTCAAAAATTAAAGGTTCGGTTATATTCGTTTTCCGTTTTTCGTTAAAGGAGGCTTGTTTGATTATTAATTTGAATATAGTTGATATATTTTTCCCAAGAAATTTTTACTAAATGAATGAAATATTTTGTGTGAATTGTTAATTTGAAAATTTTTTGCAATTTTTCAGTACAATTTTTATCATCATTTTTTTTTTACTATTACAAAGAAAGAAAATAATAAATTTTTAATAAAAAATTTGAACAAAATCATAGGGTATACGCTATTTTTTAAATAAAACCACTAGGTATACGCTATCTAAATTTTAAAAGCATAGGGTATACGGCGTATACCCCCGTATACCCTCCACTACAGCACTGGACTTATCATAGAATCCATCATATTGAGACAGAACAATAGCATTAACAGAACAATAGCATTAACAGAACAATAGCATTAACAGAACAATATCATTAACAGAACAATAGCATTAACAGAACAATAGCATTAACAGAACAATATCATTAACAGAACAATAGCATTAACAGAACAATATCATTAACAGAACAATAGCATTAACAGAACAATAGCATTAACAGAACAATAGCATTAACAGAACAATAGCATTAACAGAACAATATCATTAACAGAACAATAGCATTAACAGAACAATAGCATTAACAGAACAATATCATTAACAGAACAATAGCATTAACAGAACAATATCATTAACAGAACAATATCATTAACAGAACAATAGCATTAACAGAACAATATCATTAACAGAACAATAGCATTAACAGAACAATATCATTAACAGAACAATAGCATTAACAGAACAATATCATTAACAGAACAATAACATTAACAGAACAATAGCATTAACAGAACAATATCATTAACAGAACAATAGCATTAACAGAACAATATCATTAACAGAACAATAGCATTAACAGAACAAAAGCATTAACAGAACAAAAGCATTAACAGAACAATAGCATTAACAGAACAAAAGCATTAACAGAACAACAGCATTAACAGAACAACAGCATTAACAGAACAATAGCATTAACAGAACAATAGCATTAACAGAACAAAAGCATTAACAGAACAATAGCATTAACAGAACAATATCATTAACAGAACAATAGCATTAACAGAACAATAGCATTAACAGAACAATATCATTAACAGAACAATAGCATTAACAGAACAATATCATTAACAGAACAATAGCATTAACAGAACAATAGCATTAACAGAACAATATCATTAACAGAACAATAACATTAACAGAACAATAGCATTAACAGAACAATATCATTAACAGAACAATAGCATTAACAGAACAATATCATTAACAGAACAATAGCATTAACAGAACAAAAGCATTAACAGAACAAAAGCATTAACAGAACAATAGCATTAACAGAACAAAAGCATTAACAGAACAACAGCATTAACAGAACAACAGCATTAACAGAACAATAGCATTAACAGAACAATAGCATTAACAGAACAAAAGCATTAACAGAACAATATCATTAACAGAACAATAGCATTAACAGAACAATAGCATTAACAGAACAATATCATCAACAGAACAATAGCATTAACAGAACAATAGCATTAACAGAACAATAGCATTAACAGAACAATAGCATTAACAGAACAATAGCATTAACAGAACAATAGCATTAACAGAACAATAGGATTAACAGAACAATAGCATTAACAGAACAATAGCATTAACAGAACAATAGCATTAACAGAACAATAGCATTAACAGAACAATAGCATTAACAGAACAATAGACATCCCAGAAATTTACAACATACTATTCCCTGAACCCACTGAAAACCTTCAAATTGAAAAATCCCCCAAATAGCAACAGTGGAACCACATCTCCAAACAATAACTACAACTTGTTATGTAATCCTTGCTTCCACACTTACATCCCAAACCTCATGTCTTCTTTTATTCGATATATATTTAAAAATTTGTCTTTATTTGTATACAAAATTTTTAAATGCAAAATTTATATCCACAGAATTTTTAGGAAATTATGTAAAATAGTATTTGATTACATTTTAACTTGTGTCCATTTGGCAATTTATTGCATCACACTGTAGGTGGGTTCTGGTGCCCAAAGCTAGAGATTTGTAAAAAAAAAAACTTTTAAGAAATTCTTATCCCTGGAGGCCTGGTGTTTTCAACTTGGTCCCGAGTGATGCATGGTTCAACTTTATACAAATATACTATATATCGTTTTCAACTTTTTTTTTTTTTTAATTAATAAAGGTAACTTTGGTCAACAAATTTTGTTATAATAAATAATTTGACTTGGCCTAAGTTTGCTAATGACTGATAAGGCACAATTTGGATTATAGATTATAAACACAAGGTAATATCCAATATAAAATCCAAATCCTGATGGCATCATGAAACAAAAGTGGCGAGGGGCCCCTCTATATTTATCATAGAACCTTCATACTTGGGAAATATGCAACTTTAAAGAACTATCCTAATGGTAGGCAAATAAAATGAGTTAGTTGGAACGGTGTCAGCAAGATGCTGTCCACATGGAAGACTAAAGGACTGGAGATGGATCAATGTTGGATACACAGATATGCTGTCAAGAAAATTTGCATATAAATTACCGGAGCCACAGAGTTGATCCGCACTCCGCTGTGGATCCACTCGATAGAAAGTGTCTTGGTCAGGTTGTTCACAGCGGCACGGGCAGCTCCGGAGTGGCTGCACGGTCAAATTGCATTAAACTACAGGAGTGCTGGAACAAACTTCTCTGTAGGAGTAATTGTGTTGGAAAATGTTCCTCGAGAAGGTTTGAACCGAGGAAATTCCTCGGCAAGCTGATGGATCAGCTGCTCAAGTAACAAAACAAAGAGGGGCTGACCTCATTAGCGGTACGCCGCGCAAGTTGTCCATGAGGATGTTGACGATGGCGCCACCGTGCTGCTCCATCCACTGGGTGTAAGCTGCCACAGTCACAGCCTCCTTCATAACACCAACTTGATGAGAACATCACAGTTCTAAGGTCCCAAATTCCAAGCCCCAATTGTCCTAACCAAGGTTAAGACAACATTGTGATCTCAAATAAAATTTTGTTCCCATATGATATTGTTATAACATGGTTCACAGTATTTGAATGCAAATATCCCAATCTCATCATTTTTATTTCAATATTGGAATCAAATAAAAAAAAAGAATTTGACAAACACACTAGATGGGAATTAGGGGTTCTAATTTCTAAACATACCTAGGTTTCATTCCTAGATAGACAACTCTGTGGTATAGGTTTTGTGCCTAGATAGACAACATACAGGTTTTGTGCCTAGATAGACAACATACAGGTTTTGTGCCTAGATAGACAACATACAGGTTTTGTGCCTAGATAGACAACATACAGGTTATTATGAATCAGAGGACTGGTGGAAAGTGGTGTAAAACTTCAGTTTTTGACAGCCACAACTCGGGATCAAATATCCTCTTTTCTCAAAATGTTGGCCTCCTATTCTAGCAAAAGTTCAAACCCACCAGTAAGTGCAAGTAACCATATGAGGCTCTGGCACATTTGAAAATGCAAAAGTCAAACTGCTTTCCACATGTGTAGACATGTGGTGCACTTACAGTGAAGGCATGTGGTGCACTTACAGTGAAGGCATGTGGTGCACTTACAGTGAAGGCATGTGGTGCACTTACAGTGAAGGCATGTGGTGCACTTACAGTGAAGGCATGTGGTGCACTTACAGTGAAGACATGTGATGCACTTACAGTGAATGCAGCCACCAACTACTAACCAACATGCCATGTGTACTAGGGACAACAGAAAAATACATTTAGTTAAATTTATGCAGGTTTAAAAAATGGAGAGATTTTAGAGGTTGAATAATTATTTTACAATGTATTGTCTCTTTAGAAAAAAAGTCTTAACTCAATTTGTAAAAATGAAGAGCAGCTCTAGAGTTTAACTGAGTGAAGCCATCAGGCAGAAATTTGTTACATTCTGGAGAAATATATGTAGACTCAATATTGAGCAGTCGTTGACATCTATATGGTCCAGAAAACTTGGGAAACAGAAATGTGAAGATGAAAAAATATAACAGAGTGAAAATTCAGTAATCTCACACACTTCTGGCCTGAAATACCTTATCTGTGATTTATGGAGAAGTCTCTGACTGAGCCTGAACCACTCGACTTGAATATTGGCCTTTCTTGTTTTTGCCATTATTCTGAAGGTAAAAAATGTATGCTAAGTAAATATTTCATTCCAATAGACACTGGAAGCCATATCACAACATTTAGGTGCTTGAAGAGGTGTTTCCATAACAAAGAATGAATCCTTCAAAAAATAATAATAATAACTTATTTTCAATCATTAAAGCTGGCCTTTGTCAAGCAGAAGTGGCAGGAAGAAAGCTTTAAAAGCTATGACAACTTTACCACATTCAACGCAAGAGAAATCCTTGTTCCAACACTTGCATGTTGTAACCCTGATCAAACCACAATCCACACACTCTGGGAAGTACTCAACGTAGCAGTTACATCCAAGTACGGAGATGTTGAGGTATAAGACCTACTGGAGTGTTGGAGGCCACAAGAGGTGACTGACAACATTGTTACCATCATCTGAATATTTCACAGCATGTTTTTATATAGTTGATACTGTTATCATTTGTTCAAATAAATATATTTTTAAAATATTGCTTTTGTCTGATGATGGTAACAACACTGTAACCAAACTGTCACAAACATTTCAATAATTTGGATTTGTCGTTGTTATACTTTTTGTTTCTAATCTATAATCCAAGTTGTACCTCATCGTTTCAGGCAAATCGTGAGAAAAATATCAGACTGAGTGAATGTTTTATTTCTTCCTTTGTATTTATGATAAAGCACAATTTGGATTATAGATTATAGTTACAAGAAAATAAGACCTGATCCAAATAAATTAATAGTGTGTGACATATTTCTGTAACAGCATTGTTACCATCATCAGACAAAATAATAAATGAGAAAAAATATCACAACATGCTCTTAAATAGTATTGTTATCAAGCACACACTTATCATAGCAGATAAGAAAAAAATATATTTTTAAGACAACCTAAAATATTATTCTTAGAATTAAAAGTGGAATTTTTATTTTTTAAATATAATTAAAAGCATATATCTGTAAATATCATTGATATTTCCTCTTTCTTCCATTCTATTAATTGTAGCACATGTCTTTTGAATAAAGGCTTCTTTGTGAGTTGTCTCTTATAGTAATTGTTTCTTAATCTAGCATCCTTGTTTTTCTAAATTTAAATTATGTCCTGTGTCCCTTCTGTGTTCCACAAGAGCAGAATTTTCAATTCTATCCCACTTCAGAGCATATTTATGGTTTTCCATCCTTTCTTTTAATGTTCTGGTCCCACATAGTCACACTTCATAGATCCAACAGGCTCTTGATTGGGTGTGTTCTTGTGTTTGTTGTTGAATTGTGAAATAGAATTACATGGTTTCCAAGCAATTTTTATTTTTTCATACTTTTTGAATATATTGGTGAAATTTCTTGCACAAACCTTTGGTTTATGGATGGTAGAATTATAAATTTGGCTTCCTTGTTTTTTCACTTTAGATCTGAATCAAAGTATTATTTTCATATTTTTGTTCATGTCTTGATTATAAAATCTTAAGTCCTTTTTGATGGTGTTAATTTCTCTATTTTCTTATTATTTTGTCTGATGATGGTAACAACGCTGTTATCGAAACATCATAGACTTAATTTATTTGGATTAGGTCTTATTTTCTTCCTTTTTATTTAGTTTAATGTTTTTTTCCAATGTGTATAAAATGTGAATTTTGGTAATTATAGGAAATTTCAGGATATATCATATTTGTGTGGCTAGTGGAGTGGAAGATGGAAACCAAGCACCTAAGCAGATGTCAGCACCGTTGTCACAGACTTTATGAATTGATGGATCACACCCAGTGTTCCCACACTTGCTCTATCAAGTCCATTAAAATCAATGACCAGGGAGTTACACAAGAAGAGAATGTTGAACATGTCAATGCCGTGGTCTAACCCTTGCCACAGCATCGAATATTCAGTGGGGAGTTTTATTTACATATTATTGGTGGTTATTTTGGATTTAAAGTAATTTATTCAAATTAAATATATATATATATATATATATATATTGAGAAAAAGCATTTCCCTTTATCAAGGTTTTAAAGCTGAACATGTGGTCTTTGTACACCATGGTGGAATTTGAAGTAGAGTTGAATAATATAAATCATTCTCAGCTCGAGAGAGAGAGATTTAAAAATTTATTTAAATAAAAACAACTTTCTGCTCTTCTCACTGTGATGGAAAATATTTGGAGGGCTTGGCTCATCAGTAGTGAACCTCCCAGCGGTTCCTCCAAACAGAAAGGAGTTTCATCTCAGTAAAGGCTCTTAGAATTTAATTAAATAAAACAGAGTGCTAAAATTGTCTATATCTTGGCAAACAGATTATGGATATAGTAATGCCTTAGATGTATAACATAGTATCGCACAGAGTATAAACATGTAAATTGGATGTAAAAGGGAGATCAAGAGGAAAGTGGTGAGTTTCTTTATTGAGCTGTACACAAGCTTTCGGACGTCACCCGTCCTTCATCAGGTCCGAAAGCTTGTGTACAGCTCAATAAAGAAACTCACCACTTTCCTCTTGATCTCCCTTTTACACTTCAAACGTGGCTATATCTCTTCTAAATTGGATGTGTTCACCAGACAACAACATCCAGCACTGAGTTCAGCTGGGATTTAGCCAAGGAGCTGTAAGAGCAACAAACCCCACATTACCTTCCCGGCACATGAGGAAGGTCCCGGTCAGGTTGGTCTCCACCACGGCATCCCAGCCTTTCTTGGAGATGTCGGATGCCGGGGACAGGAACTGTCCGCCCCCGTTGTTCACCACAAGGTCCAGCTGCCCGTAGGTCTCCAGGGTCCTGGAGATCAGATGTTGGACCTGGCAACAACACTCTGGATGACGCAACATGTTGCACATAGGCTGTGTTGTAGGTAAGTTGCTGCAATCCTGATGTCACAATTCCCACCACTTTAAACAACATATTCTTACACCAACTTGGTAAAAAGGAATTTTTCAAGCCTCCATTTGAAACTTTCATTTACTTTGTGCATAGGCAATGTGTATGTTTGTGTGTGCATGTACACCTGTGTGTGCATGTGAGTGTGCATGTACAGCTGTGTGTGCATGTGAGTGTGCATGTACAGCTGTGTGTGCATGTGAGTGTGCATGTACAGCTGTGTGTGCATGTGAGTGTGCATGTACAGCTGTGTGTGCATGTGAGTGTGTGTGCGTAGGTTGTCAACACCAGACAAAAGGTGACATGGCTGTCAACTCACTGGGGTTTCAACATGGCAGCCTACTTCCCATCCAGCAACATCAGGTTGAGACAAGATGTTCCTATCCCCAGTATGTTTGAGTTGAATGTGAAATCAGCCACATTGTACAACAAAACAAACAAGATTCTGGTGACAACCTGCTCACCTGATCTTCCTTGCGGATGTTGCAGGCCAGTGGAAGAACAGCCGGTGGATTGCTCGGAGGAAGTGTTGCACAAAGTTCTGCAGCGGCAGAGTCGAGCTTCTCCTGGGACCGGGAGGCAATGACCACCTTGCAGCCTGCAGCACCGGAATGTCAACTTCAGTCATGTACAAGAGAACTCCAAACAACAACTTCCTGTAGTTGTAGGACCTGGAGGTTTGGTCCAGCTGGGTTGGTCTGAACAACTTCTCTGTGATCTTTTTTCTTTCTTGTTTTAAAATCATCAATGTTATAATTAACCCTTAACTGGACGGGTTGGGTAGATTCCGCCCATGCATAAACTTAATATAGGAAAAAAATATATTTTTCGTTTACTGAGAGCTAACAGCTTTGGTGTATTCTAATTTTACAGTGATACAAACAATTTCCATTCATCGTTTAAAAATATAAGTTTTGGGAGGGCGGTTAAATTTGCATGTGTGGGCGGATTCCGCCCATGCCGTCCAGAAGCGTGAGAATTTTTCATGTTAGGGTTATAGCTGATTGCTCATTATTGAGTCACTCTCTTCCGCTATTTTTTAGTTTCCATTCATAAAATAAGACTTCTTTCTTTGGCTAAGTAGAATTTATTCTTTTAGATTAAAAAAAAAACAACTTCCTTAATTTTTTTTATCAAGGTAAGACTTTTTATTTTTGAAATTCTATTTATAATGGAAGACGAAATTTTGAATAAGAATTTTGACGATGATTCTGAAACTGAAAATTATTCATTGAACGAATCTTCAGATGTCAGTACAGATGAGGAATTTGATTCAATTCTTACCACTGTTCAAATGTCTTCAAGTAATTGTTTCATTGGGAAAAATGGCTATAGGTGGAACAAGAATCATGCAATAATTGGAAGAACCCGTTCCCATAACATAATTACACACTTACCTGGTCTGAAAGGCCCTGCTAAACCGAAGCCAAATTGTGGCATAGATATATTCAACTTATTTTTACTGCCGCAATTATAAAACAAATATCTGAATTTACAAATGCAAAAATTGAAGAATTTCGCCAAAGAATTTCAGATTTGACCAAAAGTACTTACTCAAATTTTACAAGTGAAATAGAAATAAGAGCATTCTTAGGTTTGTTGTATCTAGCTGGAGTTTACAAATCAGGCCATGAAAATGTAGAATCTTTGTTTGCCTCAGATGGAACAGGCCGTGACATTTTTCGCTCTGTAATGAGTGTGAAGCGTTTCCTTTTTCTATTACTTTGTATTAGATTTGATAATTTCAAGACAAGATGCAAAGAAGATAGACTCTCACCCATAAGAGATATTTTCCAAACCATTATTGAAAAATTTCAAAGTTGTTATACACCTGCTGAATACCTTACTGTTGACGAAATGCTTGTAGGGTTTCGGGGAAAATGTCCATTCAAAATTTATATACCCTCAAAACCTAATAAATATGGGATAAAAATAGTGATACTAGCAGACTCAAGAACACATTATATGTATAATGCAATGGTATATACAGGAAAATCTAAAACTCCAAAGTCAAAAGAACTATCCCTGCCAACCCAAATAGTTTTAGATATTAGTCGACCACTTTGGAAGAGTAATAGAAATATTACAGCAGACAACTGGTTTACTTCAATAGAATTAGTTGATAAGTTGAAAGAACATGGCCTTACATATTTAGGAACGATGAGAAAGAACAAACCTCAGATTCCACCACAATTCCAACCGCATCCTAAAAGAGAATCAGGAACGTCTATTTTTGGTTTCTCTGGAACAAAAACTTTAGTCTCCTATGTTCCCAAAAAAAGAAAATCAGTAATCCTTATATCTTCGATGCATCATGACAATAAATGTGATGAAACAACAGGAAAACCTGACATTATAATGGATTATAATCTAACAAAAGGAGGTGTAGATACCATTGACCAAATGGTCTCTAATTTTTCTACCTCTCGTCGATCCAGAAGATGGCCTTTGGCACTTTTTTATGCCCTCTTAGATATCACAGCTCTGAATTCTTACATCATCTTCAACTATCAGATTGATAAAAAGGATCAAAAAGAAAGAAGTACCTTTATTGTTGATCTTGGGAGATCCTTGATTGATGAACATCTGGCCACACGTAATCTAAATTCCCTCCCGCTGGAATTACAGACGACAATAAAAAAATTCAAAAATAATGATGGTTCAAGTACATCAAGAGGATCTACAATGCCACAAGAATCTGATACTCCAAAAAGGTGCTACAAATGTCCATCAAAAAATGCGGGAAAAGTGAAAACCTTATGCTCTGTATGTCAACTAAGCGTCTGTAAAAAACATTTCTTAATTATTTGTGAAAACTGTAAATAGATTATATTTAGAATTTTTAGAAGTCAAAATCTGTATATTAACATTTGTAATCATTAAATAATCTTTCAAATATTGATTTAATTCATTATTTAACGCTTATTTCGCAAAGGTACATAAGTGGGTTGAATCTACCCACCCCGTCCAGTTACGTAAGAAAAAATCACCCGTCCAGTTAAGGGTTAAGTACATTCTCTAATGACATTGGCTGAA
Source organism: Cordylochernes scorpioides (assembly GCA_030710605.1). Classification (NCBI taxonomy): domain Eukaryota; kingdom Metazoa; phylum Arthropoda; class Arachnida; order Pseudoscorpiones; family Chernetidae; genus Cordylochernes; species Cordylochernes scorpioides. The sequence goes on along the minus strand of CP092873.1, from coordinate 90,141,468 downwards.
TGAGAGAAATGAATTATTTGTTTTTAGTTATTTTGAATAAATGTCAAGGTGTGATTATAGCTTTTTAAATATTGCCAAAACTCTATTTGAACAATAATAATGAGGATATTAAACACAAGGTAATAATTTGAGTCAAAAGGTAATAACACCAAATCCAAATGAATAATGTGTGACATTTTGGTAACAGCGTTGTTATCATCCTCATAAATAAGTACTGAATGTACTGAATACTGGATTCAGTACTATTGTCTGAAGATGGTAACAACGCTGGTACTGAAATGTCACACATTATTTATTTATTTACATTTGGTCTTATTACCTTGTGTTTATAATCTATAATCCAAATTGTACCTTATCAATAATGAGGTTAACTAAATCAAATACTCTTTAATTCAACACCCCAAGGGATGACAAGATTGAATTAAAGTCAGTTACATGATTTCCTCACAACATGGTAGACATTTTTCTCTCTAGGATATATATGTACAGTTAAACCTGTCGCCCCCTCTTGGGACTCACCAAAATAGGGTGCTACAGACAGGTCACTTTTAATGTAAATCGCATCGTACTACGTATTTAAAATCGGGCACTATAGAGAGGGAGGCGCTATTTAGAGGGGGCGCTATAGACAGGTTTAGCTGTATATCCAAATATATAATTTTAAAAATAATTTTTATGAATCACCGTTATAATATATTTTAATTAATAATTTGAATTGACACCCCAGTGGGGGATTTTTTCTTTTTTTTCAGAATGTTTCATGATTAGTGATGGAAACCCAAGGTAATAAGACCAAATAAATAATCCTATTACCTTGTGTTTCTAATCTATAGTCCAAATTGTTACTTGTCATTTTAGTGATGATAAAATTACATTAATAAATTTTTGAACAAAGGAAAATCATCCACACCCATTCCCTCTACTTCTTTCCTAGCTCTGACAAACGGAAGTCTCTAGATTATGAACAGGACACCTTGAATTTTCAGGAAAAAACCAAGACTTTCCTAAACTGCCCAAAATGTGCCTCCCAACCACAACACCTGCTGTCCTGCATACAGTCCATTATAAAAGACCTCTGGGAAAACCCCAAATTGACAATAGAACAACCTGTTGGAGATCATCTGAGTTATATCAGAGGCAATAAGCAACATCACAAAGGAAAATACACTCTGAATAATCTAGTATGATTTTTGCCTTAATGTTTATATTGTACCATTTTATTCACACTCTGATTGGCTGATTAAGGTCATATGATAGTGAAATGATTGGCTCTGATTGGCACTCACTGTCAAGTAATCAGCCAATCAGCTATGAGTTCATCAGCTCAGAGACATTAACCATGGAAATTCTATATTAAATACAAGTTTGATTCTAGGTAGCTCTTTTTTTTTTTTGTCATAATTTTATCTGTGCTTTCTCAAAACAAAATTTATCTCAGAGTTATATTCAGGTATTTAAAAATAAAGAAAGCATATCCTGACCAAAATCACATGTGCTTTTTAGATGGCAGAGCGCCATCTAGTGGAACAGAAATCAACTAAACATTGATTTAACCTGTTCCCTGATATTTGGCCAACCCAATTTCTTGATAAATCAAGAAAAGCCATCCACGAACGTGTTTCGCACTGTTGGCGCTCGTCAGCGTGGAGCAGGCTGCACCACTGCGACCAAAAATATTTTTGGTCCCAGAGGCTTCTTGAGAAACCAAGAAATGGGTATTTAAGACCAAACTCAAAATTTGTGAATGGCTTTTCTTGATTTATCAAGAAATTGGGTTGGCCAAATATCAGGGAACAGGCTAAATCAATGTTTAATTGATTTCTGTTCCACCAGATGGCATTCTGCCTTCTGTAAAGCACATGTGCTCCTGGTCAGAATATGTCATATATATATATAGATGGAAATTTTGCCGGGAGGAAATTGATCTAAAGAGACAAGGGTCGCCTCTCCCGTCAAAATATATTACAGTCGAACCTCTTTAATTCAACACCCCAAGGGATCAGAACTTTCGGTTAAATTAAAGGAAGTGTTGAATTAAGGTTAGATGATTAGCTAATCATCTAACTCACTAAAATAATATTTTTTAAAATTGCTTTATAATATAAATTGATCATAGTAATTAAAACCATTGTGTGTGTCCTTTTTTGTATTATTTTTTATTTTCATGGTTAACTTTAGTATCAGGGACAAAATAGCAATAATACATATTTTTGAAACATAAATAATTACAAATAATATTTTACTCTAATTGAAGAATATAGCAGTTGAAAGGAAATAAATGGGGAAAATAAATAAAAAAAATAAAAATAATATTTAAAAATAATCATGAATATCTTTTTAAAAATTCCTTTATAGATGTCTGTTTTTGCACTGAAATCCTATTCAGGATGTATTCCAGATGGTCTATTTAAAAAAAACATGCATGTCTTTCTTCCTCTGGAATGTGTTTTAAATAACAAAGAGCTTTTATTGTATTAAAGACATCCACTGCTGCTGCAGGTGTTATTGATTTTGTGTTTAAATCTTTTATAATAATATGGAAATGGAATATTGAAATAAAATGTTATCATAATCATTGTGGCTACATTTTATGAAGATTTATTTATTTGAAAGGAAATTATTTGTAAATTTTAAAATAACTTAAATATTTCAATGCTGAAAATTAAAAAGAAAATAATATTATTAATTAGCGCATGATTCCTAAATTCTGCGTAAAAAACAAACACTCGCGACATTGCGCAACGGCACTGCAAAGTGAAACTTAAACTAACAGAAACCAAAGTGCGCGGCGCGATTCTATCGGCGACCACCTTCGTCGCCACCGCCGTAAAACCTTTTTAGCGGTAAAGTTGTATGTAAAAAAACATTCAACTGTCGAAATTCAAATTTTAAAATGGTCGAACTATTGGAGCTGTCGTATTATCGATATGTCGAATTACGGCTTGTTATTTGATAGGCCGGAGGTTGGGACATCAGAATATGGTCGAATTAAGGTAGAGTGTCGAATTAACGAGGTTATACTGTATATATATCCTCGATAAGGAGATGCCATTTTTCATAATTATGCACCTTATCCCAGTACAATATCACATTTGTACTATTTTTTCACATTGTGTTGCGGTCTCACACAATTCTGGCTTTAACTACCCATTTCATGATTTTTCAGGATGCCCGAATGACCAGTTTTTTGGTCGTTGAGGTACAGCTTGCACCACGCTGATGAGGGCCAACAACCCGAAACGCGTCCGTGATTAGCTTTTCTTGATTAATCAAGAATGGGTATTTGGCCAATTCTGGAATAATTAGAAATCAACGAGAATAGTTGATATTTATTCCAATAGATGGCGCAAGCCATCAGCAACTTTCAGTTGCACGATAAGGAGAAGCCTTTTTTCATATATATATACAAGACAAATGGCCCGGGAAACGCCCGGGTTTTACCCGAGTGCGTATATATTTTTAAAATGTTTTCATTAAAATACTATTCCTTACAATTATAAATTGGCGCCGTGGATGTCTCTCTTGTGAAACGTCCCGCCCCAAACTGTGTGTGTCTTGAAAATATAAAAATAAAAATGTGAACGGAAAAATATTTCCAGGGTAGCCTAGTGGTCATGGCATCTGCCCGGTAAGCGGAAGGTCGTGGGTTTGATTCCCATCCCTTGACACTTTTTTTATTTTATCCATTCTGACCAAAATCTATCCGTGAACTTCACACAGTGAACTTCACACAGACAGAATAAGGCAATTATATAAGTAGATAATCCAAATTGTGCCTTATCACACACTATTTTTTTATTTGGCCTTATTACCTTGTGTTTATAATCTATGACGTAATGCCGGCGGCGCGCGCCCGTTGGCTGCCGGCGAACACGTGACCTCCCTGTGCGCGCGCATCCGTGACAGAACCGGCTCATGACGGTCGTGACTATATATAGGGATAATAATAATAATATAATAATTATTATTATTATTATTATCATTAGATAATGATAATGATCATAATGATGATGCGCGCGCATCCGTGACAGAACTGGCCCATGACGGTCGTGACTATATATGTTGATGTATTATATAGTGATTATTTTTATATATTCATCAGATTAAAGAAGGATGAAATCGGATCGCCTTGAGTCACCACAAAACACACAGATTGGCAGATTGTTCACTGGGAGAAAGTAACACTTCGGAAAATTTGTATTTTGAAAATTTGAAAACTTTTTCAATTTTATGAAAATCCAATAAAAAATATAAAATTTAAATTTATTTGAAATTTATCATCTAATTATATAATAAATTGAAAAAATTAAAGATATTTAGTTTATATAATGTTAAATTATTCGAATGAAAGTTATCGAAGAAAGTCATTATGAAATACCAACCTAAAGCAGATAAATCTTTGGTGATTGCCTTTCCAATTCCTGTTCCACCACCTGTTACAATGGCGATTTTATTTTTAAATAAACCTTCTCTAAAAATGGATAAGATGTTTTTGGATGCCATGATTGAGTAGTTTCTAAACTAATAATTTTTATCGCTTATCAAAATGCTATCGCACTCGAAATGTTTACAAAATAATAAAAACATAATCGGTTTCGGGTCAAATATGTTTTTGAGTTATTGTGTTTGAATTTTTGATGTCTGAGTTTAGATGTTTTGCTTAAATAGTTCTAATTATATTTTTATTATATCATAATATTAGAACAATTCTTTTTTTTTTTAATATATGTTTGAGTAAATGATTGTGTCAATGTTATAGTCGATTCAAATACAACTTGTGAATACCCTATTTATTATTTATTATTCTGTACATAACCCGGACTCCTGGAGCGTACGAAAGTCGCCAACTGTCCGGGTTTGTCTTCTGACTTATTGTCTATTTGTTGCAGTTGACATCCAACTGATTAGATGTCGCCAGGCTGTTTTATTTTTGGGGAGGTTCTTCAATGCTTCTTGGTTGAATGTGCTGGTGTTAAGAATAAAAATAAATAAAACGGGCAATAAGAATAAATTGGAAAATATGCATAAATTTAACCTGTTTAAAAAATATTATGAAAAGTTACTTATCTTATTTGGTGCTTTAGTTGGAGGGCTGGAAAATTTCTTCCACTAAAAATTTGAAAGACTACATTTTTGGACTAATTTCTTAGGACTTCCCTCTGATCTCTCCACTGCTATCGCTGCCTACCCTATCTCTCCTCTTATGCTGCCTACCCTCTTTCTCTCCCTATTCTCTCATTTCTTCGTCAAAATTACCGCCAAGGTTTTTATTTAACAGAGTAAAAAAATAAAAATTTATAAAATACTCCAACTGTTAAAAATTTAAAAAAATAATAATTCATATTATTATTCAAAATATTATTTTAATTAATGAATATTATTTGAAAATATTAAAACAAAAATAGCTGATTACTTATTTTTAAAAAAAGGAAATTTATTATAATAAATTATAGACATAAAAAAATAAGTAATAAAAGAAAGGTGAAGAGATGGGTTGGTTTGACAATTAAGAATGCTCAAAGTACACTTCGTTCTTGTCGAGGCAGCTTCACCATTGTCCACCAGCTTTCTATGGGGTACAGTGGGCAAGCTTTGTGGGGGCCGCAGAAGTGGCCTCTACATCAATATGCCCAACTGGCTTTGTCCTTATTGTTGGCGGAAGAGCATTGCTCAATGCAAATATTTATATGTAATCCTACTGTCCTAAAAACTTATGTTCATAGTTTGCTTTAATACCATTTCTAAGATTCCATCCTTCTGTGTAGCATATAGAAGCAATACTGTAATAGAGTTCTAAGAAATCGCTGGGAGGGTTCGCCACTTATGATCCAAGTCCTCCCAATATTTTAATCGCAGTAAGGACAGTATAGTTTGTTGTTTGTTTATGGATATAGTTTGTTGTTTGTTTATGGATATTCGTGCTTTGCTACTTTCGTTTCTTGTGTCTTAATAATTATGTTCATAGGTTCCCTAAACAGCCCTGTTGTGTATCATCATTCTTGACGACAGTTATTGTTGTCTTTGATGATATTCTTTCTTATTATAATCATACAAGTAAATGCATACTTGTAAATGCATATATTTGTTTGTAATCATTGATGCATAGCATTTAATAAAGATGTGTCTACGATGAGGAAATGGGAAACCCTGTTTCTTGTAAATGAGAAGAAAAAGGACAATGATCGAAATGTGAACACTTGGAAGCTTCCTTGAAAATATTGTGGGAAGTGTTAACCACACTCAAGAAAGATGCTTCTTTGAGAATGCCAAATGTTATACTTGGGAAAAATTAGGACATTTAGAGGCTATTTGCTACACGAGAAAAGGAAAAAGGGTACCCTCAATTTTCAGGTGAGGATGAACATAACTTTATCTCTGAGAAAAGTTATGATAATAGCATTTACATAAAGCTGTGTGTGTGTGCGCATTGAACAAAGAAACGTCGATATGCAAATTGACTTCGGAACAGGAGAGAGAGAGAGAATATCAATAATCTCGAAAAGAACCTTCAAGACACTATGGAAATAAAATAAGGCCAAGACTCATTGGAAGGAAATGGTCTAGGCATCAAAGTGGTTGTTAGCATTTTTATAAGTTGTTTTTTCATAGATTAATATATTTATATTTTGACCAGCTGACCTGACGACTTTACATGTATATATTTGGTTTTAAATAATGTAAAGGAGTTAGTTATGAAAGGAAATTAAAAGTACTAATTTTCTTAGAGGTGTTGGTGTTTACTCTGCTCGATTGTAGAATAGGAAAGAATTAGCTCCTAACAGGTTATGGGCCCAGCAGAACGCTTCCACTGCGCCGTAGAAAGTAATAGAAGTTAAAGCCAAAGAAGGTAAAGAAGAAAAAACTGAAGTTAAAGAAGAAAATTTGAAGATAGAGCTGAAGAAAAAAAAAGCTGAAGGCTAAAGAAGATAAGGCCAGGAAATATAGGGCTAAAGAAGAAAAGCTTATGTTAGACTAAAGAAGATAAAGCTAACTAAGATAGAGAAAAGAATTTGATTATTATAATTTTAAGCGATTTAAAATCTGAACTTTATACAAAGAAGAAGAAAATATTTGAGTTATAATATTTTGTGGATTTGCATAACTAGAAAAATCAATGGCTGACGAGTTGAGAATACCTAAACTAGACGGTAATAATTATTATACCTGGACCATAAGAGCTAAATCAATTTTGATCCAGATGGACATATGGGATGCAATCGAGCCTGGCTTTCCTTGTGAAACTTCAGAAAAACAGAAGCGGAAAGATAGTTTGGCATTATCTGTCATATTATTAGCAGTTGAGGATTCATTCCTAGATGACATCGGTGATTGTAAGCGAGCGATCGATGCATGGCAGATATTGAAGGATATCCACACAAAATATGGTTTGCTGCACATATTACAGTTACTGAGAGAATTTTTCAACATTGTCAAAAGAAATTATGAAGATATGAAGGAATATTTTGCGAGGATAATGGAATGCCATAGAAAATTAGCAAAGTGCCACCATGGATTTGGGGATGGCGAATTGGCGTTGATTATGCTATTGGGATTGCCAAAGAGTTACGAACCACTAATTCTCAGTTTAGAACAGCAGGAAGAGAAGCTATCAACTAGTGTGGTTAAATCCAAGTTACTTTTAGAAGAAAAACGACAGAACCAGCGTAAAATTCCTCAAGAAGATTCAAATAGCGCGTTTGCGGTAAGAAGAGAAGAAGATGCATGCAAATCACCATGTCAAGAGCGAAATAAATTTAAATATGACCAACCAAGGAATTATCAGAATACGTGGATGGAAGGGAAAAGGGAAAACTATAATTACTCCAGTCAGATAAGATGTTTCAGTTGTGGCAAATTAGGGCACATAGCTAGGAATTGCAGATTTGCCAACTCCTCAAGGAGAACTAACGAAGGTATGCTGAAACAAAGTACGTTAGACCTAACTCATAAAGTCCTATTTGCGAATAACTTTAAAAACAATAACTCGCAGAATATCTGGTTTCTAGACAGTGGAGCTACTGAACACATTGTTGCGTTCCCAGTTTGGATAGATGAAAAGGGAGGATACACGATGTGACTTATTAAAGTTTCCTTACTTAAGTATATATATATATAGCAATTTAGGCCAACAACCCATGTATATAACCCGCAGCAAGACCTTAATGTTGTATAATAGAAGCACAGCTGCCAATGATGCACTATCGACATATGTCTTTACATTATCACATGTAATGCAATTTGTGCAAACAGGATAAATAAAGAAAAAAAAGGGGGAACTCTGTAATTGATTAAGAGTTTGAGTTAAAGCAGGGATCGAGCATATAATATTGTCAGAACAAAGGTCTAAAGATGGAAACAACCACGACACTAGTATACAATTTCATCAGACAACCCATGAAATCGTTATTAAATTGGGCAATCTATAAAAGACTCCTTCTGGAGGTTTAGCAACCCACTGAAAACGCTGGGAGCTATTTCATAGAGGAAAATTATAGCAACAGATCTCTATAATTTCTACAGATCAACTGTAAATAGATTCATATTAAGGCATTTTTATAGCCCAAATAACACAAACAATAGTCAAACATACAAATCTGTTTGCATCATGCCGTACCCTCCTAACAGCGTAACAATAGCCCGAGGAATCAGAAAATATGGTATAATGGTAAATATGATGGAATAACGCACTGAAACACATAAAAGTACAAACATTACTAAAACCTGACAGATAGATACCCTCAAAGTAGCCCTAATAAAGTCGTAATTTGCAACTGTCGCTGTGTCAATATATCACAGCAAAGATATAGTACACAACTCTATTCCAACAGAGTCGGTAGTTCTATATTTATTACAATTTGTGAAATTAAGGTGTGGGGGGTAGTACCATAAAGCAAAAGGAATGAAATATGTATGAGAGGAAACAAGAAAATTTCTCTAGATATTTATTTAAATAAATTAAAATTTGGGAACATGTCTATACTGACGAGATATGCTATTTACATAGTAAAATTTAGATAGAGGTGACCTGAAGTTACTTTATAGCCCTTTAGGGCCCATGCGAAATCTAGGTTGGTTACTACACAAAAAAGGGGGGGGCGCTAAGTCATAATGACAAATGGCTTACCTTTTCTCGAAAGTGCCGGCAAAGGTCTGGTCTCCCGTCTGAAGACTGTCCTCTCACTGAGCGACTCAGATTGAATCTGCCTTTTGGCAAAGAAACCCTCTTTTATTCTTGTCTCTCTCCGTTTTCATTCGCTGGCCGCGCCCAAAGTTTCTATTCGCTGGCATTTTCATTCGCCGAAAGAAACACCAATCAAAATGGCCAACGGCTCCAGTATACAATTTCATAGACGCCCCAGGCCTCTCCCATCAAAATAGAACATATAGTATTACCAAAACAAAAAAAAATCTAAAGAGAGAAACAGCCATGGCACTAGTGTAAAATTTCAGACCCCAGGCCCCCCCTCCACATGGATTGAAATACTATCCTCCCTTTTCTCGGGACGGTATATATATCGCCCCCCGTCTTGGCTAAAAATCGACCCAGGCCCCTTTTACCTGGACTGTAATGTGATGCTTCCTTTTTTCGGGAAGGATATTTATAAGGCTTAGTCTTTTAGAAATCTTCCTTCTCCATTTCTTCTTGTCACCTTTACCTAAATTTTTGGTGAGGGGAATATATGTACATATGAAACAACAGTTTCCAGCTCGGATGTCTTCTTCTCCACCAGGCATCAGCTTTCGGCATGGAAGTCTGGTGTCACCAAGTGTCTAAGTTTCTGGGCAAAAAAAATGGTCTATAAGTCTATGTGGGAGGGAAGCCATGTATCCATTTGATTTGATTATACATACGCCTTCTGTTGGGGTATGGTTACAAAAACGTGCCCCAACAATCCTCCCCCTGCCAAGTAATGGACAAATGCGTTTGTGCTACTCATTATTCATCTGCCTTTCATCAGTTACTATGAAAGCAGGCCCATTTCTAGCAAAATGCATTTTCCATTACTAGGTGAAGCCAGATGTACCGAAACCTATAGGGAAGATAAGGCTAGTCAAAATGATGGTATGCCATTCTAGATGTTTATTATTCCGAACATTAGTGGGCATTGCGCATCCTGGCAAAGGGGTTTTTATGTGTTATTATTCCGTCAGCACACTGTTATCAACATAGGTTATGGGGGACAGTCATATCATATGTATGGAAGTAAGCAAGGTCATCTGTCTTACCATTCATGGGTATATATACCACCCTTCCACTTTCTTCTTTGGCCTTGAGGAGTAGGCCTTCCTTGTGGTAAGTCCTCTCAACCCCATCCTTGCCTCTTGTGGTGCTGGATTCATTGCTACCTTCTTTCTGCTAACAATACAGTTAGAACATTTCCCTATTACATATTATATATAAAAAATTGGGCGCCAAGAAGTCGTTTAGAAATAACTGACTAGTCCAACTCCTAAAACATGCCAGCATCTTTATTTAAGTACCAATCAAGACATTCGTGTGGTATAGTTATACATATACAATCAAAGGAAAGGATAATTATAGTTAGCTGAAAGAAATATCTTGGTATATAATAATTAGCCTATGACATGATGACTTTTGCTAAATTAAAAAAATTACAGAAACAAATTGTGAAAGTAATTATTAAATAAGGCACGAAATATGTAATGATAAAATGAATCCTTCCATGTTACATGATGGGTATAATATATATATTTAAGAAAACACGTATAATGCAGATAGTGATTAAATATGATAAAAATCATCCCATGATAGATGATAAAGAAAACCACTACAAAATTATATATGATGACAAAATATATATACATATACAAGTAAGGCGGATAAAAGACAATAAGGATAAAATAGATCATGCCTTGAGGGAAGAATAAGCCACGACAACATGTTAAAAAAAATAATGCAACATGGCAGGTAAATATTACTAATATCATGAATATCAAAGGAAATAAATTTGTTGAAATGAATAGTATATGATTATAATATAATATAAATGATATAAAATAATAACCTATTCAATAAGAAAATGAAAACACATTATATATATTTGTGCGCTGAAGGATCAAGGTTTAGTATCTCAGTTAAGTTTTCAATCTTATTCAGTCTGGAATCACGAGTTGGTCACTGGGTAATATTCGTCTATCCCGATCCTACTGGAGGGTGTGTTTTCTCTTATGTGTTAGATTCCTCTGTTACAATACTCTCAACCCAGGTGGGAACGTCATTCAGAATCTTGGTCAAATGGAACATAGCCCAGACCTCTATTAAACTACACAGTCCTTTTGAATCTAGGGTGACAACCGTATGAAGAGAATTTTTTTTTTTTTTGGCAGAGCGACTAATCAATTTCTACTATTTTGTTTGTGGCTCCGTTTACCTTGCCTCTGGGGTGTGTACAGTTCAGCTACCTCCCCCTTCCAAGAAATTCATATTACTTTCATCTACTAATATACCCTCTATTCATTGACCTGAATCCTATAAATCTACATCTTATAAGTTTGAATTTTTATCAATCTGAAATTTTGGTTCCTTTTACAAATTCCTTCAGAATTCTACTCCCTGTATAACTGCTCTTAATTCTACTGTCCTCAATACAACACTTCTAAAACTTTGACTCATTGGCTCGTTCTGGCGTCTCGTTCGCGGTCCTTATAGTTAACTAATACTTTAAAATCTTATCCTAACATGGAACGAGTCTAAACTCGTTGAAGGTCCTAATAATTACTTATTCTGCCTCTCGAATCGGTCTTATGCTCGAATTCATTCCAACAAAACGTATGGCAGGGCGAATCCTTTATTAGAAGAAACTTCCGCTAGCTATGGGGGATCAAACTGGTACCAAAAAAAATTCAATAGACGGAAACACTTCGTCTAGAATAACTGGGCAATCTCTGCCTACTTGCCAATCTTACAGGACCTCCCGTCTGGAACACCCTCGCTCCAGCCACGCTAAAAGCGTCGAAACTACGGTGTCAGATCGGTTACCCAAGGTCGCGCCGTTATACCCCAGGCTATACGGCATGGCTAAAACAAATCCCCCATCCTGCATAAAATTCAATCTATACCTCTTCGTTTCCTCTTGCGAGGAGGAGTTGAGTGGGAAATTCGGCTTGATCCTTGCCTTCCACTATCTCCAAGTCTGAGGGTCGGGATAGGGATCATTTATCCACAATCCTTAGAATTCAAGCTAAACTAAGATAAAAGAAAATCAAAGGAAAATTATACCCCCTAACGAGGGACCTAACAAAAGGGAGCGAATATTTTCTAACTAGATAGAGTTGTAGTTGTCCTGTTTGAGGCTTCTCGGTCCTAACAAAATTCGAAATAAAAAATAAAATAAAATAAAAATCGATCCTATTAAAGTCCTTAACCCTATTCTAATGTGTTTTTGGTCTCACAATATAATAGTTTTTAACCTTCTTCTACATTTATTCCTCTTCACATTCACACAATTCAGTCACTGAGGGCATTCATCCTAAAGTTAGAAGCTGCTATAGACGCCAAAACACTCAATTATTTCTATCAAATAGACCCTTACAATAATAAAATCTTCTAGGACTAGACGTGAAATCAAATAAAGTTACCTAATTAAAACAAAGTGGGGACCAAAGCCCTATTTACTTAAACGAAATGCCTCTGCACAAGCTCTACATATATATTAATTCATTATACTCACTAAATGATTGTTAACAATAACTGTTGACAAGTCTAAATAACCTGGAAGCTAATCTACCAAAAAAAAAAAAGAAAGAATCAGTGTAACTTCAAAAACTGCCCTTGCCTTGACACTAAGCGACTATTCACGACAATTTTATATAGACACACACAAATTATTGGGGCGAATAAAGAACCATTAAACGTGACACCTCATAAAAGCGGATTGAGTCATTCCCCTAGCCACCGTGGGTGAAGTCACTTTCTTCTTACTTCCTCGTGCGTCTGCCCCCTTTGCAGTAGTCCTACCTCAGCACTCTATTGAAAGATGGATTTATAGGGTTTACGATTCACTACCCAACACTAACATTCTCAAGTGCTTTCCAAGGATCGACTACAGTCTGGGCCTACTTAACTTCTACCCCTGGCTTAGGGTCCCTATACTTCACAACTTCACTCTGAGAGATTGACCTTTCATGTTCTCATTAGAAACCTATTTCAAAGCTACTACCTGAAGGCCAGGGATTATAGGGTTTCTAAATTACCCAACACAAGCCATAGGATGCCTATTAGGTTTGTTGTTTTAGACATAGCCCCCCTCTAAGTTGTGATTTCCTACACCTTCCTTCACCTATTACTCCTGATAATAACTAAAATTTCAGATTTACACTAAATAGTTAATTCACAATGGTATACATTATTCTCATTGGTCTTTGAAACTCGGGTTTTAACAAGAAATAGTTTGTATAGAAAAAAAAAGGAATCCTAATGAAGTCTTACTTCGAGAAAAAAAAAAGGTTAAAGAAGAAAAGATTGAAATCTCTAAACTTCTCATTCTATATTGGGTTGATTCTTCGTACACACTCCAAAGTCCTAGTTAGTGGCGACAGTCTAAGCAGAATTTACACTGTGTGGGCCTTTTCACCCTTGTAGACCTGCGTAAAGTTAAACTGTTCACATTAACTCTGTCAATTTCCCCTCGGCTCATTACTTCTGAGTTCGCTCTGGTTGTCACTTAGCGGCTGTTATTAGAAATTTCCTTCATGTATTTATACAGTATGAGGCATAGTAATTAAAAGGCTGCATTTTCATGAGTTCAATTTTTTCACAACATGCTGAAACGAAATCAAATGTGGTTATAAGATCACTGTCTATGGGGTAACAGGTGCATTTTGAACTGGGAAATGACAAAGTTATTTCGCCTTTTAAGATACTAATTGTGACTGAGTTTTCTGTTTAGTTATGATGATATACTGAGAGTTTGATAGGGAAATTATTTTGTAGACTTTGTTGCATATCAGGGGTCTTGTTTGTTCCTGGGTTAGAAATTTTATATTATTCCTTACTGTCAGTCTGATAATTACATTCCTGGCTCATGAGATAGGTGTGCAACTTGTATAATTCACTGTGGAAATATATGTGGACGTTTAAGAATTTATAGAGGTATATTTAATATGGAGTCGTCACCTCAGCTCGATCCATCCACATTTTGTTCTGGAATTAGCGTCATATTCTAGATGGACTTCACTGCCTCATCTATAGTCCAGGCATATCACCTTAAATGTCAATTTTAGGAAACGTCATCTGGTCCTAGACCTTTCTTTTCTGCATGCTGGCACATCTTCAATGACATTTCCAATGTGGGGAACACACCCTTTTGGCGGTCTATCGGTATCCAGTGATCATACTTGGCAGAAAACGTCGTCAAAGGGGGCCTCCCTCCTTGCGTGTCTAGCCATCTAATCCAATCACGATACCGCCTCACGCCTATAGGTTCCGAATTATATTCAATGTAATATCTTTGCTCGGGTGTCCCGACTTTATCAATCTTTATTCACAGCCTTTAGGTGATTTTACTCCGCACTGGAGGCTCGCATTCCGCTAACTTCCTCATTATATACAAGTGTTAAATCGAGCCTCGATAAACTCTCCTGTCTCCTATACCCCCATTATTAGATAGATCCTGTCTCTAACACAGGAGGCTTTTGCTGCCTTGTCATTAGCTTAAAGCTGTCCAAGCACACCTCGGGATATCTCAGCTGTCTTGTAGACACAAGCTCCAGTCATCTCCTTTCCTTTGAATATTTTAAAAGATTATCCCAGGTAATTGTCATAAGTTAATAAATAGTTCCACAGTGATTTAAAAGGTACTCGCGCAAATTGGTCACCAGATCTACTCCTTGAGATTCTGCCATTGGAATGTTAAAACCAGATTTCTATCCATTATTGATTTCAAATAAAAAAGGTTTTACGAAGAGAAAAAAAAAAGCGCGTCTTTCTATGGTGATCAAACTTCTCTCTTCACGGGTACGCTAACTGGATCTTCAATTCTATTTTCACCTTAAGGCTCATATATTTGCCACTCTCCCAATCCACTATGCGTTAAAAAAAATAAAATCGAATAACTATCATTCAGCATGTTAGCCCTAATCTGGATGCACAGGCTAGTATGATTTGATAGAAAGCGCTATTAAAATGAAGTTAAGATATTTGTATCCAGCAATAATTATCAGAACTCACCTCTGCTGTGAGAAAATTATATCAGAGCTATGATGAAAAAAAATGCTAAGTCATTTCAGTAGACTACTGTAAAACACTGATCACCGTTCTAAATTTGAACCATGGGAATCCAACCTCATTTCTCATACTGTATATAATAATTTGAGAAAGTAAAATAAAGAAATTGTAATCAATGGTGCTCGCAACAGAATTCAAAATGATTGAGACACAGAACATTATAAATAATGTCCAGCAAGCAGGATACCAAACCACCTTTATATTACAACATTTCCACAAAAGTATAACTATCAATAACCCAATAAACAAAACCACAAAATATCTATAGGGCGATATGTTACATTCCATACTCACAAACATCTATAACAATAGCCAACTACTTAAGAAACTCTGGCATCCAAACATATTACTGTAATTCCCCTAACATGCTATGGTGAGGTGTTGGTGTTTACTCTGCTCTATTGTAGAATAGGAAAGAATTAGCTCCTAACAGTGGTGATCATACAAAGCATATTAGAATATGCCGAGGCGATATTTAAATTTTTTTAATCTATCTTTGATGAAGAAATGAATTAATTTAAGAGACCTCCCGTGCAATTAGCCATTAAATTAAACCATAAACCTATATTCTTGAAGGCAATTAATATTTGCAATTAAGAAGGCTGTCGAAGATGAATAAGAGAGATTGGTGGTGTTCGCACGCTGAAGCCTCTTGCACATTCAAGATATGCGGCACCAATAGTACCTGTAATGAAGAAGTCTGGGAAGGTAAGAATATGTGGTGACTAGGTTGATGTTATTATTTTTTCCTAACAAATACTTAAACCGCCAGACTAGCCACTAAAAAGCCTAACAGTATAAAATTTGAGCATCTAATGATGTCAGATAGTATAACTTAACCATATCCAATTCTGATCCTCATGATAAATGTTTTAATAAGACACACGAATATATTTCTCATGTAACACAGTATCGATAAGTCCATAAGCACATTTCTTATTTAATGAACATAAAATAGCGTGCATATAAGTTATTTGAAGTATATACAAGGATGGATCAATAAAAAGCGATAAAGTTTTCAAAAAAAGTGTAAACTAAAATACAATTTTATTTTTAAATCCTCTACATAACCCCCTCCTTTTTCTATACACTTCTTCCAAAGGTCAGGTAGCTTGTAAATTCCCTTTAAGAAAATATCTTGTGTGTGTTGGGCAAGCCATCCATGCACCGCATTTTTAACCTCATCATCAGTCTTGAAAGTCATGTCCCTTAAAAAATCTTTTTAGTGTACAAATAAATAATAATCACTCGGGGTTAAATCAGGAGAGTAAGATGGATGGATTAGAACTTTAAAATTTATTTTATTGATTGTTTCAATAGTGATATTTGTCACGTGGGGCCGAGCATTATCAAGCTGTAGGCAAACACCTTTGCTCAGCCATTTATCATTCTTATGTCACTCTGTGCCCTATTTGTGCAAATCTTTATTCAAATTTTTATATTCGACCATGGTATATAAACATACAATTCTTATATAAAGCAAAATATAATTATTCTACGCGTGGTGTAAGCGCTCTGTGCGGCGCAGTCCCGTAAACACAACAACTGTTTAAAATATTCAAGATTCTATAGAACGTCATCTAACTGCTGATGGCGTTTTAGAGCCCACCCAGGCAGCACAAAATCAAACAATGGAATGGCAACATCCTCGTTGTCAGCGATCCTTATCGAAAGAGATATCAACTAAGATATTAGAACAATTTTTAACGTCTTGCCAAATGCTTTATTTATTTATTTCTCCTGACGAAGACAAAATATTTTTGTTGAAACGATGAGATAATAAAACGTTAACTAGCCGAAATGTCTATTTTTTCTTTTTAGAAATAAGATATTAGAGATTCTGCTTAACATTGTAAGGAAAGATACAATCTAAACATCACCATGGTAAAAACGACTCATCTGCTGGCGGCCTCTACTTGTAGCATTTTGACCTAAACATCTCCTCAGGACCTTCCTGCCCCAGCAGATACATTTGGTAGCCATCCATCCACAGAACTTTGTTAGCAATCTTCCAGACAAATGTACTTTTATTTATAAGAATATCTATTATTAATTTTAGTCGTCTATTTTTAGTATTTTGTTTATTCAATTTTTCCTAACTGGGCTACTCTACTGGCCATATAAAACACTATATTGGAGCAGTGTAAATAGACAGCATTGAAACATCTTAGTTTTGTAGCTCTGTCGTTAATTGTAGTTTTTTCTTGGTCAATATCATTGTGTTTCTATATCTCCTTTGTTATATTCTTCATTTGTCAGTGTTAACTAGACACTGACCACATGTAGTATACTACCAGATAGTAGTAGCATATATTGACACATAAGGGTTTATTTTGTACTGTGTTATAGACCTAAAGTACTGCACAACCTTGACCCTCCTTCCTCATGACCCTTGAAAATATTCAATATTCCATAGTAATATTTTCCTCTCAAGACAAATCCAAAATTTGAATTAATACTTTCATTGTGGCAGACACACAGACATAATCTACATTTCCCCCAATTACACCAGAGAAAGAAATATGTTGGTAGTTTAAACTGAACAAGAACAGGAATCTCTCAATAGATTATATAGTTTATTCCATAAATTAACAAAATATTAGTGGCAAAGATAAAGTCAGTTTTCCAAGGGAACCAGCTTAACTTCAATGCCATTCTTGGGCTTGACGACAAGTAGAGAATCCTGGGTCTCGGGCAGTTTCTGGAACAGAAGACCCAGAAAGGCTTAGTAACCTGGGCAATTTAAGCGGACGACCCTACCTCGGGCCTGTTGGGACTGGGCTCCACGCGGAACGTCATCATGAACTGGCATATGATGGATCGCGCCTGGTTTAAGCCGTACCGCTCGCCGATGCACATTCTCTGACCGCGGCCGAAGGGCTGGTACACCAGCGGGTTGATATCGCCGCGTCTCTCAGGGGAAAACCTGGGATTCAAGTCGCATTACATACTGGACAGCATTTAGTTTCATTTTCTGTTAAGGTTTTCTACATAGAGAAGCATTCCTCTAGTGAGATAGAAAAAAACGTTCCTTCTAATGCATCTATTGCCACATTGCATCACCTTAGGCGTTATAGAGTGGTTCTAAAGTATTTCACGTAATTACATGTACATAATGAGATTTAAAATATATCAATACTGTCCTCCAAGTACTAAATCAGTAATGCTCGATGTGTAAGAGCTTGATAAGCATTACCACATTGTACACGACCTAGAAATTATCTCTGGCAACAAACCTGCCCGGGTCAAACTTTAGAGGCTCCTCCCAGAAGTCCGGGGAGCGGTGCAGCGCCCAGGTCGGCGCGGAGAAGGTGATGCCGCGAGGGAAGGTGATGCCCTTGTAGGTGAAGTCGCGGTTGTTGATCCTGTTGGTGAACCTGCGGGCCGAGACGTGGTGTCAGACTGCTGACATAGTGAGGGACACTGATTAAAAGTAAATTGTAATTTTGAAATTCTCTTCTGAATACAAGAATTGCAAAGACGTTGAATCATTGCACATTTGCGCATCCTATATTGGCTATTATTTCAATTTAAGAGTTTTAAAAATTGTTTTTAAAAACAAAGGTATGCCGCGTGCATGTTGATATGCAATCAAGAGTTCTTGCTGCCGAGATCAACAAGAGCCCAACTTACGTGATGGTGGAAGGGAAGAGCCGCAGGGCCTCGTTGGTGACCTGTTCCAGGTAGGGCAGCTGGGGGAGGTCGTCATACTGCATGGGCTGCACGTCACACATGTACTCTGCTGCCACATCCCCATACTTTGGTGGCTTGTTACTCGAGGTTATACACCGTGGAGTGTACTTTCACGGCGCACTTAACGATATATCCTAATGTAATTTTTTATTTTAAAAATTAATGCAGAAAATATTCATTTATATTTGGGGTCTCTCTCTCTCAACCTACGTAGAAGTGTCAGGAGGACTTCGTCTTTCTCCCACCGTTTGAGACGGCTCGCATTGATAATGAAAAATAGATTCTCCACTTGACGACATTGAGAATGGATTGAACAGGTTTGACATCTGGCCCCAATATCAATTTCGACTGTACCGGTGATTGAGGCAGCTGCAGTGAAATAATTCATCTCCTTAGAGCCTCTTAGAGTAAAGAGTATATTTCATCTACTGGCGAATGTACCCGGCTTCGCCCTGTTTTTACTCGAGTAAAAGCTTGCCTAACGAACATTTGCTAAAACGATTCTAGAAAACATCCAATCCCTACTGAATCTATACTTGTCAAGATAACTTTATGTTTGATACTCTGCTCCACCTAGCTGTTCACACGTTGCTGTGTTTGAACAGAAGGAAGTTTTGTGATGCCTCAAACATAATTTTTAACGATCAAATGTATACAATACATCAAAATGAAGATTAACAAAAAATTATCCTTACATATATGTCATTTGAATATAATAAATATGTGAAAAACATAGATATACATAGTTGATGGTAGAATAAACATGCTTCTTGACTTGTGATATTAAACAATATTTCACAAACGAATTTCAATTGAACAATAATATTTTGTAATTATTAAATATCGTCATGAAATGAATGATATTTGATGGTGAACTTTATCTTAGTAGTGCTAGAACCCCAACTCTTATTTTTAAGTAATTTTTCAAAAAACTTCCCGGGGATATACCTAATAATTTCCAAAATTTTCATTCCGATTGGATGTATAGGTTTTGAATCTATCGAGTACAGACAGACATTTATATCCAACAATGTTGTGTGACTGAACAAGTTGTGATGAAAATTGGAGCGGAGTTCTATACGCAATACAAGACGTTAACTTCACGCATCCATCAACCTGGACTTGCTCGAGACTTCTCCCAAATGTTTGAAATACTCTCTCCCAATATTTGGATATTTAATAAAGACCCGACTTCTTAATCACAAATTTTTCTTCATTTTATGGTTTCTTGCAATTCCAAACTATCCATCCATATATACAATACACTAACAGAGGTTTTACTTGTGAATCTCCTCCAAAGCTGCTGAATTATACCTAGCAATCTACATACTTTTACTTCCTGTGCCACACTTTTTTTATTATCCAAATATATATATATATATATACATATTAATAGATTATTTATTTTTCATTTTTTCAATTTTCCAAACGTAGATTTTTGCTTTCAAATTTTACTTTATTTATTTATCATCACCAAATTGATTTGTTTTAAAAACACGTGCATTTGTATTATTGCGCATTATATATATTATTATATGCAATTTTGAATCGCTTCATGAGGGACATTATGCATTGTGACCTTGTTTTGGCGAAAAGGTTGTTGTTCTTGGAAGTGACTTTCACCAAGTGCTCCCTGTTGTATCTCGAGCTTCAAGATATGCGATTGTTGCTGCTTGCTTTAAACACGGCAAACTATGGCCATTGTTCGTCATCTTGCGCCTTACTCAGAAGCAGAGTTTCTCTCAATGGTTGCTTAAAGTTGGTAATGGTGATCTACCTACAGGGCCTCATTTCTCTTCCATAACGCTGTATCTTTCATGGGGGTGACCTGATGCAGGAAATTAGCAAGTCTGTGATTTAAGTGTTAAAAAACACAAGGTCGTTGCAATGGTGATCCAGAGCATGCGCTCTCATGTACTTGAAGCACAAATACTGACAGGGATCAAAGTTTGACGCAGTGTATTGGAACCAAAAATATCTATTGTATCTTTCAGATACCAACTTTCCCTTCATTCGTCAGTTTCCACTAAGGTTGGCGTTTTTTCTATGACTATAAGTAAGGCTCAGAATCAAACCTTTGCTAGAGTTGGTCTCTTGCTACAAGACCTGTGTTTTCGCATGGACAGCTCTATGGAGCATTTTCATGTGTGCGAACTTTGGATAGCGTACGCGTTAAGTTGAACCCACGTATATATGAAACTAGAAATGTAGGTTTTCATGAGGTACTTTTAAAATGAAGTTATCCTTTTTATATATAGGCTGATCTGCAATATATATAGCTTGTATTGTTTGCAATTTTCTGTTTTCATTTGGTTTTATTTTTTCCATTTTGAATATATTTATTTAATCTTTTCACCAATGCCTCCCTATGTTTATACTAATAAAAGGTATATTTATAACTAATCACCTATTACTGAAGTAATATGATACACTGTACGACTGCAGATAGAGGTCAAAATAACAAAGAGGAAGCCTATATTTCTTAGTTTGTAGGTATTTATATATATTTATATGTCATAATATATACTCTTCCAGGAATAATAAAGCAAACCTAGAGCCAGCATAGAGAGAGACGGGATGTAAAGTCCGGTCACTTGAGACATCAGCGACATTCCAAGGGGCGGAAACTGGGGCCCGTTCGTCAACACCTTGGGACTTTTAAGACAGTTGGGGATTGTGTGCGACACGAACGGCCGCCCGGCGGTGGCAGGCCCGTCTCTCTCTCTTCTGGTTGTCTTGGGCCCTCTTTCAAATTGTGATGTCCTTATTTCTCTTCCCCACCACATATTACCTCATATATATATAGTTTCTCATCTGGAAGGAGTTATTTGTATTATTTGTTCCTTAATGAACTATTTATTATTGCTCACATTTTTTGGTCTTCTATTTGTTTTTTTTTTTAATTTACCCACGGCTCTATGCATTAAATTTACACATTTTTTACTGCTGTCTCACGTGTTGTTAATGTAGGTTTGTTGTATATGCTATGAGCACATTCTCATTTTGATATAGAAATGTGAGCATACTAATTACTTTCTGAAAAATGCTTATAATCAGAATTACTTATCTGTGTAAAGTTTACTTTGGAATCTACACATAGGATACCTTGGATATATCCATGTGCGTATCTGTTGCCAGATTGTATAAATTTTACATATAAAGTATGTTTACTTAACCTTACTTTAAATGCTGCATCTGGTGAATCAGAAAATACCCATTGCAATATTTAGGCCAGTATCTTTACTCGTGTTCACAGGCCCTTCGGGTTAACTCTGGGACTTGGCCGGGTCACTCGGCTAGTATTTTGATATTCCTGTAGCGCTGAGAAAGTTTATAACCAGATCATGTAGATATATGCCAGGTACGCACCCGATTTCCCAGAACGGAGACGACCTCGTGCCGCAGTCGCTCCTGAATCTCAGGGTGATGCGCCAGCAGGTGCAGGGTGTACCCAGAGATTAGGGACGTAGTCTCAAACCTGCACCACACATGGAGGCTTCCACATCACCAAACTGCATTGCAGCATACACTCCTGGAAAATAAAATTGGTAATGGGGAATTCCTTTTTGTACTTAAATTAATATTGTGCGATCTCAATAGCGGGAAGTCAATAGAATCTTCCCCCGCATATATGTGGAGAATAGATGTTAGTATAGCAGAATGTGGGTGATGATAGGAGGGCCAGCGTTCTTCTATAATAACAGGACTGTGTCAGTAACAGCTCTGCTACAGCCGTGTTCTGTGTCAGTAACAGCTCTGCTACAGCCGTGTTCTGTGCCAGTAACAGCTCTGCTACGGCCGTGTTCTGTGTCAGTAACAGCTCTGCTACGGCCGTGTTCTGTGCCAGTAACAACTCTGCTACAGCCGTGTTCTGTGTCAGTAACAGCTCTGCTACGGCCGTGTTCTGTGTCAGTAACAGCTCTGCTACGGCCGTGTTCTGTGTCAGTAACAGCTCTGCTACAGCCGTGTTCTGTGTCAGTAACAACAGCTCTGCTACAGCCGTGTTCTGTGTCAGTAACAGCTCTGCTACGGCCGTGTTCTGTGTCAGTAACAGCTCTGCTACAGCCGTGTTCTGTGTCAGTAACAGCTCTGCTACGGCCGTGTTCTGTGTCAGTAATAGCTCTGCTACAGCCGTGTTCTGTGTCAGTAACAGCTCTGCTACGGCCGTGTTCTGTGTCAGTAACAGCTCTGCTACAGCCGTGTTCGGTGTCAGTAACAGCTCTGCTACAGCCGTGTTCTGTGTCAGTAATAGCTCTGCTCCAACCGTGTTCTATGTCAGTAACATCTCTGCTACAGCCGTGTTCTATGTCAGTAACATCTCTGCTACAGCCGTGTTCTGTGTCAGTAACAACTCTGCTACAGCCGTGTTCTGTGTCAGTAACAGCTCTGCTACAGCCGTGTTCTGTGTCAGTAACAGCTCTGCTACGGCCGTGTTCTGTGTCAGTAACAGCTCTGCTACGGCCGTGTTCTGTGTCAGTAATAGCTCTGCTACAGCCGTGTTCTGTGTCAGTAACAGCTCTGCTACGGCCGTGTTCTGTGTCAGTAATAGCTCTGCTACAGCCGTGTTCTGTGTCAGTAACAGCTCTGCTACAGCCGTGTTCTGTGTCAGTAACAACTCTGCTACAGCCGTGTTCTGTGTCAGTAATAGCTCTGCTACAGCCGTGTTCTGTGTCAGTAACAACTCTGCTACAGCCGTGTTCTGTGTCAGTAACAACTCTGCTACAGCCGTGTTCTGTGTCAGTAACAGCTCTGCTACAGCCGTGTTCTGTGTCAGTAACAGCTCTGCTACAGCCGTGTTCTGTGTCAGTAATAGCTCTGCTACAGCCGTGTTCTGTGTCAGTAACAACTCTGCTACAGCCGTGTTCTGTGTCAGTAACAGCTCTGCTACAGCCGTGTTCTGTGTCAGTAACAGCTCTGCTACAGCCGTGTTCTGTGTCAGTAACAGCTCTGCTACAGCCGTGTTCTGTGTCAGTAATAGCTCTGCTACAGCCGTGTTCTGTGTCAGTAACAGCTCTGCTACAGCCGTGTTCTGTGTCAGTAACAGCTCTGCTACAGCCGTGTTCTGTGTCAGTAACAACTCTGCTACAGCCGTGTTCTGTGTCAGTAACAGCTCTGCTACAGCCGTGTTCTGTGTCAGTAATAGCTCTGCTACAGCCGTGTTCTGTGTCAGTAATAGCTCTGCTACAGCCGTGTTCTGTGTCAGTAACAGCTCTGCTACAGCCGTGTTCTGTGTCAGTAACAGCTCTGCTACAGCCGTGTTCTGTGTCAGTAATAGCTCTGCTACGGCCGTGTTCTGTGTCAGTAAACAACTCTGCTACAGCCGTGTTCTGTGTCAGTAACAACTCTGCTACAGCCGTGTTCTGTGTCAGTAACAACTCTGCTACAGCCGTGTTCTGTGTCAGTAACAGCTCTGCTCTAGCCGTGTTCTGTGGTAGCAACAGCTCTTCTTTATCAATTGATTTGTAATCTAGGAATAAAAGCATTATGTTATGGGTTATCTAACCTTCAGGGGCAGTGTTACATGCGGTGTGGTTTCACGAAAGTGGATGTTAGTCACTTTCGATCGAGGACTTACGCTGCCATTCCCATGAACATCATATCGGACTGCATCTCGGAGACATCCAAGCCACGGACCCCTTCTGTAACACTTGATTCAACAGCAAGTACTTTGGACCACGCTGCGCTGAGTTAGAGGATACAGACAATAAAACAAAAGGCAAGGTGATATGGTCAAGGTGTTTATACATATCGCTAGAATTCATTCTACTCTGTAGGCTGCAGAATCCAGTCACTCTTTTAAAATTCTTACTGATATTGAGAGAGGAAATCAACGTCGCGAGCCTCATCACAGTACAGTTTGGGGCTCTCTATTTAAGACTTCAGATAAATGATTATGTTATTATTTCAGAAGGTGCGCCAAAAACTTATCAAATACAATATTGTAGCAGCCTATCTCACCTCTTTGTTCTGGTTGTGTGTTCTGGTCTTGGACCAGTTGATCTGGTCAATCTGAGCCAATGATGCAAGGCAACAACCGACTGCCTTTATCTAAAGAAGAACTGTTTGTTCTCTCAAATAATTCAAGGATTGATACGTTTATTTTGACAATATTTCTCAATGCATGACTAGGAATGAAGACAATTTTAATTTAGTAAACATGTACACAACTCTTTCAGCTATCTTCAAATTCATCTACAAGTAATCACTGAGTCAAAATTTGTTTTTGCTGACACAATTTCTGAATAAAAACGTTTAGAATACCGTTGGAAGAAGTTACAAGGCGTCTGCTAAATATCGAGTAACACGTGGACACTGACCTTCATCTCCCGCGGGGAAGGCCGACTTGTTCTTGAAGATGGCGGGATCTCCGAGACTGTAGCGAATGTCCAACACGGACTGCATGAGATCCCCAAACTTTAGCTACAGCACATCGACCAGGTGAGCTGATTCTGTCGTGGCTCCAGCCAAGGCGGCGGCCAGAAAAATTGAATTTTCCACGGTGAGCGATGTAGATGTATTGTCCTTCCAACATCACAAGAGATACACGTCCATCAATGTCATTGGTTATGAACCTGCTCTGACCTACTCGGTCAATCGTCAGTCACGTGACGTCTACATCAGCGTCTCCTATTTTAGTATTTTGCTCATCGTTCTCTCAGTGTTTCTTGAGATTAAATTGAAGAAGAGAGGTTGTGTGTTAATACATATTTTTTTCATTTAAAATATTTGATCTAATGACTACCCATTATGATATTTTTATAATTATGATATTGACCAATCAACAGTCGACACACGCTCATATGCAGCCGTAACAACTGGTGGATCTGATCCAGTGTTTACATTGGTGGAAATAAAACTATCCGCAAGTATGATGGGAACGGAGAACCCCGTGAATGGATTCAATCCCTGGCAGAGATAAGATTCATTCACAAATGGGCCAGGTATTCTGTCATACATTTTGTGGCTCAAGACTAAACATGGTATAACTTCACAAGCGAAGGTTAAACAAATTGAAATCATTAAAATCATGGCTGAATGCAGGTTTTTGGTTGAGATATGGCTGCCGTGGCGGAGACCTTTGAATAGGCTTCAAAATTGGAGCCACGTTTTTTTTAGCCTCTTCTCAGATAATTTCTTCCAAAGAAGAGTCCTGGAAGAGTCCTCGTATACCAATGGACACAGACTTGGCCACATTTGTCCAATAAGAAGACGTCGGAGATTATTTCGCTAATCAAATACAAATAAACAACAATCTTTCCACCTAACTGATATGCTTAAACTGCTTATAGCTGCTGCTTTAGTAAAAGATAGAATTTGTTAAAAATTTCCTTGTAAAAAAATATTATTCATATATTTAATGACTTCCCGTTTCTTTCGTCTTATTTATATTCAAGATATGGAACAATCAACATTCGACACAAGGTCAAGCTCACATGATGCAACAACATTGAGCTTCAAGAGAAAAGTTTTGTGTTAAAAGAGAACAGCCGATATTTATTATATTAGCAGAATTTAATAACTCGCATACTATCTGTCTGTCTACTTAGTAGATGTAGGAATATTACAAGAACTAGTGCATTCACCTGGCTCGGGTGCTGCTGGCGCTGCTGGATAATCTTCCTGTAGATGGCGGCGGTGCGGTAGACCGAGGGCACGTTGGGCAGCAGCCACCTCACCAGCTCCCTGCTGTACCGCAGGAAGTGGAGCAGTCTCTTGAGCTCGGGGAAATAACCTGTACAGCTGTGTCAGCCAATCAGATTATAACCGGAAACATCATAAGAAAGGCATCGCATCCTAAATTTGAATTCGTATATTAGGGGCAAAACCTCTCAAATGAGTCTTAAAAGGTTGAATGCTCAGAGATGAAAGGCTTCAGACAGAAAGACTTCGGGCATGGCTTTGATCATGGAATAAATATTTATGAACATGTGTCCATAAGATTTGGAGAAATACCAGAGGTGCTCTACTCCTTGGCATCTCCGCACAGAGATATTCTATTGCTGTCATATCCACACGGATCTGCTCTATTGCTGCCATCTCCACACGGATCTGCTCTATTGCTGCCATCTCCGCACGGATCTGCTCTATTGCTGCCATCTCCACACGGATCTGCTCTATTGTTGCCATCTCCACACGGATCTGCTCTATTGCTGCCATATCCTCACAGCTATCAGGAGATCACTGAAGACTCACACTGCCACCTGACGAGCCTCTGAGTGAATGCTCCCTCTGTCATCCTGACCGTGCTGCGGAAGTCCACGTCATCAATGTCAATGGAGGTTTTCTTGGTGGCTGACAGCGACGATTTGAGGTAGTTCTCAATGATCAGCAGCCGCAGGTAGTCGCTGATGTTGATCAGCCCGCCCGGCTTCTTCTGGACCTCCTCCTTCAGCTTGGAGAAGAATTGATCGTATGTTGTGCCCCACACCTTCACGATCTGTCGCACAGATGTCAGCAGGTCTGAACATGTTCCTGCACCTTGAAGAGCAAGGTCGGTTTCACCCCTATCACAGTGAAGAAGTGTGTGTGAGTTGTTCCTCTCTATTGGTTGCAATAAGAGCACATTAGCTAACCAATAGCTAACATTAGCTAAGACAAAGAATGACAATGATGTGTGCTCATGGACTCACATGTTTCATCTTGCTCGCGCTGATACTGGGGGTGAGCGTGTTGCGGTAGGTCTTCCACCGGTAGCCGTTCTTGAAGAGGATAATGTTGTGGAAGTTGTGTTGGGGGATGGAGACGTTCTGCACCGAGTGCTGCGCCACAAATCTGGACTCAGGGCTCTGTCAGTGAACTTGTTACGCAGGAACCACAGCCAGTGCGATGTACCGCATTGTTCCTTTCTTCAGAACGACATGTGGCGCGCTACAAAATATCTCATTTCATAAACATATTGTTACACCAGGTTGCTGCTTAATAAGACCCTCACTCATGTCTTCAAACTTATTGATTAGCTTTCCCGAGAGATTTTCCATTACCAGGTACAAGATAATAATAAACAATTACCTTGCAGAATAGTTATTCTATTTATTTGCTTTAAGAATGCAACCTGGTCCAGAGATCTTCGCTTCAGTTACTTCTGACAAAAGTTGTCCTCCGCGCACCAACCTTCCAAGTCACGTGAAGTCGTTACAGGGTTTTGCCTAATATAATATAAATAATAATAATTCATTCTGTCAAAAATATATATCAGTTAAAAATATTTGCCAACTAATTTTTACAGGAGCGCCCTCATATAAAGCGGACTGCCGTAATGTAAGTTCCAGATTATTTCAATCAAGGGCAGACTACATTTATCCATCACGAAGACAATATCCATCGCCTCCTTAAAATTACCCAATTTTTATTCACTGTGAATTTATAAAATATATTTACGCATATTGCTATTTTAAGTCCAAGCCAATTTCTACGAGTTCTGAATTACACCTAGGTTGTCACATATAAAGTCCAGTCCCACACATGTTATCACAGAACAATAGTTGAGCATATGTCTCAAACAGGTCACAAAATATTTCCCACCACACACGTGCCAGTGGAACTCACATCTCTGCTGTCGAAGACGCCATACTCCTGGATCAGGAAGATCTTGAGCAGCTCCAGGTCCGTCACCTGGACGAAAGGCCGGACGCCCAGATAGAACCTGCCGGCAACGAGTCTTGCTAGGATTCGATGAAATTCAAGTTAACCCTAATCTGATTATATCAGTTATCAGGTTAGGCATTGATAAATTAAATAAAAAGTTTTCCAAAATTCCAAGGGAGAAGGTTCAAGGGACAGCTCACCCCATGACGTCGCCATACTTCTCCTTGAATTCCAGCTGGGCCGACCCCAGACCCTGCAGCGCTCCAAACTCCAGTTCACCGACTGACACAGCGTCGGTTCAGCCTCACCTGAGCCAGTAGGTCTATGTTGCCGTACAGAAAGTTGGGCTTAGGTCCCGGAACCCCGATCCGTTCGAACAAGGTCAGGATGCGCATCCGTCTCCTGCAACATCGTGAAGCAAGCACCTTTTAGGTGTTTAATTAAAATATGTGAAGTATCATTACAGGGAAGGTCTATTGCTTCCTTTGAAAGGTTAAATATGGATATAAGCATGTATTTACATATCACAATCAAAGGTGAGTGAGTGACGATACTACACTTGCTTCCATTGCCCAGTCAGCACTGCAGCAGGTTTCTTTTTATTGGAGTTGTCCCCAGACGGATCGGGCCCATCTCATTCTTGTTCAACATTGACTTCTCGCCTACCTCCCTATTCCTCCGCATGATCTCGTTAACATTTTACACGACTTAGCCCTAGGCATGATGGCCTTAAATGTCTTCGGTTCTCAGCAGTCGAGTTGCAAATCCGCTTGTGACATTTCGTGTCCGTTCACGCTAACCTCGGTTAAAACAACAAGACATGGCGAATGTAGCTTTGGTCGGATTAGCGCCCTAAATTGATACCCCAGATCCCACGTGTCCTCGCGATAAGAGCGGCACGATAAGACAAAATGTTTTTGTGTGGATCGGTGAGAGAAACAAAGGCGGAAATGGGAAAGGTCTCCTAAAACTCTGCGTAAATATTTGGGAAAATTTCCTTTCAGATTCTGGCGCTACAGACAACTGGTGGCTATCCGGACTTTGCTGAACCAATGCATCCATTGTCACTCTATGTCAGAAACAATCTATCTGGTCTTGAAGTCCTTGGTGCCAATGTCACAGGGAGGGCTAGTCGCTGCTATGTATCAGGCTATCATAAGGCAGATCAGGCTAAACCTGTAGTTAAACAGGATCTCTTTGGGCATAGTGTGATGTTATGTGGAACATCGATGGTATTGTACACTACGTTCCTGGTGGTCGTGCAGTTAATGCCGACTCGGAACAACTCAGCCGAGTATATGAAGTTTGGAAGACTCGATACCTTGCTTTGATCAACCGAAAGAGAGTAGCCTGCAACATGACAACGCTCCAGCTCATCATCAACACACACATCCCTATATATATAAAAGTCAGTGTATGTATGTATGTGTGTTTGTTCCTATGTCGGCTATACACGTCCACAATACGTAACTAATCTGACTGAAATTTTAACAGTATATAGAGTAGAATCTGGAAAAACTTATAGTGAAAATTTCAGGTCCCTATCCCGAATATTCCTCGAGTTCTTTGCAAATTGCGTTGCAAATTTGCCTTTTCGCTCGCAAGCAGCGCCTCTAGCGGTAAAGATGGGAGGTAATATCAGCTGACCTAATGTACATGTAAAACGTGTTTTGACAGGATATAGAGAAAAATCTGGAAAATATATTTTTCGGATTTTTAGCCAATAAAAATAAAATTGACAGGTTCTGGGCAAAAATAGTTGTTTTTTTAGTCAGAAAATGATTATTACAATATTGCTGTATCATGTTTGATTATCAGATACAAAATTATATCGGGAAAAATTCCAAAAAGCTGAGACCACGGGTGAAGCCAGTTCATTTTTTAGTGTGCAGGAACAAAATTCTAACATAAAAACGTTCTTTCGAGCAGAAGACACAAAGCCAGATCATCTCTGACACAAAGTTTGGAGCGGGACGTTTTACAAAAGTGACATCCACGGCGCCAATTTATAATTGTACCGAATAGTATTTGAATAAAAACATTTAATCGGGTAAAACCTGGGCGTTGCCCGGGTCATTCGGCTCTAGTTATAAATAAAATATAAACAAAAATATTCATCCATTGTGAAGTGGAGACCGTTATTTTCAATAACACTCAGCTATCTTTTTGCCAGGTTTTCAATTTGCTGACGATACAATTATCGGGGTTTGGAGTCGATAAAGTCATGTCAGGCAATTTTGGCGTCTTGGAATGTTTCAAAGTGTCTTCCCCTTAGAAATGTAGCCATGGACCGAAATAATGCATAATCGGATGGGGCTATATCCAGGCTATAAGCAGGGTGAGGTAGAACTTCAATACCCTCCAAATCCTTTATATTCGTTTCGTTGTTAACCTAGCTCGACGAGCTGGAGCGTTGTCATGTTGCAGGAGTGCTCTCTTTCGGTTGAATCAAAGCAGGGTATCGGGTCTTCCAAACTTCATATACTCGGCTGAGTTGTTCTGAGTAGAGATCGGCACTAACTGCACGACCATCAGGAACAAGTTCGTAGTGTACGGTACCATCGATGTTCCACCATACACATAACGTCACTTTATGCCCAAAAAGATCCTGTTTAACTACAGGTTTAGCCTCTGGGTACCCATTTTCTTATTGTGTCGGGATTACAAGGATAGATCCACTTTTCATCCCCAGTTACAATCCGCTTCCTAAACCGAAGATCTTCCTGATTTTCTAACAATCGCTTACAGATATCAACTAGGGACTGGGCCATAAGTCATGTGTTGGGGAGATCCCAGTCTTGGGCGTTTGCTAACAAAGTGCCGCTTGTACAGAGTTCGGTTTATCGTATCTTTGGATTGTCCAAGTCTTGGTGACATTTCACGCGTAGGTTTATGAATGAATAAATGCCGATAAAATACGTCAATGGCCAGGAGCACGGTCCCCTTCAACCGAGACAATGCTGCCAGTGGCTAAACTCCACCAATTGAGGTTTTAACTGTTGCAGGATCCAGCATACTCACCGGATTTAGCTACCAGCGACTGCCACCTCGTCCTAAACCTGAAAGAATGGCTTTGGGGTCAAAGTATTTTATGAATAATGATATCATCTCCGCTAAGAATGACTATTTAACACTCTCGAAAAAAGCCTCTAAATCCGGAATAATGACTCAGGACCATCGCTGGTCAAAGTGCGCAGACCGCAAATGTGGAGGAGAAAATGATTGTTTTTATTTTCGAGTTTCCATTCCTTTATCTTACTTTTCAATCTGCCCTGGTGTCATAACATTTCAGAATATTTTCTGCAGAGACAATCTCACGACAAGTTCAACAAAAAGAACAGACGAAAATCTAAAAGGTGGCGTGACGAAGGCGTTTCTGAAAGTTATAAGTCTTAAATTTAAAATTAATTATTTTTCATCTGACATAACTAAATGCAAATCCATACTTTGTATTGCGATGTCAGAAGATTTTTTAAAGTAGGCCCAGCCAAGGTCATTTATCGAATTTCTACAAATACATTTGAATAGAGAAAGATAGTACGATGATCTCAAATTTTCAAATTTCCCTTAAAGATAAAATAAAGTGCGTTGAAATTCTCAAATAAAAATATATTTTCTCACAATTGAAGGTTTTCATCTCAAAATGTGTTCAATTGTTTATCCTTTTTTCCTCAAGTGTTTTAAGAAGTGATATATAAATACAAAACGCGGTTAAAATTCCAAACTGGCAAAACCTGGACAAAGGCGGATCCATTCAAGCTAAATGTTGAAAGATCTCCTAACGTCCACCCACCTGTACCACAGGAGGAGGCTGGCGGCCACCAGGGCTGCGGCCAGAGCTGCCGTAGCAAGAGCCAACATTGTAAGAGAAGGTATTGTTACCAAATTGGAATTTATGGCGGATTTCACTTTATTATCTCAACTGTCGCACAATGGGACGATAGGATAATCGTGCGTTCCTGATATCTAA
Organism: Cordylochernes scorpioides; assembly: GCA_030710605.1. Classification (NCBI taxonomy): domain Eukaryota; kingdom Metazoa; phylum Arthropoda; class Arachnida; order Pseudoscorpiones; family Chernetidae; genus Cordylochernes; species Cordylochernes scorpioides. Next base: position 90,108,973 of record CP092873.1, on the reverse strand, counting down.
AACACTTTTTCTTTTGCAAATTAGGCGCCAGTCGCCCTGATAAGTAGAACCTCAGCACTTTGCTCCCTTGTACCTAGTTTAAAATAAATGCCATTTGAAAAAAAACGGTCATAGCTCACTTTGTGTTTGACTATAGCCAGAAGGAATTAACTTATACCTTTTTAAGGAAATAGATTTCAGGCTGGATATATCTACATTATTTTAATAAAACTTACCAATATTGTACGGTCGCCTTTCTCAGCATTCCCCTATACAATTGACAATTTCGGGGATGGAATTTACGGCATTGATAAAGTCTTGCAGTGCTTCATTATCAGTGTCAAATTTTATCCTTTTCTACAATAACTTAACTTTTGGAAATAAAAAAGTCACAAAGTGCTAGGTCTGGTGAATATGGTGGATTAATGACTAATTGAACACCAGAGTTGGCTAAAACGTCTAATTTTTGGGCTGAGGTGTGCGGTCTTGCATTGTCATGGTGAAGAAGGACTCCTCTAAGTTGAGCTCTTGGTCTGCTTTGCTTGGTTTTTTTCAAATACTTCTGGAAAGAAATTTGTTGTATACCAGTCACTATTAACTGTCTTTGGATCTTCTAACTTCACAATATCAATGAAACTACTTTTTCTAAAAAAAACAAGCGACCATTTGTTTTCCAACACTTCGAGCTCTGCGAACTTTCTTAGGAGGAGGTGATTTTGAAGAGCACCAAAGAGTAGATTGCCGTTTTGTTTCTGGATCAAAATTGTAAATCCAAGTTTCGTCACCTGTAATAATGATTAAAAACAGCCTTTGATTTGCCTTCATAATTTTTTTTTTTTAAACATGAAATTACACCATTTAACGCGACTAAGTTTTTGGTCTTTAGTCAAGCTGTGAGGTACCCATCTACTAACAAGTTTTCTGTAATTTAAATTATCATTAATGATGGTGTTAATTGCTGCCGATCCAATGCCCACACTTTTCTCTAACCACCGATACGTAATTCTTCGATATTCTCTAAGTAAAAAGCTTACCAGCTCAATTTTTTCTTGGGTCACTGCTGTTGGTGGTCGACCTGAACAAGGTTCATCTTCAAGGTTTTTTTCAAATTTAAATTCCTTAAACCAATCAAAAACTGTTCTAATAGAAGGAGCTTTATCTCCAAAAGCTTTCATCAATCTTTCATGTGATTCTTTAGAAGTTGAATTGCTTTTATAATCATAAAAGATCATGGCGCGTAAACTTTCTCTAGTCAACTCCATTGTGTTTGAAGCAATGTTTAGAAATTACCGCTGCCGCTGTAAACAAAGTCTATGAGTCATTGTTGTTACTATTTTATTAAAATGTTTATGTTAGGTAAAAAATGCATGTAGATTTTAATGGTATAATTTATTTTTTAATATTTAATTATTTAATATTGATTGAAAGAACTTTTGGAGTGACCCTTATATATATACCTGGACAAAGGCGGGTCCATCTAAGTTAAATGTTGAGAGGATGAAAGACCTCCTAACGTCCACCCACCTGTACCACAGGAGGAGGCTGGCGGCCACCAGGGCTGCGGCCAGAGCTGCCGTAGCAAGAGCCAACATTGTACGTGAGGGTAGGACCTCGTACTACATTGGAAGTTATGGCGAATTACAATTCCCTATCTTCACAGGCACACAATGGGAACGATAGGATTGTTGTGCCTTCCTGTTATCTAAAACGCTTTCCTTCTTTCCTTTTTTACCAAATATGCACTGGTCACCCTGATAAGTATAACCTCAGCTAAGGCACTTTGCTACCTTATTCCTCGTTTAAAATATATGGCATTTTAAAAAATGCTCATAATTCCGCTCAATTTTGTGTTTGACTATAGTCGACAGGAATCCAGTTATACGTATTTAAAGGAATGCCTTTTTTAAGCTGGATAGATTTAGATGAATAAATATTACCATGGTCGCCTGTCTCAATTAAGATCCCCTGTTCACTTGACAATTCAAAATATGTTTTCGTCTCATCAATATTGCTGCATCATTCACATGAATCTGCAATATTTTATCTTGAAATTTTGAATTTACTATTTTTCTTTTGGAAATTAAATTGAAAAATATTGTTACACCAGGTTTCTGCTTAATAAGATCATCATTCATGTCTTCACACTTATTGATTAGCTTTCCCGAGAGAGTTTCCATTACCAGGTACAAGATAATAATAAAACAATTACCTTGCAGAATAGTTATTCTATTTATTTTCTTTAAGAATGCCACTTGGTCCAGAGGTCTTCGCTTCAGTTATTCCTATCAACAGTTTTTCTCTCCGCGCGCGCCAACCTTCCAAGTCATTTGAAGTCGTGTGACAGGGTTGCCTATATTTAAAATATATAAATAATAATGTAATATATAAAAATATATATTAGTGAAAAATATTTCACAAATAATTTTTACAATGACTAAATTAATACTTTTTCTCGAAATTGCAAGATAAACTATACCAGTATCAAACATGATGCGGCACTTCCCCCTCTCAAGAAGTTGTCACGTCCTCGTGAATGACCTCCCCCTCAATCCTCTCGAAATAAGACTTGAGTCGAGAAGCATGCATTGTTAATGTCTCTTGGTCAGGGTTGTCCTTTACATTTGACAATTTCTTGAAAATTGTGTATGTGGACCGAAATATTTCCATAATAACCTTCACACTTTCTTATTTTTCAGATCGGGGTCCAAACTGCAACTACTAGCCCTACTTCGTATCATCTTTCTTGGTGGGTCTTGTCATATAGTTTCTTTTCATTCTTCCTTGATTCATTATTGTGCTGCACATAACTGATTATCTTGTCCTGTCTAAGGGATGTTTTATGTATCCATCGTAATCATTTTTGTCCGTCTCCACCGAGATATTCCTGTCATCCAAGAGAGACATAGGTTCTCTTCCGAACAGCAGAATAAATAGAGAGTATCCCATAGTTTCCTGAATTGTAGTATTGTAAGCATGGGTAACGGATGCTAATATTTTATCCCAATTCTTCGTATCCATGTTTACATACATACTGAGCATACTCGTGTGAATATTTCACTGAAACAAGTTTATTTCTCCCATTAAACATGATGTAGAAACATTATCATTTTATGACTAAAAATAAATAAATTAGTCAAGTACTTGTTAAATTTGAATTTTTTTGCGACAAAGATTCCTTCAGGCTCAACCTTTTATTCTGCAAAGTGTTTCAAACATAAAATGATTAAATATTAAGGAGATTTATTTTAAAAAACAAATAAATATACATACGTTGACATTTTTAACGAGAAAGATAATATTGGGGGCGGTCGAATTTTAATCAAAAAGGAAAATTAATCTAGACCGAACCATAATTTGGCAGTTCATAGTTTTATTTTATTCTTAAAAATTGATTGTCATAAAATTAATTGCAAATAAATAGATTTCTTTTAGTATAATGCCAAGCACACACACAGGATATTAAATATATTATTTAACAAAGAAATTTGTTACTTTAATTTCAAATAAAAGGTCATGAAATTTTATTTCAAAGAGAAAATACGATAAAAAGAATCAAATTAACTACTAAGCGCAATGTAAAAAGGTATTCGTCTGATGATGTGAAATGTTGGCAATATATTCCTCAGCGACACCTATTCACAACTTCTTCATAGACATAGACTGACTTTCTTCTCGCCTGTGTTGCCACACCTTTATACCTCGAGTTCTCTAACTCAAGCTGATAACTTTAAAATTTTTCATTTAGGTGTACAAGTACTATTTGAACTATAGATATTAGACCATGGTACAAACATACAATTCTTATATAAAACAAAATATAATTATCATACACGTGGTGTGAGCGCTCTAAGCGGCGCAATCCCGTAAACACAACAACTGTTTAAAATATTCAAGATTCTATAGAACGTCATCTAACTGCTGATGGCGTTTTAGAGGCAAATCAGGTTCCTGCAGCACAAAACCAAACAATGGAATGACAACATCCTTATCAAAGAGATATCAGCTAAGATATTAGAGAGATTCTGCCTATCATTGTAAGGAAAAATTCAATCAAAACATCACCGTGGTAAAAATGATTAATCTGCTGGCGGTACCTCTCTGTAGCATTATGACCTAAACATTTCCTATACCAGTAGACACATCTTGGTATCCATCCAAGGTATATTACTATCAATACAATGTTTAACTGTGTTCATCTTAACCCTTTTTTAAAAAGCTTGTCCTATTTCATTTAGATATATGTAAATGAAATATCTCATATATAAAATCAGTTTTTCTTAAAGTTCACGAGGGATAAAAAAATCGTTTGGTTTGAAAGATTGTGTTTTATCGTTATATAAAAAAGGAACACTTCTTTTTTTTAACTTTTCGCGTAATATTAATTATTTTTTTATTACTACTGAGAGATATGATATCGTTCCCAAAACAATGTTCATTAGAGAAACTTTTATTCTCGTAAAAACCGGGCAAATCCGGGATACATTGGTTTGTATTTTATACTAGCGGGTGTACCCGGCTCCGCCCGGGTTTACCCGAGTGAAAGTTTGCCTAACGAATATTATATATTATGAAGTATAATAAACAATGTTAAAGATTAGTTTTAATTATTAATCAAGATTGTGTGTGAATATGTGAGAAAGATGTAATATCGTTGTTGTTTTCTTGGCCGACTGTTTTACATATGGTGTTATCTTAAAATTGCTTGTTTTGAATATTTTTTTAGATTGAGTTGAATGAATTGCTGAATTTTTTTTTTGTATTTATATATAAATAAAATTAACTCTGTTGATTTTTTTTTTGTATTTAATCGATAACAGCGAAGTTACGCATGTTAAAGTTAGGAAAAATATTTTGATGTTAAGCAAAACCTGCTCCATCTCGTTTTATATAAATGTTGAAAAATTGGTCGAAATTGATGCATTGTAACGAAAGTTTTTAGCGAACAACACTTATGAAATTTGCATTTTATTAATATAGAAGATATAATCAAACATGATACAGCAATATCGTCATCATCATTTTCTGAATAAAAATATATAGTTTTAATAATTGATTTATATATTTTTTAAAATAGCCTATCGTCTTCCCCGTATTTTTTTACCTATGTATGGAAATTTTGGTTTGAATTAGTGAACTACTGCAAATTTGTATACCGGACATACAGACATACATTCATTTTTATATATATAGAGAAGAGATATATATATATATATATATTATCCGAGTGGAAGTTTGCCTAACGAATATTATATATTATGAAGTATAATAAACAATGTTAAAGATTAGTTTTAATTATTAATCAAGATTGTGTGAGAATATGTGAGAAAGATGTAATATCGTTGTTGTTTTCTTGGCCGACTGTTTTACATATGGTGTTATCTTACAATTGCTTGTTTTGAATATTTTTTTAATGAGGCACAATTTGGATTGTAGATTATAAACACAAGGTAATAAGACCAAATCCAAATAAATAAATAGTGTGTGACGTTTCGGTAACAGCGTTGTTACCATCTTCAGACAAAAGTACTGAATACTTTTGTCTGAAGATGGTAACAACGCTGTTACCGAAACGTCACACACTATTTATTATTTGGATTTGGTCTTATTACCTTGTGTTTAGAATATTTTTTTAGATTGAGTTGAATGAATTGCTGAATTTTTTTTTTTTTGTATTTATATATAAATAAAATTAACTCTGTTGATTTTTTTTGTATTTAATCGATAACAGCGAAGTTACGCATGTTAATGTTAGGGAAAAATATTTTGATGTTAAGCAAAACCTGCTCCATCTCGTTTTACATAAATGTTGAAATTTTGGTCGAAATTGATGCATTGTAACGAAAGTTTTTAGCGAACACCACTTATGAAATTTGCATTTTATTAATATAGAAATATAAAGTTTTATCTTTCTCTTAAATATTAAAAAAAAAAACTTTGAAAATAATCCATAAAATTATTAAACTTATTTTTCTATGAAATTATTCAAATACTGTCTCGTCTGCTATTTATGATTTTATCATCATTCTAAATGTGATATAAATTTTTAAATATCTTTAAATAAATGTTTATCTTAGAAATATTGATATTTCTTTTGTTATCCATTGATTGTGTATTTTCAGATTCAAATGACGAAACATGTAGTGCAGATGGAGTTTGCGATGAGTTAGAAACAACATTTCTAGATTCGTCAAAAAGGTAAGTGTTCATTTTTCAAACATTGTATAAACTTAGCAAAAATATATACAGGGTGCCTCAAAAAAATGTATACACACTTTGAACTTCCATAGAAAATTTATTTACCGTTCTACAAAGTTAAATTTCAGGAAAATAGAAAACTGAAAGTCCAATATAAATGAAACATAAATAACAAATGTTAATACTGTTCAAATTGGTGACCTGCAGCATCAATACAATTCTGAGTACGAGTCACCACAGATTCTGTACATCGTATCAAAACGTCCAATGAGATTTCTCTACACACTGCTTGAATCTCATTCCAAAAGAATGTCTAGGTTACGTGGTTTACGTTTGTACACCCCATCTTTTACTGTGCCCCACAAGAAGAAATCCAGTGGTGTAAGGTCTGGAGAGCGTGCTGGAAACTCGATTGGCCCCCTGCGTCCTATCCACTGGCCCGACAAATTTTGATCCAGCACGCTCTCCAGACCTTACACCACTGGATTTCTTCTTGTGGGGCACAGTAAAAGATGGGGGTGTACAAACGTAAACCACGTAACCTAGACATTCTTTGGAATGAGATTCAAGCAGTGTGTAGAGAAATCTCATTGGACGTTTTGATACGATGTACAGAATCTGTGGTGACTCGTACTCAGAATTGTATTGATGCTGCAGGTCACCAATTTGAACAGTATTAACATTTGTTATTTATTTTTCATTTATATTGGACTTTCAGTTTTCTACTTTCCTGAAATTTAACTTTGTAGAACGGTAAATAAATTTTCTATGGAAGTTCAAAGTATGTATACATTTTTTTGAGGCACCTTGTATATAGTTTACTGTCAAAATGTTCTAAATGCATTTTAAAAAATGAATTCAACAGTATAGTTTTAAAACTTTTATTTTCAAATTATGTTAGTGGAAAAAGTGTAACATTAAACTATAAATACTTTATATTTTTGCTATCATTTTCATACCATTTTATCAAATTCTTCAATTATTTATCCAAACCCTCTCACAATTTATAGTAAAATATCATCAAATTGAAAATGAGTAGAGACAAAAAAGTTTTTTAATCATATATATATATAAATATCAGAAATAAAAACTTTATGATCCAAAATAGGCATTTTTAAATATATATATATATATATACATGTATATGATTGGTTCATTTGGTCTAATACAGTGAATATATTTAAATTTAAATAGCATTTTATACATTTATATATATATATATGAAAAAACAATAGAAAAAAATAAAAGATAAGTGGGTCAGGTGTTGATATTAAAAATAAAGAAGGCATCTCCTGACCATGAGCACATGCTCTGCCATCTAAAAAAGCACATGTGCTCGTGATCAGGAGATGCCTTCTTTATTTTTAATATATATATATAAAGTATTTAAATTATTTTAATAAATATCTATGTACCAAAAGGGGAACCTCTCCCTTTAAAATGCATTTTAGATTGTATTATATAAGAAACACAAGGTAATAAAACAAAATCCAAAAATGAATAGTGTGTGACATTTCGGTAACAACATTGTTACCAAAACATCACACACTGTTTACATATTTGGATTTGGTCTTATTAACTTGTGTTTCTAATCTATAATACAAATTTTAACTTATCATAAATGATATAAGGTCAATGCACAATATGTGAGAGAGGGACATAGCTTGAAACTTTACATACAAGTACACCACACAGGCTTCTGGCTGAATTTGGCCAAAGCAGGTGTTGTGCCATATCCCTGTGTTCATTACCGGGGTAGACATCACATCCACAGCTAAGTCATGAACCTTTAGGTTCTAACTTACTCTCAGAGTCAGAGGCAAAATCTGAAGCATCCGTGAGGACCTGGCTGCTCTTCAACATTGGGATATGGAATGTCGATAATTGATTCTATGTTCCTATAATTTTTATTTTATTCAATTTTTTTTCTTCTCTACTATTGACTTTGTTTCGGTCAATAAAAGATTTAAAATTTATACAATGGGGATAACAAAAAGGAAACAAATTAAAATGTTTATTACGGTTCAGTAACAATGCTGAAACATCATAAACATCTGTTTTAATGTCCGTCCATACAGAGTTCAAAATAACAACTGACTCACCCGTGCAGCCGAGGTCACGCTCCGCTGCGTCACGTGGGGAAACATAGGTAGAGTTTTCTTACATCTTCTCAGCACATCCCCCTTTTTAAGACTTGAAATATATATATACATTACAAACTTTAAATGCATAATATAATTAAAATGAAGGCGATCCACAGGTTTAACAATTCGTCCACTCTGGGTTTCTTATCTGGCCGTCTTCTGAGTCGTTAGAGGGATAATCCACAACTGGGTCTTTTTCATTTTCAACCAGTTCCTCCCCCGAAAAGGTCGGCGTCGATGGTCGGCTGGATATTGCACTGTAACTCCTTTTCGTAGATGGAACCTGTTTCGACGTAAAGTCCCAACTGGAGTATCAACCATATACGACCTTGGTGTCAATGCTTTCTTCTTTACAACCCCCAGGTTCGCATATCTGTAATCCAAACCGTGTCACCTTCGGATAGCTCCCCATGT
>CP092873.1:90043383-90100141 GCA_030710605.1 Cordylochernes scorpioides | reverse complement strand
TTGTCTCTGATTGGCTGATTAAGGTCATATGATAGTGAATTGATTGGCTCTGATTGGCACTCACTGTCAAGTAGTCAGCCAATCAGCTATGAGTTCATCAGCTCAGAGGCATTAACCATGGAAATTCTATATTAAATACAAGTTTGATTCTAGGTAGCTCTTTTTTTTTTTGTCATAATTTTATCTGTGCTTTCTCAAAACAAAATTTATCTCAGAGTTATAATTAGGTATTTAAAAATAAAGAAACACATGTGCTTTACAGAAGGTAGAACGCCATCTGGTGGAACAGAAATCAATTAAACATTGATTTAGCCTGTTCCATGATATTTGGCCAACCCAATTTCTTGATAAATCAAGAAAAGCCATCCCCGAAACGCGTCCGTGGTTAGCTTTTCTTGATTAATCAAGAATGGGTATTTGGCCAATTCTAGAATAATTAGAAATCAACGAGAATAGTTGATATTTATTCCAATAGATGGCGCAAGCCATTAGCAACTTTCAGTTGCATGATAAGGAGAAGCCTTTTTTCATATATATATATGTATTATATAGTGATTATTTTTATATATTCATCAGATTAAAGAAGGATGAAATCGGATCGCCTTGAGTCACCACGAAACACACAGATTGGCAGATTGTTCACTGGGAGAAAGTAACACTTCGGAAAATTTGAAAACTTTTTAAATTTTATGAAAATCCAATAAAAATATTAATATTTTAAATATTATAATAAATTATAACTTTTAAAACATTTTATAACAAATTTATCATCTAATTATATAATAAATTGAAAAAATTAAAGATATTTAGTTTATATAATGTTAAATTATTCGAATGAAAGTTATCGAAGAAAGTCATTATGAAATACCAACCTAAAGCAGATAAATCTTTGGTGATTGCCTTTCCAATTCCTGTTCCACCACCTGTTACAATGGCGATTTTATTTTTAAATAAACCTTCTCTAAAAATGGATAAGATGTTTTTGGATGCCATGATTGAGTAGTTTCTAAACTAATAATTTTTATCGCTTATCAAAATGCTATCGCACTCGAAATGTTTACAAAATAATAAAAACATAATCGGTTTCGGGTCAAATATGTTTTTGAGTTATTGTGTTTGAATTTTTGATGCTTGAGTTTGGATGTTTTGCTTAAATTGTTCTAATTATATTTTTATTAAATCATAATATTAGAACAATTATTTTTTTTTAAATATATGTTTGAGTAAATGATTGTGTCAATGTTATAGTCGATTCAAATACAACTTGTGAATACCCTGCGCGCACTGGGGTTAAAAATAATTGACTCTAAACCAAATTAATGACGCAGAGTCAAAGTTGAGATTCAAAACAAATTATTATATTTATTTATCTATTGAAATGGTCACAGACAGAAAATAAAGAATAAAAACAAATAAAACGGGCAAAAAGAATAAATTGGAAAATATGCATAAATTTAACCTATTTAAAAGATATTATGAAAAGTTACTTATCTTATTTGGTGCTTTAGTTGGAGAGCTGGAAAATTTCTTCCACTAAAAATTTGAAAGACTACATTTTTGGACTAATTTCTTAGGACCTCCCTCTGATCTCTCCACTGCTATCCTGCCTACCCTCTTTCTCTCCCTATTCTCTCATTTCTTCGTCAAAATTACCGCCAAGGTTTTTATTTAACAGAGTAAAAAAATAAAAATTTCTAAAATACTACAACTGTTAAAAAAAAAAAAATTCTAATTATTATTCAAAATATTATTTTAATTAATGAATATTATTTGAAAATATTTAAACAAAAATAGCTGATTATTTATTTAAAAAAAGGAAATTTATTATAATAAATTATATACATAAAAAATAAGTAATAAAAGAAAGGTGAAGAGATGGGTTGGTTTGACAATTAAGAATGCTCAAAGTACACTTCGTTCTTGTCGAGGCAGCTTCACCATTGTCCACCAGCTTTCTATGGGGTACAGTGGGTAAGCTTTGTGGGGGCCGCAGAAGTGGCCTCTACATCAATATGCCCAACTGGCTTTGTCCTTATTGTTGGCGGAAGAGCATTGTTCAATGCAAATATTTATATGTAATCCTACTGTCCTAAAAAATTATGTTCATAGTTTGCTTTAATACCATTTCTAAGATTCCATCCTTCTGTGTAGCATATAGAAGCAATACTGTAATAGAGTTCTAAGAAATCGCTGGGAGGGTTCGCCACTTATGATCCAAGTCCACCCAATATTTTAATCGCAGTAAGGACAGTATAGTTTGTTGTTTGTTTATGGATATAGTTTGTTGTTTGTTTATGGATATTCGTGCTTTGGTACTTTCGTTTCTTGTGTCTTAATAATTATGTTCATAGGTTCCCTAAACAGCCCTGTTGTGTATCATCATTCTTGACGACAGTTATTGTTGTCTTTGATGATATTCTTTCTTATTATAATCATACAAGTAAATGCATACTTGTAAATATGCATATATTTGTTTGTAATCATTTATGCATAGCATTCAATAAAGATGTGTCTACGATGAGGAAATGGGACACCCTGTTTCTTGTAAATGAGAAGAAAAAGGACAATGATCGAAATGTGAACACTTGGAAACTTCCTTGAAAATATTGTGGGAAGTGTAACCACACTCAAGAAAGATGCTTCTTTAAGAATGCCAAATGTTATACTTGGGAAAAATTAGGACATGTAGAGGCTATTTGCTACACGAGAAACGGAAAAAGGGTACCCTCAATTTTCAGGTGAGGATGAACATAACTTTATCTCTGAGAGAAGTTATGATAATAGCATATACATAAAGCTGCGCATTGAACAAAGAAACGTCGATATGCAAATTGACTTCGGAACAGGAGAGAATATCAATAATCTCGAAAAGAACCTTCAAAACACTATGGAAATAAAATAAGGCCAATACTCTTTGAAAGGAAATGGTCTAGGCATCAAAGTGGTGATCATACAAAGCATATTAGAATATGCCGAGACGATATTTAAATTTTTTTAATCTATCTTTGATGAAGAAATGAATTAATTTAAGAGACCTCCCGTGCAATTAGCCATTAAATTAAACCATAAACCTATATTCTTGAAGGCAATTAATATTTGCAATTAAGAAGGCTGTCGAAGATGAATAAGAGAGATTGGTGGTGTTCGCACGCTGAAGCCTCTTGCACATTCAAGATATGCGGCACCAATAGTACCTGTAATGAAGAAGTCTGGGAAGGTAGGAATATGTGGTGACTAGGTTGATGTTATTATTTTTTCCTAACTAATACTTAAACCGCCAGACTAGCCACTAAAAACCCTAACAGTATAAAATTTGAGTATCTAATGATGTCAGATAGTATAACTTAACCATATCCAATTCTGATCCTCATGATAAATGTTTTAATAAGACACACGAATATATTTCTCATGTAACACTGTATCGGTAAGTCCATAAGATTTCTGTTCCACCAGATGGCGCTCTGCCTTCTGTAAAGCACATGTGCTCCTGGTCAGGATATGCCATTTTTTATATTGATTTCAACACCTGATCTTTTTATCTTTTATTTTTTTATTTCGTTTTTTAATGTGCTAAGCGTATTTACGCAAGTTTGGCCTTAAATACCCATTTCTTGGTTTTTCAGGAAGCCATTGGGATCAAAAAATCTTTTTTGGTCTCAATGGTTCAGCCTACTCCACGCTGACGAGCGCCAAAAAGCGCGAAACGCGTTCGTGGATGGCTTTTCTTGATTTATCAAGAAATTGGGTTGGCCAAATATCAGGGAACAGGCTAAATCAATGTTTAGTTGATTTCTGTTCCACCAGATGGCGCTCTGCCTTCTGTAAAGCACATGTGCTCCTGGTCAGGATATGCCATTTTTTATATTGATTTCAACACCTGATCTTTTTATCTTTTTATCTTTTATTTTTTTATTTCGTTTTTTAATTTCTTATTTAATGAACATAAAATAGCGTGCATATAAGTTATTTGAAGTATTTACAAGGATGGATCAATAAAAAGCGATAAAGTTTTCAAAAAAAAGTGTAAACTAAAATACAATTTTATTTTTAAATCCTCTACATAACCCCCTCCTTTTTCTATACACTTCTTCCAAAGGTCAGTGATCTGTTTTGTTTAAAGATAATATATCAGTGATATATTATTACTTTACTCTGTTTTGATCATCTTGTTTTATCATCATCTTGTAGACAACAAAATGTGCGACATACAATGAGCACGTGTGTAAGAATTGTAAAAAGAATAAAATAATTATAGTAGCATAAAAATGGTGTATCTTTCATTTATCTTTAAATATATATAAAGTGCAATTTCTCATAAAATAATTTTCACCATTAATATTCAACATTTAATAGAAACGTATCAAATGGCGACGAAGAATTAATGTAAGTATGGCCACCACTAATTCAAATTATCCAAGGTTTCGTGAAGGTGAAGATCTAAATTGTTATTTGGAACAATTAGAAGAATGTTTTAAATTGAACAAAACATTAGAAGCAGACAAATTATCTGTGTTATTAACGTCTATTGATGTTAATGTTTATAAGACTTTGCGCGATTTGTTGGTACCCAGTAGGCCAAGTGACCTTAAATATAAAGATTTAGTAGAGGTTTTAACCAACCATTTATATCCAATAAAAAATAAGCACTATGAAAGATATTTATTTCACAAGATTGTACAAAAAGAAAATGAGCCTGTGGGAAAATTTGTTTTGAGGCTTAAATCTCAGGCAGACAAGTGCAAATTTACTGACATAAATGAAAATTTGTGTGACCAATTTGTAAGTGGTTGCTACGATGAAGCTACGCTTAAAAGGCTGCTAAGTGAACCTTTTTTAACGTTTGATAGTGCAATAAATATTGCAAATTCTGTAGAGGCAGCGAAGTCACAAGTAAATTTGATGAAAAATCCTTGTCATGATATTGATAAGTTGAAAGCCAGATCTAATAATTTTAAATTCCCATGTAAATACAATAATCCTTGCAAAATTTGTGGAAAGTCTAACCACGATACGAAGTTATGCAAATTTAAAAATGCTCAATGTTATATTTGCAATAAGAAAGGGCACATTGCTCCAGTATGTTGGAATAAAAAATCGGCCCAAAATTCTGGAATGAATAAACCCAATCTGAATAAATTGAATACTATTCAGTGCAACACATTAGAAAACGCACCAAAAATATTGGTAAATGTTAAAATTGAAGATGCAGACACTATAATGGAGGTTGACACTGGTGCAGACGTGTCTGTAGTTTCAAAGAAATTTTTTCTTACAAATCTCAAAAATGTCACTCTAGAGAAATACAGTGGACATTTGAAAAGTTTTTCAGGAAATATGATACCAGTTTTTGGAAAATGCTTGGTAAATGTTAGTTACAAAAACTATCAGGAAAAACTACCCCTAATTGTGACAGGCCAGTTTAATAACCAAACGCCGCTACTGGGCAGAAATTGGATAAGAATTTTAAAAACTGATTGGCCCAATTGCGTTTTTGATATCTGTAATAATATAAATGTAATTTCAAATTTAGAACTGTTTTTAGAAGTATATAAGAGAGTATTTGAAAATAAAGATTTACCAATTCAGGGCATTAAAGGTTCAATATCATTGAGGCCAAATGCTAAGCCCAAATTTTTTAAATTTAGACCAGTACCCTTTTCCATTAAAGAGAAGATAGACAAAGAACTAGACAGACTTGAAAAAAGTCAAATAATTGAAAAGGTTAATGCTAGTGATTGGTCTACGCCTTTAGTAACGGTAATAAAGTCAAATGGAGAACTACGTTTGTGTGGTGATTTTAAAAATACTTTGAATAATTGCATTGAAGATGAGAAATATCCATTACCTACTATAGAAACTATGTTGGGAAATCTAGGAGGAAACAAGATTTTTACCAAATTGGATCTCTCCTCCGCATATCATCAAATTGAAATGGATGAAGCATCAAAAAATCTGCTAGTGGTATCTACCCATAGAGGACTTTACCGATATAATAGATTGCCCTTTGGCATCAGTCCAGCTTCAGCCATTTTCCAGAGGTGTATGGACAGCCTTTTTCATGATGTTCCCAACATGGTGATATACTTAGATGATATTTTCATTGGTTCTAAAGATGAACAAGAACATTACAGAATTTTAAAAATGATCTTCGATAAATTGAAAGAGCTAAATTTCACCCTTAATAAAGAAAAATGCCTATTTAAAAAAAAAAAGACATTTGTTTTCTAGGTCATATTATAAATGAAGATGGTGTTAGACCAGATTCAAAGAAATTGGAAGCATTAGAAAGGTGTAAAAAGCCTTTCGACAAAACATCATTGAAGAGTTTTCTAGGGATGTTGAGCTAATATGTCAACCTTGGCTGGTCCTCTTTATCAACTCCTAAAGAAGGACAATCGTTGGAAATGGTCTAGCCAATGCGAAAAGGCATTTCTGAATTTGAAGTTAACTCTATTAAATTCCCAGGCGCTTATTCACTATTTAATGAAGCTTCCATTAACTTTAACCTGCGATGCATCTGCCTATGGCATAAGTGGGGTCTTGTGTCATATTGTGGAAGGGGAAGAGAAGCCAATCACCTTTGTTTCCAGAACATTGTCAAGTGCAGAAGCCAAATACTCTCAGACTGAGAAAGAAGCACCTGCTATTGTGTTTGCAACTTCCAAACTGAGACAATACTTGTTTGGGAGAAAATTTGTGTTAAAGAGTGATCATAAAGCTTTAACGAGTGTTTTTGGAAACAAAAGACTTCTTCCGCCATTAATTGCAAATCGCTTGCATAGGTGGGCTTTAGAGTTGTCAAATTTCGATTTCGATATTAGATATACAAATAAAGATACCATGCTCTGTGCGGATGCATTTTCAAGACTTCCACTTGAGGAAATAAATTCAAGGGAAGACAACATTGATTTGGTGACACATGATATATCATTTTTAAATGTAACTCCATTGGACCACCTCATTATTGAAGAAGAAACCAATAAAGATCCGGTTTTAAATAAGCTCAAGGAATATCTATTAGAAGACCCTCAGTTAGCAAAAAAGGATGAAACAATGAAACCATTCCTTTCAAAATTGGACAATTTTTCTATACTGCAGGGATGCATTTTTGTTGATTCTAGGGCAGTGATTCCAAGAACCTGTCAAGATCAAATGTTGAAGTTACTTCATCAAGGTCATATAGGAATCAATCGCATGAAATCTCTAGCCAGATCTTCGGTTTGGTGGCCAAAAATGGATAGTCAAATTGAAGAGTTTGTGAAGGAATGTTCTCCCTGTATGCATCATCAGACAGCTCCTCCTGCTGAGAACACACCTTGGCCCAGGACTAACCAACCGTGGCAGCGAGTTCATGTTGACCATTTCTATTTCAGAGGTGATTGTTATTTATTGGTAGTAGATGCAAATTCAAATTGGATTGAAGTATTCCCAGTTAGAGGTACTACTTCGCAAGAAAATATTAAGCTTCTACGGGAGTGTTTCGCCAGGTATGGATTACCGCAATGCTTAGTGTCTGACAATGGCCCCCCCTTCAATTCGCTTGAATTTAAGGAGTTCTTACGGAAAAATAATGTATACCACTTAACCTCGCCAGCATATAATCCCTCGTCTAACGGAATTGCTGAAGTTTCGGTAAGAATAATAAAAAAATCTCTGGAAAAGTCGTTAGAGGAATCTCCAAACTCAAATATGGACTGTATTTTACAAAATGTTCTGTTTAATTATAGAAATACGCCTACCTCTTTAGATAAGCCTCCTGTAGAACGTCTCCTAAGTTATGTGCCTAGAACATTTGTAAATTGCTTGAACTCTGAATTTATCCAGAGGACTTTTGGGAGGAATGAGTGTGGAAGGCGACATTTTCAAGTTGGAGATAATGTGCTGTTTACAAGAGTAATACAAAATAGGCGCAAATGGTTCAAGGCCCAGGTGATACGACGACTAGGTTACAATGTTTATCTAGTAAAGAACCTAAAAGGCACATTTAAAGTGCATGTCAATCAGATGAGGACAGGTTCAGATACCAAATATGCTGAAGATTCTGATTGGACCTTGGACAACGCTGGAGCAGGACCTCACCGACTGGAACAAGACCCTCAAATTTCTACGTCACCTCCGCCTAGGAGATCTACCCGACCTCGATGCCCTCCTTGCCGGTTTTCTCCAACTATGTACAATATAAGGAAGGAGGAATGATCTGTTTTGTTTAAAGATAATATATCAGTGATATATTATTACTTTACTCTGTTTTGATCATCTTGTTTTTATCATCATCTTGTAGACAACAAAATGTGTGTAAGAATTGTAAAAAGAATAAAATAATTATAGTAGCATAAAAATGGTGTATCTTTCATTTATCTTTAAATATATATAAAGTGCAATTTCTTATAAAATAATTTTCACCATTAATATTCAACATTTAATAGAAACGTATCAGTCAGGTAGCTTGTAAATTCCCTTTAAGAAAAAAATCTTGTGTGTGTTGGGCAAGCCATCCATGCACCGCATTTTTAACCTCATCAGTCTTGAAAGTCATGCCCCTTAAAAAATCTTTTTAGTGTACGAATAAATAATAATCACTCGGGGCTAAATCAGGAGAGTAAAGAGGATGGATTAGAACTTTAAAATTTATTTTATTGATTGTTTCAATGGTGATATTTGTCACGTGGGGCCGAGCATTATCAAGCTGTAGGCAAACACCTTTGCTCGGCCATTTATCACTCTTATGTCACTCTGTGCCCCATTTGTGCAAATCTTTATTCAAAATTTTTATATTCGACCATGGTATATAAACATACAATTCTTATATAAAGCAAAATATAATTATTCTACGCGTGGTGTAAGCGCTCTATGCGGCGCAGTCCAGTAAACACAACGACTGTTTAAAATATCAAGATTCTATAGAACGTCATCTAACTGCTGATGGCGTTTTAGAGCCCACCCAGGCAGCACAAAATCAAACAATGGAATGGCAACATCCTCGTTGTCAGCGATCCTTATCGAAAGAGATATCAACTCAGATATCAGAACAATTTTTAACGTCTTGCCAAATTCTTTATTTATTTCTCCTGACGAAGACAAAATATTTTTGTTGAAACGATGAGATAATAAAACGTTAACTAGCCGAAAGGTCTATTTTTTTCTTTTTAGAAATAAGATATTAGAGATTCTGCCTAACATTGTAAGGAAAGAAAAATCTAAACATCACCATGGTAAAAACGATTCATCTGCTGGCGGCCTCTACCTGTAGCATTTTGACCTAAACTTCTCCTCAGGACCTTCCTGCCCCAGTAGACACATTTGGTAGCCATCCATCCACAGAACTTTGTTGGTAATCTTCCAGACGAATGTTGAACTTTTTTATTAGAATATCTATTATTAATTTTAGTTGTCTATTTTTAGTATTTTGTTTATTCAAATTTCCATAACTGGGCTACTGTACTGGCCATATAAAACACTATATTGGAGCAGTGTATATAGACAGCATTGAAATAACTTAGTTTTGTAGCTACCTCTGTCGTTAATTGTAGTTTTTTCTTGGTCAATACCATTGTGTTTCTATATCTCCTTTGTTATATTCTTCATTTGTCAGTGTTGACTAGACACTCACCACATGCAGTATATTACCAGATTGTAATAGCATATATTGACACATAAGGGTTTATATTGTACGGTGTAATAGACCTAAAGTACTGCACAACCTTGACCCTCCTTCCTCATGACCCTTGAAAATATTCAATATTTCATAGTAATATTTTCCTCTCAAGACAAATCCAAAATTTGAATTAATACTTTCATTGTGGCAGACACAGAGACATAATCTACATTTCCCCCAATTACACCAGAGAAAGAAATGTGTTGGTATTTTAAACTGAACAAGAGCAGGGATCTCTCAATAGATTATATAGTTTATTCCATAAATTAACAAAATATTAGTGGCAAAGTCAGTTTTCCAAGGGAACCAGCTTAACTTCAATTCCATTCTTGGGCTTGACGACAAGTAGAGAATCCTGGGTCTCGGGCAGTTTCTGG
The DNA here is from genome assembly GCA_030710605.1 of Cordylochernes scorpioides. Lineage (NCBI taxonomy): Eukaryota > Metazoa > Arthropoda > Arachnida > Pseudoscorpiones > Chernetidae > Cordylochernes > Cordylochernes scorpioides. The sequence goes on along the minus strand of CP092873.1, from coordinate 90,090,109 downwards.
AACAGAAGACCCAGAAAGGCTTAGTAACCTGGGCAATTTAAGCAGACGACCCTACCTCGGGCCTGTTGGGACTGGGCTCCACGCGGAACGTCATCATGAACTGGCATATGATGGATCGCGCCTGGTTTAAGCCGTACCGCTCGCCGATGCACATTCGCTGGCCGCGGCCGAAGGGCTGGTACACCAGCGGGTTGATATCGCCGCGTCTCTCAGGGGAAAACCTGGGATTCAAGTCGCATTACATACTGGACAGCATTTAGTTTCATTTTCTGTGAAGGTTTTCTACATAGAAAAGCATTCCTCAAGTGAGATAGAAAAAAACGTTCCTTCTAATGCATCTATTGCCACATTGCATCACCTTAGGCGTTATAGAGTGGTTCTAAAGTATTTCACGTAATTACATGTACATAATGAGATTTAAAATATATCAATACTGTCCTCCAAGTACTAAATCAGTAATGCTCGATGTGTAAGAGCTTGATAAGCTTTACCACATTGTACACGACCTAGAAATTATCTCTGGCAACAAACCTGCCCGGGTCAAACTTTAGAGGCTCCTCCCAGAAGTCCGGGGAGCGGTGCAGCGCCCAGGTCGGCGCGGAGAAGGTGATGCCGCGAGGGAAGGTGATGCCCTTGTAGGTGAAGTCGCGGTTGTTGATCCTGTTGGTGAATCTGCGGGCCGAGACGTGGTGTCAGACTGCTGACATAGTGAGGGATACTGATGCTTACACCAAGGTACAATGTTCAATGAGTTAAAAGTAAATTGTAATTTTGAAATTCTCTTCTGAATACAAGAATTGCAAAGACGTTGAATCATTGCACATTTGCGCATCCTATATTGGCTATTATTTCAATTTAAGAGTTTTAAAAATTGTTTTTAAAAACAAAGGTATGCCGCGTGCATGTTGATATGCAATCAAGAGTTCTTGCTGCCGAGATCAACAAGAGCCCAACTTACGTGATGGTGGAAGGGAAGAGCCGCAGGGCCTCGTTGGTGACCTGTTCCAGGTAGGGCAGCTGGGGGAGGTCGTCATACTGCATGGGCTGCACGTCACACATGTACTCTGCTGCCACATCCCCATACTTTGGTGGCTTGTTACTCGAGGTTATACACCGTGGAGTGTACTTTCACGACGCACTTAACGATATATCCTAATGTAATTTTTTATTTTAAAAATTAATGCAGAAAATATTCATTGGAACGATTTTTTTTGGAACGATACAGAGAAGATTAGCATGGCCCCTGCGCAAGGATGACACGCAAAATCGTGAAGCGTTCTCTCTCTCTCTCTCTGTCTGCCATCCTTTGCAATAAGAAAAAGCTCTATCTTTAAATGTTCATACTTTGTGTTGAGGATACAAATTAGTCTCAAATTCACATTTGAGGTGAATCACGCGTAATCTTAGGGGAGGGGAAGCACTAGAGTGAATTTGACGGCTCGCATTGATAATGAAAAATAGATTCTCCACTTGACGACATTGAGAATGGATTGAACAGGTTTGACATCTGGCCCCAATATCAACTTCGACTGTACCGGTGATTGAGGCAGCTGCAGTGAAATAATTCATCTCCTTAGAGCCTCTTAGAGTAAAGAGTATCTTTCATCTACTGGCGAATGTACCCGGCTTCGCCCTGTTTTTACTCGAGTAAAAGCTTGCCTAACGAACATTTGCTAAAACGATTCTAGAAAGCATCCAATCCCTACTGAATCTATACTTGTCATGATAACTTTATGTTTGATACTCTGCTCCACCTAGCTGTTCACACGTTGCTGTGTTTGAACAGAAGGAAGTTTTGTGATGCCTCAAACATAATTTTTAACGATCAAATGTACACAATACATCAAAATGAAGATTAACAAAAAAATTATCCTTACATATATGTCGAATCCTGTCGACTCTCTGTCGAAATCCTGTCGACTCTCTGTCGAATCCTGTCGACTCTCTGTCGAAATCCTGTCGACTCTCTGTCGAATCCTGTCGACTCTCTGTCGAATCCTGTCGACTCACTGTAATATGCGGGACTTTTGGTGATGGTTGATTGAGTGGTTTGATTGATTGATTGATGGATTGTTGTGGGCGCAGTCGTGTTTGCTGAGATAGTAAAGTATTCACACAGGGGAAAATAACGAGGACACAGGATTGGATTTAAATAGGCCAGCGATCAAGGGAGAAAGGGGTGACTATGGGGTTCTTGACTAAGGCTAGGCTGTCACATAGTGAACATTGGACTTATCTGCGTGATGAAGATGGTGGCGAGGTCCTGGCTCTGACAGGTCCTGCTGTTAACTCGATACTGTCCAGGTCCCAACTTGTTGCGATGGTGCCGAGCTCCTAACTAAACTGAGTCCGAGATTTAACATGTAAACTTCTCAGGGCTCTCATTGGATGACTGTCCAGGTGTGCCCGTTTCTCATTGGTCTTAGCTAATCTTCCTGGACTCTGATTGGATCTTTGTTAATCCTTTGTCCTTGTCTTGTTTTAACATGATCCCGGAAGGCACAGGTTCTTGAACCCAGTTTTTATGAGTTCCTGGATAATAAAACCTACTAATGACCGTTTCCTCTCTGATGGCCCTTCTCCCAGATTTCGCTAAGCCTTGTCTTTATTAAAAATCTTTAGATCATACATTGCATACATATTGTGGTGGGGTTACATCCAGTTATGTACAAATTATGACATATATGTCATTTGAATATAATAAATATGTGAAAAACATAGATATACATAGTTGATGGTAGAATAAACATGCTTCTTGACTTGTGATATTGAACAATATTTCACAAACGAATTTCAATTGAACAATAATATTTTGTAATTATTAAATATCGTCATGAAATGAATGATATTTGATGGTGAACTTTATCTTAGTAGTGCTAGAACCCCAACTCTTATTTTTAAGTAATTTTTCAAAAACCTTCCCGGGGATATACCTAATAATTTCCAAAATTTTCATTCCGATTGGATGTATAGGTTTTGAATCTATCGAGTACAGACAGACATTTATATCCAACAATGTTGTGTGACTGAACAAGTTGTGATGAAAATTGGAGCGGAGTTCTATACGCAATACAAGACGTTAACTTCACGCATCCATCAACCTGGACTTGCTCGAGACTTCTCCCAAATGTTTGAAATACTCTCTCCCAATATTTGGATATTTAATAAAGACCCGACTTCTTAATCACAATTTTTTCTTCATTTTATGATTTCTTGCAATTCCAAACTATCCATACATATAGACAATACACTAACAGAGGTTTTACTTGTAAATCTCCTCCAAAGCTGCTGAATTATACCTAGCAATCTACATACTTTTACTTCCTGTGCCACACTTATTTTATTATCCAAATATATACATATTAATAGATTATTTATTTTTAATTTATTCAATTTTCCAAACGTAGATTTTTGCTTTCAAATTTTTCTTTATTTATTTATCATCACCAAATTGATTTGTTTTAAAAACACGTGCATTTGTATTATTGCGCATTATATATATTATTATAACATATATATTATTATATGCAATTTTGAATCGCCTCATGAGGGACATTATGCATTGTGACCTTGTTTTGGCGAAAAGGTGGTTGTTCTTGGAAGTGACTTTCACCAAGTGCTCCCTGTTGTATCTCGAGCTTCAGGATATGCGATTGTTGCTGCTTGCTTTAAACACGGCAAACTATGGCCATTGTTCGTCATTTTGCGCCTTACTCAGAAGCAGAGTTTCTCTCAATGGTTGCTCAAAGTTGGTAATGGTGATCTACCTACAGGGCCTCATTTCTCTTCCATAAAGCTGTATCTTTCATGGGGGTGACCTGATGCAGGAAATTATCAAGTCTAAGATTTAAGTGCCAAAAAACACAGGGTCGTTGCAATGGTGATCTCATGTACTTCAAGCACAAATACTGACAGGGATCAAAGTTTGACGCAGTGTATTGGAACCAAAAATATCTATTGGATCCTTCAGATTCCACTTTCCCTTCATTCCTCAGTTTCCACTAAGGTTGGCGCTTTTTCTATGACTATAAATAAGGCTCAAAATCAAACCTTTGCTAGAGTTGGTCTCTTGCTACAAGACCTGTGTTTACGCATGGACAGCTCTATGGAGCATTTTCATGTGTGCGAACTTTTGATAGCGTACGCGTAAAGTTGAACCCACGTATATATGAAACTAGAAATGTAGTTTTCATGAGGTACTTTTAAAATTAATTTATACCTTTTATATATAGGCTGATCTGCAATATATATAGCTTGTATTGTTTGCAATTTTCTGTTTTCATTTGGTTTTATTTTTTCCATTTTGAATATATTTATTTAATCTTTTCACCAATGCCCCCCTATGTTTATACTAATAAAAGGTATATTTATAACTAATCACCTATTACTGATGTAATATGATACACTGTACGACTGCAGATAGAGGTCAAAATAACAAAGAGGAAGCCTATATTTCTTAGTTTGTAGGTATTTATATATATTTATATGTCATAATATATACTCTTCCAGGAATAATAAAGCAAACCTAGAGCCAGCACAGAGAGAGACGGGATGTAAAGTCCGGTCACTTGAGACATCAGCGACATTCCAAGGGGCGGAAACTGGGGCCCGTTCGTCAACACCTTGGGACTTTTAAGACAGTTGGGGATTGTGTGCGACACGAACGGCCGCCCGGCGGTGGCAGGCCCGTCTCTTTCTCTTCTGGTTGTCTTGGGCCCTCTTTCAAATTGTGATGTCCTTATTTCTCTTCCCCACCACATATTACCTCATATATATATAGTTTCTCATCTGGAAGGAGTTATTTGTATTATTTGTTCCTTAATAAACTATTTATTATTGCTCACAATTTTTGGTCTTCTATTTGTTTTTTTTTATTTACCCACGGCTCTATGCATTAAATTTACACATTTTTTACTGCTGTCTCACGTGTTGTTAATGTAGGTTTGTTGTATATGCTATGAACACATTCTCATTTTTATATAGAAATGTGAGCATACTAATTACTTTCTGAAAAATGCTTATAATCAGAATTACTCATCTGTGTAAAGTTTACTTTGGAATCTACACATAGGATACCTAGGATATATCCATGTGCGTATCTGTTGCCAGATTGCATAAATTTTACTTATAAAGTATGTTTACTTAGCCTTACTTTAAATGCTGCTTCTGGTGAATCAGAAAATACCCATTGCAATATTTAGGCCAGTATCTTTACTCGTGTTCACAGGCCCTTCGGGTTAACTCTGGGACTTGGCCGGGTCACTTGGCTAGTATTATGATATTCCTGTAGCGCTGAGAAAGTTTATAACCAGATCATGTAGATACTGGGTGTATGCCAGGTACGCACCCGATTTCCTAGAACGGAGACAATCTCGTGCCGCAGTCGCTCCTGAATCTCAGGGTGATGCGCCAACAGGTGCAGGGTGTACCCAGAGATCAGGGACGTAGTCTCAAACCTGCACCACACATGGAAGCTTCCACATCACCAAACTGCATTGCAGCATACACTCCTGGAAAATAAAATTGGTAATGGGGAATTCATTTTTTGTACTTAAATGAATATTGTGCGATCTCAATAGCGAGAAGTCAATAGAATTTTCCCCCACATATATGTGGAGAATAGATATTAGTATAGCAGAATGTGAGGGATAATATGAGGGCCAGCGTTCTTCTATAACAGGACTGTGCCAGTAACAGCTCTGCTACAGCCGTGTTCTGTGTCAGTAACAGCTCTGCTACAGCCGTGTTCTGTGTCAGTAACAGCTCTGCTACAGCCGTGTTCTGTGTCAGTAACAGCTCTGCTACAGCCGTGTTCTGTGTCAGTAACAGCTCTGCTACAGCCGTGTTCTGTGTCAGTAACAGCTCTGCTACAGCCGTGTTCTGTGTCAGTAACAGCTCTGCTACAGCCGTGTTCGGTGTCAGTAACAGCTCTGCTACAGCCGTGTTCGGTGTCAGTAACAGCTCTGCTACAGCCGTGTTCTGTGTCAGTAACAGCTCTGCTACAGCCGTGTTCTGTGTCAGTAACAGCTCTGCTACAGCCGTGTTCTGTGTCAGTAACAGCTCTGCTACAACCGTGTTCTGTGTCAGTAACAGCTCTGCTACAGGCGTGTTCTGTGTCAGTAACAGCTCTGCTACAGCCGTGTTCTGTGTCAGTAACAGCTCTGCTACAGCCGTGTTCTGTGTCAGTAACAGCTCTGCTACAGCCGTGTTCTGTGTCAGTAACAGCTCTGCTACAGCCGTGTTCTGTGTCAGTAACAGCTATGCTACAGCCGTGTTCTGTGTCAGTAACAGCTCTACTGCGGTCGTGTTCTGTGTCAGTAACAGCTCTGCTATGGCCGTGTTCTGTGTCAGTAATAGCTCTGCTACAGCCGTGTTCTGTGTCAGTAACATCTCTGCTACGGCCGTGTTCTGTGTCAGTAACAGCTCTGCTACAGCCGTGTTCTGTGTCAGTAACAGCTCTGCTACAGCCGTGTTCTGTGTCAGTAACAGCTCTACTGCGGTCGTGTTCTGTGTCAGTAACAGCTCTGCTACGGCCGTGTTCTGTGTCAGTAATAGCTCTGCTACAGCCGTGTTCTGTGTCAGTAACATCTCTGCTACGGCCGTGTTCTGTGTCAGTAACAGCTCTGCTACAGCCGTGTTCTGTGTCAGTAACAGCTCTGCTACAGCTGTGTTCTGTGTCAGTAACAGCTCTGTTCCAGCCGTGTTCTGTGTCAGTAACAGCTCTGCTCCAACCGTGTTCTATTTCAGTAACATCTCTGTACAGCCGTGTTCTGTGTCAGTAACAGCTCTGTACAGCCGTGTTCTATGTCAGTAACATCTCTGTACAGCCGTGTTCTGTGTCAGTAACAGCTCTGCTACAGCCGTGTTCTGTGTCAGTAACAACTCTGCTACAGCCGTGTTCTGTGTCAGTAACATCTCTGCTACAGCCGTGTTCTGTGTCAGTAACATCTCTGTACAGCCGTGTTCTGTGTCAGTAACATCTCTGTACAGCCGTGTTCTGTGTCAGTAACAGCTCTGCTACAGCCGTGTTCTGTGTCAGTAACAACTCTGCTACAGCCGTGTTCTGTGTCAGTAACAGCTCTGCTACAGCCGTGTTCTGTGTCAGTAACATCTCTGTACAGCCGTGTTCTGTGTCAGTAACATCTCTGCTACAGCCGTGTTCTGTGTCAGTAACATCTCTGTACAGCCGTGTTCTGTGTCAGTAACATCTCTGTACAGCCGTGTTCTGTGTCAGTAACATCTCTGTACAGCCGTGTTCTGTGTCAGTAACATCTCTGTACAGCCGTGTTCTGTGTCAGTAACAGCTCTGCTACAGCCGTGTTCTGTGTCAGTAACAGCTCTGCTACAGCCGTGTTCTGTGTCAGTAACATCTCTGCTACGGCCGTGTTCTGTGTCAGTAACAGCTCTGCTACAGCCGTGTTCTGTGGTAGCAACAGGTCACATTCTGTGGTAGCAACAGCTCTTCTTCATCAATTGATTTGTAATCTAGGAATGAAAGCATTATGTTATGGGTTATCTAGCCTTCAGGGTCAGTGTTACATGTGGTGTGGTTTCACGAAAGTGGATGTTAGTCACTTTCGATCGAGGACTTACGCTGCCATTCCCATGAACATCATATCGGACTGCATCTCGGAGACATCCAAGCCACGGACCCCTTCTGTAACACTTGATTCAACAGCAAGTACTTTGGACCACGCTGCGCTGAGTTAGAGGATACAGACAATAAAACAAAAGGCAAGGTGATATGGTCAAGGTGTTTATACATATCGCTAGAATTCATTCTACTCTGTAGGCTGCAGAATTCAGTCACTCTTTTAAAATTCTTACTGATATTGAGAGAGGAAATCAACGTCGCGAGCCTCATCACAGTACAGTTTGGGGCTCTCTATTTAAGACTTCAGATAAATGATTATGTTTTATTTCAGAAGGTGCGCCAAAAACTTATCAAATACAATATTGTAGCAGCCTATCTCACCTCTTTGTTCTGGTTGTGTGTTCTGGTCTTGGACCAGTTGATCTGGTCAATCTGAGCCAATGATGCAAGGCAAAAACCGACTGCCTTTATCTAAAGGAGAACTGTTTGTTCTCTCAAATAATTCAAGGATTGATACGTTTATTTTGACAATATTTCTCAATGCATGACTAGGAATGAAGACAATTTTAATTTAGTAAACATGTACACAACTCTTTCAGCTATCTTCAAATTCATCTACAAGTAATCATTGAGTCAAAATTTGTTTTTGCTGACACAATTTCTGAATAAAAACGTTCAGAATACTACCGTTGGAAGAAGTTACAAGGCGTCTGCTAAATATCGAGTAACACGTGGACACTGACCTTCATTTCCCGCGGGGAAGGCCGACTTGTTCTTGAAGATGGCGGGATCTCCGAGACTGTAGCGAATGTCCAACACGGACTGCATGAGATCCCCAAACTTTAGCTACAGCACATCGACCAGGTGAGCTGATTCTGTCGTGGCTCCAGCCAAGGCGGCGGCCAGAAAAATTGAATTTTCCACGGTGAGCGATGTAGATGTATTGTCCTTCCAACATCACAAGAGATACACGTCCATCAATGGCATTGGTTATGAACCTGCTCTGACCTACTCGGTCAATCGTCAGTCACGTGACGTCTACATCAGCGTCTCCTATTGTAGTATTTTGCTCATCGTTCTCTCAGTGTTTCTTGAGATTAAATTGAAGAAGAGAGGTTGTGTGTTAATACATATTTTTTCCATTTAAAATATTTGATCTAATGACTACCCATTATGATATTTTTATAATTATGATATTGACCAATCAACAGTCGACACACGCTCATATGCAGCCGTAACAACGGGTGGATCTGATCCAGTGTTTACATTGGTGGAAATAAAACTATCCGCAAGTATGATGGGAACGGAGAACCCCGTGAATGGATTCAATCCTTGGCAGAGATAAGATTCATTCACAAATGGGCCAGGTATTCTGTCATACATTTTGTGGCTCAAGACTAAACATGGTATAACTTCACAAGCGAAGGTTAAACAAATTGAAATCATTAAAATCATGGCTGAATGCAGGTTTTTGGTTGAGATATGGCTGCCCTGGCGGAGACCTTTGAATAGGCTTCAAAATTGGAGCCACGTTTTTTTCAGCCTCTTCTCAGATAATTTCTTCCAAAGAAGAGTCCTGGAAGAGGCCTCGTATACCAATGGACACAGACTTGGCCACATTTGTCCAATAAGAAGACGTCGGAGATTATTTCGCTAATCAAATACAAATAAACAACAATCTTTCCACCTAACTGATATGCTTAAACTGTTCATAGCTGCTGCTTTAGTAAAAGATAGAATTTGTTTAAAAATTTCCTTGTAAAAAAAAATATTATTCATATATTTAATGACTTCCCGTTTCTTTCGTCTTATTTATATTCAAGATATGGAACAATCAACATTCGACACAAGGTCAAGCTCACATGATGCAACAACATTGAGCTACAAGAGAAAAGTTTTGTGTTAAAAGAGAACAGCCGATATTTATTATATTAGTAGAATTTAATAACTAGCATACTATCTGTCTGTCTACTTAGTAGATGTAGGAATATTACAAGAACTAGTGCATTCACCTGGCTCGGGTGCTGCTGGCGCTGCTGGATAATCTTCCTGTAGATGGCGGCGGTGCGGTAGACCGAGGGCACGTTGGGCAGCAGCCACCTCACCAGCTCCCTGCTGTACCGCAGGAAGTGGAGCAGTCTCTTGAGCTCGGGGAAATAACCTGTACAGCTGTGTCAGCCAATCAGATTATAACCTGAAACATCATAAGAAAGGCATCGCATCCTAAATTTGAATTCGTATATTAGGGGCAAAACCTCTCAAATGAGTCTTAAAAGGTTGAATGCTCAGAGATGAAAGGCTTCAGACAGAAAGACTTCTGGCATGGCTTTGATCATGGAATAAATATTTATGAACATGTGTCCTTAAGATTTGGAGAAATACCAGAGGTGCTCTACTCCTTGGCATCTCCGCACAGAGATATTCTATTGCTGTCATCTCCACACGGATCTGCTCTATTGCTGCCATCTCCACACGGATCTGCTCTATTGTTGCCATCTCCACACGGATCTGCTCTATTGCTGCCATCTCCACACGGATCTGCTCTATTGTTGACATCTCCACACGGATCTGCTCTATTGCTGCCATCTCCACACGGATCTGCTCTGTTGCTGCCATATCCTCACAGCTATCAGGAGATCACTGAAGACTCACACTGCCACCTGACGAGCCTCTGAGTGAATGCTCCCTCTGTCATCCTGACCGTGCTGCGGAAGTCCACGTCATCAATGTCAATGGAGGTTTTCTTGGTGGCTGACAGCGACGATTTGAGGTAGTTCTCAATGATCAGCAGCCGCAGGTAGTCGCTGATGTTGATCAGCCCGCCCGGCTTCTTCTGGACCTCCTCCTTCAGCTTGGAGAAGAATTGATCGTATGTTGTGCCCCACACCTTCACGATCTGTCGCACAGATGTGTCAGCAGGTCTGAACATGTTCCTGCACCTTGAAGAGCAAGTCGGTTTCACCCCTATCACAGTGAAGAAGTGTGTGTGAGTTGTTCCTCTCTATTGGTTGTAATAAGAGCACATTAGCTAACATTAGCTAAGACAAAGAATGACAATGATGTGTGCTCATGGACTCACATGTTTCATCTTGCTCGCGCTGATACTGGGGGTGAGTGTGTTGCGGTAGGTCTTCCACCGGTAGCCGTTCTTGAAGAGGATAATGTTGTGGAAGTTGTGTTGGGGGATGGAGACGTTCTGCACCGAGTGCTGCGCCACAAATCTGGACTCAGGGCTCTGTCAGTGAACGTGGTTACGCAGGAACCACAGCCAGTGCGATGTACCGCATTGTTCCTTTCTTCAGAACGACATGTGGCGCGCTACAAAATATCTCATTTCATAAACATATTGTTACACCAGGTTGCTGCTTAATAAGACCCTCACTCATGTCTTCAAACTTATTGATTAGCTTTCCCGAGAGATTTTCCATTACCAGGTACAAGATAATAATAAACAATTACCTTGCAGAATAGTTATTCTATTTATTTGCTTTAAGAATGCAACCTGGTCCAGAGATCTTCGCTTCAGTTACTTCTGACAAAAGTTGTCCTCCGCGCGCCAACCTTCCAAGTCACGTGAAGTCGTTACAGGGTTTTGCCTAATATAATATAAATAATAATAATTCATTCTATCAAAAATATATATCAGTGAAAAATATTTGGCAACTAATTTTTACAGGAGCGCCCTCATATAAAGCGGACTGCCGTAATGTAAGTTCCAGATTATTTCAATCAAGGGCAGACTACATTTATCCATCACGAAGACAATATACATCGCCTCCTTAAAATTACCCAATTTTATTTACTGTGAATTTATAAAATATATTTACGCATATTGCTATTTTAAGTTCAAGCCAATTTCTACGAGTTCTGAATTACACCTAGGTTGTCACATATAAAGTCCAGTCCCACACATGTTATCACAGAACAATAGTTGAGCATATGTCTCAAACAGGTCACAAAATATTTCCCACCACACACGTCCCAGTGGAACTCACATCTCTGCTGTCGAAGACGCCATACTCCTGGATCAGGAAGATCTTGAGCAGCTCCAGGTCCGTCACCTGGACGAAAGGCCGGACGCCCAAATAGAACCTGCCGGCACCGAGTCTTGCTAGGGTTCGATGAAATTCAAGTTAACCCTAATCTAATCATATCAGGTTAGGCATTGATAAATTAGATAATAAGTTTCCCAAAATTCCAAGGGAGAAGGTTCAAGGGACAGCTCACCCCATGACGTCGCCATACTTCTCCTTGAACTCCAGCTGGGCCTTCCCCAGACCCTGCAGCGCTCCAAACTCCAGTTCACCGACTGACACAGCGTCGGTTCAGCCTCACCTGAACCAGTAGGTCTATGTTGCCGTACAGAAAGTTGGGCTTAGGTCCCGGGACCCCGATCCGTTCGAACAAGGTCAGGATGCGCATCCGTCTCCTGCAACATCGTGATGCAAGCACCTTTTAAGTGTTTACTTAAAATATGCGAAGTATCATTACAGAAAAGGTCAATTCCTTCCTTTTAAAGGTTAAATATGGATATAAGTATGTATTTACATATCGCAATCAAAGGTGAGTGAGTGACGATACTACACTTGCTTCCATTGCCCAGTCAGCACTGCTGCAGGTTTCTTTTTGTTGGAGTTGTCACCCAGGCGGATCGAGTCCATCTCATTCTTGTTCAACATTGACTTCTCGCCTCCCTCCGCACGATCTCGTTAACATTTTTACACGACTTAGCCCTAGGCATGATGGCCTTAAATGTCTTCGGTTCTCAGCAGTCGAGTTGCAAATCCGCTTGTGACATCTCATGTCCGTCCACGCTAACCTCGGTTAAAACAACATGACATGGCGAATGTAGCTTTGACCGGGTTAGCGCCCTAAATTGATGCCCCAGATTCCACGTGTCCTCGCGATAAGAGCGGCACGATAAGACAAAATGTTTTGTGTGGATCGGCGAGAGAAACAAAGGCGGAAATGAGAAAAGTCTCCTAAAACTCTGCGTAAATATTTGGGAAAATTTCCTTTTAGATTCTGACGCTACAGACAACTTGTCGCTATCCGGACTTCGCTGAACCAATGCAGCTAATGCCACTCTATTGATAGGTAATCCCATAATATTATGTTCAAATCAATAAGCTTGAGGGATAAGTCTCTTTTAAATACATTTATTTCAAGCTTTCGGGCTCAACCGCCCTGTCGAAGGGCGGTTGAGCCCGAAAGCTTGAAATAAATGTATTTAAAAGAGACTTATCCCTCAAGCTTATTGATTTGAACATAATGCCACTCTATGTCAGCAACAATCTATCTGGTCTTGAAGTCCTTGGAGCCAATGTCACAGGGAGGGCTAGTCGCTGCTATTTATCAGGCTATCATCAGACAGATCAGGCTAAACCTGTATTTAAACAGGATCTCTTTAGGCATAGTGTGATGTTATGTGGAACATCGATGGTATTGTAGACTACGTTCCTGATGGTCGTGCAGTTAATGCCGACTCAGAACAACTCAGTCAAGTATATGAAGTTTTGAAGACTCGATACCCTGCTTTGATCAACCGAAAGAGAGTAGCCTGCAACATGACAACGCTCCAGCTCATCATCAACACACACATCCCTATATATATAAAAGTCAGTGTATGTATGTATGTATGTGTGTTTTTTCCTATGTCGGCTATACACGTCCACAATACGTAACTAATCTGACTGAAATTTTAACAGTATATAGAGTAGAATCTGGAAAAACTTATAGTGAAAATTTCAGGTCCCTATCCCGAATATTCCTCGAGTTCTTTGCAAATTGCGTTGCAAATTTGCCTTTTCGCTCGCAAGCAGCGCCTCTAGCGGTGAAGATGGGAGGTAATATCAGCTGACCTAATGTACATGTAAAACGTGTTTTGACAGGATATAGAGAAAAATCTGGAAAATATATTTTTCGGATTTTTAGCCAATAAAAATAAAATTGACAGGTTCTGGGCAAAAATAGTTGTTTTTTTAGTCAGAAAATGATTATGACAATATTGCTGTATCATGTTTGATTTTCAGATACAAAATTACAAGGTGCGTTCATTGATTTCCAGGACTGCTCTGTATCTTTGAAAAAATAAAACAAATAAAAAAACTAATTCAATATTTTTCAAAATATGCCCCTCCTGCCTCAATACACCCGTTCCATTTTTTTTTCCAATTGTCGAAGCAGGAGATAAAATCACTTTTTGAGAGGTTCCTCAAGGTTGCCTTCGATTCAGCTTGTATCATATCAACGTTGTCAAATTTTAGTCCTTTCAAGTTAATTTTCAATTTAGGATAGAGGAAAAAGTCATTGGGGGCTAAGTCGGGGGAATAGGGTGGATGAGGGATCTGTATGGTTGAATGCTTGGCCAAAAACTGCAAAACAACATGGGCTGTGTGCGGCCGCGCATTACCGACGTGAAGTATCCAGTCATTGTTTTGCCATCTTTCAGGTCTTTTAAGGCGCACTGCCTCCCTTAAGCACCTCATTATCCCCAAATAAACAGATAGTCCAGTCACTGAAGATAATTATTCTGTTAGAATCAATTAACTCCTTTATTTTGAGCTTGTTTTCCTCGCAACGAAATGATCTTGGACGCCCAGTATGCTGATCATCGTTTACCTTTTCCCGACCTTTTTGGAAGCGTGAAAATCATTCAAAAGTTCTTGAACGGGATAAAGCTGCATCGCCAAAAGCTTCTTTAATCAATTCATACGTCTCAGTATCACTTTTTTTTCAATTTAAAACAAAACTTAATGCAGATTCTCTGCTCTTCGAAAATGGCCATTTTAAAATTAGAAATGCGAACCTTACAAGGAAGTTGTTTTGTTCTATTTTTAGATCGGCGCGTGCGCCACGAGACTCGTGCTTTCAGTCAGGTGTGGTCGAATGTCCAATATTCAACTCTGTAAAAAATATTTTCTCTAGCTTTTTTATTTATTTTATTTTTTAACCAGTCCTGGAAATTAATGAACGCACCTTGTATATCGGGAAAAATTCCTAAAAGCTGAGACCACGGGTGAAGCCAGTTCATTTTTAGTGTGCAGGAACAAAATTCTAACATAAAAACATTCTTTCGAGCAGAAGACACAAAGCCAGATCATCTCTGACACAAAGTTTGGAGCGGGACGTTTTACAAAAGTGACATCCACGGCGCCAATTTATAATTGTACCGAATAGTATTTGAATAAAAACATTTAATCGGGTAAAACCTGGGCGTTGCCCGGGTCATTCGGCTCTAGTTATAAATAAAATATAAACAAAAATATTCATCCATTGTGAAGTGGAGACCGTTATTTTCAATAACATCCAGCTATCTTTTTGCCAGGTTTTCAATTTGCTGACGATACAATTATCGGGGTTTGGAGTCGATAAAGTCATGTCAGGCAATTTTGGCGTCTTGTAATGTTTCAAAGTGTCTTCCCCTTAGAAATGTAGCCATGGACCGAAATAATGCATAATCGGATGGGGCAATATCCAGGCTATAAGCAGGGTGAGGTAGAACTTCAATACCCTCCAAATCCTTTATATTCGTTTCGTTGTTAACCTAGCTCGTCGAGCTGGAGCGTTGTCATGTTGCAGGAGTACTCTCTTTCTGTTGATCAAAGCAGGGTATCGGGTCTTCCAAACTTCATATACTCGGCTGAGTTGTTCTGAGTAGAGATCGGCACTAACTGCACGACCATCAGGAACAATTTCGTAGTGTACGGTACCATCGATGTTCCACCATACACATAACATCACTTCATGCCCCCGCGTTTAACTACAGTTTTAGACTTTGGGTACCCATTTTGTTATTGTGTCTGGGTTGCAAAGATAGATCCACTTTTCATCCCCAGTTACAATCCGCTTCCTAAACCGAAGATCATCCTGATTTTCTAACAATCGCTTATAGATATCAACTCGCCTCTGGGACTGGGCCATAAGTCAGGTGTTGGGGAGATCCCAGTCTTGGGCGTTTGCTAACAACGTGCCGCTTGTACAGAGTTCGGTTTATCGTATCTTTGGATTATTCAAGTCTTGATGACATTTCACGCGTAGGTTGTTGAATGAATAAATGCCGATAAAATACGTCAATGGCCAGGAGCACGGTCCCCTTCAACCGAGACAATGCTGCCAGTGGCTAAACTCCACCAATTGAGGCTTTAACTGTTGCAGGATCCAGCATACTCACCGGATTTAGCTACCAGCGACTGCCACCTCGTCCTAAACCTGAAAGAATGGCTTTGGGGTCAAAGTATTTTGTGAATAGTGATATCATCTCCGCCGATAATTACTATTTAACACGCTCGAAAAAATCCTCTAAATCCGGAATAATGACTCAGGACCATCGCTGGTCAAAGTGCGCAGAACGCAAATGTGGAGAATAAAATGATTGTTTTTATTTTCGAGTTTCCATTCCTTTATCTTACTTTTCAATCTGCCCTGGTGTCATGACATTTCAGAATATTTTCTGCAGATACAAGTCTCACGACAAGTTCAACAAAAAGAACAGACGAAACTCTAAAAGGTGGCATGACGAAGGCGTTTCTGAGAGTTATAAGTCTTAAATTTAAAATTAATTATTTTTCATCTGACACAACTAAATGCTAATCCATACTTTGTATTGCGATGTCAGAAGATTTTTTAAAGTAGGCCCAGCCAAGGTCATTTATCGAATTTCTAAAAATACATTTGAATAGAGAAAGATAGTACGATGATCTCAAATTTTCAAATTTCCCTTAAAGATAAAATAAAGTGCGTTGAAATTCTCAAATAAAAATATATTTTCTCACAATTGAAGGTTTTCATCTCAAAATGTGTTCAATTGTTTATCCATTTTTCCTAAAGTGTATTAAGAAGTGATATATAAATACAAAACGCGGTTAAAAGTCCAAACTGGCAAAACCTGGACAAAGGCGGGTCCATCTAAGTTAAATGTTGAGAGGATGAAAGACCTCCTAACGTCCACCCACCTGTACCACAGGAGGAGGCTGGCGGCCACCAGGGCTGCGGCCAGAGCTGCCGTAGCAAGAGCCAACATTGTAAGAGAAGGTATTGTTACCAAATTGGAATTTATGGCGGATTTCACTTTATTATCTCAACTGTCGCACAATGGGACGATAGGATAATCGTGCGTTCCTGATATCTAAAACACTTTTTCTTTTGCAAATTAGGCGCCAGTCGCCCTGATAAGTAGAACCTCAGCACTTTGCTCCCTTGTACCTAGTTTAAAATAAATGCCATTTGAAAAAAAAACGGTCATAGCTCACTTTGTGTTTGACTATAGCCAGAAGGAATTAACTTATACCTTTTTAAGGAAATAGATTTCAGGCTGGATATATCTACATTTATTTTAATAAAACTTACCAATATTGTACGGTCGCCTTTCTCAGCATTCCCCTATACAATTGACAATTTCGGGGGTGGAATTTACGGCGTTGATAAAGTCTTGCAGTGCTTCATTATCAGTGTCAAATTTTATCCTTTCTACAATAACTTAACTTTTGGAAATAAAAAAGTCACAAAGTGCTAGGTCTGGTGAATATGGTGGATGAGTGACTAATTGGACACCAGAGTTGGCTAAAAAGTCTAATGTTTGGGCTGAGGTGTGCGGTCTTGCATTGTCATGTTGAAGAAGGACTCCTCTAAGTTGAGCTCTTTGTCTGCTTTGCTTTATTTTTTCAAATACTTCTGGGAGGCATTTTGTTGTATACCAGTCACTTTTAATTGTATTTCGATCTTCTAACTTCACAATATCAATGAAACCAATTTTTCTAAAAAAACAAGCGACCATTTGTTTTCCAACACTTCGAGCTCTGCGGACTTGATTAGGAGGAGGTGATTTTGAAGAGCGCCAAAGAGTAGATTGCCGTTTTGTTTCTGGATCAAAATTGTAAATCCAAGGTTCGCCACCTGTAATAATGATTAAAAACAGCCTTTGATTTTCCCTCATCGATTTTTTCACATAAAATTACACCATTTAACGCGACCAAGTTTTTGGTCTTCAGTCAAGCTGTGAGGTACCCATCTACTAACAAGTTTTCTGCAATTTAAATTATCATTAATGATGGTGTTAATTGCTGCCGATCCAATGCCCACACTTTTCTCTAACTGCTGATACGTAATTCTTCGATCTTCTCTAAGTAAAAATCTTACCAGCTCAATTTTTTCTTGGGTCACTGCTGTTGGTGGTCGACCTGAACGAGGTTCATTTTTAAGGTTGGTTTTTCCAAATTTAAATTCATTAAACAAAACAAAACTGTTCTAATAGAAGAGATTTAACTCCTAAAACTTTCATCAATCTTTTTCATGGGATTCTTTAGAAGTTGAATTACTTTTATAATCATAAAAGATAATGGCGCGTAAACTTTCTCTAGTCAACTCCATTGTGTCTAATGCAATGTTTAGAAATTACTGCTTTGTTGTAAGTCGCGCCCTCTGTGAATCATTGTTGTTACTATATTTATTAAAATGTTTGTTAGGTAAAAAATGCATGTGGATTTTAATGGTATAATTTATTTTTTAATATTTAATTATTTAATATTGATTGAAAAACTTTTGGAGTGACCCTTGTATATATACAAACTGGCAAAACCTGGACAAAGGCGGGTCCATTTAAGTTAAATGTTGAGAGGATGAAAGACCTCCTAACGTCCACTCACCTGTACCACAGGAGGAGGCTGGCGGCCACCAGGGCTGCGGCCAGAGCTGCCGTAGCAAGAGCCAACATTGTACGTGAGGGTAGGACCTCGTACTACATTGGAAGTTATGGCAAATTACAATTCCCTATCTTCACAGGCACACAATGGGAACGATAGGATTGTTGTGCCTTCCTGTTATCTAAAACGCTTTCCTTCTTTCCTTTTTTGCTAAATATGCACCAGTCACTCTGATAAGTAGAACCTCATCTAAGACACTTTGCTCCCTTATTCCTCGTTTAAAATACATGCCATATATATGGCATTTTAAAAAATGCTCATAATTCCGCTCAATTTTGTGTTTGACTATAGCCAACAGGAATCCAGTCATCTACTTATATAATTGCCTTATTCTGTCTGTCTGAAGCTCACGGATAGAAAGCGCGCCCATTGGCTGCCGGCGAACACGTGTCCTCTCTGCCCCCCTCTAGACAACCCTGTTATCAGCTGTGTGATACATACACCTGTCTATAGCGGCCATTCTAGACAACCCTGTTATCAGCAGTGTGTTACATCCACCTGTCTATACAGACCACCCTGTCTATAGCGGTCACTTTAGGCAACCCTGTAATCAGCAGTGTGTTACATCCACCTTTCTATACAGACCACTCTGTCTATAGCGGCCACTCTAGACAACCCTGTTATCAGCTGTGTGATACATACACCTGTCTATACAGACCACCCTGTCTATAGCGACCACTCTAGACAACCCTGTTATCAGCTGTGTGATACATCCACCTGTCTATACAGACCACCCTGTATATAGCGGCCATTCTAGATAACCCTGTTATCAGCTGTGTGATGCATACACCTGTCTATAGCGGCCACTCTAGACAACCCTGTTATCAGCTGTGTGATACATCCACCTGTCTATACAGACCACCCTGTCTATAGCGGTCACTTTAGGCAACCCTGTTATCAGCAGTGTGATACATACACCTGTCTATACAGACCACCCTGTCTATAGCGACCACTCTAGACAACCCTGTTATCAGCTGTGTGATACATCCACCTGTCTATACAGACCACCCTGTCTATAGCGGCCACTCTAGGCAACCCTGTTATCAGCTGTGTGATACATCCACCTGTCTATACAGACCACCCTGTCTATAGCGGCCACTCTAGGCAACCCTAGGAAGCAAGATGTATACAAGGTGTAGACAAGATGAAGATCGAATTATATAATTATATATAGCTAAAACATTTTAAAAACACACAGTTTGGAACGGGACGTTTCACAAGAGTGACATCCATGGCGCCAATTTATAATTGTGACGAATAGTATTTGAATTAAAACGTTTTTAAAATATATTCGCACTCGGGTAAAACCCGGGCGTTGCCCGGGCCATTCGTCTAGTACTTATTTAAAGGAATACCTTTTTTAGGCTGGATAGATTTAGGTAAATAAATATTACCATGGTCGCCTGTCTCAATTAAGATCCCCTGCACACTTGACAATTCAAAATATTTTTTCGTCTCATCAATATTGCTGCATCATTCACAAGAATCTACAATATTTTATCTTGAAATTTTGAATTTACTATTTTCATTTGGGAAATTAAATTGAAGCATATTAATGGCTGAATTTCTGCACAGACTATAGAACATTACAAAGAGAAATTCCCTACATAATCAGGACTGCAATAGATCAATCTCTGCAAAAGGATCACACAAGAATAATAAATTCAAGACTATACCCCCACTATAAAAATATCTGCTCAACTCCGTTACCGGAACACTATCTGTCCAGCGATTTCCCGCTCCGGGTCAAACGGTGTATTGCCGGACTGAGAATCCTCTCGGTGCTCTTTACTGATGATCGCCCCAGAATATTTAAAACAGACGGTTGGACATGCGAGATTTGCGGGACAAGAATGGAGCCGGGGCTACATCACCATATACTCTCATGTATGGGGTTGAAAGACGAACGAGAAGTGCTCCTCAGTGAAATAGGCCTTGAGGGACTCTCTTTGGAGCTCCTGTTAAATGAGGTGGTGAGAAACAGAGCTGGCGCGTTTGCGTTGTTCAAATTTTGGAAGACGGCTGAAGAGAAAAGGAAGCTATATACATAATCTAACTGATGTAAATAATCATATGTAAATAATCTTTGTCAGGATTAGAATGACGAATCCTGTATGGGACTTTGATTCCAGTAAAAGGCTTGTTGCTTCTGTTGTATATAGTCACAGTGTAGAAAATACTATACTATACCTACTACATATAGGTTTCTCTCTGTATTCTTAGTTCTCTTCTCTTCAATTACTCTGTAAACTGGCAAATCCTTTATAGGACGAGAGGTCCTCAATAAAGGCTTTTGTTGTTTGTTGTAAATTGAAGCATATTGTTACACCAGGTTGTTGTTTAATAAGACCCTCACTCATGTCTTCAAACTTATTAATTAGCTTTCCCGAGAGAGTTTCCATTACCAGGTACAAGATAATAATAAAACAATTACCTTGCAGAATATTTATTCTATTTATTGTCTTGAAGAATGCAACCTGGTCCAGAGATCTTCGCTTCAGTTACTCCTGTCAGCAGTTTCTCTCTTCGCGCGCGCCAACCTTCCAAGTCATTTGAAGTCATTTTTAACGGGAAAGATAATATTGGGGGCGGTCGAATTTTAATCAAAAAGGAAAATTTATCTAGGCCGAACCATAATTTGGCAGTTCATAGTTTTATTTTATTCTTAAAAATTGATTATTATAAAATTAATTGCAAATAAATAGATTTATTTTGGTATAATGCCAAGCACGCACACAGGATATTAAATATATTATTTAACAAAGAAATTTGTTACTTTAGTTTCAAATAAGGTTATGAAATTTTATTTCAAAGAGAAAATACGATAAAATAATCAAATTAACTACTAAGCGCAATGTAAAAAGGTATTCGTCTGATGATGTGAAATGTTGTCAATATATTCCTCAGCGACACCTATTCACAACTTCTTCATATACATAGACTGACTTTCTTCTAGCCTGTGTTGCCACACCTTTATACCTCGAGTTCTCTAACTCAAGCTGATAACTCTAAAATTTTCTCATTTAGGTACACGTGTACTATTCGAACTATAGACCATGGTATAAACATACAATTCTTGTATAAAGCAAAATATTATTATTCTACACGTGGTGTGAGCGCTCTATGCGGCGCAGTCCCGTAAACACAACAACTGTTTAAAATATTCAAGATTCTATAGAACGTCATCTAACTGCTGATGGCGTTTTAGAGGCAAATCAGGTTCCGGCAGCACAAAACCAAACAATGGAATGACAACATCCTTATCAAAGAGATATCAGCTAAGATATTAGAGCCTATCGTTGTAAGGAAAAATACAATCAAAACATCACAATGGTAAAAATGATTAATCTGCTGGCGGTACCTCTCTGTAGCATTATGACCTAAACATCTACTACGACAGTAGACACATCTTGGTATCCATCCAAGGTATATTACTATCAATACAATGTTTAACTGTGTTCAAAGTAAATTCGACTATAACTGACTACAATAATTACAATTTTTTGAGACATTGCATTTCAGCGCGCCATCTATTGGTCCTAAAATCAATTATTGAGCTTTTCAGCAAGTTTTTAAGTACAAGGTTATGTCGCGTGCATGTTGATATTGCTGCATCATGTTTGATTGACATGATACAGCAATATTTTATCTTGCAATTTTGGAATGATTAATTCAGTCATTGTAAAAATTAGTTGCAAAATATTTTCACTGATATATATTTTGAATATATATATATTATTTATATTATATAGGCAACCCTGTCACGACTTCACGTGACTTGGAAGGTTGGCGCTCGGAAAGGACAACTGCTGACAGGAGTAACTGAAGTGAAGATCTCTGGACCAGATTGCATTCTTCAAGAAAATAAATAGAATAACTATTTTGAAAGGTAATTGCTTTTTTATTATCTTATTTTTCTTGTACCTGGTAATGGAAACTCGCTCGGAAAAGCTCATTAATAAGTGTACAGAAAAAACATGAGTGAGGAGCTTATTAAGTGCCTATGTGTGCCAAACCTATATTTATTTTCCAAATATTTTTAGCCATATTTTTATCTTTTAATTTATTCAAATTTCCAATCTCTCTTGTAGATTTTTCTTTCAAATTTTACTTTATTTATTTATGATCACTAATTGCTTTGTTTTAAAACATGTATGGTTGTATTGTTGCTTTTTATTAATTTATAATAGTAGATATTTCATATTTACAATTCAATCGTTGATTTTATTATAATTTTAAATATAGATTTTTATTATATATTTCTCATTTATATTATTTTGTACATTTAGATTTCAGCTAGAGGTGTTGTATTTGTCAGTATAAATTATGCATATTGTTTTTTAATTCTATATTTGTGTCTGATATTATTTTTCCAGTAAGTATAAGATATTCTTTTACAATAAGGTGCACAATAATTTACAAATCATTTTTAATAAATCACTATAATCGTTTTTAATGGAACATTCTCTGTAGTTTAGAAATGAGTCACGACAAAAATTATTTATTTTCTAATTCAATGCATGATTCCCTAATTTACCATTTCAACTCCATAGCTTTTCTGCTACGCAAACTTGACATTATCATACATATTTTAGTTCCACTCCAGACCTAGGTAACAAACTTAGGCGCCTAATTATTAAAATCTTACTTCAGACCCTTTGAATAAGTCCAATGCAATCTACTGTCTCATGCTCAGAATTCAATGCAATTTATGTTGGAGAGACAAGTAGATTGATAGGTACCTGTCTGAATGAACATCACAGATGTTTCAGGGACCAAGATAGCCATTCTCTGATATTCCAACATACACACCTTTGACCAGTCCCTCCTTAATCTTGCTTCAGGCAATGGCCTATTACCGCAATATCAAAAATAAGCGCCAAAGCTTAATCCTGGAAGTCTTCATTTAACAAAAACGTAAATAGTATAAACCTAAAAAAAATCCCTCTCCAGCACAAAAACATTGTAACGGCAGCTGGCATGCCTATATAGTAAATTATTTTACGATGCACTAGCGCGCCATCTGTTATCAAAACTATTCTAGACGCGTAATATTCTTTTTAAAATAAACCAATTTCTACTGCCCTTACTGCAATGGAAGTTCCAAAAATGCAATATAACAGCGGTATGGTAGATTAAACTGGCGAAACCGCTGGGAGGGTTCACCACTGATGAGCCAGGCCCTCCCTTTAATTTTTCCCTTGCAGTAAGGGCAGTAGAAATTGTTTTATTTTAAAAAGAATATTACGCGTCTATAATAGTTTTGTAAATAGTAAATTATCAGTGAGCACATTATTACCACTGATGGTACTCTATGCAGTTTGCCTTTTGACTTATTGTATTATATATCACATGTAAACTTATGTCTGATATAATTTATATTATGTCTGATGTTAGCCAAAAAGAAATAAAAACTTTTCTTTTTTAACTTCCAAATACTTCTTGCTGATTAACGTCAACCAACAAACACGAGGACGTTACAAACTAAATATTGAACCATAATCGCCCTTTGCTTTCAACACAAAAATCCTTAAAATATATTTTTAATATCAACACCTGACCCACGTATTTTTTTTTCTATTGTTTTTCATATAAATATATATGAAAAACAATAGAAAAAAATAATAAAAAGGTCAGGTGTTGATATTAAAATAATGAACGTTTATTTAACTTGTTCCGTGATATTTGGCCAACCCAATTTCTTGATAAATCATGAAAAGTCAACCACATACGCATTTCGGGCTGTTGGCCCTCGTCAGCGTGGTGCAGACTGTACCTATACCCCAAAATATTTGGTCCCAGAGGCTTCCTGAGAAATCAAGAAATATATGTTGTTGTTTTTTTTTTATCAAAAAGGCATATATTGGATCAAAATATCATTTATTTTAATTAAATATTTATTTATGGGTTGCTCTTTTTCAAATAAATATATATATATATATATGTAGTAATCCCGAGGTGGAATGTGCTGGGCAGTCGTGGTAGTGGGTGAGTGATGGGATTCCCGCACTGGGACAGCAAGAGACAGGGGCAGGTCTAGATGGTAACTCCAAGAAGGTAGAGGTAGACCACGGACGAAGGCAAGTCGAACCACGGGCGCCACGGATGCCCAAAGCCTACATCGCGGATAGGGGTGAGAGACCCGACCGTATGACGGCGTCGCTCTGAAAACAACTAACCAACTACTAACTTTGTCCCATTTCTGGGCTCTTTATATACTGGACTCTGGCATGTGGTGGCGCGTTTTGATTGGCTCCCAGAAATCACGCCACCTGTCAAGCCCTGGGTTATTTATCACGTCTGGCCACCTGTTGACGGGGTGATTGAACTCATTATCATAAACACCTGTTCGTCTGGTCTTTGTCTCCGTCTGGACTATGGTGTCGTCTTGGTCTACCTTTACCCCTTTATTTTATTTGTCACTATTTTTACAAGTTTGATACATATTTTTATATAGATATGGTGTTATAATAAGTATTAGAAGAAGGCTGTGATCTATCTATGTCAAAATATACTACATATATATATATATATATGATATATTTTGTATATAGTAAACCATGATTCAATTCCATATTGAACACACAATTGTTTTTTTAATGTACTAGTTTTTGTTTAATCTTTTATTTTTGTCTGAATTGTTTCACAAATTGCCAAATACATTTTTTAAACATGTAAATTCCATGTTAAAAAAGAAAAACTGAATGATATGTAAATTTACTAAAGTTTTTTTTTTTTTTAAATAATATAAATTGGACGGCCAGTGGTTGTCCAGTGTGTGTGTGGCCTCGCGCTGATTGCATATAATAAAGAAGAAGGATAAAGGCCTAACGACTGCTTAATTGTCATTTCCAGATATTGAAACTTTGGAAAAATTTACAATACGACAAATAGACGACAGGATTCGAACTTGTTCGCGGAAATTTTACTTAATCTCAAGGCATGGGAAAGAGGAAGGCAAGCCCAAAAAATACTTCATTTATTAATAAAACTGATCTCAAAGAAAATTAGAATATGGAATATTGCCCCAAAGATTTGATACCAAGCTTTAACCCTGAAGAAGGGCTTAAATACTCACAATGGCTGAAGGTTTTCAACCAACAGATCAAGCTCCGGAATATCAAACAAGAAGATGCTCTTTCATGATACCCACTCTTTTTAAGGGCAATGCTCTTGAGATTTATGCCACAATTTGTGACGAAATTGACACCTTGGAAGATTTACATTCTAGGATGATGACCTTCTTCCCAGAGTTTGAACGCGGGCTACATAAAAAGTTCTGGCAACTAACTAAGCAAGAGACGCAATCAGTTCGTGGTTATTATTTTGAAAAGGTAAAAAATTGGCACACAACTACACATGCCAAAGGATTTAGTCTTGGAATCTCTTACATCTGGTGCCGGCCCACTCGAGAAGTTTCTGATTGCTTCCTCGCCACATTCCTTAGAGGACTGGCTTCGTATTGCCGAATCATTGGAGCACACAACTCAACAAAGAGACGGAAGATGGAATAACGGACGGAGGAACAACTTTGCTGGAGGAAATCGCCCCAACATGGCCTCGCGGTGGCGATCTATCACGCCGCAGCATGGAGATGTCAACGCCGGCCAACTCCACAAACCTGGCCATCCTGGGACTTCATCCATCGGCCTACAAAGTGCGTCGAACCCCGGTAATCAAGGCCAAGTGGGATGTTGACGGTGCCCGGGGATCAGAGCGGATGTGGGAACAGCAGACTCATGGTTCCTGGGTATGTTTATGATTCTTTTTGATTCAGGTAGTGAGATTAATATTTTACCTACTCATTTTTTGCCCAAGAATTTTTCAAATAACATAAATATTTCTAGTTACGATAAAATAAGTACTGTATCTAATAATATTAACATAAAAGGCCAGATTTGTTTGAATATAAAAATTGGAATTATAACTAAAAATATTTTGTTTTATATTATTGATAATCCTAATTTGAACTTTTTGATAATGTCCACAAAGTACCTAAAATATTTTAAACTAAAGATTGAATTTGATAAAAATGTTATTATACAAAATGATGGTGTTTTATCTAATTTTGATTATACTTTTTCTAAAGAAGAACTTGATGCCTTACAATATGATAATTCTAAAAATTATTTAAGTCTTGTTAGATCTGCTAAATATTGCAACAAACATAATTATTGTTTAAGACTATCAGGGAAATGTAATCGTATAAAAAATGTACATGCCATAGGTAAAACTATAAATCAATCTAACATATATTTTCCTTCTTGTTTTAAATCGAGACCTATTTATCAACCAAACTTCCGACCTTTGCCTTTACCAAACTCAGAAGATAGTTATATACATAATGACGTCAGACTTGGAAATAATTTCCATGTTTTGATGAATGACTATGATGATATTTTGGTGAAAATAAGTATAATGTTAGACCTTTAAAGGTAGATCCCCCGAGATTAACACTCAGAGATAAGACTCCTGTTTGTCTCAGACCTTATAGACATAATCTAAAGGATAACGGAACAATTAAAGAACAAATTAGTCAGTTGTTGAAATATGGCATAATTAGCCTGCTTCATCACCATACAGTTCGCCAGTAACCCTAGCCCGTAAAAGGGGAGAAAGTGATAAGACTATGTATTGACTTTAGAAAATTAAATTCAAAATTAATAGGTGACAGTTTTCCAATTCCGTTAATTGAAAATATCATCCAGAAGGTTCAAGGGTCGAAAGTATTCTCATGTCTTGACATTTTAAGTGCATACTGGACTGTTTCCTTGCATGAAAAGGATCAATACATGACATGTTTTACCACCACAGAAGGTTCCTATCAATGGTGTAGACTACCATTTGGTCTACGTACAGCTCCCGCCATCTTTAATAGGATACTTAGTTCAATATTACAAAAATATGACCTTAAAAATGTAATTTCTTATTTTGATGATATATTGGTTTTTTCAAACGATACGCAATCCCATTTGGAACATCTT
Source organism: Cordylochernes scorpioides (assembly GCA_030710605.1). NCBI lineage: Eukaryota > Metazoa > Arthropoda > Arachnida > Pseudoscorpiones > Chernetidae > Cordylochernes > Cordylochernes scorpioides. Next base: position 90,062,831 of record CP092873.1, on the reverse strand, counting down.
AAGGAAATATTTGAAATTCTACAAAAAGAGGGTATCCAACTTAGGAAGGAAAAGTGTTTATTTTTTATGAAAAAGATAAATTATTTAGGTTATGAAATTTTTGGAGACCAAATGTCTCCCTCAGGCATTAATGTTGATATAATTAAATCATTGCCACCTCCTCGTAATGTTAGGTGCTTAAGATCATTTTTAGGAAGCGTTACACATTATGCTAAGTTTATAAATCATTTTAATAAATTAAGAGCTCCCTTAAATAATCTTTTGAAAAAAGATATAAAATTTACATGGACTGACGAATGCCAAAAAAGTTTTGAGGCTCTTAAAGAAGCATTAGTTTCGAAACCAATCCTCCAAATTTATAATCCGTTATTAACTACGCATATCTTTTGTGATGCTAGTACTGCAGGTTTACGAGGCGTGCTCAAACAGGAGTATCCTGATGGCACAATGAAACCCATAGCGTTTTATAGTAGGGCCTTAAGGGGGGCAGAATCCAAATATACCATCACAGAGCTGGAATTATTAGCAATAATAGAAACGTGCAAGAGATACCATCCCTACATTTCAGGTCAGCGGGTAATAGTTCACACTGATCATAAAGCATTAATTTGGTTGAATAATTTCAAACATACAAATGGTAGACTATTTCGATGGTCATTAAGATTATCAGAATATGATTTAGAATTCAAATATAATAAAGGATGTGAGAATTATGAAGCTGACATGTTGTCCCGCTTACCATATTCTTGCTTCCTATCCATACAAGACTTAAAAGTGATGAGCGGGATTTCTGACGCTATTCGTCCCAAAAATCCATGAGGCTCTTTCTTTCTCAGGGAGTTCACAAAAATAACACATCCTGCTATAAAAAGATATATAGTTTGCGTGTATCCTGCACGCACTGGGGTTAAAAAAAAAGAAAGAATGACAGACAAAATGAAAATTTTTGATTAAGGTAACAATATATTTATTTATTTATTAGATCAGTCATACAAAGATAAGAATAAGATAAATGAAACGGGCAATGAGGATTGAGTGGGAAAGTTTACATATATATATACCTGTTTAAAAAAATCATTATTAAAAGAAAATACTTAACTTTAGTACTTCAGTTGGAAGGCTGGAAACCCATCCCCAAAATCTTTTAGAACTACATTTTTACGAGCTTCCCTCTACTATCTTATCTAAAAACTGACTAGCTCCCCCCAAAAACTTGCTCGTGACTAACTTTTTCTCTCCCAGGGTGACCAAAAAAAAATTAAAAAAATTAAAAATAAATCTTTATCTATTCACCCTCTGTGATAAGAAAGAAATTTAAAAAAATAAAATTATAATAAAAAATTATCTTTCGAAATATTAATTTTAAAATATTAATTAAAAAGAAAACCCAAAATAACTGCTTATTTAAAATAAAAGGAAATTTTATTATGGTACTATAAGTTATTAAAAAAAAACTAGAAATAAAAAGGGAGGTGAAGAGATGGGCTGGTTTTTTTACAGAGAAGAATTCTCGACGTCCACTTCACTGTCCACCAGCTTTTGATTCTGTGGGTGACTTTGTGGAGGCCCCAGAAGTGGCCTCTACAATCCTTCCCCGCCAAGACCACGGGATTTGGGCTTGTGAGGGAGCAGGACTATCTCCGGGGTCAAAAGTGGAGGTCGGGGGGTGCTCTGGCTTGCGAGGGAGCAAGACAAATCTCCGGGGTCAAAAGTGGAGGTCGGGGGGTGCTCTGGCTTGCGAGGGAGCAAGACAAATCTCCGGGGTCAAAAGTGGAGGTCGGGGGGTGCTCTGGCTTGCGAGGGAGCAAGGCAAATCTCCGGGGCCAAAGTGGAGGTCGGGGAATGCTCTGGATTAGAGGAAACAATAGCACTGTCTAAAAAAATAAATAAATGTCAAAACAAAGGGCGCCATGCATTCTATTTATTCGCCAGTTGAATGCAAGACTGGCTTTTTTTTTAATTCCACTCTGTGACACGGATAGTATTGTGATAGGTATATCCGGAGTCTTAGGGTGCCTGGAACACAAGGGTTATAAACACATATATATACATCTATTTATATGTAAGATTTGACACATTTGTGGGAAGGTGCATGCCTACTAGTTTAAAAATAATAATGCTTAGTGACCAAAATAATAATAATAAAAGAGCCAATAATGAATTCAAACAAAATTAAATAAATAAGAAAGCCATTAATGAATTCAAACCTAAACTATAATGAATTCAAACAAAATTAGATAAATAAAAGGCCAATAATTTATTCAAACAAGATATTAAGTAAATAAGAAAACCAATAATGAATTAAAACAAAAATTATAATGAATTCAAACAAAAAAATAATAAAAGAGCCAATAATGAATTCAAAACTAAAATAAATAAATAAAAGGCCAATAATGAATTCAAACAAAAATTAAATAAATGAGAAAACCAATAATGAATTCAAACAAAAAAATAAATAAGAAAGCCAATAATGAATTCAAAACTAAAATTAAATAAATGAGAAAACCAATAATGAATTCAAACCTGAACTATAATGAATTCAATCTAAAAAAAATAAAATGAATTCAAATCTGGACTATAATGAATTCAAACCAAAATAATAATAATAAAAAGAGCCAATAATGACTTCAAACAAAAATTAAATAAATGAGAAAACCAATAATGAATTCAAACAAAAATTAAAAAATAAGGGAGTCAAATGAATTCAAACCTGAGCTATAATGAATTCAAACAAAATAAAAAAAATATAATGAAAGACCTATAATGAATTAAAAAAAAAAAAAACTGGTGACTTCACATCAGACTTGACCCGGTGCCTGTCAGTCAAAATTTATCTCTATCAGTTCCATGCCTTTTTCGTTGAAACATGTCCAATTCTATATGGGTTTGCTACTAACTAATTTAAACTAACATGATCAAGCTCTAAACTTGTTTAATACCTAATAAAAATAAAATAAATAGTATTTTATCAATGTACTACCATAGTACGTCTGGTAGGGAGTCCTTTATAAAGACTGACTGGGCTGAGTTGGTTCTTCAGGATGAACACATCATCCAACTCATCATGTGTAAATACGACATTCAGCACAAAGCCCGAAATGCCAAAGACCTCACGTCCAGCACAAAGCCTGTGGCGTGATTAACTGGCCTATTCTGCACTTATTGATACCCTCGCCGAAGAGTCCTCGTGTCAGTCATCTGAAGACACTACGAAACCTCGCGCGTCCCTATTAATAGTATCAGACCCAACAAATGGGTCAGCGCATAGAACCGATCAAGTCTCGACTTGCAAGACCCACCCTAACTCAGTCTTTTACCACTAACGTTATCCGTATGGAAGGAAGCATACTTATAGCGCACACTTCCCCTACTGGGGTTTGCAACCAGATACCACCCAGTTATCAAACCCTACATTGATTTAATTGAATTGTATGTAGTCATCTGGTGCGCCGGTGAAAACCCGCTAAGTCCACCAAAGTCTCACACATATCAAAAGTTAACAAAGAAAAAAAACTCATATTCCCGAAGGAAGCCTAACTAAAGGAGCGACTATTTTCTAATTTGAGAATTGCATTGTCCCGAGAGGCTTATATCCCTAACAAATTTGAAATCAAAATAAAATCGATCCTATTAAAATTCCCTAACACCATTCTAAAAATGTATCTTGGTCTAACAATATAATAGTTTCTAACCTTCTCATCATTTATTCCTCTTCACATTCATACAAAAAGAAAAATTCAGTCACTGAGGGCATTCATTCTAAAGTTAAAAGCTGCTATAGAAGCCAAAACACTCAATTGTCATTATCAAATAAGCCCTAACAATAATAAAATCTTCTAGGACAAGATGTGAAATCAAATAGAATTAACAAATTAAAACAAATTGGGGACTAAAGCCCTAGTTTACTCAAAAAAATTGCCTCATACAATCTCTTACTATTTATATTCAATGACTGATATCAGTCTCGACTGTAAGCTAACCTAACCTTAAAAGAATTGTAAATATCAAAGTCCCTAAATTGTATTTGCCTCAATACCTAGTACCACTGCAAAGATAATTTAATAGGACAATTTACTAATTAGAGCGACAAAGGTTAGGACATTCAACTCATGAAGGCGACAAACAATTGGAGACGCTTCCTCCACTGATAGGATCCTATTGATTGACCTTATCTCCTCAAACACGCTCCAGTCACAGCAACCACTCTACAGCACTAGTCAACAACTTTATCCTACCTGTTGACTGTAGGCAACACGCAATAGTTCTAGAATATGGAATTAAAGGGCGTCTATATATACCCAACCGATATCTGTACTAATGTGTAAACCTACACTCTGCTGCACCACTGCTCTAAACTACCTGGCTTCTGATTGTCTATGTCTACTTAATCTCAATTCAAGGGATTATTGAGCGTCATACGATGGCTCCCGTATACTCAACCTTGGACGTCACTAAGAACACAAACAGCTCGCCGCCAAACATTACTCCGACCTCGGCAGTACATCTTTTCCTGGAGTTGTTGTGTGGCTCTGGAGTAAACTTGATGTCGCCCAGCTATACCTATACATCTATTTAGCTGCTTGCGCCACCGATCCTACTGTAAACTATGCACCATACTGAAGTACTAACTCGTTGTTCATAACTGGAAAGTTATCACCTAATAGCCGCTCAAGAGCGTTCTGGTTTTCCAGTCGCTTCTTGGTCAAATAATATCTTATTCTATTTAAATCTAATCTTAATACAAAATTACCCTAGACTTGAATATTTGTGCCAAATTGGTTACACCTAATTGCCAAATATTAACAAGACTGATTGTCTATACTTACAATATGCATTGAGAGAGAAATTTAAAAATTTTAACATGGAATTTCAAAACTTACGGTTTCATAAAAAAAAATTCTACAAAGAAAAAAATTCTGCTCAATTTGGTCTCTCAAATCTAATCTTAATAAAAAAAATTTACCCTAAACTTGAATATTTGTGCTAAATTGGTTACACCTAATTGCCAAATATTAACAAGACTGATTGTCTATACTTACAATATGCATTGAGAGAGAAATTTAAAAATTTTAACATGGAATTTCAAAACTTAAGGTTTCATGAAAAAAAAAATTCTATAAGAGAAAAAAAAATTCTGCTTAAATCTGTCCCACCTGATACATATTAAAGTTTTACGAACTTACGCTTTCTATACATGCACTCTCTTCACACTACATCATGTCAGTGACTATGGCCACCGCTCACATCACAATGTCTATACTTAATTGCTAATATTATACAAGACTGATTGTCTACACTTACAATATGCACACTACACTTAAAAATTTCAAGATTTTAAGGTTTCATGAAAAAAAATTCTATAAAAGAAAATTCTGCTCAATTTTGTTCTCTCCCACCTAATACATACTAAAATTTTATGAACTGACTGTTTCTTATACGGCTTTCTTCATTTACCTAGAGTGCCTATCTATGGGAAGGGTTTGTTTTACACGCATTTTATTTTACTTATATCAGGGTCTACTATATTGTTCTTTTCTTTAGTCCAGCCTGGACCTCCTTTTAACTAAATAAAAATAGATTAGACATCATTATATTAGATTGTCCTATTTGCTCTGCTAGGGATTATGTTTGCTCACTACGCGGTAGTTCAAAATTTTTTTTTACTATCAATTGCAGGCTAATTTCTCTTACACTTTTGATGGTATTATGTGTATTTTGACTTGACCTGGTTTGATACCGCACGCTTTCCTTATCGAAGCCTCAATAGAACACGGAATTGAGTGTTCAAAATATATATCATTATGGTACTCAAGATTCATCTCGTTAAGACATGGCTGTCGCAGTGTTTTCTCGTGGTATGACAGAGGTGAACCTAGCCTAGACACATCTGAGAAGGTGCAGGTTGGCAGAACTACATCTTGCGTAGATTGACTCGGCATGTCGATTAATCAATCTTGGAAATTCTGAGCGAAATGGTGCATCAGCCTGCAGATGGATATATATATATAGATTAAATCTACATTTTATAAATGATGCTTATATTTCAATAATTTTGTAGGCAAAATTATATGCTCCGACGTCCACAGTTCAAAGGCTACGCAAGACACCCTTCCTAGTCTTCAAGGCCTATTCCCGACCTCCCAGAAATGTAGTCTTTGCTACTGGTTACCAATGCCTAATGTCACATTTCATAAAACTACGAAAGCCGATGTCGAAACGAGTTTTTATATCTGCTATGATGCTATAAGTTTCTTTTGTTATTGGCTTCTGCTGCCAAGCAACCTGAAGATAAGGTTTTTCTGGAAGGTTTATCAAAACCAGTCAAGTGTAAACACACACGAGGTGCAAAATCTTTTTTATCGCTTATCTAAAGTTACCTGTATAACCATTATCTAGTAAACTGCTAAGTTCTTATTTCGAAATAGAGTCATTAATTTCCAAAGGACACAGGTTATATATAAAATTAATTTGATCTTTGGCTGGAGCTAAAGAAAAGAAACAACAATTTCACTACTTTCATTAAAAAAAGGAAAACCTTCCCCACCAAATTCTGTAATATGGATTATCATACGATAAATTGCTATTAGATTGAATACGATAATAACTAAATAATAAAATATAAATGCACCTATAAATGGGAGAGATAAATTATTTGTAGCAACTATTTGTAAAGTGCGTGACACATGCAAAAATATAATCAAAGGTGACTGGAAAAAAAAAAGGCTAATAATCTATACAAAGAAGGTTTTTTTTTTCAATAAACGCTATACTGTTGTCACGCATTTCCCTCCACGAGGAGTTACAAATAAGAATATAACCTTCTACTGGATCATAAAACACTATTTTGCGTACTCGCTACTATGCTTGACAATGAAGGAAAATTACAATACCAGTTTAAGATTCCCATGCATAAAAAGATAAAAAAAAATACTAGACCAGTTTAAGAGATCATCTACACTGTTAAAAATAAAAAATTGGAACACATTTTTATCTAGAACTAAAATTGAACAAACATATTTATCGCATAAATTAAAGTAACCAAAAAAAAAACTAAAGTAAATTAAAATAAATAATGGAGAAAATAAATTATTATACATAACTGTAATCTAAATGGTAATAAAACATTTTACACAAGAGAATTGCGTTGCGATGGCTTTTTACCATAAAATTGGCCATACTGGCATCCATAAATATATTATCTTGTCCTAATGACTTGTACAAAAATTGTTTTTAAATATATATGGCATATTATTAGAATATTAAACTAAATTAAAATGAATAGATAAATAAAAGAAATGGAAGAAATCTTGTGGCAGGCATAGTGCCAAGCCTAAAGGCTAAGCCTTTCAAAAAACGTACCTTTCCCACCAAACGCTTGGTCTAGACTGTCTTTGTTAAAAATTTCCTTGTAGGCGGGAAAAGCGGTTCTCTTGAAATCCTTAGTGTCTCGCCGACTTGTCAATCAAACTTGCGGGGGAGGAAGTCTAGAATTTGACATTGATTGATATCTTTATTTGCTTTCCCATGGTTTCTCAGATTCTTTGCATTTTCCCGCTAAAAATTTTCCTTGTAATTTTCTATCTACCAGCTAGTATAACGGAATTTTTAAGATTGTTAACTAATAAACACAAAAAAAATTGAGATTTCAAATACTCTAAACTGGTGTACCTTGCTAAAAGAATTACTGGTGTTGACAATATATGATTTAAAAGATAGATTACAAAATGATGCAGTGTTTTAAGTTATAACCCAACTTCTATAACGTTCAAAAATTTTTATACTGGACACATGGTGACCTCGACACCTATTTGTTTAGAATTGGCAAAATTGGTTCACTTGCATGCACTTGTGGAAACTAACAACAGACCCCTGAACACCTTCTGATAAAATGTCCATTAACTTCTGATCCAAGGGAAGAAAACCAACTTTACCTGACCGATACAAATAAGCTGCTTGCAATAAAGACCAATACATCAAGTTTAATAGATTCTGCAGGATGTACATTTAGAGGCGAAAGTGCTGACTGTACATATTTTTAAGCCACTACTTATAATTGCTATATGTAAAATTTGACGTCGAACGCCTAATCCCAATGATTTCCAATGTTCAATTGTATTAATTTAAAAAAATATAATATGATGTTACACAATAGGCTAAAAACGACGTTCTATTTTTATGCGAAAATCTTTTTACACATAGTACAAATAGTTTTAAATATAAATTTGGCCTTACTGTAAGTTTTAAAACTAAAATGTAAGTGGACAACTGCGGCCTTCTAGCATATTATTTGGCTTAATTAAAAAAATATGGCTCGTTTATCTAATATTAAAAAAAAGGCACCACCACAAATGTATCAAATCTTACCTTAAAAAAGAAAATGGCGGGATCCGTTCTCCACGTGGTTGGCCGCCTCGTGGACTTTCCCATTCTTTACTGGATTTTCCGTAGCCTCCAACTAGCACACATTTATCTATTAGTTTTATGCTTTAGACGGGATTTTACAAGTTACATGTTTCAAGCAGCAGGGCGCTATTTTACCGTGAACTTTTCGTGGCCTTTTTTTGGAATTGATCGCCCCACGTTGGGCGCCATTGATGAGCGGGATTTCTGACGCTATTCGTCCCAAAAATCCATGAGGCTCTTTCTTTCTCAGGGAGTTCACAAAAATAACACATCCTGCTATAAAAAGATATATAGTTTGCGTGTATCCTGCACGCACTGGGGTTAAAAAAAAAGAAAGAATGACAGACAAAATGAAAATTTTTGATTAAGGTAACAATATATTTATTTATTTATTAGATCAGTCATACAAAGATAAGAATAAGATAAATGAAACGGGCAATGAGGATTGAGTGGGAAAGCTTACATATATATATACCTGTTTAAAAAAATCATTATTAAAAGAAAATACTTAACTTTAGTGCTTCAGTTGGAAGGCTGGAAACCCCTCCCCAAAATCTTTTAGAACTACATTTTTACGAGCTTCCCTCTACTATCTTATCTAAAAACTGACTAGCTCCCCCCAAAAACTTGCTCGTGACTAACTTTTTCTCTCCCAGGGTGACCAAAAAAAAATAAAAAAATTAAAAATAAATCTTTATCTATTCACCCTCTGTGATAAGAAAGAAATTAAAAAAAAATAAAATTATAATAAAAAATTATATTTCGAAATATTAATTTTAAAATATTAATTAAAAAGAAAACCCAAAATAACTGCTTATTTAAAATAAAAGGAAATTTTATTATGGTACTATAAGTTATTTAAAAAAAACAATGGTTGCCTGTAAAGTCGGTTTTACGGGCGAAGATTTTACGTGACAACGGTAGAATATTTATTGATATGAATATAATTAAATGCACAATAGGAACAAGGAATTGAATGAAAATAAGAATTGCACAAATTTTAACTATAGAAATATATTTTGTTTACTAAAACATTGTACATGTAAACTTAAACTTAACTAATTCCTATTTGAGTGATTTTGTTGAGGATAGGACGATGATAGGAGAAATATGAAATGAAAGGAAGTGTTTCTGCTGTAATGTGTCTTGCGAAAGTCAAGTCGATAGTTGTTCCTTTTAACGTAGTTGACTTAGAAACGTTTGATACGCAATCAAGATTATACGTATTTTTCATGAAATTAAGAAACGAGTTGTCAGGCTTTACGTTTTTGTTAAAATCACCACACAGAAGAATCGGTATACTAGAATCAACTTGCACGAACGGTGGCACGTACTGGCTGTTGTGAATGTACGGACCGAGTCCTTGCCATAGTAACATTCCAATATCCTGCATACTAGCTCCTGGATGAATATATACAGCACCGAGTATAAACTTGAAGCTAGTATTAGCGGCGAAGCAAGTAACTTCAGTCATGCACATGTCACCCTTGGTTTTAATGACACGAGTTACGTCTGTAATCGCAACTTGGAACACTTCCGCCGTAGATGTCGATGATAATTTACGATAGATCGCCACTCCACCAGCCGCGTTGGTATTTGAAAATCAAAACACCTATTCAGATCGAAGGTTCAAATTTTTGCTAAATAAATTTGAAATTAAATAAAATTTGTAATTGTAAATGATGAAGTTGAAAATTAAAACATTTACTTAAATTAGATGTTAAAATTCTTGCTCAACACAGTTTAAATAAAGTTTTCTTATATCTGCCACTTTTTCTTAATATTTGTAATTTTAAAGAATCAATTCGAAAATCAAAACATTTATTCAGATCGAAGGTTCAAATTTTTGCTAAATAAATTTGAAACTATTTAAAATTTGTAAAATAATAATTAATTAATTAATTAATTTTAAACTAATAATTTACTTAACACTATCAACATTTATCAATAGTATGACATAACCTATAAACTCAGTTTCTCAACTTTTGTGTCAATCTAACAATTAATCAATCAATCATAGTTTACGATAATGAAATATCAGTGTACAATTATTTACCTTTATTGTTGTAGTTGTTGTAAATGACGAATCTAAGCACTCCACATTTTCACTACAGACACAGCTGACGATACTTTAACCACACGTGTGAACTTGTATTATGACGCTTTCTTGTTTTTCCAACGCCAAGAACGTTCGAGAAAGACAAAGACAGAGACAAGCATGCGCCGATTCAATGCGCCTAATTCTCTAGCGCTGCGCGCGCAGCTGCGCGCGCAGCACTCTCGTTCGGTGACTCTTCGTAACGTTCCTGGGCGTTACACTTTTTCATAAGTGACTCCCAGCCGCAACCTAATTTAAGACGTTGTCACGTCAAAAACTAGAAATAAAAAGGGAGGTGAAGAGATGGGCTGGTTTTTTTACAGAGAAGAATTCTCGACGTCCACTTCACTGTCCACCAGCTTTTGATTCTGTGGGTGACTTTGTGGAGGCCCCAGAAGTGGCCTCTACAAAAGAAGGACAAGAATCCTTAGCTAAGCCTTCATCTAAATTATATTTCAATAAAGACAATATCACTTATATTCGATTAAAAAATAAAGATAGAATAGTAGTACCACCATCCTTACAACAAGAATTGATAATTAAGGCCCATGAAAGTTTAGGACACCCAGGCATTAGTGCAATGGCTAGGGTAATAGCAACACAATATTATTTTAAAGGTATGATAGGTAAAATAAAAAATTATATTTTGAAATGCAAAACATGTCAATCTGTAAAGAAGCCAACTACACCTTCATATGGACTCATGGGTACTTTACCGCTGGCTGAGAAACCATTTGATGTAGTTGCTCTAGATACATTTGGGCTTTTCCTTCTAAAAGTACCTCGATAGCAACGTATATAAATATTATAAATCAATTATTAAGTATAGGTAAGTCAAAGATTATTGTTACCGACAGACATCCCTCATTTGTCTCCAAAAGATTCAATAAATTCATACAGGAAAAAGGCATAAAACACGTTATGACATCCCCTTCTCATCCACAATGTAATGGGCTGGTAGAAAGGGCTAATGCCACTATCATTTCGAAGTTAAGACTCCACCATCAACAAAATCCCAGAATTCCATGGCACAAGCTATTACAAAAAGCATTAGAAGAATATAGGAATACTCCCCATTCAATAACTACAATTCCTCCCGTTTATTTACTTTTCGGCATTGATCCATTTTATACCAGTGACCTAACAATAGCCTATCCCCCCATAGAAGAAGCTAGGAAAACCGCCAATGATAACACAAAAAAACTACATCTTAAATTAGTCAAAAGATATAATGAATCCCATAAAACGCCCAATTTAAAAATAGGAGATAAGGTACTGTATAAGATCCCTTACCAATCAGGCCAAGGTAAACTTATGCCAGATTTTTACCCAGAACCTTATACGATAATTGCCATACCTTCCCCCCAAACAATAGAAATAGATAAGCCATGTCAACCCGAAAATAAACGTACAACAATAGTTAATATTTCTAAAATAAGACTCTGGGAACCAGTATTTAAAGATACCGAGGAAAACCTAAAAACAATTTTTCCATTTCAAGAAGAGGACCTGGAACAATGCTTGGGCACTTAGCTTAACAGGCAAGTTTTTCCACTATTAACCCTAAATTTTGCATACTTCCATTCAGCAATAAAAGTTGCTATTGAATGGGATTATACCTATGTGTATGAGGGTATGTAAAAATGTAGTGCTTGATATTCAGAAAATTTTTCCCCAGTTGTCTGCATTATGTTAGTTAAGTTTTTGGGCACCTTTTCTGTGATCCCAACTAACAGAACTTTGGTCATCCTTAAACATCTAACATCTTTTCTTGTATATAAAATTATTGTATGTATAGTTTTTTTTCTTTCTTTTTTCTTTGTTGTTCAAAATATATCTTGTCCTTTACCGTCCTTCCCCTCCCAGCCACCATTGTAAAAAAAAAAAAAGGAAAAAAAAAGAAGGGAAGTTTTTTTTTGTTGTTGTTGTATTATTTTTTTTGTTCTCTTCGTGGGGGGTAGTGATATATTTTGTATATAGTAAACCATGATTCAATTCCATATTGAACACACAATTGTTTTTAATGTACTAGATTTTGTTTAATCTTTTATTTTTGTCTGAATTGTTCCACAAATTGCCAAATACATTTTTTAAACATGTAAATTCCATGTTAAAAAAGAAAAACTTGTCGCGTTCCCTATTTTAGACCTACGAGAACGGAGCATGTAGGGAGTGACTTAGTACAATTTCCTTATTAAAATTTGCGAGCATAACCTTGCGACAACAATGTCAGCACCATCCTCGGAATGTATGTTGTGCCTAAAAAAAAAAATTTCTTTATTAAGACTGCAAGTGTAACATTTTGACAACAACCCCCCTACCAGAGCGTATAAAACTATAACTGGAAGAATGGAAATGGAATATCAGACAACATACAAGGCACAGAAGGATTTTGAGAAATGCAGCTCCAAGTAAAAAGTTCCCATGTCGGCGTGAGGAGGGCCCCTCAGGGGAGGCCCCGTTGATGGACTCTTCTTGGAATGTATGGGAGCGTCGAGTATCGCGCGGGAAAAATAACGATGTCTCAAGAATGTGGGGACCAAACGTCTCAGGGGTATCAACTTACATCCATTCTCCCTCCTGCTTCTTCTATGAAAGAAACAAAATGGCTGACCCTTCCTCGTTGTCTCCCTCGTTGTTTCAACCATTCCTTTAAGAGAATCGCCTTCTAACGATTTAGCCACCTACTGAAGACGCTGGTAGCTACTTCATAGAGGAAATTATAGCAACAGATCTCTATAATTTGTACAGATCAAATAATAGATAGAATGGATGGGCGCACCAAATCCAAAAAATAGAAATGATAGCAATTAAACGTACACTTCTCCATATCTGATAAAGTAATCCTTGTTTCATTAACCATGTTCCATAGCTGACTCTAATTTCATGAGTTAAATTATTATATAATAAGTTTTCACCTTAGTTTAGAAATATGTAAATAGTCTGTACCTAGCATATAACAAGAGGTTAAGATATTTGAATTATTTTGCTATCTGGATATATGTAGAAGGAACCCTACTTGTGAAGATTATATCTGAAGACTAACAAATAAGATTTAAAGACAAGCAATCTATACACTTAATAGTGGACGGCTCTCCCATCATAAAGATAGACGCTGGAATGGAACTGCCATCCATTTTACCGCCCCTACAGTCCAACGGACCGTGACGCACCCATCTCTTTGTGTCCCGTCCTTTGAGATCATCCAACGATTTTGGAAAATCTCAGAAAGATGAACATGTTACTATTAGAGGCTAAAATCCTGAACATAGAAGACCAAATTAATATTTCTATTGAAGTACAGTAAGTTAAAATCAATATTTCAAAGTAGATATCATAAGTACCAGGTTCAGACTTCTAGTAGAAAATCTGATTAAACGTGCGGATATCATTTGATTCCCAATTTTATAATAAAGGTTCAATAAAGTGCAACAAGTAAGTTACCATCTGGATACATGTGAAGGACCCCGTTTTATAGAGATTATTCCGGAATCTAACAGATAGGTTATAAGAGACAAACATACTATAGACTTATGCTATTGTCATTAATAATCGTAATATATCTAAAACCTGGGTCTTCAATAAAGCCGTAAAGAGAACAACCTAATGAGTTTTAAGACAACATGTATCTTATTAATTTTAAATCAATGAACAATATAAAGTAGACATGATGCAACACACTGAAGCACAGACACTTACAACGATGTATATGACCGGCAATTTATGGAGACCTAATTATTAGCAACATTCCCTTCAAATAGATAAGAAACATACAACATTTCATTTATACAGTGGGAGTAACATCATAGGGCAAAAGAATGGAGTATGTATGAGAGAGAACAAGAAATTACTCTTATACGATATGTATCGGATATTTATTTGAACTATTCATATTTTTGGGGACATTTTTATGCTGGCGGGACATACTATTTACATAATAATGTAGGTAGGGTGACTTAAGGTTACTATTTCCTCTCTATAGATTGGAGAACATAGATCTCCATCCCTTCTAACGGGATAAGGTACTAAAAATACTAACATTACTTTAAGTTATCATCTAAAGCCCTTTTAGGGCCCATTAAAAATCTAAATAGATCTGCTTCTAATTGAAAACTATGAAAGGGAGTTGGGCCATAATGGCGGTGCTTACCTTCTCTCGGAAAAGGGGCGGTAAGGTCTGGTCTCCTTCACGTCTCGGGGTCGACTGCCGGGAGTTACTGTCACTGAGCGGCTCTGTTCGTCTGATGTGATCTCTTTTTGTCAAAAACGGGCCCTTTTATTCTATCCTTTCTTCATTTCCATTCGTTGATCATGCCAAAGCCTTTATTGGCTGGCATTTTGATTCGTCGAGAGCAAAACACGCACGTCACCATGACCACGCCCCCCAATTTTCCGTGTTGCCGCGCGAGAAAGAAAATTGTATATTGGATGAAACAAATTAATCCCTAAAATTAATTCCTTAGGAATTAATTAATGTATATATATATATCCCGAGTATATAAAAATTAATAATTTACATGTCTATATGACACATTGTTTTTCTTAGGTCACCTACTACCAAAAAGAAATGAGGGGAATATATGTACATATGGTACAGCAATATATGTACATATGGTACAGCAGTTCTCAGCACGGATGTCTCTGGATGTCACCCGCCGTGTCTTCCCTCTGCCACCAGGTATCTGCTTTTGGCATGGAAGTCTGGTGTCTTCAGGTGTCTGCCTTTTGTATATCCTTCCAAGAGAGGCCCTGCGTCAGGGAAGGGGCCTTTAGAGCATCGTCGGCCATCGTTGGGAATTCTTCACCTAGGCAACAAACACTTCGGCCAGACACTGCGTATATATATGTTTATATGATGTAAATGAATGTTTACATCTTTGTTGGGTTTTGTCTAATGGAAAAACTGACCCAACAATTCCTCCCCCACCAGAGTGAAAGAATGCGTTTATTCCAATTCATATCTGTTTATAGTCTATGAGAAATATGAAGCCGGGGGAAATGCATTCTTTTATGATATCAGCAAGCAATCACTGACACTCGGGCAAAGGAGGAATATACGGGCCATGAACCTGGAACATGTTAGCTCAATGTATGTACTGGAGGAAATTCTACCCTACCATTTAATGGGCAATGTACTAAGCCCATCCTTTCGCTGTCTGTAATCCGGGAAGCTTGGCCCAGATGTGGGTCAAGTCCACATGTTCTCAGCCATGGTTCTCATGGTGGAGGAGCTGGATGGCCTAAGCATCAATTCTATACAAACAAACTATTAGTACCTCCTAGATAAACATAATTATTAAGGGCGCCAAGGAATTGTGTGTGTTAATATAGATATGTACAATTCCTAAAACATATCCAAAAAAAAAAAAAACTTTATTGACTCTATATGATATATACATAACAGCAAAGGAATGACTATACATGGTTACTAAGATAATGGTAATATAAAAAGAGATACTAAAATTGCAACTCCTATCAATGACACTAATAATAGGGTAAAACAGAAACGTGGTAAGTGAGTATACACATTAAATTTGCACGGATACTATGTATGTCAAAGTGGGGCAATGCAGATATACGCGAAGAAAAGAATAAAAAAAAATATTAAGATGGATGTTTACTATAGGTATGAATGGAATGGTTTGATATACATATATATAGGATATACATGGTGAACAGATGAATCTATAAATTGTAATTAGAATCTTCATTCGGTATATTTGTCTGAAGATGGTAACAATGCTGTTACCAAAATGTCACACATATTAATTATTCGTTATTTCTACATACACAAATATATATGAATATAATAAAGGAATGATACATGCTATATAGTAATATTGAATATATAATGATAATAAAAACGGATAGATGTGCACTGAGGGTCTAGGACATTTCACTAGTATTTCAAATTCTACTTGGAATATCTTAAAAATTGTTCTTACCAACTCGTCATCGGGACTGTTCTGTCTGGCATGTTCCCCGCTTCTCTTAAATCAGGGAAGATATATATATGAAGGGAATCATGATAGCCAATACGTTCCCAAACCAGGTTATTTCTAAGTCACCTTATCGTGATGACAATCTAACCTATCTTTGTTTTTTACCTGAACATGTAGTTAACCCCTATTATACATTGTTTAGATGATCTATAGAATGTGTACTTATACCCTCTACCCTCAACTCGAGTTCTTAACACCTCTCTGAAAATATTATAGTCTATGTCTATAATAAAAATAAGACTAGCTCATTGCTCTAGGCCATTTCACGGCCGAATCGATCTTTCCAAAAAAAAAATTCTTCCTTCTTAGATCTGAAAGCTACACTGGCTTGTTCTGGTGATCCGCCTCAGAAGTTCATTTAGAAGTCCTACTAATTTAGAGTTTACCTTATCTTATGATGAGTTACTCTCGTAACAAAAAGAAAATTTCTACTTATTAACTGATATTTAGACCTAAATTAGTTCTAACTAAACGTATGGTAGACTGATAGTCTTTAATTAGGTGATTAACTTTTGCTAGCCTGGGGCGATATAAAACGCAAAGAATCTGGACAGTCCATCTGTCACTTTGCTAACTGGTACCTAAAAATCTGTAGACGGAATCGCGTCGTCTAATCATAACTTGTCTCTTACACGCTCTCTCATTGTTAACTCTCATTAGAAACCCCCTTTAGACTATGACTTAAAATCAAGGAGTTATAGGGACTGATTTACCCAGCACATGTTTCGAAGTTTCTGTCTATCGGGGATTGGTTCCAAGCTGCGCAATTTATAGAGGAGCTTCAACGCGCCGAACCTTCCCAACCTCCCGTCTGAATTATCCTCATCTCAGCCACGCTTAAAGCGTCGTAAATTACGATGTCAGATCGGTTACCCGAGGTTTGTCGTTAAGCACCTGCTCACGACATCGGCTACTAAATCTCCCCACCTAGCACAAAGTTCACCTGGTACCTCTCCGCTTCCTCTAAAGAGGAGGGGACTTGCAGACTTCTGGCCTGACCGTGACCTTCCACAAATCCCCCAGTCTGAGAATCGAGACATGGTCACTGCCTACGATCCTTAGAATTCAAGTTGATATGATGAAATAGGGTGATTGATTACCCTAATAATAGAAATCAAATGTATACTCCCATTGGAGGAGACCTAACAAAATGGAGCGAATTCCTTTCCTAATAGTAGAGTTGTACAGTCCTGTGAGGCCATCCGGTCCTGACAAATAAAGAAATCAAAATCAAAAATCGAGTCTATTAAATTCCTTAATCCTATCCTAATGTATTTTGGGCTCACAATATACTAGTTTTTAACCTTCTCATCATTTATTCCACTTCACATTCATACAACAAAAAAAAAATTCAGTCACTGTGGGCATTCATTCTAAAGTTAAAAACTGCTATAGACGCCAAAACACTCAATAATCTCTATCAAATAAACCCTAACAATTTCTAAATTCCAGGACTAATGTGAAATCAAATAAAGTTTTCTAATTAAAACAAAGTGGGGACTAAAGCCCTATTGACTTAAATAAATGCCTCATACAAACCCTACATAAAAGTTATCTATACGTAGATAAACATTATTTATATTTAAACAGATAAATAAATCAAACTATGATGATTGTCAACAATTGTATTCTGAAATCTAACCTATCTCTTTAACTGTGTGTCTAACAGTTTGAAAATCTTCTTATCTTGACACTTGGTGTCTAGACAAACGAATCATCAAAACTAGCACTTAAATGGAGCGAATTGAACTTCAAGCATTTACCTCATTGCCAAAAATATGATAGGTCTACAAGTGTTTTTGCCAACGCTGCTTCCCATATAGGATCATTAGCATTCTTCTTTCCCTGCTATTCAGCTAAACTCTTTCTTTGGACTTATAGGGCATTCAGTGCCCAGCTCGTTCTGGAGTTTAACAACAGAGATGACTTGCTATCCTATTACATCAATTCTTAGACTGTAATTGCCTTACACACTCTCATTAGAAATTCTCTTTGGACTGTATAACTGGACCCAGGGATTTACAGGGAGTCAAGATTTACCCAACGCAAGCTCCAAGTCATTCCATAGAGAATATGTTACAAGCACAGCAATTGTCTGGTGCGTCTAAGCCCTTTAATTGTTTTTAAAGTTGAACCACTGCTCAAAAACCTGCAATAAAAAAAATCGAAACAAAATACACTGTTGAACTCTCAACTTAATTCACCACTTGCTATCAATACAGAATAGCTTCTCCAAAAAAAAAAAACTGAAATTTCTTTACGACCACAATCTAGGGCCTTTAACTCACATTCTAACACTTCATACTATGATCAAAATTT
This sequence comes from Cordylochernes scorpioides, assembly GCA_030710605.1. NCBI lineage: Eukaryota > Metazoa > Arthropoda > Arachnida > Pseudoscorpiones > Chernetidae > Cordylochernes > Cordylochernes scorpioides. Next base: position 90,044,009 of record CP092873.1, on the reverse strand, counting down.
AACTAACCCTAGTACACATCCTATAGGTTCAAATCAATGGCAACCTGGGCATGATTTACAATCAGTGGGTCTCTTGACCCTGGTTGAACGACGTATTCCAGGGCCGTCAACATTGCCACCAATTGCCCTATTTACTACCTCAGGCGGGTTCCCTAAGGTTGCTGTCTCTCGTGGTTCCACTACAGAAACCCGTGTGACGTGAACACAAACATCGTGTTGCTAAAAGGGCGGAGGTTCCACTAAGAAACCTGGGTGTTGTGAACACAAACATCGTGTTGCTAAAAGGGCGGAGGTTCTACTAAAGAAACCCGTGTGACGTGAACACAAACATCGTGTTGCTAAAAGGGCGAAGTGAACACAAACATCGTGTTGCGAAAAAGGCGAAGGTTCTACAAAGAAACCTGTGTGTTGTGAACACAAACATCGTGTTGCGAAAAGGGCGAAGGTTCTACAAAGAAACCTGGGTGTTGTGAACACAAACATCGCGTTGCTAAAAGGGCGAAGTGAACACAAACATCGTGTTGCTAAAAGGGCGAAGGTTCTACAAAGAAACCTGGGTGTTGTGAACACAAACATCGTGTTGCTAAAAGGGCGAAGGTTCTACAAAGAAACCTGGGTGTTATGCA
>CP092873.1:89899013-90043283 GCA_030710605.1 Cordylochernes scorpioides | reverse complement strand
AACGCATTCTATATAGAATTCTGAGTTCACCTTCACCTTCGATGGAACCTTTATGAGCGGAAGGACTCCACGGCCAGTCATTACCCGACAACCATGAAACCTTTAGGGAAAGTTTCGGAGCATTGGTGAACCCAATTATCCGGGGACCTGATTGCCTCTTTTGATGTAACAGATCTTCCGATTCCATTGCAATACGTCACATACATCCATGCTTCGTCCAATGTTGCAGTATATTCCGATCTGGAACCGGCCAGGTGTTCCTCGTAGAGCTTCCGGCATTCGTTGCACGGTTTTTCATGTGGAAAGGGTGAGCTTGTGAACCTTGCCTTTTCGTCGGGTATCCAGTTCCAAATCTTTGTGAATGATGTTATTTATCGTTTTTAGCGATGTTCCACACATTCTGGAAAGTTGGCGCTGAGATGGTGGATTTTCAGTAGTTGCTAGCCGCTTTACCTTGGAAACCGTGGCGGGGGTCCGCACCGGACGTGTCGATCGACTTGAAATTTTTGCCCATTGATTCAGCTTCCCTTTTCTTTCCGATGCCATTTACTACCCTAATATTGTAGCTTTGCCAACATCTAGTCCTTCACTTTAGCTTTTTCACTATGACGCTATAACTGTTTCCTTCTTTGGAAAGCCGCACAAGAGTGGTCGAATGTTTCGCTCTCCAAAGTCAAGGAAGTGTTCGCAGCTTGGAAAGTCCGATGCAGGGAGATAGCCAAGAAGAAGGGGAAGCACATAGAACACATGAAAAAAATTCACGTTCGAAAAATAAAGTTCTAACGGACGTTTGAAATCGTTTCATTTGAAAGGAAACACCCTCCGTACATTCACAGTGTAAGACCTTCACAGTGTAAGACATTCACAGTGTTATACATTCACAGTGTTATACATTCACAGTGTTATTCATTCTTAGTGTTATACATTCACAGTGTTATACATTCACATGTTATACATTCACAGTGTTATTCATTCTTAGTGTTATACATTCACAGTGTTATACATTCACAGTGTTATACATTCACAGTGTTATTCATTCTTAGTGTTATACATTCACAGTGTTATACATTCACAGTGTTATACATTCACAGTGTTATTCATTCTTAGTGTTATACATTCACAGTGTTATACATTCACAGTGTTATTCATTCTTAGTGTTATGCATCACAGTGTTTTTCATTCTTAGTGTTATACATTCACAGTGTTATGCATCCACAGTGTAAGACATTCACAGTGTTATACATTCACAGTGTATTCATTCTTAGTGTTATGCATCCACAGTGTCATACATTCACAGTGTAAAGACATTCACAGTGTTATACATTCACAGTGTTATGCATCCACAGTGTAAGACATTCACAGTGTTATACATTCTCAGTGTTATTCATTCTTAGTGTTATGCATCCACAGTGTTATACATTCACAGTGTAAGACATTCACAGTGTAAGACATTCACAGTGTAATAGGTGTATATGAATTAAATAAAGAAACAGGGTTTCGGAGATTCATTTTGCGCTCATTTGTTCATTTTGTACTGTTAGAAATACCCGAAACTTGAGAATACAGTGAAAGAAATGAAACTCATCTCCAGAACCCCTGTGCATCATTTAATACACTCACAATCACCGTATAATGACAAACGTTCAACAGCAGCACGATAGTCCCAGCACTCGACTCGGCAAAACTTCTATTTAAAGTCATCTCGTCCTAAATTCTGATCTGATTTCAACCTTATGCTAACCTAAGTTACACAACCGGTGTGGCCCAGGTGGAGTAAACTTGCCTCACTCGGAACTTACAATCTTCACAATTGACATTTTGTTGAACGCTTTATAGCTAGCTTTATCTTTTCACGTCGAATTTTTAGGCAAAAGAGTTCGGATGAATGTCATCAGCAATCCGAATGTATCAATTAGTGCCAGCCAGGAAGACTTTCTGGCAGAGCCCCGAGGCCTCCAAACGACCCATTTTATGGACAAATTGTCAGCAACAATGAAGACTTTCCATTGTCACTAGGCTTCCTTATCGACATTTTATAATGCACACAGGCCTGCGGTAGAAGCGCAACGATGTTTTTATTTGCGATCAATACACGGCATTGTACAATCCCATTTCATTTGCCGCGAGCGTCCTAAAGCAAGGTGCGAGCGAGGACCTCCGTATGGCCTACCTCAAAACGGGATTTTGAGAATGGCGCTGTAACATTATCGTCTGTTGCACAACTCCTTGTCACACCCAAGTTCGTAAAAGGTGCCGCGTGGCTGAGCGCCATGTGTGAGCGCTGTACTTCCAATCTGATCTGACCCCGATGGGAAACAAAGGCAAGGTAAACAAAAGTGGATGGAGCTCATCAACTTTCTGTGGCTCACCCCGGGGTTATCTCACCGCCGTTGTTCATCCCCCTACAGCCTAACCACTTTATAGATGTTTCAGCCTACGCTTTCTTTGCTTCAACTCGCGCCAGCTACTCACACCAGGCAAAACATCATTCCCCTCGCATTTCTTCCCGCAACTTTTGGAGATTTTCTCTACACGTGAGCTGGGGAACATGCCGAGGCCATTATTATTCAAACGATCGAATCTGTGTGTGTGGTTCCAATACAAAACTTTGTATTTTAATTAAATAGGTCAAATGTCATAAGACTATATAACCTTTTGCCATCAGGTTGTTTCATCTCGACAAGTCACTCAGTGGTCAGCAGACTGTGGGACAAATGAACTTTTGAGTTTTCGCTTTCTCACGAACGGCCAACCTCCATAGAATGATGTCCACCCCATCGCGAACAAGTCGTCACGCAACGGGCCAATTTCCATAGTTCTCCACAGCTGATTATGACATTATCATGTTCCGCTCGAGTGCCCCGTTGAGGCGGCCGTCCTAAGTCCAGACTTTGCCTCGGTGGTTGTTGGCCGCACAGATGGGACAAAGGATTTAATTAGAACCCTCGCGCCGCCACTGGAGGGACGCCACCGTGTTGCTACCAGACCCATGGTAGCCGAGAGAGGTCCGGTCGTCCACCACGGCGGTTCCATAGTTAGGGTGAAGTAAATATTGTACCCCGAGGCACATTAAAATGCCTTAAGTTGGACAGTAGGAAATGGAAGTTTTCCCCCACAAGCTGTTTCTTGCCCACATCTGGCTGAAGTAGGGGCCACGCGAGCCTCTTTTTAAAATATCTTTCGCCCACTGACCTGCTGGAGGTACACCAATGAATTATTGAAGAAGGATTTTTTTAGGCGGCTATAATATTGGTACCTTCCCAAGAATACACAAGGTATTAGAAGCTCCTGGCTGTGTTCAACAGCACAGTGGACTCAATCAGATCTGTGTTTAGAGAATGCCGAATAAATAAATCAGCAGATAAACTACTGATTCACTCGCTCTCTCCGACACCTGGCGTGTGACGCCACCAAACTGGAGTTGACAACACGGACTGCTGGCGTGTGACACCACCAAACTGGAGTTGACAACACGGACTGCTGGCGTGTGACACCACCAAACTGGAGTTGACAACACAGACTGCTGGCGTGTGACACCACCAAACTGGAGTTGACAACACTGACTGCTGGCGTGTGACACCACCAAACTGGAGTTGACAACACAGACTGCTGGCGTGTGACACCACCAAACTGGAGTTGACAACACAGAGACTGCTGGCGTGTGACACCACCAAACTGGAGTTGACAACACTGACTGCTGGCGTGTGACACCACCAAACTGGAGTTGACAACACGACTGCTGGCGTGTGACACCACCAAACTGGAGTTGACAACACAGAGACTGCTGGCGTGTGACACCACCAAACTGGAGTTGACAACACGGACTGCTGGCGTGTGACACCACCAAACTGGAGTTGACAACACAGAGACTGCTGGCGTGTGACACCACCAAACTGGAATTGACAACACGGACTGCTGGCGTGTGACACCACCAAACTGGAATTGACAACACGACTGCTGGCGTGTGACACCCACCAAACTGGAGTTGACAACACGGACTGCTGGCGTGTGACACCACCAAAGGAATTGACAACACGGACTGCTGGCGTGTGACACCACCAAACTGGAGTTGACAACACAGAGACTGCTGGCGTGTGACACCACCAAACTGGAGTTGACAACACGGACTGCTGGCGTGTGACACCACCAAACTGGCCTGGAGTTGACAACACAGACTGCTGGCGTGTGACACCACCAAACTGGAGTTGACAACACAGAGACTGCTGGCGTGTGACACCACCAATCTGGAGTTGACAACACGGACTGCTGGCGTGTGACACCACCAAACTGGAGTTGACAACACAGACTGCTGGCGTGTGACACCACCAATCTGGAGTTGACAACACGGACTGCTGGCGTGTGACACCACCAATCTGGGTTGACAACACAGACTGCTGGCGTGTGACACCACCAATCTGGAGTTGACAACACGGACTGCTGGCGTGTGACACCGCCAAACTGGAGTTGACAACACGGACTGCTGGCGTGTGACACCACCAATCTGGAGTTGACAACACGGACTGCTGGCGTGTGACACCACCAATCTGGAGTTGACAACACAGACTGCTGGCGTGTGACACCACCAATCTGGAGTTGACAACACGGACTGCTGGCGTGTGACACCACCAAATGGAGTTGACAACACGGACTGCTGGCGTGTGACACCACCAAACTGGAGTTGACAACACGGACTGCTGGCGTGTGACACCACCAAACTGTGGCCTGCAGTTGACAACACGGACTGCTGGCGTGTGACACCACCAAACTGTGACCTGGAGTTGACAACACGGACTGCTGGCGTGTGACACCACCAAACTGGAGTTGACAAATCGGACTGCTGGCGTGTGACACCACCAAACTGAGTTGACAACACGGACTGCTGGCGTGTGACACCACCAAACTGTGGCCTGGAGTTGACAACACGGACTGCTGGCGTGTGACACCACCAAACTGTGGCCTGGAGTTGACAACACGGACTGCTGGCGTGTGACACCACCAAACTGGAGTTGACAACACGGACTGCTGGCGTGTGACACACCAAACTGGAGTTGACAACACGGACTGCTGGCGTGTGACACCACCAAACTGTGGCCTGGAGTTGACAACACGGACTGCTGGCGTGTGACACCACCAAACTGTGGCCTGCAGTTGACAACACGGACTGCTGGCGTGTGACACCACCAAACTGGAATTGACAACACGGACTGCTGGCGTGTGACACCACCAAACTGTGGCCTGGAGTTGACAACACGGACTGCTGGCGTGTGACAACCACCAAACTGTGGCCTGGAGTTGACAACACGGACTGCTGCGTGTGACACCACCAAACTGGAGTTGACAACACGGACTGCTGCCGTGTGACACCACCAAACTGGAGTTGACAACACAGAGACTGCTGGCGTGTGACACCACCAAACTGGAGTTGACAACACGGACTGCTGGCGTGTGACACCACCAAACTGTGGCCTGGAGTTGACAACACAGACTGCTGGCGTGTGACACCACCAAACTGGAGTTGACAACACAGAGACTGCTGGCGTGTGACACCACCAATCTGGAGTTGACAACACGGACTGCTGGCGTGTGACACCACCAAACTGGAGTTGACAACACAGACTGCTGGCGTGTGACACCACCAATCTGGAGTTGACAACACGGACTGCTGGCGTGTGACACCACCAATCTGGAGTTGACAACACAGACTGCTGGCGTGTGACACCACCAATCTGGAGTTGACAACACGGACTGCTGGCGTGTGACACCGCCAAACTGGAGTTGACAACACGGACTGCTGGCGTGTGACACCACCAATCTGGAGTTGACAACACGACTGCTGGCGTGTGACACCACCAATCTGGAGTTGACAACACAGACTGCTGGCGTGTGACACCACCAATCTGGAGTTGACAACACGGACTGCTGCGTGTGACACCACCACCAAACTGGAGTTGACAACACGGACTGCTGGCGTGTGACACCACCAAACTGGAGTTGACAACACGGACTGCTGGCGTGTGACACCACCAAACTGTGGCCTGCAGTTGACAACACGGACTGCTGCCGTGTGACACCACCAAACTGTGGCCTGGAGTTGACAACACGGACTGCTGGCGTGTGACACCACCAAACTGTGGCCTGGAGTTGACAACACGGACTGCTGGCGTGTGACACCACCAAACTGTGGCCTGCAGTTGACAACACGGACTGCTGCGTGTGACACCACCAAACTGTGGCCTGCAGTTGACAACACGGACTGCTGGTGTGACACCACACCAAACTGTGGCCTGGAGTTTGACAAACGGACTGCTGGCGTGTGACACCACCAAACTGGATTGAACAACACGGACTGCTGCCGTGTGACACACCAAACTGTGGCCTGGAGTTGACAACACGGACTGCTGCCGTGCGACACAACCAAACTGTGGCCTGGAGTTGACAACACGGACTGCTGCGTGTGACACCACCAAACTGTGGCCTGGAGTTGACAACACGGACTGCTGGCGTGTGACACCACCAAACTGTGGCCTGGAGTTGACAACACGGACTGCTGGCGTGTGACACCACCAAACTGTGGCCTGCAGTTGACAACACGGACTGCTGGCGTGTGACACCACCAAACTGTGGCCTGCAGTTGACAACACGGACTGCTGGCGTGTGACACCACCAAACTGTGGCCTGGAGTTGACAACACGGACTGCTGGCGTGTGACACCACCAAACTGGAGTTGACAACACGGACTGCTGCCGTGTGACACCACCAAACTGTGGCCTTGGAGTTGACAACACGGACTGCTGCCGTGTGACACCACCAAACTGTGGCCTGGAGTTGACAACACGGACTGCTGCCGTGTGACACCACCAAACTGTGGCCTGGAGTTGACAACACGGACTGCTGGCGTGTGACACCACCAAACTGTGGCCTGGATTGACAACACGGACTGCTGGCGTGTGACACCACCAAACTGTGGCCTGCAGTTGACAACACGGACTGCTGGCGTTGACACCACCAAACTGAATTGACAACACGGACTGCTGCGTGTGACACCACCAAACTGTGGCCTGGAGTTGACAACACGGACTGCTGGCGTGTGACACCACCAAACTGTGGCCTGGAGTTGACAACACGGACTGCTGCCGTGTGACACCACCAAACTGTGGCTGGAGTTGACAACACGGATGCTGGCGTGTGACACCACCAAACTGTGGCCTGGATTGACAACACGGACTGCTGCCGTGTGACACCACCAAACTGTGGCCTGGAGTTGACAACACGGACTGCTGGCGTGTGACACCACCAAACTGGAGTTGACAACACGGACTGCTGCCGTGTGACACCACCAAACTGTGCCTGGAGTTGACAACACGGACTGCTGGCGTGTGATACCACCAAACTGTGGCCTGCAGTTGACAACACGGACTGCTGGCGTGTGACACCACCAAACTGGAGTTGACAACACGGACTGCTGCCGTGTGACACCACCAAACTGTGGCCTGGAGTTGACAACACGGACTGCTGGCGTGTGACACCACCAAACTGAGTTGACAACACGGACTGCTGGCGTGTGACACCACCAAACTGTGGCTGGAGTTGACAACACGGACTGCTGCGTGTGACACCACCAAACTGTGCCTGGAGTTGACAACACGGACTGCTGGCGTGCGACACCACCAAACTGGAGTTGACAACACAGACTGCTGGCGTGTGACACCACCAAACTGTGGCCTAGAGTTGACAACACGGACTGCTGGCGTGCGACACCACCAAACTGGAGTTGACAACACAGACTGCTGGCGTGTGACACCACCAAACTGGCCTGGAGTTGACAACACGGACTGCTGGCGTGCGACACCACCAAACAAACTAGAGTTCCAATAAAACCGACATTTCACCGTTAGCCAAATAGACTGAAGTTTGGCTTCGCGATCGTTCGTCCATCCAGCAATTAGTGGAGCACTGCCCGGAGATAAGCCACGGAGCTATTACTGGCCGAGGGATTAGCCGCGGTGACCTACTCTCGACCACTAAAAAAAATGTTGCGTTTTATTGCCGCGTGAATCTTGCCAACAATGGCAGGCAACGCTGAGTTCTCTATTTCTGATTTACGATGTAGAGGAGCTGACTGATCTATGGCCCGAGGACAAATTGGTTTCCTATTTGAGACATCCCAAGTCTTGCTATCGGATATTGCTGCCCCGCAGTTTCACCAGACATAAACACCTAGGCCATATAAATAAATTTACGGCTTTATTTTATTATTCAATGACGTTTGAAACAATGGCTCGGCCACGCTGACTTCTTTATTTGTCTTGTAAATTCCCGCCGAGATTTACGACGACTTCTCAGGATAGATTCTTCCCTCCAGTGCCAACGTCCGGTCGGGCCTTTATTTGCCAGTTGCCGCCACAAAAATAATCGATGAAGCAGCGAAATAAAATGTGTGGAACAACGGTTGGTATCTAGAAGTTATCAGTTCACTGGAACCAACAGCTGGTGAACGTCCAGAGGGCCTGGCTCCATTAGATTCCGTGTTTTCTTTGCTGACAGCCTCAATGTCAGAGGTAATCTAACAAAATGAAGTTTGACCCTTTGCCCCTTCTAGTCGCTCGCTCAGTTATACTGACCCACATTTCAGCTGGGTGCTGGCTGACCTCGTGTTTCCCCCGTGGACGCCAAATGCTAAAAATATATTTTTGTTTTCAATCCCCTTCATCTTGAGGTTGCCGTGTGCCATCATTCAGCCCGTTTACTCCGAAGAAAGGGAAAGAATGTTTGATCAACTCTGATACGGCGAGAGATTTCTCCGAAACAACTTTTCTAGCGCGACGAGCGTTTTCCTCGTCTACTTGGGACGTTTCTTGGACAAAAGTGACCGACGTTTTTGGGGGCATTCCAGTTGGGAATCCAACATGTGTGCACGGTGAGTGAACTGCTCGTTTATTCCTGCAGATACATGGCGATCCCAGGTTCTTGTTTAATTGGTGTAAATGTATAGGTCTATCCAATGAAAACATATTTGAGACAGTCCTCATAGGAAGTTTAAAGTCCAATGGCATCAGAAGGTGAATTGAGAAATAAACAGAATGATTTTAATGGGGAATTTCGTCTAATGGGACGTATTCTTCCATCGAACAAAAGCGGTCGGCCCCACGGACTCATTGAGCCGCTGCGTATAAATTATCAACAAAACGGATTTCGGTTTATGAAAAGAACTTCTGGTGGGGAACGATGATCACTGCCAGGATGGAGAGTGGGTGTGGACCTAACAAAAGAGTCGGGTCAAAAGTTTCCGGGAGAGGAAGCGGGCCAAGAGCTTCACCCTCCGCCTTGAATCAACAATTCTTGATTCAATTTGCATTATGGTAATAGCCGACCCGGGTGGAGCGAGGAAGTTCTGTGGAGTCGCTGGAGAAAGTCAATAAAAACTATCCTGTAATTTCTTTGTTTGACTTGGATCTGATGGAGCTCGACCAAATTCCTATAAGAATGGAAACTTTCGTTCTATGACGGAGATAGAAAGTCAATAAAAACCATCCTGCAATTTCTTTGTGACCGGCGATCGCCTCTTCTGGGGCCACGGAATCCAAGCTGAGCCACTCGGCCACCATCCTAATTACCTGTGCTTGACGCCTAGGAGGAAATAAAACATGAACAACTGGAAATTATTAAATTTGAATAAATATCCAAAACCATTTCCGCGACAACTGTGTTAAGCGCGCGGTTTTTTCAACGTCATTTAAGCAGATCCATGTGGCAGTAGCGGAGGAGGAATTCCACGGATTGGCGGCGAATAGATTTGTGGGACAATCTGTGCTGAGAGATAAATGACATTTGGCAGACATTGAATGGCTGAATGTCAAGTTGACAATATTTGTCCCTCTATCTGGTTCCTCGCCTTCTGCCGACTGTTGGAACACAGAGCTGTGAATTCAGTTGTCAAGGTATCAATCTCAGCCGTTTCTATCCCAGAGCTGTGCTCCAAGTTTGTCATATGATTGTCTTCCAACGCTCCTTGTCTACAGCACGCTCCGGCACAAAGGAGATTGTTCGCCCATGTTTAACGACTATATAAAGATGGCCGCCACGCTGATAAGCTGCGGCTCATCCTTTTTGTCCCGAGTTAATCGGTGTCGAGGCAATCACCGGGTTTATTCCTGGCACTTCCTTCTCCCGCCCCGCCTTTGTTTCTTCCAGCACAGTCTTCCATAGTGCAACACAGACTATTAGAATGTCTTCTACTACCTTAGTAATGGCGGTGATAAATAATTTGTGCAGTTTTGACAAATTAAGACAAAAGTCGACAACCTATGGTTACGGCCTCATCAGTACCGGGGCGATGTCATTCTACGAGAGAACCATGGCCTACAGGTTGGCTTTGTCTAAATTCACTGTCATTGGTGTCGCGACATATTCACCATCATTACGTTCGCGGGGGGAACAAAACGTTTCTAAGGTTCCTCCCGCAACTTGATATCGTCGATAGAACTCACTGTGTTCTGGAACTTCTTTGTGTGGACATCACTCTAACAACCTACCTCGAACTTAAACTAAATTTTAAAATATTAAAAATATAAATGGACAATATGTTTTTCTAACTTAAAAACTAAAGCGCTTACTGGAATTTCCAGAAAAGTATGGAACTCTGCGTGTACTCGCCGGGTAATCCGACTGGGTCGGCTACAAATGGGACGATCTCAGATTCTTCTAATGGTTCAAATTCAGGAAGGAAATTTTCTGTCTTTTTTGAAAGGTGAACTCCACCACGTGACGGGGAGGATTCTAAAGTGACTCACTCGATGTACCTCTCTGTTGGAGCATATAATACGGTATTCAATCAGTGGGAAGAATATCTCTCAACACCTTGTAAGCATTGTTGTGCCCTTCGAAATACTCCGAAACATTCCCGATCTAGGCACACGTCCCCCGCGGCCGCTGATGGCCAGTCCCGATGCATCATCACAGGCATCCATCTTCTGCCAGAGTTGAATGGTTTTAATTTTATAAAGCGGTCTATTCATAGAACGGCACACGCCATCACACGGAGAAATTTCTTTCATTGGAAGGAATTAGAAACTTGAGGGAAATAAAAACGATTGTACAACGACATAGTTCCTTATGATTAATCCAAGTCAGTTTTTTACTCGTCCATTTAGGTTTCCGAGATATCGGATAACTTCCTGTGTAGAAATTTGAGGCAAATAGTGTGGCGGGAGTTATTACATTTGAAAACAACTTACGTTCTGAGGTTTGTGTCCGTCAGCCAACACACCAAACAATCGGTCAACAACAAGACATCTCAGTGTTACAGCTGGTCACCCAAGTCAACTTGGTTGAACCGCGGGGAAACTTCCGAACCATGATATCCATTACCCCCTTTTAAAATGTTTTATTCAAATTTAAAGTGAACTCACTTTCATTAGATTTCGTGGATGAGGATTTCTAGCCATGAATGGTGTCACAGCTGCAGTCTGGCAACTCGACGCTAGGAGCAACACACTCAATGTACTACATGGGATTACACGACGTTCTATTACACGTGCACTCCCAACGTTATTCCACGACGTTCTATTACACGTGCAGTCCAACGTTTATTCCACGACGTTCTATTACACGTGCAGTCCCAACGTTATTCCACGACGTTCTGATATACGTGCAGTCCCAACGTTATTCCACGACGTTCTGATATACGTACAGTCCCAACGTTATTCCACGACGTTCTGATATACGTACAGTCCCAACGTTATTAGCACGACGTTCTGATATACGTACAGTCCCAACGTTATTCCACGGACGTTCTGATATACGTACAGTCCCAACGTTATTACACGACGTTCTGAAACCGTAAAGTCGCAACGTTATTACACGAGGTTCTATTACACGTGCAGTCTCCAACGCTATTCCCACGACGTTCTATTACACGTGCAGTCCCAACGTTATTCCACGACGTTCTATTACACGTGCAGTCCCAACGTTATTCCACGACGTTCTGATATACGTACAGTCCCAACGTTATTCCACGACGTTCTGATATACGTACATCCCAACGTTATTACACGACGTTCTGATATACGTACAGTCCCAACGTTATTCCACGACGTTCTGATATACGTACAGTCCCAACGTTATTACACGACGTTCTGAAACCGTAAAGTCGCAACGTTATTACACACGAGGTTCTAATATACGTACAGTCCCAACGTTTTACACGACGTTCTGAAACCCGTGAATAACAATGTAAAAAATACACGACATAATTGAAGACGTATGGACAAGAGTCCTAACATAAATAAAGGACATATGGACAAGTTCCACGTAAATAAAGACGCATGGACAACAGTCCCAATATAGATGTATGGGCTACAGTCCCAATATAGAATGTATGGGCTACAGTCCAATATAGATGTATGGGCAACAGTCCAATATAGATGTATGGGCAACAGTCCCAATATAGATGTATGGGCAACAGTCCCAATATAGATGTATGGCAACAGTCCCAATAGATGTATGGGCTACAGTCCAATATAGATGTATGGGCTACAGTCCCAATATAGATGTATGGGCAACAGTCCCCATATAGATGTATGGGCAACAGTCCCAATATAGATGTATGGGCAACATCCCAATATAATGTATGGGCAACAGTCCCAATATAGATGTATGGGCTACAGTCCCAATATAGATGTATGGGCTACAGTCCCAATATAGATGTATGGGCTACAGTCCAATATAGATGTATGGGCTACAGTCCCAATATAGATGTAATGAGCTACAGTCCCAAAATAGATGTATGGGCAACAGTCCCAATATATGGGCTACAGTCCCAATATAGATGTATGGGCAACAGTTCCAATGTTTGGGGCTACAGTCCCAATATATGGGCTACAGTTCCAATGTAATGGACAACAGTTCCAATGTTTGGGCTACAGTCCCAATGTATGGGCTACAGTCCCAATATAGATGTATGGGCTACAGTCCCTATGTATGGGCTACAGTCCCAATGTATGGGCTACAGTCCCAATGTATGGGCTACAGTCCCAATGTATGGCTACAGTCCCAATGTATGGCTACAGTCCCAATATAGATATATGGGCTACAGTCCCAATATAGATGTATGAGCTACAGTCCCAATATAGATGTATGGGCTACAGTCCCAATGTATGGGCTACAGTCCCAATATAGATGTATGGGCTACAGTCCCAATGTATGGGCTACAGTCCCAATATAGATGTATGGGCTACAGTCCCAATGTATGGGCTACAGTCCCAATGTATGGGCTACAGTCCCAATGTATGGGCTACAGTCCCAATGTATGGGCTACAGTCCCAATATAGATATATGGGCTACAGTCCCAATATAGATGTATGAGCTACAGTCCCAATATAGATGTATGGCTACAGTCCCAATGTATGGGCTACAGTCCCAATGTATGGCTACAGTCCCAATATAGATGTATGGGCTACAGTCCCAATGTATGGGCTACAGTCCCAATATAGATGTATGGCAACAGTCCCAATGTATGGCCAACAGTCCCAAAATAGATGTATGGGCTACAGTCTCAATGTATGGGCTACAGTCCCAATGTATGGACAACAGTCCCAGTATATGGACAACAGTTCCAATGTATGGGCTACAGTCCCAATGTATGGGCTACAGTCCCAATGTATGGGCTACAGTCTCAATGTATGGACAACAGTCCCAGTATATGGACAACAGTTCCAATGTATGGGCTACAGTCCCAATGTATGGCCAACAGTCCCAATGTATGGGCTACAGTCCCAATGTATGGCCAACAGTCCCAATGTATGGGCTACAGTCCCAATATATGGACAACAGTTCCAATGTATGGCTACAGTCCCAATGTATGGCCAACAGTCCCAATATAGATGTATGGCCAACAGTCCCAAAATAGATGTATGGGCTACAGTCTCAATGTATGGGCTACAGTCCCAATGTATGGACAACAGTCCCAGTATATGGACAACAGTTCCAATGTATGGGCTACAGTCCCAATGTATGGGCTACAGTCCCAATGTATGGGCTACAGTCCTCAATGTATGGACAACAGTCCCCAGTATATGGACAACAGTCCCAATGTATGGACAACAGTCCCAGTATATGGACAACAGTTCCAATGTATGGGCTACAGTCCCAATGTATGGGCTACAGTCCCAATGTATGGGCTACAGTCTCAATGTATGGGCTACAGTTCCAATGTATGGACAACAGTTCCAATGTTTGGGCTACAGTCCCAATGTATGGGCTACAGTCCCAATATAGATGTATGGGCTACAGTCCCTATGTATGGGCTACAGTCCCAATGTATGGGCTACAGTCCCAATGTATGGGCTACAGTCCCAATGTATGGGCTACAGTCCCAATGTATGGCTACAGTCCCAATGTATGGGCTACAGTCTCCAATATAGATATATGGGCTACAGTCCCAATATAGAAGTATGAGCTACAGTCCCCAATATAGATGTATGGGCTACAGTCCCAATGTATGGGGCTACAGTCCCAATGTATGGCTACAGTCCCAATATAGATGTATGGGCTACAGTCCCAATGTATGGCTACAGTCCCAATATAGATGTATGGGCTACAGTCCCAATGTATGGCTACAGTCCCAATGTATGGGGCTACAGTCCCAATATAGATGTATGGGCTACAGTCCCAATGTATGGGGCTACAGTCCCAATGTATGGGCTACAGTCCCAATATAGATGAATGGGCTACAGTCCAATGTATGTGCTACAGTCCCAATGTATGGGCTACAGTCCCAATGTATGGGGCTACAGTCCCAATGTATGGGCTACAGTCCCAATATAGATATATGGGCTACAGTCCCAATATAGATGTATGAGCTACAGTCCCAATATAGATGTATGGGCTACAGTGCCCAATGTATGGGCTACAGTCCCAATATAGATGTATGGGCTACAGTCCCAATGTATGGGCTACAGTCCCAATGTATGGGCTACAGTCCCAATATAGATGTATGGGCAACAGTCCCAATGT
The DNA here is from genome assembly GCA_030710605.1 of Cordylochernes scorpioides. Classification (NCBI taxonomy): domain Eukaryota; kingdom Metazoa; phylum Arthropoda; class Arachnida; order Pseudoscorpiones; family Chernetidae; genus Cordylochernes; species Cordylochernes scorpioides. Next base: position 90,028,271 of record CP092873.1, on the reverse strand, counting down.
ATGGCCAACAGTCCCAAAATAGATGTATGGGCTACAGTCTCAATGTATGGGCTACAGTCCCAATGTATGGACAACAGTCCCAGTATATGGACAACAGTTCCAATGTATGGGCTACAGTCCCAATGTATGGGCTACAGTCCAATGTATGGGCTACAGTCTCAATGTATGGACAACAGTCCCAGTATATGGACAACAGTTCCAATGTATGGGCTACAGTCCCAATGTATGGCCAACAGTCCCAATGTATGGGCTACAGTCCCAATATATGGACAACAGTTCCAATGTATGGGCTATAGTCCCAATGTATGGCCAACAGTCCCAATATAGATGTATGGCCAACAGTCCCAAAATAGATGTATGGGGCTACAGTCTCAATGTATGGGCTACAGTCCCAATGTATGGACAACAGTCCCAGTATATGGACAACAGTCCCAATGTATGGGCTACAGTCTCAATGTATGGACAACAGTCCCAGTATATGGACAACAGTCCCAATGTATGGACAACAGTCCCAGTATATGGACAACAGTTCAATGTATGGGCTACAGTCCCAATGTATGGGGCTACAGTCCCAATGTATGGGCTACAGTCTCAATGTATGGGCTACAGTCCCAATGTATGGACAACAGTCCCAGTAATATGGACAACAGTTCCAATGTATGGGCTACAGTCCCAATGTATGGGCTACAGTCCCAATGTATGGGCTACAGTCTCAATTGTATGGGCTACAGTCCCAATGTATGGGCTACAGTCCCAATGTATGGACAACAGTCCCAATATATGGGCTACAGTCCCAATGTATGGCCAACAGTCCCAATATAGATGTATGGCAACAGTCCCAATGTATGGGCTACAGTCCCAATGTATGGGCTACAGTCCCAATGTATGGGCTACAGTCTCAATGTATGGGCTACAGTCCCAATGTATGGGCTACAGTCCCAATGTATGGACAACAGTCCCAATATATGGGGCTACAGTCCCAATGTATGGCCAACAGTCCCAAAATAGATGTATGGGCTACAGTCTCAATGTATGGGCTACAGTCCCAATGTATGGACAACAGTCCCAGTATATGGACAACAGTTCCAATGTATGGGCTACAGGTCCCAATGTATGGGCTACAGTCCCAATGTATGGGCTACAGTCTCAATGTATGGACAACAGTCCCAGTATATGGACAACAGTTCCAATGTATGGGCTACAGTCCCAATGTATGGCAACAGTCCCAAAATAGATGTATGGGGCTACAGTCTCAATGTATGGGCTACAGTCCCCAATGTATGGACAACAGTCCCAGTAATGGACAACTAGTTCCCAATGTATGGGCTACAGTCCCAATGTAATGGGCTACAGTCCCAATGTATGGGCTACAGTCCCCAATGTATGGCCAACAGTCCCAATATAGATGTATGGGCAACAGTCCCCAATGTATGGCCAACAGTCCCCAAAATAGATGTATGGGCTACAGTCCCAAAATAGATTGTATTGGGCTACATTCCCAATGTATGGACAACAGTTACAATACATGGGCTACAGTCCCAATGTATGGACAACAGTTCCAATGTATGGGCTACAGTCTCAATGTATGGGGCTACAGTCCCAATGATGGACAACAGTTACAATACATGGGCTACAGTCCCAATGTATGGGCAACAGTCCCAATGTTATGGCCAACAGTCCCAAAATAGATGTATGGGCAACAGTCCCAAAATAGATGTATGGGCTACAGTCCCAATGTATGGGCCAACAGTCCCAATGTATGGCCAACAGTCCCAAAATAGATGTATGGGCTACAGTCCCAATATAGATGTATGGCCAACAGTCCCAAAATAGATGTATGGGCTTCAGTCCCAATGTATGGGCAACAGTCCCAAAATAGATGTATGGGCTACAGTCACAATGTATAGGCTACAGGTCCAATGTATGTGCTACAGTCCCAATGTATGGGCTACAGTCCCAATATAGATGTTGTGGGCTACAGTTCCAATGTATGGGCTACAGTTCCAATATAGATGTAGTGGGCTACAGTCCCAATATAGATGTATGGGCTACAGTCCCAATGTATGGGCAACAGTCCAATATAGATGTATGGGCTACAGTCCCAATATAGATGTATGGGCTACAGTCCAATGTATGGGCTACAGTCCCAATGTATGGGGCTACAGTCCCAATGTATGGGCTACAGTCCCAATGTATGGGCTACAGAGTCCCAATATAGATGTTATGGGCTACTGTCCCAATGTATGGGCTACAGTCCCAATATATATGTATGGACAACAGTTCCAATGTATGGGCTACAGTCCCAATATAGAAGTATGGACAACAGTTCCAATGTATGGGCTACAGTCCAATATAGATGTATGGACAACAGTTCCAATGTATGGGCTACAGTCCCAATATAGATGTATGGACAACAGTTCCAATGTATGGGCTACAGTCCCAATATAGATGTATGGGCTACTGTCCCAATGTATGGGCTACAGTCCCAATATAGATGTATGGACAACAGTTCCAATGTATGGGCTACAGTCCCAATATAGATTATGGGCTACTGTCCCAATGTATGGGCTACAGTCCCAATATAGATGTATGGACAACAGTTCCAATGTATGGCTACAGTCCCAATATAGATGTATGGACAACAGTTCCAATGTATGGACTACAGTCCCAATATAGATGTATGGACAACAGTTCCAATGTATGGGCTACAGTCCCAATATAGATGTATGGGCTACTGTCCCAATGTATGGGGCTACAGTCCCAATATAGATGTATGGACAACAGTTCCAATGTATGGGCTACAGTCCCAAATAGATGTTATGGACAACAGTTCCAATGTATGGGCTCAGTCCCAATATAGATTGTATGGACAACAGTTCCAATGTATGGGCTACAGTCCCAATATAGATGTATGGGCTACTGTCCCAATGTATGGGCTACAGTCCCAATATATATGTATGGACAACAGTCCAATGTATGGGCTACAGTCCCCAATATAGATTTATGGACAACAGTTCCAATGTATGGGCTACAGTCCCAATATAGATGTATGGACAACAGTTCCAATGTATGGGCTACAGTCCCAATATAGATGTATGGACCAACAGTTCCAATGTATGGGCTACAGTCCCAATATAGATGTATGGGCTACTGTCCCAATGTATGGGCTACAGTCCCAATAAAGATGTATGGACAACAGTTCCAATGTATGGACTACAGTCCCAATATTAGATGTATGACAAACAGTTCCAATGTATGGGCTACAGTCCCAAAATAGATTGTATGGGCTACTGTCCCAATGTATGGGCTACAGTCCCAATATAGATGTATGGACAACAGTTCCAATGTATGGGCTACAGTCCCATATAGATGTATGGACAACAGTTCCAATGTATGGGCTACAGTCCCAATATAGATGTATGGACAACAGTTCCAATGTATGGGCTACAGTCCCAATATAGATATATGGCTACTGTTCCCAATGTATGGGCTACAGTCCCAATATATATGTATGGGACAACAGTTCCAATGTATGGCTACAGTCCCAATATAGATGTATGGACAACAGTTCCAATGTATGGTCTACAGTCCCAATATAGATTATGACAACAGTTCCAATGTATGGGCTACAGTCCCCAATATAGATGTATGGACAACAGTTCCAATGTATGGGCTACAGTCCCAATAGAGATTGTATGGACCAACAGTTCCAATGTATGGGCTACAGTCCCAATATAGATGTATGGACAACAGTTCCAATGTATGGGCTACAGTCCCAATATAGATGAAGGACAACAGTTCCAATGTATGGCTACATCCCAATATAGATGTATGGACAACAGTTCCAATGTATGGCTACAGTCCCAATATAGATGTATGGACAAACAGTTCCAATGTATGGGCTACAGTCCCAATATAGATGTATGGGCTACTGTCCCAATTATGGGCTACAGTCCCAATATAGATGTATGGACAACAGTTCCAATGTATGGGCTACAGTCCCAATATAGATGTATGGACAACAGTTCCAATGTATGGCTACAGTCCCAATATAGATGTATGGACAACAGTTTCCAATGTATGGGCTACAGTCCCAATATAGATGTATGGGCTACTGTCCCAATGTATGGGCTACAGTCCCAATATAGATGTATGGACAACAGTTCCAATGTATGGCTACAGTCCCAATATAGATTATGGGCTACTGTCCCAATGTATGGGCTACAGTCCCAATATAGATGTATGGACAACATTCCAATGTATGGGCTACAGTCCCCAATATAGATGTAATGGACAACAGTTCCAATTGTATGGACTACAGTCCCCAATAAGATGTATGGACAACAGTTCCAATGTATGGGGCTACAGTCCCAATATAGATATATGGGGCTACTGTCCCAATGTATGGGCTACAGTCCCAATATATATGTATGGACAACAGTTCCAATGTATGGGCTACAGTCCCAATATAGATGTATGGGACAACAGTTCCAATGTATGGGCTACAGTCCCAATATAGATGTATGGGACAACAGTTCCAATGTATGGGCTACAGTCCCAATATAGATGTATGGGCTACTGTCCCAATGTATGGTGGCTACAGTCCCAATATATATGTAGGTGGACAACAGTTCCAATGTATGGGCTACAGTCCCAATATAGATGTATGGACAACAGTTCCAATGTATGGGCTACAGGTCCCAATATAGATGTAATGGACAACAGTTCCAATGTATGGGCTACAGTCCCAATATAGATGTATGGACAACAGTTCCAATGTATGGGCTACAGTCCCAATATAGATGTATGGGCTACTGTCCCAATGTATGGGCTACAGTCCCATATAAGATGTATGGACAACAGTTCCAATGTATGGACTACAGTCCCCAAATAGATGTATGGACAACAGTTCCAATGTATGGCTACAGTCCCAATAAGATGTATGGGCTACTGTCCCAATGTATGGGCTACAGTCCCAATATAGATGTATGGACAACAGTTCCAATGATGGGCTACAGTCCCAAATAGATTATGGACAACAGTTCCAATGTATGGGCTACAGTCCCAATATAGATGTATGGACAACAGTTCCAATGTATGGGCTACAGTCCCAATATAATATATGGGCTACTGTCCAATGTATGGGCTCAGCTACAGTCCCAATATATATGTATGGACAACAGTTCCAATGTATGGGCTACAGTCCCAATATAGATGTATGGACAAAGTTCCAATCAGTCCCAATATAGATGTATGGACAACAGTTTCCAATGTATGGCTACAGTCCCAATATAGATGTATGGACAACCAGTTCCAATGTATGGGGCTACAGTCCCCAATATAGATGTAGTGGACAACAGTTCCAATGTATGGGCTACAGTCCCAATATAGATGTATGGGGCTACTGTCCCAATGTATGGGCTACAGTCCCAATATAGATGTATGGACAACAAGTTCCAAGTGTATGGGCTACAGTCCCAATATAGATGTATGGACAACAGTTCCAATGTATGGGCTACAGTCCCAATATAATGTAAGGGCTACAGTCCCAATGTATGGACAACAGTTCCAATATATGGACAACAACTGAACGTGTCAGAGAGGAGCACACAAGCGGCCGACCTCCATCCCCGGGGCAGGCTAACCCGTTTGGAAGATAAATATCCTTTTACGGCGGCGGTGGCGGCGGAGAGACATGTGCATCGACTTGCAGATTAAGTTCCCCGCTGCACACCGGCGGCGATCACTTAGAGATTACAGCGAGAGGTTGGAAGAAGTCACAATGTCCCTCCAAGCCAAAACTTCGGTACAAACTGCCAACAGAGGAGAGCCGCAGCCTTGGACAGACTAATGTCAAATTACATGCCAGGAATCAATAACGTGTTTGGTTTTTGCCGCAATTGTTTGCCCATTACAAATGCGCATTTTGTAGTTAATAACTTTGTTTACTCGCTCAACAGCGGATTCACATTAATTATTATTCTTTCCTCTTTCCTTTTTTATTACACTGGCTCTAATAGCTACCTTCTGGAGGGAACAAAAACTCTGGGCGTGGAGCGGCGCTCCCAATCCATCGCTGCAGTCTCACTGGAGCAGGCCTGAATATTGCGACAAAGTCTAAACTACTCCACAAAGGTTGAAGATTCACTACAAAGTCTAACACTACTCCACAAAGGTTGAACATTCACTACAAAGTCTAACACTACTCCACACAAGTTGAAGATTCACTACAAAGTCTAACACTACTCCACAAAGGTTGAAGATTCACTACAAAGTCTAACACTACTCCACAAAGGTTGAAGATTCACTACAAAGTCTAACACTACACCCACAAAGTTGAAGATTCACTACAAAGTCTAACACTACTCCACAAAGGTTGAAGATTCACTACAAAGTCCAACACTACTCCACAAAGGTTGAAGATTCACTACAAAGTCTAACACTACTCCACAAAGGTTTAAGATTCACTACAAAGTCTAACACTACTCACAAAGGTTGAAGATTCACTACAAAGTCTAACACTATACTCTACAAAGGTTGAAGATTCACTACAAAGTCTAACACTACTCCACAAAGGTTGAAGATTCCTACAAAGTCTAACACTATACTCTACAAAGGTTGAAGATTCACTACAAAGTCTAACACTACTCCACAAAGGTGAAGATTCACTACAAAGTCTAACACTATACTCTACAAAGGTTGAGATTCACTACAAAGTCTAACACTACTCCACAAAGGTTGAAGATTCACTACAAAGTCTAACACTATACTCTACAAAGGTTGAAGATTCACTACAAAGTCTAACACTACTCCACAAAGTTGAAGATTCACTACAAAGTCTAACACTATACTCTACAAAGGTTGAAGATTCACTACAAAGTCTAACACTACTCCACAAAGGTTGAAGATTCACTACAAAGTCTAACACTAATACTCTACAAAGGTTGAAGATTCACTACAAAGTCTAACACTACTCCACAAAGGTTGAAGATTCACTACAAAGTCTAACACTATACTCTACATAAGGTTGAAGATTCACTACAAAGTCTAACACTACTCCACAAAGGTTGGAAGATTCACTACAAAGTCTAACAGCTATACTCTACAAATGTTGAAGATTCACTACAAAGTCTAACACTACTCCACAAAGGTTGAAGATTCACTACAAAGTCTAACACTATACTCTATAAAGGTTGAAGATTCACTACAAAGTCTAACACTACTCCACAAAGGTTGGAGATTCACTACAAAGTCTAACACTATACTCTATAAAGTGTTGAAGATTCACTACAAAGTCTAACACTACTCCACAAAGGTTGGAGATTCACTACAAAGTCTAACACTATACTCTATAAAGGTTGAAGATTCACTACAAAGTCCTAACACTACTCCACAAAGGTTGGAGATTCACTACAAAGTCTAACACTATACTCTATAAAGGTTGAAGATTCACTACAAAGTCTAACACTACTCCACAAAGGTTGGAGATTCACTACAAAGTCTAACACTATACTCTATAAAGGTTGAAGATTAACTACAAAGTCTTACACTACTCCACAAAGGTTGGAGATTCACTACAAAGTCTAACACTCTAGTCTCCCGGCTCATTCTACATTGCGGGTAAACCATATTAACTTCTAAACGAACTACAAGGCTACAAAAAAAGGCTGCACCACCTTTAAACACTTCAGTAAATTTCATAAAATTTGCATACTTAATAACACCATCAAGGCATGTAAATGAAACCTTAACTAGAATGTAAGAGCCTAAACCTGTGTATTATTAATTTAAGTTTTTTTTCTTCAAGATTATCTTTTATCTGAATAAAGCAAAGGAAGAAAAAATGGAATGATAATTTTTTTAGAAAGTCTATTAAAAAAAGAGAAAGCTTCAGCTACACTGCGGTATACCACATCACGTGATTGCGCGTGCAGTCCATAAAATGTAAGCTTGTAAATAGAACGCCTTGCATAACAACTTCTAATTTGTAATGGATAGAAAATTCGAACAAAGAATTTGTATTAAATTTTGCTACAAAATTGGAAAATCGGCTTCAGAAACTTAGTTGGATCGATAATTAAAGAAGACTTGCAGTTAAAGAAGACACCTTCAAAATTTGTCCCTAAAAATGCTCACAATCCAACAAAATGAGAATCGCGTTGAAGTTGCCAAAAAAAATGCTTGAAATGGTGGAAGAAATCCCTAATTGGAAGGGAAAAGTAATAACTGGAGACGAGACATGGGTTTACGGGTATGACCCGGAAACAAAACGCCAATCCATGGAATGGAAAGGAAAAGATGAACCAAGAACGAAGAAATCCCGACTTTGCAAGTCAAAAAAACAAAGTCTTATTGGTCACGTTCTTTGACATAAAGGGAATTGTGCATTATGAATATCTAGAGGAAGGTCAAACAATCAATAATGAGTCTTATTTAAACATTATGAGACGTGTACGTGAATCAATTCGTCCGAAAAGAAGTAAAATGTGGAGTTCCAAAAATTGGATTATCCATCATGATAATGCACCACCACACACCACTACATCTGTACTGACTTATTTGGCTAAACACGGCATCCAAATACTTCAACAACCTCCCTATTCCCCAAACCTAGCTCCAAATGATTGTTTTCTCTTTCCAAAACTCAAAATGGCTCTAAAAGGAAGGAGATTGACACTAGAGAGTCCATCATAGCGGATTCGAAAAAGGTCTTGAAGAACATCCCGAAAGATGCCTTTTCTAAATGTTTTAAATCATGGAGAAGAGATGGAAATTATGTATAGATGCGGTAGGGGACTATTTTGAAAAATACTAATAATTTTTTTTAATCATTCTATTTTTTCTTTATTTTTGACCAGTCTCATTATTTATTGGACACACCTTGTATAAGCAATTTTCTGATTTTTCAAAAGGCAGAATCATAGGCCTCAGAGGTGGAATTTTAATAGAGAAATTGCTATGAAATTAGGCTGAAATCAAAGTACTGTTGTAAAGATTTGGTCAGAGGAAAGTTCAAGAAAACCTGGCTCAGGTCGTCCTAGAGTAACAACAGAGAGAGGATAGGAAGATTCGAAGGATGGTTGAAGCAGACAGGACTGTACCAATGTATTTCTACATGTGCAGGATGGACCATCTCTGAACGCCATTAATGACCATCTTACTCCGTAGTCCCCGGTCTTTATTCCACTCTTTGCCATACACAGAAGCTCAGCTGGTGTGACGATGGAATTCAAGAATGACATTATGTCATTGGGGCTCATGACGGCAGGATACATTTTGACGTAGGCCCCAAGAAAGATCCCATCAGGACTGTACAAAGGGCACTAGGAAAGTTTGGCAATATGCTCCAACCTGTGCGTCCAAATGGGCGCGGGTTCGAACTTGTTGAACCATGTTTGAACTGTAGTCAAAATTTAATTTTCTAGATTTTAGTATTCTCTTTGAACTGTGGAGTGATAAAATATGAATGTCTAACTGGCGCAAAATTGAAGACTGAGCCATTTTGCAATATAACTTTGAACGCGGTTTGGGTATTGAAGAATGCTTGCAAGAAATGACTCCTGTACTGGGTGTCCACATTGTACTACCATATTTAAGTGGTACCGTGAGTTTCAACGAGGAAAATATGGCATAAGCGACGCGCCAAGGTCAAGACTTCGTCAGTTAATGAGGAAAACATCGCTGACGTCAATAAATTATCAGAGAGTGATCGACATATATCGCCAGCTAGAGGAGAGACATTCCTGCACCAGCAATTCATTCCATTCTGTGCGACCATCTAAAAGTGAGTAAAGTTTGTTCCCTATGGGTTCCCCATTCCTCAACTGATGAGATGTGTGTTATGATGCCAAGAGATGCCCAAAAAAATTTAAAATGGATCATCTCGTTATGTCAATAGCATCAAAACAGGTGATGAAACTTGGCTTTTTGATGTGTCTACTAAAGCCCAGAACCAAGTATGGATCTTTGAAGGTGAAGGCACGCCCACGCAAATCCAGATCCATAAGGAAGAAAATGTTAGCCGTCTTATTTACTGCCAGAGGAGTTGTGAGTCGCGCGGACAGCCACTGCCAAGTGGTACACTGAGGAATAGTTGTTCCACCTATCAAACAGTTACGTCCAAACTCAAAGACTGACGCCTGGACTTTCCTCCATGACTCCAGCTCACCGTTCGAAGGTCTGCGCCGATTATTTGGCACGTACTGGACTGGTATTGTTGGAAAATCCTCCTTTCAGTCCTTGTGACTTTGCCCTCAGGTAAAGAACAAACTGAATTGACGAGACTGCGATGTCGAGTGAGCCCAGAGGAAACGTGGAAGAGTTGGTTAAATGACTGGTTTCGAAGGATGGAGAACTATTGATTGTAGTAAAAATATTCGGAAAGATTTTAAATAATAAAGTCATATTGCAAAAGTTTCCTAGTGTCCTATGTATTGTGACATACAGCAAGAACCCCTGGCTTCATGGCAAGGGGTGGCGTTAGATAAGAAAGTACTTAGTCCTTACTAAAATCACAAACGACTGCTCAGCTGTAGATGTGTTGCAACTTGTTGTGTTACCATTTCTTGAGCAGACTAACAATGCCAACCAAGATAATACAGCCACACGAGCTTTCCTTCAAAATGTTAACATCCTTCCCTGGCCCGCGACCCGATTGAAGCATGTATGGGCCATGATGGGGAGGGAAATTCCACAGCCGACGGCTTCGGCAAGAAATGGGCTTGGTCCAGCGTCCCACAAGAAGCCATAAAAACTGCCTCGCAGTGTAGCTGCTTGTATACGTGCCAAAGGAGGACACACAAAATATTGAGTGGAAAAACATCTCAATAAATTCACATCCCATTTTTTAAAAAATTTAATCAATGATTATCCACCTTACCATTATATAGCTCACAAAATTTCAGAAAATGTACATAAGTATTTCTAGGTGATGCAATTTTTTTTTTTTTGTGGCCAGTGTATATTGGGCACTTATAAAATTGATCTTTTTTTTCCACAAAATCATACAACGGTGAAATCTCTATTGTGTAAATTACCACATACTTAGTTGCTTGTTACATTATGTGAATTTTATAGGGCGCAAATAAGTTTCGTGTTAGCCTTTTGACGTCGGTGAAATCTCTTGCTTGCTCGGGTTTAGACTGACCGCATGGGTGGGAGCAATGATGTGTTGCCATTAACTCATGTTTGCGTGTGTTCAAAAAGTATCGCGACTTTTGTGTTTTTTTCAAAATTATTTATTTATTCATGAATACCTATTTGTCCCCTTCAAAGTAATCCCCATGAGATATTATACACTTGTGCCAACGGTTTTTTCCAATCTTCGAAGCACTTCAAAAAATCATTTAAAAAAAATCTTTTTCAGCTCCTCCTTCGATGCCGTCTTTATCTCGTAAAGCGTAGCGTAACGTCGTCCTTTCATGGGCCTTTTCAGTTTAGGGAACAAGAAAAAGTCACAGGGGGCCAGATCTGGGGAATACGGTGGCTGCGGCTTCATTAGTGTGTTGGTTTTGGCCAAAAAGTCGCGCACAAGCAACGATGTGTGAGCAGGGGCGTTATCGTGGTGCAAAAGCCAATTTTTGTTCTTCCACAAATCCGGGCGTTTCTGGCGGATTGCTTCGCGCAAATTGCGCATAACTTGCAGGTAATATTCCTTATTGACCGTTCTACCCTGTGGCAAGAACTCATGATGCACCACGCCCCTGCAATCGAAGAAAACTGTCAGCAAAACTTTCACATTCGACCGAACTTGGCGCGCTTTTTTCGGTCTTGGTTCGTGCGGCAGCTTCCATTGAGATGATTGAGCTTTGGTTTCCACGTCATAACCATAAACCCACGCTTCGTCACCAGTTATGACCCTCTGGAGCAAATTTGGGTCGTCGCGGACAGAGTCCAACATCTCATTAGCAATGTTCATGCGATGCTGTTTTTGGTCGCAATTGAGCAATTTTGGTACTAATTTCGCGGCGACCCGTCTCATGCCCAAATCATTGATAAAAATCGAATGGCACGAGCCAATCGATATGTTTAGGGTCCTCAGCAACTTCTCTAACGGTGATTCGACGATTGGCCAATATCATTTTCTCCACTTCATTAATTTTTTCGTCTGTTGTTGAAGTGCTCGGGCGTCCGGCACGCTCTTCGTCGTTCACATCTTCTCGGCCTTCTGAGAACATTTTGTACCACCGATAAACGTTGCTTCGGTCCAAGGTAGCTTCTCCGTATGCCACAGTCAACATTCGGAATGCATCCGCGCACTTAATTTCGTTTTTCACACAAAATTTGATACAGGTTCTTTGATCCATTTTTTTTTTAATAGGTAAAAATCGAAGACGATCCAAAACACCTGCAAGCAAAGCAGCTGTCAACAATTAAGTGAACATTCAAAATGGCCGAGCTTGTCGGCATAAGTGAGAGACATGAGTACCAACATAAAGCCACAAAAAGATCGAAATTCGAATATACGTAACCCGCGAAAATTCAAAGAACATCGCGCATATCTCAACCAAAATACTATAAATGTTTGAATACGCATTTAAAGCTTTTTGAAATATTTTTCCCCGATAGATGGCAGTGAACCATCAGGAAGGACTCTAACAGCCCGTTTCCAACTTTGTATATATTTAAAACCCTGTCGAGAAAGGGTGCTGAGCTACAAGTAGCGGATATATCAGCTCTACATTATAATGTAGCATTTTAGAAATGTGTAACTTAGACGCCGACATCTTATCTTTGTGGAGACGTTAACCATCTTTACTTAAAAAAACATTAATAACTTTCATATATTCCACAAATGTTTAAAGCCCTTTATAAATTCCCTTTGATATATTTTGAGAGAGATTTATATATAAATTTAATTATTACACCAACATAAAACTTACAAATACCACACATAAGGAGTGAACATATTTATTATTATTGTAATTCTGGAATATTTCATTCATTCAACACAACATGTTGTCCATCTGTACACGGGAGGGAAACCGAACCAAGAGATTCATATGTTTTCTCTCAAATTTCGTTTTACACATTTTTTCTTCTCTTTGAATCAACGTGCAATACTCGGAGAATCTCCCATACAAATGAGAAAATATATGTTCAATTAGGGATTTTAAAATGTTATTTGAAGTAAAAATGCTATATACTTGTACAAGGTTTACGAAAAAAAATAACACGCTTCAAAAATGTGTATTTAAAATAAACAAATTATTGACAATGGCATATCGAAAACATATTCAGACGCTGTGTGCCCAGATGAACTTGGCGAATTAGTGATTCAATAGCATTCATTCCCCGGTTGAGTGCGGCCACGAGTGACATCAATTGTTTATTGCGGTTTCCGAGGAGATTCGAGAGACAAATTTTGGATTTCTCTGAAGTCAAACCCCGACCGCGCACCGCCGACAGAAAATCTCCATATGGAACAAACGCGGTGTTTTATGGAAACTGTGGACATTCTAGGACTGCAAACTCTAATGACAAATTACATGTTACATTGTTTATACAAGGCTGTACTAGACCCTAGTACAATAGTAGAACGGTCTGGAGATTAAACTGGCGAAACCGCTGGGAGGGTTCACTTCCGATGAGCCATGAACTCCCATTTTAATCAATGCAGTTTATAAGGTTTGTAAAATAGTCTTTAATTATATATAAAGGTAGCTTTAAATTTTGTTTCAATTTTAACCTTCTTTTTAACAGCCGCGTTACATATCCCTACCGCTACGTTACATATCCCTACCGCTACATCATCAGCTAGGTCACATATCCCTACCGCTACGTTACATATCCCTACCGCTACGTTACATATCCCTACCGCTACGTTACATATCCTACCGCTACGTTACATATCCCTACCGCTACGTTACATATCCCTACCGCTACGTTACGTATCCCTACCGCTACATATCCCTACCGCACGTTATGTATCCCTACCGCTACGTTACATATCCCTGCCGTTACGTTACAGATTCCTGCCGCTACACGATCCGCTACGTTACGTATCCCTGCCGTTACGTTACAGATCCCTGCCGCTACACGATCCGCTACGTTACGTATCCCTGCCGCTACACCATCCAATACGTTACATATCCCTGCTGCTACGTTACAGATCCCTGCCGCTACAACCATCAGCTACATTACGTATCCCTGCCTCTATGTTACAGATCCCTGCCCCTACATATCCCTGCCGCTACGTTACGTATGCCTGCCACTACACCATTCGCTACGTTACGTATCCCTGCCGCTACGTTACATATCCCTGCCGCTACGTTACGTATCCCTGCTGCTACACCATCCAATACGTTACATACCCCTGCCTCTACACCATCCGCTACGTTACATACCCTGCCTCTACACCATCCGCTACGTTACATACCCCTGCCTCTACACCATCCGCTACGTTACATACCCCTGCCTCTACACCATCCGCTACGTTACATACCTCTGCCTCTACACCATCCGCTACGTTACATACCCCTGCCTCTACCTCATCCGCTACGTTACATACCCCTGCCTCTACACCATCCGCTACGTTACATACCCCTGCCTCTACACCATCCGCTACGTTACATATCCCTGCCGCTACGTTACATACCCCTGCCTCTACACCATCCGCTACGTTACGTATCCTTTCTTCCTGCACCTAATTAAAAGCGGCAGCGGCCGAAATAAAGGGGACCACGACCTCCATTCTTCCCCCACAACAAAAGACTCACTTCTGGGTTTTCTTCACTTTTCCTGAATTTTATCGAGTCGAGGATCTTAAATGTTTGTCTTAAATTGCTGCAATTTTCTCCCGAGGGCCGGCCCGGGGATTTGGCAGAAACTGGATTGTTTTCTCATCTCCATTAATGGATCCCTAACAAGCCCTTTGTGTCTGTCTGGCTATATATACTCTCTCCCCCCACAATGGGAATTACCTCACCGCCAAGTTCGGGGAACCGGATTCTCCATAACTTCGTGCCAAGAGGATTTTGGTGGAACCTACGTCCGGACGGAGAGTAGACGTTTTAACATCACGTAGCAATAGCCAAGGGGGATCTCCCAACCGCTACATTTCTCTTTTGATAATTCCAGTTAACACGCCTGGCCTCAGTTCTCCGAAAGTGACCAAGTTGAGCCGAACTGACTTTGGGGAAGTGACGGACCGTAGATCTACACGGGATTCTTAAACAGATTCCGGAATAGAGGCTGCATGATGTCACGTCTTGGCTTCACCCACAGAATAATGTGACGATTTGACTTACCTGCGGAAACTTCACTTGATAGCTCTCGGCCTTTCGATCCAGCCACAGACACATTTAGGAAAGTTAAGAGCTGACATGTAAATTTGTGCCGGCGAATCTGACACTTTCCCCGGACGCTCACGAATCCCCAATTTGTCCGTCGTGAGGATCCAATCCCCCAAATTATCCTCAAAGTGGACTTCTGACGTCTATTTACATCTCCGGATTTGCATAGCGCTTCCTCGTGATCCACTTTCTATTTCGGGGAGACATCTTGTTCCCCACCACTTCTGGATGGACAGCTTGGATTCGACGCCAGAGCAAGCAGCTTTCTGGTATCTCAAGAAGGGAAGAATGAACTCATGGAGGCTGAGATGGGCAATGCTTTATAATGGGTCTTTTTACTCTCTTAGAAAGTCAGAGTTTTTGGGATCTTGTTTTAATGGATGTTTTCTGCTTTTCAGAAACTCTTGGAACTTTTTGTTTCTTGCGCGTCTTCATACCTTCGCGTTGCATGGTATTCTGAATCATCTCCGCATTTTTTGGCAATATCTCTGATCGACATGCTTCGGTTTTTACGGATTGTCTCAATGATTTTTGCATGCAGAGCAGGATCACTGGGTCCACTTCCCCATCCAGGCTTTATTTCAAGAGAGGAAGTGTCTCAAAATAGTTCTCTAGAATAATAAAAAAAAACTGATATACGAGACATATTGTCTTTTGCGATCAAAGCGGTTGGACGTTGTGGAATTTAAAGTTATTTGTAAATCACATTTTGACGACTTTCTTTTTGAATCAATTATTGTGAATGGTTGCTAACTCCAAAACAAATCATTCCTTTAACACACTTTAAGCTAAGAACCAGGTTCTCGAACACTGACCACGATAACTTACACGTGATATTCACAGTTAAATGTGGCAGCTATTTTCGTATACAGGCCTTAGTCGGACTTGTCGGTGTACGGGTGTGAGAGCTAGGCATCGTAACGGTCGGCGAGCTCTTAGATTCCGCTCTTTATGTCGTCGGTTGATGGTCATTTTGAACACTTGTGTGCCGGTCACACGTTGTATGGTAGATAACGTCGGTGCTGTGACAGCCGTTCTGACAATAGCTCTGTTCTCCCGTTATGTTGTGTCCCTTGGTCGACCGCTGCCGTCCTGACGTTGCATACTTCCGTTGTTGACCCACTCTTGCCAACATCGTCTAATAGCCGCCTCACTTCGACACACATGTCGCGCGATTAGTCGATTTGACCAACCAGCCTCTTTCAGTCCCCAATAACACGAGCTCTTTCAAATTCCGGCATTAAATATATACAAGTATCAGAGTCATCAATCAATTCTTAATTCTGTCACTGTTTGCTTTTGTGAATGGAATAAATACCCAAATATGGCCATTTCTCATAAGCATCGATGGTTCAGTGGTAAAATGCTCGCCTGCCACGCGGGCGGCCCGGGTTCGATTCCCGGCCGATGCATTCTTTTTTTCTACAATTTTTAAAACTCATTTATATATTATACAAGAATGACATCCACGGCGCCAATTTATAATTGTAACGAATAGTATTTGAATAAAAGCATTTAATCGGGTAAAACCCGGGCGTTGCCCGGGTCATTCGGCTAGTATGTTCATAATGAGCACGAATCTTTCGGCAAGGTACAGTATAAATGGGAAGGTATTTCTGCAAAAAAAAAAAAAAAGTAAACGGAATTTTTAAAAATCAGTTTGTGCCACGCCGAATATTGAGTCTAGAATGCTGGATGGGAAGTTCAGACGCTCTTGCTTTGCATAAATCGGCCACCAAATTTTCAAATTGCAATCATCTGCATGTTTGGTAGAAACGTCTTGGTATAGCATTTTCATATAAATCGGGCAACTCTTTCTTGGTGCGTCGACTTTTTGTTGTTATAGAATGTAAATTAAAATAAATAAGTTGTCATAACAAACTGAAGTACTTTAAGAACTAAATTCACAATGTGTCGTAAAATGTGGTCTCGAGGATGATGCTTACAAGGAGTTGGAATCCCTCACGTCAAACATTGAGTTTTCAGAATACATACGATCCCTTAAGACGTTTTATTTAATAGAGTTGGGGATTGCTCAAATTAAAAAAAAAAGTTGTTTTAGTCAAAGGTTAAAAATTATTGTAGTTGAATGCGTTTTTATAGTAAAGTTTGAAACGTAATTATTAAAATAATTAACATTACTAAAAGTCTACAATTGGACTTTCAAAATGTCGCCAAGACAACTTAGTATCGGTAAAGTCTGAATAGATCTCACTAGTAAAACCAATATTATTTTATAATTAATATTCCGATAGACAATACTAGAAATAAATCAAAGCAGACCGTTGTCGCGCCAGAGGTTGGATTGATTGTGTCCACGTTGAATGTTGTATAAATGACTTTATAGATAGAATGGGGTTTATTTTAAGCCTCAAAAACTTTCCTCCAGCAAAACCTCCGTTGCTTATAATACTTGTGGCCGGCTTTGGACAAATCTACCTTCACTTTCCACCGCTCGGCAATCTTGGACAAGTAGGACAGAGGACCAGCGCTAACAAGGCAGTGTACCTCGGCCATTAGCACTTGCTGCCCAAGGTCAACAAGATCCCTGTGTGGGTCACGTCCGTAATCACAGCCTGTCAGCGACACCGAAGGTTTCGCCTGGGGCGAGAGGCCTATTGTCCATTTTGAAGACGCCGTGGAAGCGCCGGCAGGTGTCAGGGCAGAACAAAGATCGTCAGCGAGAATGATCCCGTAAAGTTGGTCAATAAGTGCACGCGACAAGTGGAACAGCCACAATGCAATGATCCGGGGCAGATACCGCTGAGCCATTTAATCACACACCGCGAAGTGGCCACAATGAATACCTTTGTTGCCCTTTCTTTCTCCGCGGCTTCCCACGTCCCTCATATATAGTTCCGTAATTAAATCCCTTAGTTCCATTTGCTTGCCGAATATTCCGCCGAGAAAAGGGCGGATCCAATTAGTTTGCCAATGTTTAAATAGCAACTTTTTTAGTGACTCATTACGTCAGAAAGTACAGAACCTCCCATTGCTTACCTTGGCTTTAATTGGCTGTTTGGGACTGTCTCCGACGTTGGGGCAATTGTGAGAGCATGTTGTTGCTCGGGACGAAATGTGGAAGGCCGGTCTCTCCTTGAACATTGTTTTCCCACTTTTTCTTGGCATCCTCCAAATGATCTAATCGAATGGCTTATCGCCAGTTCCCAGAGCAGATCCCGGATTCGCCAAGTTCACTTGCCATGTTCTCCGATGATAGGACATGTTCCATTTAAAAATAACCTCCCCAGCAGCCTACTGACACGAGGAGGACAAAGGCATTGTTGGCATTTCCCCGTGTTTTGCCGCTGAAACAATTAGCGCATTGTTCTGGCGTGCCATTATTGGTCCTTTAGAGACAACAATGTCCCAGCGGTTGCGTGGGATGACAACCGAAGTGGCTGCTAAACACTTTGCCAATGACAGCACAGCTTTACAAGGTCTTACTCCCGACATGGCCAGAGGGGCGTCATCTTGGAATGTCGTCGTTCCATACCTTAACATCTCTCACTCTGTGCTTGTTAAGGAGATCCCTGACCGACCGTAGGCGCCTGTTATTCCTTATTGTTGTGATACTTAAATAAATTCTCAAGTCAATAAATATCAAGATATTGTTTGTTATTGAGACCGAGGTCGAATAGTTGCAGCAATCTTGGCCCGTTCCAGCAGCACTTCAAGGCGCTAAGTGGAATCCGCGTGGTCCCGCCGCGTCGCAAAGTAAGAAAATGGCCAATTAATGGCACACGTGGCACTCTGGCATACGCCACGTCGTACTTATTCCAGAATCTCTTTGGTCCTCAGTGAAAATTTGTATTCAGAATTGTTTACATTTTTGCTAAAGCCGTCGCGTATAGGTCGCGCTTGAAAAAAAAAATTCTGCATTTGACAAGTTTGAGCTATCACACGGCGCTGTGAGCTGCCGAACCTAAAAGACCACAAGAAATGAGGACTCCCATAAGATCAATCAAAGCCCAGTTTCGTTGTCTGGCGTCCAAATAAGGCGACCTCGTTACAGACTCCTGACCAGACAAGGTTTGAAATGAACTGCGCTTCCTGCTCCCCAGGTTATGAAGTTGTACTTCTTAAGATCATTTCTTCCATAGCGGCGACAAATCTATGTCGAGATGTACAGTAGCTATGTCCGTTGTGTTATCTCTCACTGCACAGCTTTCAATTTGAAGAACGAGTTTTCAAGACCAAACACAAAAGGAATTTAAAATTAATGTCTCCGCTGGTTTAACATTTCCTTGGCCTGCCCGTTTATGGGACCATCTGGAACGTAAACCAATATCTATCACTCCATCTGCAAAATATTTCGACAAATGTTCCCCAATCTCTCTAGAGTAAATTGTATCACTGCGATATTACTTAGCGACAAAGAGGTCAACCGCTCGCTTCCAACATTGGGCGTTATTATATATGTTATCACGTGTTTGTAGAATCTTGAGATAATGCCTCCGCAATAACGTAATTGGCTGGTTTCCTGAATATGCTTCAATCAACTCTGAAGAATGAACAAAGCTGTAGCAGAGAATGAATTCGATTGAAAATAGCCAGCTCACACTGGCTTGGGAAACGTTCTGAGTGTGTGTGGAGTTTTTGAAAACTTCATAGAGTCGTCCCTACACCACACTCTACATTCAATATCCGACATTTAAGATGATATGCAGCAGCACAATGGCGGCTAATTGGCCCGTTATGTTTCCGGGGGTATCACCCACTTCCTCCTCACGAACCCACCACGTATTGTTCGGCCGGCGCGCCATTATCTCCACCGCAGCACGCCAGAACTACCTCGGCCCATTCCGACATCGCCGTAGCACGCCAGAACTACCTCGGCCCATTCCAACATCGCCGTAGCACGCCAGAACTACCTCGGTCCATTCCAACATCGCCGTAGCATGCCAGAACTACCTCGGCCCATTCCAACATCGCCGTAGCACGCCAGAACTACCTTGGCCCATTCCAACATCGCCGTAGCACGCCAGAACTACCTCGGCCCATTCCAACATGGCCGTAGCATGCCAGAACTACCTCGGCCCATTCCAACATCGCCGTAGCACGCCAGAACTACCTCGGTCCATTCCAACATCGCCGTAGCATGCCAGAACTACCTCGGCCCATCCAACATCGCCGTAGCACGTCAGAACTACCTCGGTCCATTCCAACATCGCCGTAGCACGCCAGAACTACCTCGGCCCATTCAAACATCGCCGTAGCACGCCAGAACTACCTCGGCCCATTCCAACATCGCCGTAGCACGCCAGAACTACCTTGGCCCATTCCGACATCGCCACAGAACTACCTCGGTCCACTCAAACATCGCCGTAGCACGCCAGAACTACTTCGGCCCATTCCAACACCGCCACAGAACTACCTCGGTCCATTCAAACATCGCCGTAGCACGCCAGAACTACTTCGGCCAATTCCGACATCGCCACAGAACTACCTCGGTCCATTCAAACATCGCCGTAGCACGCCAGAACTACCTTGGCCCATTCCGACATCGCTATAGAACTACCTCGGTCCATTCCAACCTCGCTGCAGAATTACTTCGGCTCTTTCCAACATCGCTGCAGAATTACCTTGGCCCATTCCGACATCGCTGAAAAACAACAGATCTACTTCGATTCAAACCAACATCGCCACAGCCTGCCAGAACTACCCTGTCCCATTCCAATATCGCCGCCGAACTATTAGGATTATTCCAACATCGCCGTTCTGTGCGTGGTAAGGAAAGGGCTATTATGGCTATAAATGTTTTAAAACTTCCCACAATACCACAGGAAGGTGACGGAGGGGAAAGTGATCCTCAACGAGTGATTTCGGTCAAAAGCCTCAAATATTGAACCGCCCCACATTCTTGTCACTCTTCCAGCGGCTGTCAATCAACGCGGGAGTCGCGACAACCTCACGCTGTCGGCGAGCGTGATGGGAATTGTAGCGGAGGGATCCTTCTACCTCCGGAGTGTGTGGATACTTCCTGTTGTCGGTGTAGAGTCCTCGGACCAACCGGAAGGTTTATAGAACTGCAGCTTTCACACTGTATCTATACCTCCCACACGGCTAACATACACGCGGTATATAAGAATGGCTGGAGAGATATACCCACACGGCTAACATACACGTGGTATATAAGAATGGCTGGAGAGCTATACCCCCACACGGCTAACATACACGTGGTATATAAGAATGGCTGGAGAGATATACCCCCACACGGCTAACATACACGTGGTATATAAGAATGGCTGGAGAGATATACCCCCACACGGCTAACATACACGTGGTATATAAGAATGGCTGGAGAGCTATAACCACACACGGCTAACATACACGTGGTATATAAGAATGGCTGGAGAGATATACCCCCACACGGCTAACATACACGCGGTATATAAGAATGGCTGGAGAGATATACCCACACACGGCTAACATACACGCGGTATATAAGAATGGCTGGAGAGATATACCCACACACCTCTAACATACACGCGGTATATAAGAATGGCTGGAGAGATATACCCACACACGGCTAACATACACGTGGTATATAAGAATGGCTGGAGGGCTATACCCACACACGGCTAACATACACGTGGTATATAAGAATGGTTGGAGAGCTATACCCCCACACGGCTAACATACACGCGGTATATAAGAATGGCTGGAGAGATATACCCCCACACGGCTAACATACACGCGGTATATAAGAATGGCTGGAGGGCTATACCCCCACACGGCTAACATACACGCGGTATATAAGAATGGTTGGAGAGCTATACCCCCACACGGCTAACATACACGCGGTATATAAGAATGGCTGGAGAGATATACCCCCACACGGCTAACATACACGCGGTATATAAGAATGGCTGGAGAGATATACCCCCACACGGCTAACATACACGCGGTATATAAGAATGGCTGGAGAGATATACCCCCACACGGCTAACATACACGCGGTATATAAGAATGGCTGGAGGGCTATACCCCCACACGGCTAACATACACGCGGTATATAAGAATGGCTGGAGAGATATACCCCCACACGGCTAACATACACGCGGTATATAAGAATGGCTGGAGAATATACCCCCACACGGCTAACATACACGCGGTATATAAGAATGGCTGGAGAGATATACCCCCACACGGCTAACATACATGCGGTATATAAGAATGGCTGGAGAGATATACCCACACACCGCTAACATACACGCGGTATATAAGAATGGCTGGAGAGATATACCCACACACCGCTAACATACACGCGGTATATAAGAATGGCTGGAGAGATATACCCCCACACGGCTAACATACACGCGGTATATAAGAATGGCTGGAGAGATATACCCACACACGGCTAACATACACGCGGTATATAAGAATGGCTGGAGAGATATACCCACACACGGCTAACATACACGCGGTATATAAGAATGGCTGGAGAGATATACCCCCACACGGCTAACATACACGCGGTATATAAGAATGGCTGGAGGGCTATACCCCCACACGGCTAACATACACGCGGTATATAAGAATGGCTGGAGAGATATACCCACACACGGCTAACATACACGCGGTATATAAGAATGGCTGGAGTGATATACCCCCACACGGCTAACATACACGCGGTATATAAGAATGGCTGGAGAGATATACCCCCACACGGCTAACATACACGCGGTATATAAGAATGGCTGGAGAGATATACCCACACACGGCTAACATACACGCGGTATATAAGAATGGCTGGAGAGATATACCCCCACACGGCTAACATACACGCGGTATATAAGAATGGCTGGAGAGATATACCCACACACGGCTAACATACACGCGGTATATAAGAATGGCTGGAGAGATATACCCACACACGGCTAACATACACGCGGTATATAAGAATGGCTGGAGAGATATACCCACACACGGCTAACATACACGCGGTATATAAGAATGGCTGGAGAGATATACCCCCACACGGCTAACATACACGCGGTATATAAGAATGGCTGGAGAGATATACCCACACACGGCTAACATACACGCGGTATATAAGAATGGCTGGAGAGATATACCCCCACACGGCTAACATACACGCGGTATATAAGAATGGCTGGAGAGATATACCCACACACCTCTAACATACACGCGGTATATAAGAATGGCTTGAGAGATATACCCACACACGGCTAACATACACGCCGTATATAAGAATGGCTGGAGAGATATACCCACACACGGCTAACATAAACGCGGTTTATAAGAATGGCTGGAGAGCTATACCCACACACCTCTAACATACACGCGGTATATAAGAATGGCTGGAGAGCTATACCCACACACGGCTCATATATTAAAACGGTAAAAACCCGAACTTTCAAACCTCACGGTTCTTCCACAGGTCAGCCCACATCGGATTTCCACCTGTAACCGTGAGGATTTAAAGTTCGTAGTTCATAAAAGAGACATTTCTCCTCTGATCTAAACAGTTTTGTTATCTAGGGGGTAATTATTACTTAGGAAATGTTGAAATATTGCGGGAACATTGAGACGGCAGACAAATGAAGCTAGGCAACGTGGCCTCAGCTCCAACAGCCTTCCTCCACCCCGGGTCAACACCTCAACTTGGACCTAATCCCCGAGGTCGAGTTTCATCTTTCTATTTGACCGCTCGTTCTGGGTTAAAAACTTGTGTTCAGGATAAATAAAAGATTTTTCAAACTGAACGCGAGACTGCCGGGCCCGGCCATATATCTCTGGAGCACGATATAAAGACAGTTTGTCTCGCTACCTTCACTAGAAACTCTGAGCGGCTCTACATCAAATGTTCTCTGACTTCCTCGTTGTTTTTCTAGCGTCGAGCAGAGGCAAAAACACGGCGATGTGGCCGCGGCAGGAAAACTGGACGTCGTCGTCGTTTAAAAAACTTCCATTTAATTACGGGACGGCGTCCTCAGAACTTTCACTCGGCCAACCCGAGCTGTGGCCCACGCGCCGCTATGATGTTTTCCGTCTAACATCTTTAGGAAATCTTACATTGCTCCACTCTGTTGAAATTCTGGTCCTTTTTGACCGAGAGGGATAAAATTAATCTTTTGTTGTCAAAATATGGAGCTGAAGGTAAACCCCGTATGTGACAGAGCTGTGGTATTCCAACAATTAGAGGAATGCAGGCCGAGAAGGGGAAGAATTGATAAACCGCCCTAAACCTGTATATACGCCGCCCGATAAAATTTCTTGTTTTTTCCACCCGCTAACCTTCCACTGGCCGCCCAGTGTCCACGTGCACATCACAATCCTAGGCGAATTTATCCTGTTACATGCCTGTTGATGGTCATCAGAAAAAGCAACAATTGTATGGGACATATATTGGAAGGAAACGGATTGATGAAGAACGTTCTGTGGAAGAAAGAATTGGCTGAATGAGAAGCCTGCCCACGTAGATCTGTGTGAGTCGAGATAACAAGGACGTGGTTTTGGAGAAAACTCGCCCAGTAAGAGAAGCGCACCATAGTGGTTGTTACAACAACTTGACAGCCCGACCGCAACATTAAAATAATTGCTTCCCACGTGTCAGGCCTCTAATAAGCCCAAATAGTCACTTAATTAAAAATTAATTACAACTTCGCTATTCATCTAAAATTACACGGAGTGATTACAAGAGATGTGGGGTCAGGCAGCTGTCATGGCTATTTAAACGGACATGTATGCTCGGCACAAATAAGCTAGAGCAACAACAGCTCTTAAGTCTTGCTGATTTTCGTCCGACAACTCCCTGTTCGAAATCCAATTGACTTTGTGAATAAAAGGGCCTCACACATATCGTGAGGGACCTGAACATTTGAACTACGGCCTCCCGACAATTCCAACCGGGGTTCGCAGGTTTGCACACACAGACGGGAAGTTGTCAGCCGACATAACGGCTTTCAGTTTAACGAAGAACAGCCATAAACCGCAGCCGATGTAATTGGGAAGGTAATTGGCAGAGAGACAAGTGGGACGGGCGCGTCGCCGCGGGCCAGTCCTGGTTCTCAGGACGTTGGCCATCGGTAAAACTGCTTCTTCCAGCGGTGGAAAAGATTTAAAAATAATCCAGTTGGCCATTTCTCTCGTGGTTAGATTAACAAACAAAGTGCCGGCCGCTGAGGGAGCCGGCAAAAGGAGTTAGTCATCCTATTTAAGAAACGACCATGGAAAGACAAAAATTTACATCTGCGGGAACAATGGCGCCCTGACAGAACTTTTTTGTCCCGCACTGGCGAGCCGGGTATTGGGAGTGAAAGGTGTGTACGGTGCTATCAGCTCGCCGTGAAACTTGGTGGATTTTACGGCGGATGAGCTACATTTGTGGGTCAAACACAAGGGTCAAAGCTGCGGCATACATTTCCAAAACAAATAACATTCTAACCAACGCGGAAAACCTTCTTCTAATGGATTTCTCCCCTGGGCAATCAAACATTTGGCCATAAGGTCAGTAGTTGGTGGACCTATTTGTTGGGTGAGGCACGTAGGTCGTGTTTAAAACAACAATGTTGGCTGATGCACCCAGGGCCCACGTTTTTATTCAATAAGCCATTGTTGCCGGCTGAATTAATCAGGGGCGAAGGGGGCTTTATTTAGCCGCTGCTGTCCGCGAGGTGTGATTAAAGAGCGCGGCGGGGTTGAATGGCGCCATTCTTCCAGCTGCGCGTGGTGTTGGTTTTTTAAACTTATGGTTTTCTTTTAACCGTCTGCTTTGAAATTGTAATCTGATGGATTGCGCCCGGAAATTTGCCGCTCCAGGAAATCCTGTGTGTGGTTGCCTTCTTTAACGCTAAGTCAGCACCTTCCCCAGCACAATAAGTGACTGTGGTCGCTCATGTCAGCTTTAGGTTCGAATTGAGAAACAAATGTCCGCTATTTATTGCAGAAAATTGAACCTTTTGACATTTTTTGTTTCAGAAGGCAATTCTACTCTGACTGCGATGGAAAAAATCTCGTCATGAGGGTTCGCCACTGATGAACCAGCCCTTTGCGATATTGCCATCGCAGGCACGATTTTTTTTTCTAAAATAAGTGCGAAAGTTTCGTTTTGATTAATTTGATGGCCGATGTGTCTGAATGGAGGATGGGCACGATGGGTAGCGTCGGTGGAGCTAACAAGGATGTCCGAGGCAGGAGCTGTGAAGCGGGGCGGTCGCCCAGGCGGGTAACAAGATCTGACGGCGATAAGGTGGCACAATATTCGGTAAACCACACGGCACAGCGCAGTGACCCCACGACCTCTGAATGTAAACAATTTGTGATTTGGTTAAAGCCCGTGAAACCACAACGGCGTCATTTCTCACGCCTCGTGGTTATTTATGTTTCCTTTTAGCATACATTGTATACAAAACCAAGTTTCTTATATTTGTCTCAACATTTATACTTTTTTTAAGCGTCACAAATCACATGGCAAGTTCTCTACAGTGTGTCTCTGTAAAATATAACATATGGAGGTCGAGTCTGTTGTTTATGGCGGTTGTATAGGCTGACACGTGTCGCCGACGTGTTGGGACACTATTAATGAATCTGTTTTTATGTAAACAGACAATTAGGTATTCATATTTGTTTTAGATGTGAATTTTAACAACAACGAGTTATATTCAAAATGCTCTGGGAAATAAAAGAAAGTAGCTCGGAAAACAGACTATCAACAGAAGGTTCTGCCTGGGACATATGCAAATTGAGAGTAAAGCAAGTTTTGTAAAAATATAAATCTCGATATAGCGTCCAGCCGTTAAAGTGAGGTAAAGACGTCAGATCGCAGCGGACTCCCCTGGTTTATACCCGAGGAATGTCACGTCTGACAAACCTCGATTACCGACGTTAATCCTCCAAGTACTTCGCGCCAATAAAGGAATGACCAAACCAAGATGAAGGCTAAAAGTTACATTTAAAATGTTAAATTTATATGACTTTATGAAGATTTTTCGACATTTGTAAAATAGTCAGGTGAGCTGAAAATGACCCATTTTGCTTCAAGATAACTTGAAGGAATTATTCGCGTTGTTTAGACAAAAAAAAAAAATTGAGATTAGTTTTTCTTTTAAAACAATTTCCCCTACGGCGATAGGAGCGCCTGACTCATCAATGGTCACCCCTTTTAGAGGCTTCACCCATTCAATATCTCATTGTTTTTAATTGTAAAAGTGAAAAGGCGTGAGAATATTTTCAAGTCTTTAGACTCCAAGATATCGCCCGCCCCTGGCTACAATAGCTCATTCGTCGCAGTTGAATTAATCAAAGGCTCGACGTTCTGCAACAAATCTAATCTTTTTCAAGTTTACGACACGATTTTTATTGATTTATTTCGTCTCGGAGATTAAGATCGTGAAGGTTGGCCCGTTCTCAAACAGGAATGTTTGCGCAAGAGCCGCGGCGGCCTGATTTGCATGAGAATCGCTAAGACGGGTGCTATCGCCCCGTGGCACATTGTGGGCAAGGAATACTCTGGCCAAGTGACCTTTGACCTCGCAACAGATATTCTTTTGTTTAAAATTCCGCTGGGATTCTCTCCTCTAAAATATGAGGTCGCTCCCTTTTCTTTTTTGGCTCTGATCTCAATCACGCCCGTTCGAACACAAACAAAACATTGCACGAGGCTAAAATTAATTTGAAATTCATTTGAGACCTAAAAGAGGTGTTTGTAATCAAAAGGTATGTTGTCCCGTACAGCGAGGAAAATATCCTATTCAATCCAAAATATTTTATTTAAAAACAAAAACTAAAAAATCATCGTGGATGTCTAAATGATATGTAATTATATGTAAAAGTCGACATTTAAATAAACTTCCATTGTTTCGGGTACCATGTGCATAATGTTTTACAATTTATATATTTTTATTTAGTTCTTAATGGAAGATTTACGTGAAATAATAAACATGTCAAAAAAGCACCATCGAAGACTTTAGAAAACGCCCAGTACATGCTGCAACATAGTAGTGCAGGAGTTTCAAATTGAAAAAAAATCTAATTTATCTTATAATTAAATATAAACATGTTTATATATATGTTTTTAACTTTTAATTATACATTTTAAATTTATATTTAGACATTTTTCATTTTAATTTAGACACTTTCATTTTTATTTAGACATTTTCAATTTTAATTTAGACATTTATCATTTTAATTTAGACACATGAACTTTTTATAGAAAAGTCCATGTGTCTAAATTAAAAAATGAAAAATGTCTAAATATAAATTAAAATTGTCTAATTAAAAGTTAAAAACCTATAAATTAAATTAACCCAGATTCCCGGAGCCAATTTATATTTGCATTAATAAAATGTGTTTTTAAATATATATAGACATTATTTAAGTTGTATACATTTTCACAAAAAAAAAAACTTGGAGATAATGTAAAAATATAAAACATACATTATTTTAAATTACTAGGTACAAATGTTCAATAATTAAAAAAAAAAAAAAAGATTTGATTTGTACCAGCATATCCTTGCCCGAAAATTCGAATTTACATTTTTATCATAAACTTCTTAATCTCTTTTTCTGTTAAAAGCATATATATAAAAAATTAATTATTTTAAAGTATATATTTACCTTTAAAACTTTTGAAACTTGATAAATATGAATTATTTTTCAAAATTCTAAACACTTGCAGCAGCGAAAAAATTAAAACATAAGAAATATTTAAAGATGATGATAAAAAAATCAATAAATATATTTTAAATAGTTTTTAAAATATATTTATACAAAATAAATTTGCTATTGTGTTACCGTTAAATATTTTTAATAAAAAGGCATAAATTGGATCAAAATATAATTTATGAGAGAAATAAAATATTATAATCATTATGGATCACGCGGCAAATTCTATATTTTTAAAATATATATTCAACAAAAAAAAAAAACAAATTTTAAGATGTTTTTATTTTAATTTATCGCCATCTAATATCTCATTTAGAATTGAATGCTATAACGTATCACAATTTTTAACGATTTACCTCAGCTTAATCTCCATTACTATAAAAGATACAGTTCTTTTTTTTTTTTAATTCTTTATAAAATATATAATTTTACGTATCAAACACCGTAACGCCAAATAGTTAATAATTTAATAATATAAACAAACGTGACAAAATTATAGAATATTTATATTTAATATAAGGTAACAGTTTAATATAAAGTAACACTTTAAGGTAACAGTTTACACATTAATAACATTTTACATTTCAATAACAACTTTTTACACCTTAATAACAACAATTTCAATTTTAATCGATATTTTTGGATTATTTTAACAATTTTACTATGGATATTTTAGTTTTTATCAAAATACTTTATTTTATATATAATTAAAATTGGTCTATTTTAGATATTTCATATCCGTTTTAATCAAGCATTAGAAATAGAGAATTTGAAATTTTATCAAGTTAAGCACTGTTTAATATGGGGTTGAAATTTTCCTATATTCCCGCTTCAAGCTACTTCCCAGCTTAAACTTTCATCTATTTCATACTATTGTTATAAATAGCTTTTCAAGTTGAATCAGGACGTTACACAAGTTAGCAGTTTGGTTTAGGTATTTCTCCATCGCATTTATGACGAAATAAGAATTTTTATTAGTTTTCGAATGGCAATATCAGTTCCTATTACTCAATAAATATTTAAGCACTCGAGGGAAATGATAACTTATGTGATTTTGCATTGAACCTATAAAAATGTATTTTAAAAATCACATTTATGAAAACGGATAACGGTTAAGCATCTTGTATTGGCAATATAGATCAAATTTAACGTCATATCAAATTGTGGTTAAAATTATTTGAGAGAGAAATTTTAAATTCACTAATTTTATTGCTTGATCAAAACGGATATAAAAATATCTAAAATATACCAATTTCATTTTAAATAAAAGTATTTCGATAAAAATTAAAATATATCTATTTTTAAAAATCGAAAATATCGATTAAAAATTAAAGCATTATTTAAGTTAAAAGGTTATTAGTGTAAAATTGTTATTAAAGAGTAAAAATTTGTCTTAAAAGTGCAAAGTCTATATCGTATTTTAAAAAAAAAACATGTTTACTTGAAACTCTTTTTAAATTTTACCCTTTTAAAATGTAAATGAAACTACAGTGGTACCTCGACATACGAGTTTAATTCGTTCCGCAACCTTGCTCGTATCTTGAATTACTCATATCTCGAAGCAAATTTCCCCATACAAAACAATTGAACTACCATTAATCCGTTCCAACCTCCAAAATGTCACCCCAGTTATTTTTGTTACGTGGTTTTGAATAATAAAAACGTATTTATAAATATCAAATATTTATTGCACAAAAACAAAAAAGAGAATGTAAATCCTTGGGCTTTTATTAGATCGGAAAATGTTTTTATGTAATCCTCAGCTGCCTTCATATCTGAACTTACTGCCTCACCATGTCTGACAACGGAGTGAATACCGCTCCTCTTTTTAAAAATCTCAAACCAGCCCCGGCTGGCTTTAAATGACTCTTCCGATGCCTCGTCGATGGAAGTCTGCGGGGTTTGCTTCAGCAAATCTCCGTAGATCGCTCTTGCCTTCTCACAAATGATGGTCTGCGTCAAGGTATCTCCTTGGAGCTGCTTTTCTGTCACCCACACCATCAGCAGTTTCTCCATATTTTCATGAAGGGAGGTTCGCAGCTTGGAAATTATCGTAAGGCCCTTAGCCGGCGTTACACTCTTTATCGACTCCTTCCGTTTAAGCACAGAACATATCATGGACGTACTACGGCCATACTGCCTCGACAAGTCAACAACTCGAACACCTTGCTCATGTTTTTCTATAATTTCAGGTTTTAATTCAATACTCATCATCTTTTTCTTAGCACTTGACTTTTTAAAAACTTTCTTCCGATCCATGGTTATAAAAATAAATGAACTAAAACTGTAAATGTAAACGCAACACAAAACGCGAACACAAAACACAACTTATCACAGCGGAAGCACGCTGCTAACTGATCGTGATGGCGCGACTGCGGGTTACTACCTGTTGTGTTTTAACTTTAAAAGAGCACACAAAAATATAATAAACTTGAATTTGTTAATTCAAGTCTCAAAAAACAAAGCTTTGCATATAGAACAAATAATAAATGAAGAAGAAGAAATAAACATTTTAGGAAAAGCAAAAACAAAACAAAAGTACTGGTCAAAAAGAAACATTTAAAATCACAGATTAATATCTTCAACACTACCGAACCGAACTCGTATCTCGAATTTCGCTCGTAACTAAAAGCAAAAAATCACTTGCTCGTCGGCTCGTATCTCGAAAAACTCGTATGTTGAGGCACTCGTATGTCGAGGTACCACTGTATATGTAGATTTTCTAGAAATATACTTTTATGGCTATTTCAATCGAATAATTATTCTTTTCATTTCAGGCCAATTCTTTAAAAAAATGTATTTTTAAGAATGGAGATATTTTAATTGCGTCATTGTTTTGATTAAATTACTTAATACGTCGATGTTAGAAATTAAACTTTTTCGTCGAACATCATTTAAAAAAAAAGAATATTTCGTTAAAATAGTATATGCTATAGCATTACCAGGTTTTTCACAAATATAAATAATAAAAATATAATATAGAAATATAAGTAAAGTTTAATTGTTTAAATTATTTTTATTCGAATTTTTGAATTGATAAACGATTTAAATGTTTTTACAAACCCTTTTACACATATCACGATTGATGCTTTTCACACATTATTTTCCAATTTTTGAAGTGTATTTGTGTGCAAATTTTTAGAAATCATCCATTAGTTTTATGTCCATTTAAATTTTCAACTAGATATTTTCGTGGAAATTATTGCACCTTCATTAAAAATGTATTAACCATAAAACGATAATTATTTTTTTAATTTACGAGATAGGTTTTCTTTACTACACTTTGTAGTAAAATATTTTTACAAAACTATAAATAACAAATTTGCAAATTAGTAAAATTTTGTCGTTTTATTTTTACCAATAGAAGAAATGTTTTTTTTTTTAAGCGTGAAAAATATTATAAAATTTATTAAATAAACTTACTGCGCGAAAGTTTTTTAGTTTATAAATTATATCGCAAAATTTTCCCTAAATTGAAACATTTAAAACGAATATCGGTTATATTTCAAATAAAATATCGAATTGTATCAATTATATTTCCAAGAAAAAAATCTTGATGCCACACACCTGGACCGTTATTAACCAAAACAGACGACCCGGCGGGCAGTAGTTGGGTTAATAAAACTGTGGACTTCTATTTGTTAAAAACTCTGTGTAATGTTTATTCAAATAAATTAAAAGAGAATTGCCTGGCGTTAAAGGTCATACATTTTTATTGATTAAAATTGATAAGTGTCGGTAGGGTGGTATTCATGCACCAAAACGAGTCCCTCGTTGTTTTAATGCATTTTAACGGGAGAGGTGGCAAAATAATTTCGCGATAAAAACTTTAAAAGTCTCTCGTTTTATATTTATTAAATATTTTATATTCAACCTTTCAAAATGTGATTTTTTCTTCATTTAAATTTATAAATTGGATCCATTATTTCGTGGCTGAGCGCAAAATTGTTTTAATTTTCAGCAAACGATAGAACAGAGCCCAGGTCAAACAAAGCCAAGTTAAAACTGATGTTCATTTTGAACGTAAATTTTAATTTTTACGCCCTGGATCATCGCTTTTATTTGACTTAAGTTTCTCGGCTTTACTCTGTGTTCTTTCTGAATTCGTCGAGCTGTGATAAAGGACATTATTGGGAGCTAGATTGCTCGGTCACCCGGGTTAGGACCATTTCAATCCATCAAGATCCTGTTTGTATCACATCCATACCTTTGTTTAGGACGAAGTTCCGTTGTTTTTTTAGATGCGAGATTAGATTGATCCATTGTTTACATTTTGATCCCATGCTGTGGCAACGCTGACATAACTTGTGTTACATAACACTATCAAAACATCACATCTGGTGATGTGGAAATTCTTCGTTGTAGCGGAATATATTTGGATTGGTTAAAATTGTGGTAGGCACCAAATAAATTATTTCAACGAAGATTTTTTTAATGAGGCTTCAAAATTAAAACAAATGTTTGTGATATATTTAACACTCAAATAATTATTATTAAAATTTCCAAATATTCCAAAAGTTTAAAATAAAGTTTTAAATGCTTGTCACGTGCTGCTATATAACTGTATTCTCCTCTCTAAAGAGATTAAGGTCGATTTGAAAGTTATATATTTAAATAATTATTAATATAAATAAAAATATGTAGATATAATATATATTTTAATAAAGTTTTTAAAGAGATCAATTGTAATATTGTTATTTGTTTTTATTTATTCAAATCTAAACAATGGGCGAGGATGAAGTTTGCTCGTCCCTAACGATGAGGCGTTGCTGAAGACTATTGTTGAGAATTTATTTTCATTTTGTTTCAAATATTTACAACTTCACATAAATTGTAGGGATCAGCTCTTCCGCGCATATCTAAATAAATTGAAACAGAAGAAAATTTGACAATCGATCAAACAACAAAGTTCTGCGATTTTAATCGATAATAAATCAATCTAAAATTCAAAAGCCTCTTCCTAAATTTAGTTTGATAAAAAATATTTGGAAAGTTTAACATGTATCAACCTTCTTGTCAAGAAACAAAGTAAAATCTGGCCCGACGTGTTGTTTCGTTGAAGAAAGAAGGGAGAGAAATCTTTGATTGCGTCAGATAAAAAAATCACCGCCCTAAAATTTAGCAGAAGAAACCGTGTCAACACCTGCAGTGAGAATTTAAAAAATAAAAAAGTCTGGAACGCCGGTTGAAAGATAAAAAGAGTGACAACCGAATGTTCACCTTGTGACAATCCAATTTGACAATTAGCTCTGGGGCCTCGAGGCTGGAGGGTTTTTGCAGCAGACGACGTCGAATCTGGCACAAGAGCGCGCGCAGGGCGGAGGGACCAAGAATGCATCCTCTGTTTGACCAAATTTGAAAATCGCATTCAAAAATAGGCGCTTATTTGGGTCGAAGGCAAACAAAGGAGCCTTTGAGAAGTGATTCAACTTTAAAGAAGGTATATTTGGAATGCTTGAAGCTCTGTCTGTCTGCCTAGGATTAATTCGGTTTTCCCGGCTGGTCTGAGGCCAAATCGCCGCAGTTGTGCTGACTCCGGAGATTTCTAGGGAACTGTGCTTTATATATATTCCGCTTTATGCGTCCATCGGGGCTCAAAATCATTCATTTTGGTTAGCAGCCCCGTAAATAAAGATATTTCCGTTTCTCGGGAACCGTTACAAACATTAATTGTAGGAAACCTTAGCAATAAACTGGCGTGAAATAGCAAATACTAATTTCTACTGAAGTCGCATAGAACTGGTCGCTGGCTGGCCGCGGTTAATAAATGGGCGGTGTGTTTAAAACCTGACCATGGCTGACTTCACTGGACATCCTCTGTCCTGACTGACGTGAGGGCAATGCGAACAACTTCTGTCCTGACTGACGTGACGTGAGGGCAGTGCGGACAACTTCTGTCCTGACCGACGTAAGGGCAATGCGAACAACTTCTGTCCTGACTGACGTGATCTGAGAGCAGTGCGAACAACGTCTGTCCTGACTGACGTGATGTGAGGGCAGTGCGAACAACTTCTGTCCTGACTGACGTGAGGTGAGGGCAGTGCGGACAACTTCTGTCCTGACTGGCGTGAGGGCAATGCGGACAACTTCAGTCCTGACTGACGTGATGTGAGAGCAGTGCGAACAACTTCTGTCCTGACTGACGTGATGTGAGAGCAGTACGAACAACTTCTGTCCTGACTGACGTGAGGGCAATGCGGACAACTTCTGTCCTGACTGACGTGATGTGAGAGCAGTGCGAACAACTTCTGTCCTGACTGACGTGATGTGGAGGCAGTGCGAACAACTTCTGTCCTGACTGACGTGATGTGAGGACAGTGCGAACAATTTCTGTCCTGACTGACGTGATGTGAAGGCAGTGAGGACAACTTCTGTCCTGACTGACGTGATGTGAGAGCAGTGCGAACAACTTCTGTCCTGACTGACGTGATGTGAGGGCAGTGCGAACAACTTCTGTCCTGACTGACGTGATGTGAAGGCAGTAAGGACAACTTCTGTCCTGACTGACGTGAGGGCAATGCGGACAACTTCTGTTGAATTTGAAAAAAAAAATGGGGGGAAGGTCAAGCTTACCCAGATTGAAAATAGAGATTCACGTGTTGTTTTTGCACAAGTTGTGGAAATGCAATTTAGCAAAAATGGCATAAATATATATTTTATTTTGCTTTTCAAAAATGACTGGTCATCAAAATAAAAATTTAAAAAATAGATAAAAAGGGTGATAAAAAATCAAATTGGCCAAAAGGTTAGATATATTCAAAATTAGAATAAACAAGTGATATAAAATAAATATACATACAAACAAATAATGTAGAGAGCAAAATAACTTGGGTTGGAAAGGCAAAATCTTTTTCAAACAAAGTTCACAAATACTTATCTAAGCTCTTCTGTTTATAAAAACAAATCTTGTTTTCAATTCTGTCGATAAATCCGATCATGAGTTCACTCTTGAGATAATTCTTCACTTGAGATAATTATCCGGATTAATTCTTCTGTTCCATAACAGGAAACTATATCGCAACCCACTTAATTGGTGCGCAATTCTATAACGACGCTCTTCTCGTTATCTTCTTTGTTTCTTCAACACGTGGCTACTCATTCCTTCCGAGGCAGGGAGCTCATAGTTCCCCGAGCCTATACACCAGTGCTGCCGGTTGTCCTTTCTTCTTTTTTCTCCCCGTCACCGCGCATAGGTGCTCGCGCATGGGATGGGGGGCGATGTCTTGTTTGTTTACAAATTTTGCTCCTTCCATTCTTTATTCCTTTCCACCCATTAAGAGAAAGAGGCAACAAAATAAAATAAAAATATATATACGTAATAATAATTGGGGAAAATCTATAAAACATACAATTATAAATTATCTATTTTTAACAACTTCTGTCCTGACTGACGTGAGGGCAATGCGGACAACTTCTGTCCTGACTGATGCGAGTTGAGGGCAGTGAGGACAACATCTGTCCTGACTGACGTGAGTTGAGGGCAATGCGGACAACTTCTGTCCTGACTGACGTGAGTTGAGGGCAGTGAGGACAACATCTGTCCTGACTGACGTGAGTTGAGGGCAATGCGGACAACTTCTGTCCTGACTGACGTGAGTTGAGGGCAGTGAGGACAACATCTGTCCTGACTGACGTGAGTTGAGGGCAATGCGGACAACTTCTGTCCTGACTGACGTGAGTTGAGGGCAGTGAGGACAACATCTGTCCTGACTGACGTGAGTTGAGGGCAATGCGGACAACTTCTGTCCTGACTGACGTGAGTTGAGGGCAGTGAGGACAACATCTGTCCTGACTGACGTGAGTTGAGGGCAATGCGGACAACTTCTGTCCTGACTGACGTGAGTTGAGGGCAGTGAGGACAACATCTGTCCTGACTGACGTGAGTTGAGGGCAATGCGGACAACTTCTGTCCTGACTGACGTGAGTTGAGGGCAGTGAGGACAACATCTGTCCTGACTGACGTGAGTTGAGGGCAGTGCGGACAACTTCTGTCCCGACTGACGTGAGTTGAGGGCAGTGAGGACAACTTCTGTCCCGACTGACGTGAGGGCAATGCGGACAACTTCTGTCCTGACTGACGTGAGTTGAGGGCAGTGAGCGAGTCTGGGCGATCTATCTGCACCTAGCGCAGAATCAGACGAAAGACGTGGATTCCGCCACCAGACCTATGATAGCAGCCAATGACATGTGGTGTGCCGCAGGTGACGTGGAGGACATCTCCATGACCGTCAGCCCCCAGTCCCAGTTCGCCCCGCTGGCCGACTGCCTGTGCAAGGTGGTGTACGAGCTCAACGCCAAGGGCCGCGCG
Organism: Cordylochernes scorpioides; assembly: GCA_030710605.1. Classification (NCBI taxonomy): domain Eukaryota; kingdom Metazoa; phylum Arthropoda; class Arachnida; order Pseudoscorpiones; family Chernetidae; genus Cordylochernes; species Cordylochernes scorpioides. The sequence goes on along the minus strand of CP092873.1, from coordinate 89,991,038 downwards.
GCCACCGAGGACGCCATTTGCAGCCGCCTCAAGTCTTCCTTTCCTGAGCTCACGTTCCCGGGCCGAGAGGCCGTGTCCAGGGCGCTGGTCCGCCTCACACGGGACCGCACGCTGCGAGCCGCTTCCACTCGCTCCGCCCGCCGCGAGTACTTTTTGGAGCCCCGGGGTTCTACTCCCCGGGACCGCCCCCTCCTTCTGTCCAATGACGAGGCCCTGGCCCGCCTACACGGCGCTCCCTCCCCGGACTGCCTCCGTCGCAGCCACTCCCTCCGCCTGCTGCGGTCCCGCCTCTCCCCCGACTCCCCGCCCAGCGACACCGAGGAGCCTTACAAGAGTGAGTCATCCCCGGAGCAAGTTCTGGGCCGATTGTGCCGCTTTCTTTACCTCGCTATGTGTACAGTATCAGGGCGAAATCTACATCGGTATGTCTCGATGTGCACTAAAGTTTTATATCTGGCTGAAGAACACCATCAAAAGGTTTAAAACAGTCAGAAGTGTAGATTTGAGGAGGAAGTAGCCGGGCTGGGACGTCAGTAACCTGCGCTGTGGTTGCAGAAGAGAAGAGCCCCTCGGTGTTCTCGCGGTGGTTCGGGCGTCGCTCCAAGCACGGCGGCCAGGAGAAGATGGTGAAGACCAACTCGGCCACGCTGAGTCCGGCGGACTGGTCAGATGCCGCCAGCGAGGTCCGCTCGTGCGCTACGCAGACTCGGGACTCAGAGCCGGACCTCCGCTACAAGGTGAGTCCAGGGGGATCCCAGCGCCACGCCGGAGGAAGGTTTGCTCACACGGAGAATTTTTACTGATTCGAATTTTTGGCCGTGTGGTCTGGAAGTTAACAATCTAGAGGGAAACAAACCATTGAGAACAATTTCATTGTTTGGAATATGTCCACCATTTGAGGAACAAAAGCCAATCCTCTCCTCATTGTAGCGACGCCATTGTTGGTCGCTTGCTGTGACGTCAGCGGGCATTATTTACTCTGTGACAGCACCGAGACTTATCATCATCACCCGGCAGACGAACCTCATTAGGAAAGAAATTATATCGCGGCAGACGGCTGTTCTGTGGGTTTATCTAATCATCATCATCATCATCCCGAGGCTAAATTTAGCTCCTAATTAAGTAGCGCGGGGCCGCCAACAACGTTCTTGTTTATTAAGAAATGAAAGTTTGTTTTATGTGTAAATCCGTGCTTTAATATTTTGTTGCCTTATAATTAATTCTTATTTATTTTTAATATTGCGGAGGGGCTTTATTTTTCTTTCAATATTTTAAAATGATATTCGGAAAGAAAGAAAAGGTTTTTAAATATATCGTCACGTGGAAGACAAACTTCAGGATGACCGAGCAATTTATTTAAGACAAGAACAAGCTATGAATGATAAACAGAAGATAAGGAATGAGGGAAGTTTACAGAGTAAATATCGGAATTGATAATCTGTTATTGAAATTTAAAAAATACTTCGCTACAATATTTTGATTTCTCATCAAAAGAGGTCACCCTTTTCAAATTCTAATTTGTCCGGATGGCCAACAAACTCAGCGATCACATCGGCCAAGTTGTTCGACAACTTCCTTGTTTATCCTCAGCATCCCACGTCCACGCTGTAGGTCCGTAGCCACCTCAGCATCCCACGTCCACGCTGTAGGTCCGTAGCCACCTCTCCATCCCACGTCCACGCTGTAGGTCCGTAGCCACCTCAGCATCCCACGTCCACGCTGTAGGTCCGTAGCCACCGCAACATCCCACGTCCACGCTGTAGGTCCGTAGCCACCTCAGCATCCCACGTCCACGCTGTAGGTCCGTAGCCACCGCAACATCCCACGTCCACGCTGTAGGTCCGTAGCCACCTCAGCATCCCACGTCCACGCTGTAGGTCCGTAGCCACCGCAACATCCCACGTCCACGCTGTAGGTCCGTAGCCACCGCAACATCCCACGTCCACGCTGTAGGTCCGTAGCCACCTCAGCATCCCACGTCCACGCTGTAGGTCCGTAGCCACCGCAACATCCCACGTCCACGCTGTAGGTCCGTAGCCACCGCAACATCCCACGTCCACGCTGTAGGTCCGTAGCCACCTCAGCATCCCACGTCCACGCTGTAGGTCCGTAGCCACCGCAACATCCCACGTCCACGCTGTAGGTCCGTAGCCACCTCAGCATCCCACGTCCACGCTGTAGGTCCGTAGCCACCTCAGCATCCCACGTCCACGCTGTAGGTCCGTAGCCACCTCAGCATCCCACGTCCACGCTGTAGGTCCGTAGCCACCTCAGCATCCCACGTCCACGCTGTAGGTCCGTAGCCACCTCAGCATCCCACGTCCACGCTGTAGGTCCGTAGCCACCTCAGCATCCCACGTCCACGCTGTAGGTCCGTAGCCACCTCAGCATCCCACGTCCACGCTGTAGGTCCGTAGCCACCTCAGCATCCCACGTCCACGCTGTAGGTCCGTAGCCACCTCAGCATTCCACGTCCACACTGTAGGTCCGTAGCCACCTCAGCATCCCACGTCCACGCTGTAGGTCCGTAGCCACCTCTCCATCCCACGTCCACGCTGTAGGTCCGTAGCCACCTCAGAATCCAACGTCCACGCTGTAGGTCCGTAGCCACCTCAGCATCCCACGTCCACGCTGTAGGTCCGTAGCCACCTCAGCATCCCACGTCCACGCTGTAGGTCCGTAGCCACCTCAGCATCCCACGTCCACGCTGTAGGTCCGTAGCCACCTCTCCATCCCACGTCCACGCTGTAGGTCCGTAGCCACCTCTCCATCCCACGTCCACGCTGTAGGTCCGTAGCCACCTCAGAATCCAACGTCCACGCTGTAGGTCCGTAGCCACCTCAGAATCCAACGTCCACGCTGTAGGTCCGTAGCCACCTCAGCATCCCACGTCCACGCCGTAGGTCCGTAGCCACCTCAGCATCCCACGTCCACGCTGTAGGTCTGTAGCCACCTCAGCATCCCACGTCCACGCTGTAGGTCCGTAGCCACCTCAGAATCCAACGTCCACGCTGTAGGTCCGTAGCCACCTCAACATCCCACGTCCACGCTGTAGGTCCGTAGCCACCTCAGCATCCCACGTCCACGCTGTAGGTCCGTAGCCACCTCTCCATCCCACGTCCACGCTGTAGGTCCGTAGCCACCTCTCCATCCCACGTCCACGCTGTAGGTCCGTAGCCACCTCAGAATCCAACGTCCACGCTGTAGGTCCGTAGCCACCTCAGAATCCAACGTCCACGCTGTAGGTCCGTAGCCACCTCAGCATCCCACGTCCACGCCGTAGGTCCGTAGCCACCTCAGCATCCCACGTCCACGCTGTAGGTCCGTAGCCACCTCAGAATCCAACGTCCACGCTGTAGGTCCGTAGTCACCTCAACATCCCACGTCCACGCTGTAGGTCCGTATCCACCTCAGCAATGCCCGGAAGGGGAGAGATCCCCAACAACGACAGTAGACGGAAGCCAAGATCCGCCGCTCCAGTTCCGCGACAAATGAAGAACGAGCAATTAACGCGGCGAACAAACAAAACGACGGCATGGTGGATATAATAAGCCAGACGGGCTGGTACGGCCCGGCAACCTTGTTTTTGTACGTCCCCTCCTGTGGGTCTGTACCACGGCCGTGTACGTTTATTCCTGCACTGCTGTATGTCTGTACCGCGGCCGTGTACGTTTATTCCTGCACTACTGTATGTCTGTACCGCGGCCTTTTACGTCCCCTCCTGCACTACTGTAGGTCTGTACCGCGGCCGTGTACGTCCCCTCCTGCACTGCTGTAGGTCTGTACCGCGGCCGTGTACGTTTATTCCTGCACTGCTGTATGTCTGTACCGCGGCCGTGTACGTTTATTCCTGCACTACTGTAGGTCTGTACCGCGGCCTTTTACGTCCCCTCCTGTACTACTGTATGTCTGTACCGCGGCCGTGTACGTTTATTCCTGCACTACTGTAGGTCTGTACCGCGGCCTTTTACGTCCCTTCCTGTACTACTGTAGGTCTGTACCGCGGCCGTGTACGTTTATTCCTGCACTACTGTAGGTCTGTACCGCGGCCTTTTACGTCCCCTCCTGTACTACTGTATGTCTGTACCGCGGCCGTGTACGTTTATTCCTGCACTGCTGTATGTCTGTACCGCGGCCTTTTACGTCCCCTCCTGCACTACTGTAGGTCTGTACCGCGGCCGTGTACGTCCCCTCCTGCACTACTGTAGGTCTGTACCGCGGCCGTGTACGTTTATTCCTGCACTACTGTAGGTCTGTACCGCGGCCTTTTACGTCCCCTCCTGCACTACTGTAGGTCTGTACCGCGGCCGTGTACGTTTATTCCTGCACTACTGTAGGTCTGTACCGCGGCCGTGTACGTCCCCTCCTGCACTACTGTAGGTCTGTACCGCGGCCTTTTACGTCCCCTCCTGCACTGCTGTATGTCTGTACCGCGGCCGTGTACGTTTATTCCTGCACTACTGTAGGTCTGTACCGCGGCCGTGTACGTTTATTCCTGCACTGCTGTAGGTCTGTACCGCGGCCTTTTACGTCCCCTCCTGCACTACTGTAGGTCTGTACCGCGGCCGTGTACGTTTATTCCTGCACTACTGTAGGCCTGTACCGCGGCCGTGTACGTTTATTCCTGCACTGCTGTAGGTCTGTACCGCGGCCTTTTACGTCCCCTCCTGCACTACTGTAGGTCTGTACCGCGGCCGTGTACGTCCCCTCCTGCACTACTGTAGGTCTGTACCGCGGCCGTGTACGTTTTTTCCTGCACTACTGTAGGTCTGTACCGCGGCCTTTTACGTCCCCTCCTGCACTACTGTAGGTCTGTACCGCGGCCGTGTACGTTTATTCCTGCACTACTGTAGGTCTGTACCGCGGCCGTGTACGTTTATTCCTGCACTACTGTAGGTCTGTACCGCGGCCTTTTACGTCCCCTCCTGCACTACTGTAGGTCTGTACCGCGGCCGTGTACGTTTATTCCTGCACTACTGTAGGTCTGTACCGCGGCCTTTTACGTCCCCTCCTGCACTACTGTAGGTCTGTACCGCGGCCGTGTACGTTTATTCCTGCACTACTGTAGGTCTGTACCGCGGCCGTGTACGTCCCCTCCTGCACTACTGTAGGTCTGTACCGCGGCCGTGTACGTTTATTCCTGCACTACTGTAGGTCTGTACCGCGGCCGTGTACGTCCCCTCCTGCACTACTGTAGGTCTGTACCGCGGCCGTGTACGTTTATTCCTGCACTACTGTAGGCCTGTACCGCGGCCGTGTACGTTTATTCCTGCACTACTGTAGGTCTGTACCGCGGCCTTTTACGTCCCCTCCTGCACTACTGTAGGTCTGTACCGCGGCCGTGTACGTCCCCTCCTGCACTACTGTAGGTCTGTACCGCGGCCTTTTACGTCCCCTCCTGCACTGCTGTCTGTCTGTACCGCGGCCGTGTACGTTTATTCCTGCACTACTGTAGGTCTGTACCGCGGCCGTGTACGTCCCCTCCTGCACTGCTGTATGTCTGTACCGCGGCCGTGTACGTTTATTCCTGCACTACTGTAGGTCTGTACCGCGGCCGTGTACGTCCCCTCCTGCACTGCTGTATGTCTGTACCGCGGCCGTGTACGTTTATTCCTGCACTGCTGTATGTCTGTACCGCGGCCTTTTACGTCCCCTCCTGCACTACTGTAGGTCTGTACCGCGGCCGTGTACGTCCCCTCCTGCACTACTGTAGGTCTGTACCGCGGCCGTGTACGTTTATTCCTGCACTACTGTAGGTCTGTACCGCGGCCGTGTACGTCCCCTCCTGCACTACTGTAGGTCTGTACCGCGGCCGTGTACGTTTATTCCTGCACTACTGTAGGTCTGTACCGCGGCCGTGTACGTCCCCTCCTGCACTACTGTAGGTCTGTACCGCGGCCGTGTACGTTTATTCCTGCACTACTGTAGGTCTGTACCGCGGCCTTTTACGTCCCCTCCTGCACTACTGTAGGTCTGTACCGCGGCCGTGTACGTCCTCTCCTGCAGTACTGTAGGTCTGTACCGCGGACGTGTACGTTTATTCCTGCACTACTGTAGGTCTGTACCGCGGCCGTGTACGTCCTCTCCTGCACTACTGTAGGTCTGTACCGCGGCCGTGTACGTTTATTCCTGCACTACTGTAGGTCTTACCGCGGTGTGTACGTAACCAGTGCTGTGTTGAACGGCGCGTAGATGCACTGTGGAATGCACGGTGAGCCGGCCGGGGCCAAGCTGTGACACAACCAGAATTCGGAGACTATCAGACGAGCGGAGGACATCGCAACCACGTAGTTAACCAACTGGTAACAGTACCTCACGGCAAACAGGTGTTTATCTGCTGTCAATCCGCAGGATGTACATTCCATGATTGCCAGGAGAAAATGGCTCCTTTATCCGAACGGCCAAAAGCAGCAGGTGAGCCCGGGTCAACTTCCTGAACCAAACTTCGAACATAAGTCGATGGTGTGCGGCTGGTGGAATATTGAAGCGACATCCACAGCGCCCATCTGGAGCGGTGGTTTGAAGCACCCGGAATGGCGTTCAGCCACAGAGTGCTCGGACAACGCAAGAAAACCTTGAAGCAATCGAACTGTTGCCCCACCAGACAGTCATGTGTTATTTGTTCCGGTCAATGGCCCACTTCCTTCGCTGCGGCACTTCAGCATCTAGCCTTGAACGGCCATCGCTGCGGGCTCAAACAACTGGCAGAAAGATGCCATTTCGTTACAAAGTTAGGGAGCAAAGTGACCAGAATATTGAAAACCTCCTGTTGCGCCGAGTACACGTCGGCAGCAAGAGACGGCGATGGTCTGGAAGTATCGCAGCCAACTCTGGTCTTACGTTAGGCTTAGCATTTTGAGCCACTTTTTCACCTCAAGCGAGGAGCATAACGAGACAGTTTCAAAACATTCGTTCCATCGCAGTTGGTGGGAAAATTCTATTTTTTAACCCATCAAAAAAAAAAGTCACCAGACGACCTATGCTATCCGGGAGCTGCCGCAATTTGCGCCACCAGGAAGCGGCTGATGGCATCTCGGGACCATTTAGCGGCGCATTACTTTTGTAACAATTGCGGCAGAAACGTCGGCTCCCGAGAGCCATATTTGCATATCTGGGTCTGTCACGTGGCACTTGTGGCCGAACTGCTGAGTGTGCAACAAACCTTTTCAATTTATTTATTTTCGAACAGAAATTGTAGGACTCCGGCAGCTGTGATAAGACGGCCGTGAACCCCACACAATGGACACGTTGTTTGTCGCGGTAATTGTGGGACATCTTATTGTCCCCACTTCCGGCAATGTCCGGCCACCTGATCGATGCCATAATCCTCCATTGTCCAATAACTTCCCACCCGGGCCTCTCTTCCCTCATTATTTATTCCGCGCCAAAATTCCGAATTCAAGGCAGCCGACAAGAGGAAGAAAGAAGAGTTATACGAGCGCTCTCCTGACAGCGCGGGTTGATCCATTCCAACTGTGGGACAGCTTGGACGTTTGGCTGGGAGATTACTCCGCCAGAGTTTATGTTACTTTTAAAAGCTCGGGGCGGTATACCAAAAAAAAACGAATATTTTAAAACTAAAATTACTTCAGCGGAAAAGGTGCAATGCTCCCAACTGAATGTTTTCTAGCAAAAAGTGCGACGAAAAACTCCCCGACAACACTGGCTCAGTCGCGATACTTGTGGACCGTCAATTCATTACTCCAACAATGGCGTCATTGTTGGAGCAACGTGGGTGTGGCCTCCTTTCTTCCTGACCACGGGGATCAATGAAATGTGGCAGAACAGGTCGAGCCGAGTTCTGCCGAGATTTCTATAGATGGACAGAGATTTGATTTTAAAAGTGCTGTGAGGATTCGACCTACAAGTTAGCAAGTTGACTGGCGGAATGTTGAGACCACGGGAGGACGCCGAGAACAGGCGGGATGCTCAGCGCCGCGGGATGGTCAGACCAGGGCGGAGCTTGGCCCTGATTCCCCGCCCCGGGCTGCGGCCCCGATCTGTCCAGCAATTAACCCGCCGTCCCCTTTCTCCCCACTTTTACCTCGGCTGGGATTGTCAACTTTACTGCCAGCACTCTGCTGTCCACCGCGGCACAACCTTGCTGCCAGCACACTGCTGTCCACCGCGGCACAACCTCACTGCTGTCCACCGCGGCACAACCTCATTGCTGTCCACCTAGGCACAACCTCACTGCTGTCCACCGCGGCACAACCTAATTGCTGTCCACCGCGGCACAACCTCACTGCTGTCCACCGCGGCACAACCTCATTGCTGTCCACCGCGGCACAACCTCACTGCTGTCCACCGCGGCACAACCTAATTGCTGTCCACCGCGGCACAACCTCACTGCTGTCCACCGCGGCACAACCTCACTGCTGTCCACCGCGGCACAACCTAATTGCTGTCCACCGCGGCACAACCTCACTGCTGTCCACTGTGGCACAACCTCACTGCTGTCCACCGCGGGCACAACCTCATTGCTGTCCACTGTGGCACAACCTCACTGCTGTCCACCGCGGGCACAACCTCATTGCTGTCCACTGTGGCACAACCTCACTGCTGTCCACCGCGGCACAACCTAATTGCTGTCCACCGCGGCACAACCTTGCTGAAGAAGTCCCAATATTTCTAAGTAAAACCTCTACAACTTCTCTCCCTAGTGAAATCAGGGCGTGATACAGCAACCTATCATTGGAGTCAATTTTCTGTACAGTAGCCTAGATCTGTGTATCCCCAGTACTGTAGCCTAGATCTGCGTATCCACAGTACTGTAGCCTATATCTGCGTATCCACAGTACTGTAGCCTGGTTCTGCGTATCCACAGTACTGTAGCCTAGATCTGCGTATCCACAGTACTGTAGCCTAGATCTGCGTATCCACAGTACTGTAGCCTAGATCTGCGTATCCACAGTACTGTAGCCTATATCTGTATATCCACAGTACTGTAGCCTAGATCTTTGTATCCACAGTACTGTAGCCTGGTTCTGTGTATCCACAGTACTGTAGCCTAGATCTGTGTATCCACAGTACTGTAGCCTAGATCTGCGTATCCACAGTACTGTAGTCTAGATCTGCGTATCCACAGTACTGTAGCCTAGATCTGCGTATTCACAGTACTGTAGCCTAGATCTGTGTATCCACGGTACTGTAGCCTAGATCTTTGTATCCACAGTACTGTAGCTTAGATTTGCGTATCTACGGTACTGTAGCCTAGATCTGCGTATCCACAGTACTGTAGCCTAGATCTGCGTATCCACAGTACTGTAGCCTAGATCTGTGTATCCACGGTACTGTAGCCTAGATCTTTGTATCCACAGTACTGTAGCTTAGATTTGCGTATCTACGGTACTGTAGCCTAGATCTGCGTATCCACAGTACTGTAGCCTAGATCTGCGTATCCACAGTACTGTAGCCTGGTTCTGCGTATCCACAGTACTGTAGCCTAGATCTGTGTATCCACAGTACTGTAGCCTAGATCTGCGTATCCACAGTACTGTAGCCTAGATCTGTGTATCCACAGTACTGTAGCCTAGATCTGTGTATCCACAGTACTGTAGCCTAGATCTTTGTATCCACAGTACTGTAGCTTAGATTTGCGTATCCACGGTACTGTAGCCTAGATCTGCATATTCACAGTACTGTAGCCTGGTTCTGCGTATCCACAGTACTGTAGCCTAGATCTGTGTATCCACAGTACTGTAGCCTAGATCTGCGTATCCACAGTACTGTAGCCTAGATCTTTGTATCCACAGTACTGTAGCCTAGATCTTTGTATCCACAGTACTGTAGCCTAGATCTGCGTATCCACAGTACTGTAGCCTAGATCTTTGTATCCACAGTACTGTAGCCTAGATCTGCGTATCCACAGTACTGTAGCCTAGATTTGCGTATCCACAGTACTGTAGCCTAGATTTGCGTATCCACATTACTTTAGCCTAGATTTGCGTATCCACGGTACTGTAGCCTAGATCTGCGCATCCACAGTACTGTAGCATAGATCTGTGTCTCCACGGTACTGTAGCCTAGATCTGCGTATCCACAGTACTGTAGCCTAGATCTGTGTCTCCACAGTACTGTAGCCTAGATCTGCGTATCCACAGTACTGTAGCCTAGATTTGCGTATCCACGGTACTTTAGCCTAGATATGCGTATCCACAGTACTGTAGCCTAGATCTGCGTATCCACAGTACTGTAGCCTAGATTTGCGTATCCACAGTACTGTAGCCTAAATCTGCGTATCCACAGTACTGTAGCCTAGATATGCGTATCCACGGTACTGTAGCCTAGATCTTTGTATCCACAGTACTGTAGCCTAGATCTGCGTATCCACAGTACTGTAGCCTAGATCTTTGTATCCACAGTACTGTAGCCTAGATCTGCGTATCCACAGTACTGTAGCCTAGATCTGTGTCTCCACAGTACTGTAGCCTAGATCTGCGTATCCACAGTACTGTAGCCTAGATCTGCGTATCCACAGTACTGTAGCCTAGATCTGCGTATCCACAGTACTGTAGCCTAGATCTTAGTATCCACAGTACTGTAGCCTGGTTCTGTGTATCCACAGTACTGTATCCTGGTTCTGCGTATCCACAGTACAGTAGCCTAGATCTGCGTATCCACAGTACTGTAGCCTAGATCTGCGTATCCACAGTACTGTCGCCTAGATCTGCGTATCCACAGTACTGTAGCCTAGATCTTTGTATCCACGGTACTGTAGCCTAGATCTGCGTATCCACAGTACTGTAGCCTAGATCTGCGTATCCACGGTACTGTAGCCTAGATCTGCGTATCCACAGTACTGTAGCCTAGATCTTTGTATCCACGGTACTGTAGCCTAGATCTGCGTATCCACAGTACTGTAGCCTAGATCTGCGTATCCACAGTACAGTAGCCTAGATCTGCGTATCCACATTACTGTAGCCTAGATCTGCGTATCCACAGTACTGTAGCCTAGATCTGCGTATCCACAGTACTGTAGCCTAGATCTGCGTATCCACAGTACTGTAGCCTAGATCTGCGTATCCACAGTACAGTAGCCTAGATCTGCGTATCCACAGTACTGTAGCCTAGATCTGCGTATCCACAGTACTTAGCCTAGATCTGCGTATCCACAGTACAGTAGCCTAGATCTGCGTATCCACAGTACTGTAGCCTAGATCTGCGTATCCACAGTACTGTAGCCTAGATCTGCGTATCCACCGTACTGTAGCCTAGATCTGCGTATCCACAGTACTGTAGCCTAGATCTTTGTATCCACAGTACTGTAGCCTAGAACTGTGTATCCACATTACTGTAGCCTAGATCCACAGTACAGTAGCCTAGATCCACAGTACAGTAGCCTAGATCCACAGTACTGTAGCCTAGATCCACAGTACTGTAGCCTAGATCCACGGTACTGTAGCCTAGATCCACAGTACTGTAGCCTAGATCCACGGTACTGTAGCCTAGATCAACGGTACTGTAGCCTAGATCCACAGTACTGTAGCCTAGATCCACAGTACTGTAGCCTAGATCCATAGTACCGGTGTCACCGATGTCACTCCAGGAACACCAGCCACTCCGCAGTGTCCACGGCTCTAAGAATTGACTTTGAGGCCCGACGACCTCGGAGCTGAGAACTCCTGTCAACCGAGACAATGCCAGCGACAATTTAATATTCCGGGCGGATCACTCGACCTGTTTGTGATTTGTCCCTCTGAGAGCATTGTGTCGCCGGATCCTTATCTGGCAGCATTGTCCGCGGCCAAGGCCGCCCCGGGCGCTGGCTGGGTCAAGTTCGGCCATGTACAGGCTGGGGTGACATGGGAGACATTCCGTGTACTGTGGATTCACAGATCTAGGTTAGAGTTCTTGTGTTTCTCTCTGGTCTTGATCAGCTCCCAGTGGCTTCTCTTTCTTAAGTTCTCATGATTTCATCATAACTTCCCATCCAGTCCAATTCTTCCTACCATTACTTTCCATCCATTTAATCTTCAACAACTTTCTTTATCTCAATCAGTTGTTTCTTTAATTATCTTCAACCAATTCTTCTGTATTTGGCAGATAAACCTTTGTTCCGCCTTCAATCTTCTTGAGACTTCTTTATTCTTGATCCTGTTTTCCCCATTCTCCTCCACGTTTCAAATGTTTCCAGTCCCGGTTGCCGCTACCCCCCTCGGCTGCTCCTATATTCCATTCAAATCTCCCTCCGCCGTCTTTATTCCTTCCGTGTCCCCTTCAGTGGTATATGTTCCAACGCCATCGAACCCTCTCCGAGCTTCTGTCCACATAGCGGCAGTACAACAACAATGGGAACATAAATGGAAACATCCGCAGCGTTCTTGTTGTTGATCTAACAATCGTGTAACAATGGACGGCCGGGCAACAATGGAATGGATCAATAAAACGCCTCACGTGTTGGGGAAAAACATCCCTCGCTGGTTCCATCATTAAAGGGAGGACTTCCCTGCAGCATCTACGTGTTCTAGCCCTGTCAACTTGAGATGGTATGATCCAAAAAATAAAACTGCGTGGCCTCGTAAATTGGGCTGGCATCGTGAATAAAACAGACTTAGGTCAGCCCGGGTGACTGCAGGAACCTACTGGACTGACTGAATAACTTTCATCGCAAGGTTCCGGGGGCTCAAGGTTGATCTATGTCTTCTGACAATATTTGTAAAACATTTTTACTGCAATGAATACCCATTTATACCATATCTCAAGGGCACAGATCTTTATTTTCCTTTATTATTATTATTTTATTGCATCCTCTTTAAAGGAAAATCCAAACAGCCGCACGCAAGCACGCCCCATCAGCAGCAGCATGGAGAGAGCCGAAGAAGAGAAGAAGAAGCGCTACTACCTCGACGCCTTCAACTACTACGACTCGCAGGGACGGGGCTTCATCAACTTCACCAACCTGGTCGTGGTCATGCGCGCCCTGATGAAGAACCCCACGGAGGCCGACATCCAGAAGGCCAGAGCCACGTACGACAGGGACAACAGTGACCTCATCTCCTCCAAGGACTTCCTCTGCCTCATGAACCAGACGCCCGACCTCCAGGAATCTGTCGAGGACATCGTCGCCGCCTTCCGCATCTTCGACCGCGAGGGCAACGGCTTCATCCGGAGCGCCGAGCTGCGCTACCTGATGACTAACTACGGCGCGCGGCTCAACAACCAGGAGGCCGACGTTCTGATCCAGGACGCAGACATCGAGGGGGACGGCCAGATCAACTACGAGGAGTTCGTGCACATGATGGCGGACAAGCTCAAGTACACCGTCAGGGGAGAAGAGGACGATAACAGAAATAAATAGCCGTCGTGGACGCCATGTTTCTGAAATTTATGAAATATCCACAATTACAGAAGCCTCTTTTAGTAGTTTCCTTAAATGCCAAGAATAAACCTTCAAGTGCCGCAGCGGAGTGAACGATGCACAGTTGTAGCTTAGATGGAAGCGGATTGGCCAAACCGCTGGCAGGACCATTGATGAGTCTTCAGTTCACCAGGTAACGGCGCCCTGTGGTCAGGGAAATGGTGGTCCGTCCTCGGCAATTACAATCTGTTGGTGTGCGTTGGGCATTTCTGTCAGAGAATTATCATTTAAACCTCTCTGCTGCCGTCTGAGAATTCCGACCTCGGTGACTTCCACTCTGCCACCAGGAAGTTTGGTTCAAATTGCTGAGTCATGTAGGGATCCTGTAGACATCTAATGTAGGGATCCTGTAGACATCTAAAGTAGGGATCCTGTAGACATCTAATGTAGAGATCCTGTAGACATCTAATGTAGGGATCCCGTAGACTTCTAATGTAGGGATCCCGTAGACATCTAATGTAGGGATCCCGTAGACATCTAATGTAGGGATCCCGTAGACATCTAATGTAGAGATCCTGTAGACATCTAATGTAGGGATCCCGTAGACATCTAATGTAGGGATCCCGTAGACATCTAATGTAGGGATCCCGTAGACTTCTAATGTAGGGATCCCGTAGACATCTAATGTAGGGATCCCGTAGACATCTAATGTAGGGATCCCGTAGACATCTAATGTAGGGATCCTGTAGACATCTAATGTAGGGATCCTGTAGACATCTAATGTAGGGATCCTGTAGACATCTAATGTAGAGATCCTGTAGACATCTAATGTAGGGATCCGGAAGATATCGTGTGAGATCCAGGTGTCTATGTAACTACAGAATATTATGGAGTGTTAGCCAAAAACGCGGGAAAACGTCAATTCACAGAAAAACGTAGTTTCATCAAAACATTTATTATCGTTGACAAGGAGAGAGTTTGGTTTCAACTTATTTTAACTCTGTGCGTACAGGGAGCATCATTTGGACCTTAGGGGTTGAATAAAAAATTTCTGACTTTGTGAAAATTTGTACAAATTCTGAAAAGAGATTCCACGATGTCTCCGGACACCAGCACTGCACGGATGACCGCTATAAGCGGGACGGTAGCGCATTATAAGCGAAGTATTTTGTTTCCCAAAATGTACTTTCAGACCGACGATAGAGAAAAAATGAGGGCGATGAGATCTCCAGCTGCCGCCGCTTCTTCGCTTAGTTTTGATCGTCCCCCGATTTTTTTATTTTTATTTTTTTGCGTTTTCTCCCTCAGCAACAAAAATAGCGACGAACGCTCCTTCAGTAAAACTTCCTTCTTCCTTGGTGGCTCGTCCTGTTGGCATCTTTAAAACGAAGGTAAATATTGCCTCAGCCACCTCTTGACCGCATCCTGGTGACACTCGTGCAACTTGCGACAGTGCAACTTGCGACAGTTTGGTTGTGTCGAGGAGTTTCGGCCGCACCTCGTTGGTCAAATGTTGACATTTGTCTGTACAGGTGACAAATACACGTATTTCACACGTATTGAAGGGGGCTTATTTTTTTTTACATTTAAAAATATGATGTAAATCAAAATGTATTGAAATTGTGATTCGAAGAACGGCGGATGTCTGTCGACAGCCTTACAGCTCAATCGTCGAGTTCTGATGGAAGCCGGGTGAGATTTATTTGTTCATCTCGATAGGCTTGTAAATGGCGCCTAGGTTTTGGGTCAATTTTGACGGGAGCCCTCTTTTTTTATAGAGGAAGAGCTTGTAAATTCGGAAGCCCCGAGTTTTACTTAAAAATAAATGCAGCCGATACTTCCAACAATATTCTGTGTTCTGCGGTCCGCTTGAGGACTGAATGTAGAGAGTGAATGTTGTGCTGCGCAGCGCCGCTCCAGCAGCCTGGGCCGCAGCGAGTCTCGCCGCGTGTCCCCGCACCGCGAGCGCCGTGGCAGCAGCACGCAGCCCAAGGACGCCTCGGTGGCCGAGTGGGTGCTGAACGGCTCGTCGTGGCCGCAGAGGAAGGAGTACGTGGTGCGCGGCCAGGACGGCTCCACGGTGGTGACCCGCACCAAGGGTGGCGAGGTGGAGGTGGAGGTCAGCCTCACCTCCCCCCGCCACAACTCCACCGTCAGCACCGTGACCAGCGTCTCCAGGCCCAAGTCTGACAAGGCCCTCCTCAAGTCCAAGATGGCTTCCGACGCCAAGGCTTCCTACTTCCCCGAGGGTAAAGGCGGCCACCCCGACGAGAGCGGCTTCTCCTCGGCCCACTCCACCCTGGCCTCGGACCTCAAGCCTCAGCGGGCCGACGTCGACTGCAGGTGAAGTGGGGCGGTGCGCAGCAAGATAACGGGTAGACGCCATGTTGCCACTGTGCCTTTATTTATACCGAGAGGAACACTCTGTACTTCCAGTCACGCTCTGTTTGATCTTCGCCCAGAATATTTCCATTGTTAACGCAAAACTAACGAAGCCGTGCATGCTTTCTTTAATAGATTTTTAAATTTCAAAGTACGTACATTGAATGCAAGGTCATAATTTGGCCAATTTTATAAATGCCGCTGTTTGTGCAGTGACGCTCATTAATACGCGACTCTTTTTTAAAACTTGAATTTTAAAAGGTTCAATTGTTCCGCAAATATTGTTCGAAGTAACGCCTTTATATAATTTGTTTCTCACAGATTAAATGTTTTAACGTCGATAATAAAACATTTCAGAATTTTAAGATAAGTAAAATACGATATAAACAACAAACGTGGCAAATAAATGTGGCCGTGTTAAATAGAGTTAAAGCAGCGAATATATTCCCAGTTCAACTTTCTCTTTTTGAATACTCGCGGCAGCCATCTATTTATTAACAGAATATATATCTTTTCACTTCGTATTTTTATTTTTAAAATATTTTTTCATTGCATTCGCAAATTTTAAAAATAGCGATTAAAAGTTTTCAAATTAATCATTGATTTTCATTCCATTTTCTCTATTTTTCTTCACATTCTTCACATAGGTTAATTTTTAATATTATCAAAACTGTACACCTTTTATTTTTAAGGCTTTAGAAATTGGTCGAAATGAATCTGCACGCTGGCTTTTATCCAATGTCGAGACATGAAACTACAATCAGTATGTTTTATATATTTTTGATGTTTAAAGCTTTGAATAGAGCAAAATTAAAGATACCAATACCCTGATACATAGATATTTTTATATTTTGTGTCAAATATTATATGCCTTTATAATATCAAAATAATCTGAAACCTGTATATATATGTGTGTGTGTGTGTGAACATTTAATTTTTAAAAGTTAATTTCCTTCTCTATGAACTTGTAGCTATTTTAATGAATATATCGATTTACCTCTTGTGCGCGAGAACTTGCCAAAAGTCAAAGAGTCGATTTAAACATTTCATGAAAAAAATGTGATATTATATAGAATACTATAAATAAATATATTCTCAATATAATATTTATATAGGAAAATTTAGATTACACAAAAATTTTACTTTATCAAAACTAGTTTATATATATTTACTAAAAAATAGTGGCTTACTTTTTGTAGATTAATAAAGCTATATTTTGTATATATTTATTTAAAGCTATTATAATGACAATTTTCGCTTACCTTTTACATCTTTTTATCTATTTAATTATGCAAATACTTCAAATTTATCATATTTCGTAAGCACACTACATCCTAACACTTAACACTTTCAATTTGTTTTTGTTTATTTTTAATAAGACATTTCTATTGACTTTAATTTCACAGATTATATTTTAAAATATCTTTTCGAAATGTGTGCTCCTAGTAAAGATATATACATAAGGCAAAAAATAAGAAAATATTTTTTAAAAATATCTTAATTAATATACACACATTGTAAAAGTCAGTATTTTAATCATGTTTTTGTTTTAGATATTTATTTTGTAAAAAAATCATATAAAGAAAATAAACAATATGTAAAAATATTGTATAGTAAAACAAGTTTTATTATGATATATGTAAATTTTGTGAATTGAAATTCTATAAAACCCACATAAATCATTGATTTTTATTATTGAAATTTTGAATAAATCTTTTTAAAACATGTTGTATTGTATCTTTTAAACACAAATATTTGCTCTTTTATTTCTATTTTCTTAAATAATAAATTATATAATTCTAAAATAATAATTTTAAATGTTCACAAAATAAACTGGAAATATAAGAGAAGTTATTGAGATTAATTTCACATAATGAAATATTTTTGTCTTTTAAAAAATTAGGAAAGACAAGCCCGAGAATGACGTGGAAAATTTATTTTGATTCAAATAAATTTAAAACTTATTAAGATAAAATGATAGAGAGGCAAAAGAAATATGCTGATAAATATAATGTCAAAATATATAAATATATTCTGTAGATATAATTATGAATAGTCAGTTTCATAGCTTCTCTTCTTTAGCAGCTGTGACCCACAGTTTGCAAAGCTTGTTGCTATGGATCTGGCGTGTTCCTGTCAAGGATTCCTTCTGAGTCTTAAAAGTATTTTTCTTACAGCGTGAAGAGTGGCTTTGTCATCATTGCATCTATTTTATGTTGTTGGTCTTGGAGACATTTTAGTGGAATCCTGGAGTCAATCATAGATAGACCACAGCATCTACCCAGCATCTCGATCAAAATGTCACGTAGATAATTTAGAAAAAAACAAGCATGAGGATGACAAGGCAATTCATTTTTACTCAAATGAATTATAAACTTATCAACATAAAATAATAGAGAGGCAATATGAGAAATAGGTTTTGAATTAATCAATACTTTTTGTTATGATAATAGCTTTCTTAAAATGGTCATATATATTTGTATAAATTTTATATTCTCTCTTAGCGAAGTTATATAAGATACACTACGACATATATGCGATAAACATCATAAACATTTTCAGAATATGAAAAACTCTATATGATGATCAAAATAAGAAAAAGGTGAAAACGGTATTTACATTTATAGCTCTATGTCATTTAAATACTGTGAACATCTTATGATTCCAACAAACCTCCAATCAAGATGCACAGACTCAGCTGGTTACTTTCGAAGGCGAGTCTTGGAAGAAGTTTTATTAGAGTGTCAGCTTCTATTTTTTATGTAGGTTGGTAAATTAAATTTATAATCTTGTCCTTCTTTCTCTTCTCTCTGTAGATTCCTCATGTGATGGAGCTTTACCTCAGATGTTTAGTTCTTGAATTCATTTGTTCGCCCTCAGTTTGATTGCCAACAGATAGCCTATGTAGCAATCCAAAGCTTTTTTCTTGGTTCAAGTCTAAACATGAGTTAATTCAAGAATCCACAAGAGTTTCTTTGATGCTAGAGCTGCAGAATTTAGTTCAGCTTCAGTATATGAACGTGAAACAGTGTCTTGTCTTTTGGATATCCATGATATAGGACTATCTCTATTCATGATAAAATTGTGACTATCTCCCATCTGCATCTGACTATACTGCCAGTTTTCGCTTCTCATAAATTTTAATATGCAGTTTTATATCTTTTGTTGATATATTTTATAACTTGTTTCAGAGATTCCCAGTCACATTGGCGTGGTTTTTCATTTCTTCTACTGGGAATATTTATTATAGATAAAATATCAGAGGTCTTATAACTGTTTATATATGAGTATTTGTAGACGATTCTGAAGTTTACTTTTGTAATTTATTATATCCAGGTATCATCATTGTAGCATGCGTTTGTTTTGCCTCATTCACACACAAATTGAAGTTAGATTCATTATCTTAGTTTTCTGATCATAGTGTGACTATAGTGTTTTCTGACTATATGAAATAGTCTCCATTTTGGGCGCTCTCAATTTAAATTCCTAAGAGTTGTGTTGGTAAACCTAATTTATCAATTTGAAAATGTTTCAAAGAGAGAGTAAATGTATTGTATATTGAACTGCGTCAGTATTTTCACATCCAATAAGTATGTCATCAGCATGGACAATGAGGTAAACATTTTCCCGAGTGTTTCTCTGAACAAAGAGTCATGGATCTGCATTACTTTGCTCAAAATTGTTTTTAAGAAGTAGGTCATTCAACTTTCTATTCTAGGTCATGACTGCTTGCTTTAGTTCATAGCTATCCTTATTTAGCTTGAAAACCTTTCTTTCTGTTCATTTTAGGCCCTTTTGGCAATTCAAATTATAATTATTCAAGTTCTCCATTAAGTAATACTGTTTTGACACATTAATGTGCTCAACATTCATATGTTTAAAGACAGATCGACTGAGAAAAATTCTTATTGTTTCATGCTTTACAACTGGGACAAATGTGTCTTCATAGTCTGATCTATATTTTGATGAAATCCTTTTGCAACCAATTTAGACTTGTGAGTGCCCATTCGAGTCATGTTTGGTGTTAAACACACATTTGCATCCGATTGACTTCGTATTTTCCGGAAGATTGCACCGGACGGCTTGTTATTATATTATCGTTAGTTTCCGGATAAGCTTTTCTTCTTTGATCATATCCAATGATTACGTCTTCAATTTCTTTTTGTTCAATTTATTCCTTTTAACTTGGTTAACATAGGCAAAATCTCTGCATCCAAAACTTCGGAGATGAATGAAGTTAGGCCTTCAATTTAATCATAATTCATACGGGGTGTCTTGACTATTGCCTTGTTTGAAAGATAGTTTTGAAGATATGCGGCTGTGTGTGTGATAAGACCATCACTTAAAATATCATTTGGAAGCTTGGAATCCAGTAACATGGTTTTAACTATTTCTACCAGTGATCTATTTTTCCGTTTTGCGACTCCATTTGAGCTGAAGAATAGGAAATTGTTAGTTGGCGTTTTATTCCCTCATCTTTAAGGAAAATTTTAACTCCAAAATTGTCCGTTTTCGGATAGTCTTTATCTTTCTTCCAAATTCATTTGCTGGTTTAGAGCAACAAATTATTTCAGTCTTGGTAAAACCTGATCCTTCGAAACCGACATGTATAGTTTTGTGAACCGACTGTAGTCATCAATAAAGGTTAGAAAATAATCATTTGTATCTTTTGAACTGATAGGTATTGGGGCCAAAAATATCACTATGAATTAAATCAAGTGGTTTATTGGCTCGGTAATTACTTTCTTTAGGATAGAATGTTTCAATGAGCTTACTAGCAATGCAGCCGGTGCAATGAGTGTCACGGGGGAGTTATTTATATTAAATCCATTGGTTATTTCTTGTATTTTCATATATTTGTAGAGCAATGGAATCATCCCATTTTTGGTGGCATTCCTTTTGTAATTATGTTTGATCTTCTCATAGTTTACTTTTTATTGCTGTTGTTGTATGAATTCAATTCTTGGTTACTTTTATTCTCTACTTCATCTATGATTTCCAAATTTTATTCACTTTGTTGGAAAGCTGTAGATTTAGTGGATAATTTTGATCTGATTGGGTATTCTGGGTATTTTGATGTTTAACGAATTCCACCGGACGGCTTGTTATTAAATTATCGTTAGTTTTCGGATTTCTTCTTTGATCATTTTAGTGCATCTTAATATATTTGAGTGTATCAAAATTTCTATGTTCTAGTCTTGAATGCCACTTCATCAAGCAAATTTCATTTTTGCAAAGATTCTTAGAGAAATTATCTTCTTCGCCACGTGGCTGTTTAAAGTAACTTTGTTTTTTATCACAAGTCAAAAGTATGTAGATACCATTTTGGGCTATAGCGTTGACAAGTTCACCATCAAGATCAGAAATTGTGACAACATTGCTTGAAAATTCAATAGTAAATCCCTTTGAAGTTGCCTTGTGCAACGAGTAAAAGTTGTCATAAAATTCTGGAACATATTGAACGTCAATATATTTTACCTTGTTTGTTCTTCCATTTAATGTTTTAAATATGTTAAATCATTCTCCTTTCTCTTGAACTGGAAGTGCAATTCCATTTGCAATGATAACTTGTTATTCTTGTCATCGGTCGACTTTTTTTTTTAAAGGCTATATCATTCGTCATGAGTGAGTGATGTAGCACCTGAATCCACTTTCAAATCATTTGTATTAGATTATTTTGTTTGCATTGCCACTGACGGTACAATTTATGTTGACTTTGCTTAGAATATTATTAATGAAACTGATTCCAATAATTATATTAATTAAACATTATATTTATTGATTTACAAGAGAGAGAACAAAATATAAAAGGGAAACTAATATTGAAACAAAGGAACTTTTTATTGTTTTGGTTAGCGCCTATTTACCTGTGAGTTTACACACACTCTGTGGTAACAAATAATTAATATATGTACAACACACGATTCCCTGTGTGTAAGCCCTAATCAGCAAGTCCAAGGCTATCTGCACATTTCCGTAGTTTGTCCTTATAGTCCACACCATATCTTTGATTGCATCCAACAGCAACCGGTCTGGCCTTTCTTTTATATATGCCGTCATTTGATGTTTTCTTTGTACTGTAGACCCATTTACTATTGATGACTTTCATGCCATTTTCCCTTGGTACTAGTGTCCATACTTTATGTTTCTCTATCTCACTGAGCTCTTCTTCCATTGCTTTGTGCCATTCATTTCTTTCTCCACTATCCATTGCTTCTTTAAAGTTCTCCGGGATATAATGATCTATTTCCTTAATTAAGTTTGCATCATTCCTATCCTTTATTCTTTGTGTGCGTCGAACTCCTTCTTCAATCAATTTCCTTTCTTGTTCTTCAAGTCTTACTTTGTGCCGTTCTTCTAAGATGCTCTTTGTTTCTCCTTTATTTCTTTCTCCTTTTGCGCATCTTTCCTCTATCGGTTCAGTTTGTGTTGAGTCATTTTCAGTGTCACCACCTGGTTTTACTGAAGTATCCTCCTGAGACTTCATTTTACTCTCTGTGACAGGATTGTCTTCTTTCAAGATAAGAAAGTCTTCAACTATTTCTTCACAATTTCCTTTATAGATCAAATTATCACAATTAGTATCTTCCTGAATATCATTTGCATAAGCAATTCCTCTCTTATCTTCACTAAATTTTACTGATCTGACTTCATGGATTCTCTTTGTCATTATATCATATATTCTGTAGGCTTTTCTTTTAATGGAATAACCAATAAATATTCCCTTTCTACCCTTTGGTGAAAGCTTGTTTCTTCTTGGTTTTCTCTCAAGCCAATGTGTCAAGCATCCAAATATTCGAATGTGTTTGACCGATGGTTTCCTGCCATTCCATCTCTGCATAGGTGTATGGTACTTGATAGACCTGTGGGGTGTACAATTCTTAATGTATGTAGCTGTAGCAATTGCCTCTGCCCAAAACTTCATGGGTAATTTTGAGTCAATTAGTAAGGTTCTTGCTGTATCTATAAGAGTCCTATTCACTCTCTCTGAGACTCCATTACTTTGTGGTGAGTATGTTGTGGTAAGTTGGTGATGGATCCCACTTCTCTTGAAAAGTCCTTCAAATCTAGAGTTACAAAATTCAGTTCCATTGTCGGTTCTTACATCTTTTATTCTAAGACTTAATTCGTTTTCGGCTCTTGCTTTAAATTCTTCAAATCTCTCAAAGGTCTCATCTTTTGACCTCAGGAAATATACAAAGATTCTTCTACTGTAATCATCTACTATAACAAGGAAATACTTAGATCCTCCTAAAGATTGGCATGGCATTGGTCCACATAAATCCATATAAATCAACTGCAGGGGCTTAACTGTATAATTTTCCATAATATTATATGGCTTCTGAACCAGTTTTCCCATTATGCATGTTTCGCACTCTGGTAACCTTTCAAATTTTAGATCCAATCCTCTTACAATATGTCCTTGAATCATTTTTTTCATGTATTCTTCATTTATATGGTTTAATCTTTTATGCCATAAACTTATATTGCTATTTTTATTTGATAAATGTGTATTTATAACCATGACATTTTCATTTTTTGCTATTGGTACATTTCTTTGTTTTGTTTCCATCATAAACATTCTATCTTTAATATATGCTTCAGCAACTAAATCATTCCCTTCATTATAAATTTTTGCTCCATTCTTATTGAAAATAACTGAATTTCCTTTGTTGACTAATTCGTATACTGACAAGAAATTATTCCTTAAACTTGGTACATGTAAGATATCTTTGATGTGAATATTTTCTTGGCCTTCACATGTGCATGTAGTAAGTCTCATATCTCCTTTGGCTGTGGCTTGGGTAGTTTTGCCCTTCTCAGCTAGGTTGATTTGACTTTCATAATCTACCACATTTTCCATCAAAGTTAGGTTTAGGGTTAAATGTGCGGTGCATCCTGAATCTATACACCATATTTGCCTATCATTTCTCTCATCTGGTGAATCTTCAAATTCTTTTACATATGTTTCAAATGCTTGCTCATTAATTCCACTTTTCATAGTATCCATTAGGTTATTTGAATGTTCCCAACTGTATCTGTGATTTCTATAATCAGGAGTCCATTTCTTTTGATATCCTTGCTTCTGTTTATCTCTAAACCAGCAATCATTAGCTAGATGTCCCTTTTTAATACAAACAAAACATCTTTTTGGCTGAAATTGTTTAACTTTTCTATCTTTAATTATGTATGCTTGTTCATGCCCATTCTCAACCGATTGATTTAATCTCATATTTCTTCTTGACTCCTCTTCTCTTAGAGTTTGTTGAATCTCTTCAATTGTTGCCTCTCTCTTTGATCGTAAGACAATAGCAATATTTTCATACTTTGGATGTATGCCTCTGACAATATGAAATGAAAGTTCTCTTGAGGGAAATTGATGCCCTAATGATGAACTTCTAGCAGCAATATTTTTGCCCTTGTTATATATTCATCTACAGTTTCATTATCTTTCATTTTAATGTTCTTTTATTCTAAGCCTATATCAATAATTCTATCTTCCAAATTGCCTGTGTATGTTTTTTTCAGTGAGTCCCATACTTTCTTAGCATTTGTTTCACCTGTGAACATTCCAGCTTGTTCATTAGTCAATGTTGTGATGATTATCCCAAAAGCTTCATCATTTTTATCACTCCAAATCTCCCAAGAACTTTTGTCTTCCATATCAGGTTCTGGATCGGAAATTACACATTTAAATAATTTTCTTCCTCTCAGAATTGCGCCGATTTTCAACGCCCATATTTGATAATTGGTTCCTTTTAATGGTTCAATTTTTGTTTGGGATAAAAAATTATATTCAGCCATTTTCGCCTTTTGAGCTAATATAAACAAACCAATATAATTTAAAAACAAATATATATTTTAAATTTATTTAAATATTGGGTAGCTTTTAAACATGCAATATATAGATATAATTTAACTTAATCTATATAAATACCTTTAATCTTCTTAGAAGTGCTTCAGTTTACCGATCAGAATAAACTTCTTGCTTAATCTTCAGATTAAATATTTTCTCTTTTGAGCTTTATATCAAATAACCACGCTCTGCTACCAATTGTTGACTTTGCTTAGAATTATTAATGAAACTGATTCCAATAATTATTAATTAAACATTATATTTATTGATTTACAAGAGAGAGAACAAAATATAAAAGGGAAACTAATATTGAAACAAAGGAACTTTTTATTGTTTTGGTTAGCGCCTATTTACCTGTGAGCTTACACACACTCTGTGGTAACAAATAATTCATATATGTACAACAATTTATTTGGTTTCAACCTCTTGATTCTGTCTTGTTTCAATTTGCTTGCAGACATTAGTTTTGGAAAAATTCCCACGTTTTTTTATTAGGATTTAAAACCAGCAATTGGTATTTTAATGATTATCTTTCTTGCAGTGGGAGCAATATTTCTCTGAGAAATTGTTTCGATTCTTTGTGGTATCCGTAACACCTTGAAAGCCCTTGTTTTTTTTGGACTTTTTAAAGCTTAGTGTGTTTATCTTCTTGAATATCACCTAAGAGCTTTTACTTTATGAACTCTGGTGTTAAATCTTCTTCATCTCTTGATTCTAAAGTTGTTATAAAGGTAGAATAACTCTCAGATAGTGAACAGAGTAACAGTGTAGCTATGTGAGAATTTTTAATTCTTAACCAATCCCTTTAAGTTGATTAATCAGCTCCAGCATTAATGTGTTGGTTTATATTATCATTTTCAGCTAGTTTGAAGCCATAAAGTATCTCTTTAATAAAAATATGTTTTACTTATATATAAGAGTTTTCTTTCATAGATGTTCTTTAGAATATCCCATAGCGCTAGCTTAGCTGCATTTAAGATTTAACATTAATCATTAAAGAATGGGAAATGTGCAAGTTGATGAGTGCAAGTGCTGATGCATCCTTTCTTTTAAAGTCTTCAGTTCGATCTCTTGGAAATAATTGAACAGTTTCTGCTATTTGTTCTTTTTTAATAGCATTCTCATTTTGAAAGACCATTTCGCATAGTTGCAATTATCAAGTTTTTCAAGTAATTCAAAGATTTCATTTAGTGTTACGCCATTTTTCAATATTTACGTCTTACGAGGTGATTCAGTCTCATTATCTTATTTGTTGGTATTTCAAAGGAAAAACGATAAATAGAATTGTTTCTTTTGACTTATTTATAAAGCCAATAATATATTTTTACTCTATCTTACGCGCATTTAATCAATTATAAGTTGTATAAGATTCACCCTACAACATATATGCGATAAACATTGCAAACTTTTTTCAGAAGATGCCAAATCTATATGATGATAAAAAGGCGAAAATTGAATTTACATTGTTCACTCTGTGTCGTTTAAATGCTGTGAACATCTGTGATCCCAACAGACCTCTCGTAGCTACAAAAATACCAAATTCTATTTTAAAGGTGATTTAAGGCTGGAGAATAACGTCCTGAGTTAGCGCCGCCAATAAATGCGAGGGCAGGAAATATGAATGAGTAAAAAAGGCCATTTTTGTCTTCGCCCATATTAGCTGAACCGATTCATCCGCCCAGAAGTGTCGCACGCATTTCCCGCCGCATGCCCAACCAGAAAGGAAGTTGGCCTTGGCGGTGGAAGTGCAGAGAACACGCGACAAATGTGAGTTAAGAACCTATTTATTAGAGTATTTCACGTAGCTTATAAAGTAGAAATAATAACTTTTCATTTACTTATAAGTTTGAAGTACAAACTAAAAAAGTCCACTTCTCATACGTGGCTTGATTATTTCAACATGTCCTAGCATAAGTTTGTGAAATAATCCAAATGAAGAGGTAATTCTTCTTGTTAAATAAATTAAAATCCTCTGGAGTAACTTGATAAAGAAAGAAAAATCAAAGATAAGGAGGATAAGTTTCTTTTATGAACAAATAATCAAGCTTTCGGGCACAAAGTCGCCCTTCTACAGGAATAAAAATATACAAAATCAAGATCCGTCTATATATATACAAATAATTAGCATAAATAATAAATAAATATTAGAAATTAGAGAGATAACATTTAAGTTTTATGTCTGATGTACGAATCAGGTAAATCAAGTGAGACTCTCGTGTCTCGAGTGTGTAAGGCCTTAACAAATTATTTTTAAGAGATAAAATTTATATTTTATGTGTGATATACAAAATAAATAATAGGAGAAATGTGAATATGCTAATATTTGGTATAATCTGCTAGTTAAAAATCAATAAGTTGTTGTATTAACAGCTTATGAAAATATTTCGTTATAAAGATCCGGAATATCAATGTGCCTATTGATGCTATTATATTTCAGAGATAGTAGCGCCTCTACAACCAATCTCTTATATTTAT
The DNA here is from genome assembly GCA_030710605.1 of Cordylochernes scorpioides. Taxonomy (NCBI): domain Eukaryota; kingdom Metazoa; phylum Arthropoda; class Arachnida; order Pseudoscorpiones; family Chernetidae; genus Cordylochernes; species Cordylochernes scorpioides. The sequence continues at coordinate 89,964,024 of CP092873.1, read as the reverse complement.
GTTGAATGTTAGAAAAATGTGAACGGGGTTCTATTGTATTAAAAGTATGTCCTGTATTTGAAATATGTTGGGCTATGAGGGATCTAGGGTCGTTATTTCTGATATTTCAGATATGTTCATCAATTCTATCTTTTATATGTCTACCAGTTTCTCCTATGTATAAGCTAGAGCAATTATTACATTTTAATGAGTAGACTGCATTCTTTAAGTGTATGGGTTTTAAGGGGAAACTGTTATTGGTGATAGGGTTTCTAAGTATAGTGCCTAAATTAGGAGTATTGGAAAAGAAGGTGCGGATACCAAAGTTTTTTAGATAATTAGATATGTTAAGGCTCTGAGGGGAAAAAGGAATAGTACAAATAGATTTATAACTATGATTAACAGCTGTTTGTAAAGGGTTATGAAAGTGTCTCAAAATAAAGTTTTTTGGATAGCCCAATGTCAATAAATGTGATAATATGATATTTGTTTCCTGCTGTTTTGATATATCTGTGGTACAATGAGTGAATATGCGCTTAGTTAATGCTTTGACTGTGTTAATTTTATGGCTAATTGGGCAATACGAAGAAAAATGTATGTATGATGGATAAAATGACGGTTTGTAATAAACGCTTGTGGTATATCTATTATCTATTTTTGTGATAAGTATATCTAAGAAAGCTAAAGTGTTATTGGTCTCTGTTTCAAATTTAGTCAAATTCAAACATAGTCAAAGCATTAACTAAGCGCATATTCACTCATTGTACCACAGATATATCAAAACAGCAGGAAACAAATATCATATTATCACATTTATTGACATTGGGCTATCCAAAAAACTTTATTTTGAGACACTTTCATCACCCTTTACAAACAGCTGTTAATCATAGTTATAAATCTATTTGTACTATTCCTTTTTCCCCTCAGAGCCTTAACATATCTAATTATCTAAAAAACTTTGGTATCCGCACCTTCTTTTCCAATACTCCTAATTTAGGCACTATACTTAGAAACCCTATCACCAATAACAGTTTCCCCTTAAAACCCATACACTTAAAGAATGCAGTCTACTCATTAAAATGTAATAATTGCTCTAGCTTATACATAGGAGAAACTGGTAGACATATAAAAGATAGAATTGATGAACATATCCGAAATATCAGAAATAACGACCCTAGATCCCTCATAGCCCAACATATTTCAAATACAGGACATACTTTTAATACAATAGAACCCCGTTCACATTTTTCTAACATTCAACATAAATATAAGAGATTGGTTGTAGAGGCGCTACTATCTCTGAAATATAATAGCATCAATAGGCACATTGATATTCCGGATCTTTATAACGAAATATTTTCATAAGCTGTTAATACAACAACTTATTGATTTTTAACTAGCAGATTATACCAAATATTAGCATATTCACATTTCTCCTATTATTTATTTTGTATATCACACATAAAATATAAATTTTATCTCTTAAAAATAATTTGTTAAGGCCTTACACTCGAGACACGAGAGTCTCACTTGATTTACCTGATTCGTACATCAGACATAAACTTAAATGTTATCTCTCTAATTTCTAATATTTATTTATTATTTATGCTAATTATTTGTATATATATAGACGGATCTTGATTTTGTATATTTTTATTCCTGTAGAAGGGCGACTTTGTGCCCGAAAGCTTGATTATTTGTTCATAAAAGAAACTTATCCTCCTTATCTTTGATTTTTCTTTCTTTATCAAATTCTTCTTGTTGTTTAGATATCAAGGCAACTATTGCTACAATGAAACAAGCCCTATGTTAACTTCTCAGCGCCAGAATTGATATTTTCAGAAAAGGTGATCGTCTTTGAATATCAAAAAGAGAGAGGAGTCAAACAATGTGTTTCATCCTCACTTAGAAAGTTCCAGTTTTATTTTCTGCCTTGGAAATATGCAATTCATGGACAATTGCAGGAGAAGATCCTTCAATATCATCAAATGACTAGCCATAGAAATAAATCTCTAAGAGGATAAGTATTCTACCCATCAAATTATTGTTGTGGAGAAATAGATCGACAATTTATGCCAATATAGAGTAACTAATGTCCAAAGATGAAATTTTTAGATGATCTAGATAGATTTTATGAGTGTTCTTCAAAATGTTCACAAACTCCATAAATATGAAAACACAGAAGTAAAATTGCTTCAGCATATAGTAACTAACGTTTAATTTTTATTAGTGATAAAATGCTTAAATATTTCTCCTCTCTGGTCCTATATATTTCTCTCTATCACGGTCTTCTGTTAAGAAAGAGCCTGTTAAATGAAGAATAAGGCATTATCGATGCTGTCCAAAGAATCAATTTTATATATCCTTTATACCTCACTAAGCGGCCTTTTGAATAAAGAGTAAATAAATTGGAATAGACATCGTTTTTCACAAAAAGTCAAATAAACATAATTAAAAATAGAAAATTTTGATCTTCTCACTTTAAAAGCAGATTACACAGAGTTTTGTTGTTACACGTTTTATAATTTCAGTAACCTATCTCATATGCAGACCCTGTTCTAAGAAAAAACTTGCGCTATCTAGCCCCTCACACAAAGTCCTGTATTAATACAATTTAGTCTTACAATAATCTCCTGAGAAATTATTTTAAAAAGATAGAGGAGAAAGGTAAATATATTTATTTATATACAAATACCCATACAAAACCTTCATTGTAGCTTATAGTATTATTCCATGGATTTACCTCTACGTATAAAGGGAGACGAGAGGGAAACGATTAAAAATATAAATATTTGAAAATAATTATAAAATGGTCAATATACGCGTACGCGCAAAATATTTATTTGGACAATTATACATACACTATCTGACAATTAAAATGCAGAACCAAAAAGGAGTGGCTGGAAATTATGCAAATTTCATGGTGGGGCCTCTAACTAAGTTAGGAAAGTATGTTCAATTCGCAGCTTCAATGCGCACAATGAGCAAGAAAGGAGCCTGTAGGAGTCACGAATACGCGTGCCCTAATTATCGCCAGAAGAACCATTGCAAAAATTTGCCCCTGGTCTCAGATGACACGTTAAATACATAAAATATGAGGCAGTTTCAGCAGAAAGACAATTTTAAGAGGGGCATGGTGATCAGGCTGAGAAAATCCTGTTTTTTCCATACATCAAATCACAGTTGAAATGTACCTGGGCCTCTTCACGATGCACAAGCTGTGTCACACGTGGTTGGAAGATAGAAATGTGGCAAGTTTAATAGGTGGAGCACGCGTGAATCGACAAATCCGCCGACAAGAGGTGGCAGCCACTTCCGCTCTCATTTTGCAGTATGTGCAGGACAAACTTGATGATCTTATCTCGACCATAATCATCGATTGGTTGCTAGCGGCCTGCACTCATGTCATCTGTTAAAATTACTTTTATTGAGCGTAAAATCATATACGTCATCGCTTGCAATGAGCGACGTGGATGACCGAATGCCACAGGCTCGTCTTCTTAGGTGAGTCACGCTTCTGCTTCTCCAACGATGGCTGCTGAATACGAGTGTAATACCAACGTGGTGATAGTCCGGTGCCATCTGTGGATCGCCCCTCCGCGCGGTAACGAGGCCTCATCGCGAACGATAGCAGGACATATATCTTTCATATTCAGGGCGGCTCAACGATAGATGAATGATGTGATACTCCCCTACTACCAGGAAGTACTCATTGCCTTGTACTATAAGAAGAAGAACGCCCGACCACAGACTGTTCGCAATCAGCCAATATGCTTTTAAAGATGTACAGATGCTACTCTGACCACCATATGTTCTGGATCTCTCACCAATCGAACCCGTCAGGAATACATTCCCTTCGACAGCCACGTTCAGAAGATGAACTGTGGCAAGTTGTTGGCAGGGAATGGGGAGCAGCCTTTCCCCAGAAAGTCATCCAGACTCTCATTGACTCTGTACCTAGGCGTGTTGCTTCGTGTATTGGCGTCATTGGTCGTCCTACAATCTACCGAGCTGACGTTGTTCTCGCTCTGTGTTGCCTATCGCTTTGAAATAAAGACCGCTTATTGTTCATTGTAGTATCTCTCTGAATGCTGGGTTTCGCCACCTTCGGGCCACTACGCTTGGTGTTGTCCATGTAACTCAGTGTATATCCACATGTTAAGTCCAAAGAGACAAAATAGGAGATCAAAATAAATTTGGTAAAATAAAAATATCTCGGTGTATATTACAAAAATATATATATATGCTACTAAGTCAGCAGTTTATTATTTGGATCCAGCCTCTCTCTCTCTTTATAAACGTTATTACACATACGCATATTGGGTATATATACGATACCCATAACAATTTATAATGGTCTATATTGTTGCACCAGGTTGCGGCTTGGCAGACTCTTCAGCCATGATTCTCTCCTGTGCTGGGTCTTGCATCTTACCAGAGCGTGTTTCAACCATCCTACAAAATTTATATAAGGGACTAATGAGATAAGTCTACTTTAAGTAGCCTCCAGAATAAATTATTTATTTTCTCACATCAAAGAGAGCAGTGAAGTCACACGTGTACCTAAATACAAATGATGATAATCTAAATAATCTGTTTTAAATAAATATCATAGAATAAAAAATAAATAAATATATAATTTAAATTTCAAATATATTAAAAATAATATAAGAAATACGCCATTAATCATGATGTAACAATATATATGCCTTTTTTTATTTCAACACCTAACCTTTTTCTATTTTATTTTTTACATATATATTTATGAGAAAACCATAGAAAAAATAAATAATAAAAAGGTCAGGTGTGATATTAAAAATAATAAAGGCATATCCTGACCAAAAGTACACGTGCTTTTTAAATGGCAGAACGCCATCTAGTGGAGCAAAAGTAAACTAAACGTTTATTTAACTTGCTCCATGATATTTAGCTAACCCAATTTCTTTATAAATCAAGAAGCCTCTGGGATTAAAAATATTTTTGGTCTCAGTGGTGCAGCCTGCTCCACACTGACGAGCGCCAACAGCGCGAAACGCGTTCGTGGATGGCTTTTCTTGATTTATCAAGAAATTGGGTTGGCCAAATATCATATCGCTCTGTCATCTAAAAAGCACATGTGCTTTTGGTCAGGATATGCCATTATTATTTTGAATATATATATATACAACATAAAGTTGCGGAGTATTATATTCATGTACCTGCATCTCTCCCTTTAACTATACATCAGAACGATGCAATATGTCCATCTCCCTAGCGCAGGGCTGTCAAAGTCACAACGGACCCTGATGGAGGGGGGTAGAGCCGTGCACTGCTCTCGACCAACCAGGCATTGTGGCTGCCACGCAGCGTGACTTGTACGCCCTTGAAGCACGTCTGTCGCGGATAAATGTTTCAAATTATAGGTGTGATTTCAAAGTTCTTCTCTCTTAGAATCCGATGTACCTATTGTTTCCTATTTCAAGTCGTAATTTCAGTTAAGTTCTTCAATTTAATTTGGTAGAAATATTAATGAACTAGCCTATCGTGTTAGGCTAAGGGTCAAATGTTTTGATGTTTTTTTTTTATCTAGATTTTGGTATTTTCCTTTTTTAGTATTTTTATAGTGGCCAATGTTTACAGCAAGCTGAAGTTGGAAAGCTACAGAGAGAATGTGAAACCTAAAAATATAATATGAACAAAATTATTTATATAGTTACTTTGTCAAAAATAGAGTCAACTTTATGATGATAAAATAGGTATATTTTAAAATCAATAACTTTTATGTTGGTGTATATATATATATACGAGGTGTGTTCAAAAAGCATCGCGACCTTTGTGTTTTTTCAAAAATTATATATTTATTCATTAATACCTATTTTGTCCCCTTCAAAGTAATCCCCATGAGATATTATACACTTGTGCCAACGGTTTTTCCAATCTTCGAAGCACTTCAAAAAATCATTTTTTAAAATATTTTTCAGCTCCTCCTTCGATGCCGTCTTTATCTCGTCAAGCGTAACGTAACGTCGTCCTTTCATGGGCCTCTTCAGTTTAGGGAACAAGAAAAAGCCACAGGGGGCCAGATCTGGGGAATACGGTGGTTGCGGCATCATTAGTGTGTTGTTTTTGGCCAAAAAGTCGCGCACAAGCAACGATGTGTGAGCAGGGGCGTTATCGTGGTGCAAAAGCCAATTTTTGTTCTTCCACAAATCCGGGCGTTTCTGGCGGATTGCTTCGCGCAAATTGCGCATAACTTGCAGGTAATATTCCTTATTAACCGTTCTACCCTGTGGCAAGAACTCATGATGCACCACGCCCCTGCAATCGAAGAAAACTGTCAGCAAAACTTTCACATTCGACCGAACTTGGCGCGCTTTTTTCGGTCTTGGTTCGTGCGGCAGCTTCCATTGAGATGATTGAGCTTTGGTTTCCACGTCATAACCATAAACCCACGCTTCGTCACCAGTTATGACCCTCTGTAGCAAATTTGGGTCGTCGCGGACAGAGTCCAACATCTCATTAGCAATGTTCATGCGATGCTGTTTTTGGTCGCAATTGAGCAATTTTGGTACGAATTTCGCGGCGACCCGTCTCATGCCCAAATCATTGATAAAAATCGAATGGCACGAGCCAATCGATATGTTTAGGTCCTCAGCAACTTCTTTAACGGTGATTCGACGATTGGCCAATATCATTTTCTCCACTTCATTAATTTTTTCGTCTGTTGTTGAAGTGCTCGGGCGTCCGCTCGTCGTTCACATCTTCTCGGCCTTCTGAGAACATTTTGTACCACCGATAAACGTTGCTTCGGTCCAAGGTAGCTTCTCCGTATGCCACAATCAACATTCGGAATGCATCCGCGCACTTAATTTCGTTTTTCACACAAAATTTGATACAGGTTCTATGATCCATTTTTTTTAACAGGTAAAAATCGAAGACGATCCAAAACACCTGCAAGCAAAGCAGCTGTCAACAATTAAGTGAACATTCAAAATGGCCGAGCTTGTCGGCATAAGTGAGAGACATGAGTACCAACATAAAGCCACAAAAAGATCGAAATTCGAATATACGTAACCCGCGAAAATACAAATTTCGCGATACTTTTTTAACACACCTCGTATATACAGTCTCCAAATATTTATCTTTGCAATTTGTATTAGAGCAGTTTTTCTTGAAAAATTTTGTTGAAAAAAGTATGTGTGTGTGCACAAAGGAAAATTGGTGATTTGCATTTATAACTTAATGTGTATATATTGAAAATTCACATGTGTGTAAATACGCCATTAAAATTAATCACTACAAAATGTATTTTAAGCTTTACAAAAAGCTCAATCATTTTAAGGATACTATGCTTTTATTTTAAACAAGTAATTTCAATGAATTCAGGATGAATTAAAAATTCCTGGGATAATCCACCAAATTTTTTAAATTTTCGATTGTGATTCATTTTATAAATTAAAAATAACACTTTTATGCTCAAAATTATCTACCTGAGAAATAATTTTTACACATATATTCATTCCACTTGGATGTGTTATGTATAATTTATTGATCTTTATAATTTTTAAAAGGGATAGGTGTCTCTTTGGATTTTTTTTTCTAATTGAGATCATGTCAAAAACTATTAGAACGTAAATAATGTAAATTTTATTTATTAATATATTTATATACAACATTAAAATAATTGTTTTCCCGAAATAGTTTAATTTTTGTAAAGTGTTTTTTTTTTTTTTTACTAGTTGTTGATTTTATATTTTTACATTTTCAACACATGAACATTGAATTTATTTATTTGTTTGATGTAAAATATTATATAATATATTAATGATTTACCAACTTTAAATATATATAAGCATGTTTCCGATTTTCACTTTAAATATTTGAAAAATCATAGAAGCGACCTGAGTGCTCAATTTCAAAAGCTATTAGGGACCGAAACGCTCTATTGATTATTTGTTTTCAACCTTTAACATATGACTTTAAACTGTCTCTTTGAATAAATTGATTGACATTTTGTTAAAGTTTTATACGCACAAATGGCAATGTTGAAAAGTGCAATACTTTTACTCTTGATTATTGGGATTCGTGCCCAGGACTTTAGCCCTTCTTTCAAGTTAAAGCATCACGATAATGAGGAACTGTTAGAGACTTTAAATTACATCCATAGTCAATGTCCCAACATAACCAAAATCTACGAACTCGGCCATAGAAGTGTCAAGGGAGTTCCCCTCATCGTCATAGAGTTCAGCGACAGACCGGGGAAGCATGAGATCCGTAAGTACTAATTTAACATATTGAGCGAACACAATTGTATTTGACATATTTGCAGATCGTTCACATTTTCTTTGACAAGGCCGTTTTTATGTACCAGATTTGTTTACAATACTGGTTCCAGGCCAGTTTCCCAGATAGTTGGCGACTTTGTGTGCTCCACAAATCCCGGTTACATCAAGAGAGTCCAATTCATCTTCTTGCCGTTCACTTTCCATTCATTTTACCCCTAGGACTTTCTTCCATAGTCCTGACACATGTCCCATCCAGTTCTCTGATGACCTCTCTCCCCAAGACTTCAGCTCCAGTGGTCCTCCCTCTCTCTGCCACAGCTGGTGCCAGAACTTTAATTACTTTAAAGTTAATTAATGACAAGGTACAATCTGTATGATAGGTACATAAGGTACCAAATTCATACAATTTGATTATTTATAGTTGGCCTTATTTATACAAGTAAATTGTAAAATTGATCATAAAATAATCGCCGGTTTAGTTTTGAATTAAAATATCTCACAACAATGTGCCATGGACTTCCTCAGGCCTCACCTGGATATGTAAATTAGGGAGAGAAGAAATATTGTTGCACAGTTTGGGTTTAAAATACACTTTATTGTATTACTGATACCACATCTATAGGATCCTTGGAACTGTTGAAATGAATAAAGGGGCATATTACAGTCTGCGACTTGACGCCATATTTTTATACAAGGATTGTGTTGTGAAACCTACAAGGTAAGACAAGACCAAATAAATAGTGTGTGACGTTTCTGTAACAACGCTGTTACCATCATCAGACATAATGTTTATAGATTAGAACTACAAGGTAATTATTTGGACTTGTTGCCTTCTGATCTATAATCCAAATAATGGCTATCATCAGAATTGTGAAAATTTCCTGGTGAGTGAGGGCTGGGCTCATCGCCAGGCCGTGCCTTCAATGTGACATCTTGGGTGTGGAAACAACTAGTGTGTTGAACCTGCTGCCGAACCCCAGGGATCCGGCACCGTGGTGTCAACACTCATTCTGCACCAAGCTAGATCTCAGCACACCAACCCTAATTCTTGTAAACGAGGTAAAATCTTCCCAATTACATGCGTGGTAAGGACAAAATACTCAGGAGATAAGTTTCTTCATTAATTTATTAGGACATCAAGCTTTCGGGCACAGTGTGGCCCTTCTACAGGATCAATTGTATAAGAAAAATGATACACTATATACACGAAGAATAAATCTGCATATGTATTATTAGAAATTAGTTGTAAAATTTGAAATAATCGGTAATACTTAGGATTTTTGTTTAAAAAGAACATCGAGACATAAGCAAATTAATGAAATTTGTAAGAAGAATAATATATGAATATTACAAGGTATTAAGATAAAAGCGTAATAAGACTGAAAGGACGTTCCTACGATTCGACGGAAACTGTGATAAAATTATGAGTATTTATAAAGTAAAACAGTTTAAAAGGATATTAAAATAAAATGAACAAAACAGGGAATTCATGGGGTACATCAATGGCTATTTATGTAATAAGCTTATATACGGCTCAGGTACATCAATATGTCTGTTTATACTATTATACCTCAGAGATAGCAAGGCCTCGACAACCACATTATTCTAATATACCACATAAACACAAAAGATTGGTTGTCGAGGCCTTGCTATCTCTGAGGTATAATAGTATAAACAGACATGTTGATGTACCTGAGCCGTATATAAGCTTATTACATAAATAGCCATTGATGTACCCCATGAATTCCCTGTTTTGTTCATTTTATTTTAATATCCTTTTAAACTGTTTTACTTTATAAATACTCATAATTTTATCACAGTTTCCGTCGAATCGTAGGAACGTCCTTTCAGTCTTATTACGCTTTTATCTTAATACCTTGTAATATTCATATATTATTCTTCTTACAAATTTCATTAATTTGCTTATGTCTCGATGTTCTTTTTAAACAAAAATCCTAAGTATTACCGATTATTTCAAATTTTACAACTAATTTCTAATAATACATATGCAGATTTATTCTTCGTGTATATAGTGTATCATTTTTCTTATACAATTGATCCTGTAGAAGGGCCACGCTGTGCCCGAAAGCTTGATGTCCTAATAAATTAATGAAGAAACTTATCTCCTGAGTATTTTGTCCTTACCACGCAACCCTAATTCTATCAATCTTTTTCAAATCTCAAATTCCTTCAATTTATTTCACAATTTGATAAAGCACAATTTGGATTATAAACACAAGGTGACCAAATAGTGTGTGACATCATCAGACAAAAGTACCGTTTACAAATCACAAAAAGTTTCAGTACTTTTGTCTGATGATAATAACAATGCTGTTACTGAAATGTCACACACTATTTGTTTATTTGGATTTGGTCACCTTGTGACAATTATTTAATTCAGTCAACAGTGCATGGAAATTGAACAAGTGAAAATCCTCCACTTCGAAGTATCAGAAATGAGGATATGTGGAAGAAGCAAAAAAAGGATCTCAAAGACACAACTTGGGAAAAATGAAAAGCTTTTGAGAGAAGAGATTAGGAAGTGGAGGTTTGGTCGGCAGGGAAGTTTTGACGTGTGGTGGGAGAATTCTCAAGCTCAAATGGAGAGACAAAGGCTGACAAACAAACACAAGATACCAAATAAATAAATAGTGTGTGTGGTTTGGTAACAACGCTGTTACCAAAATATCACACACTGTTTATTTATTTGGATTTGGTACCTTGTGTTTCTAATCTATAATCCAAATTGTACCTAATCAATTTGGAGAAGATTTAATAGAGAGTGGAATCTCAGAGCTGTCTGTGGAGTCCCACACAACAAGGTGAGGATGTCCGACCTCCAGATTGTAGGCCGCGCTACATGATGATATTTCATCAGTTTTTCAAATCCCAAACAAACAACTCTTTTTTTCTTCTTCTTCTTCCTCATCTCCACTCAATCATATTAGGGTCTGGGTGAAGTAGAAAGCATCTGGCTTTGTCATTAAGACTGGGAACACTACTCAGTGGCAGGGCCGACTTAGCTCCAAAAGAAATGGCCGCCTCTGACATGAGGAACAGACGCCATGTGCAGCCGCTCCTAACATGGAGTACAAACGCTGCTCATCCTGTATCCCTGGATTAGGAGACCTTACAGGGTACTATCAGCCAGGACAGCTGAACCCAGGTTTTAGTGAGCTTGTTACTGCTCCTCCTTCTCCTTTTTCATCTGGGCTTGGGACCAGCAAAGGCGGAGTTCAACTCTTTTTTTAATTTAACTGAGTGGAATTCAACACAGATTTACCTTGAGATTACAAGGTAATAAGACCAAATCCAAATAAATAAATAAATAGTGTTTGACGTTTTGCTAATAACACTGTCACCAAAATGTCACACATTATTTATTTATTTGGATTTGGTCTGTAAAAAACACAAAATTGTGAGGTGAAAGGTTTCTTTGAATTTCAGGTTTTTTATTATTTTCTCCAGGCATTATATAACCTGGTAGTTCTCATCACAAACACCCGGAGATGTGTCCATGGCATCCCCCGTGGCTGCTGCTGAGCCGTAGGTTTGTGTCCCCAGTGGAGCCGGAGTTCAAGTACGTGGCCAACATGCACGGCAACGAGGTCCTGGGCCGGGAGCTGCTGCTTGCGCTCGCGGACCACCTCTGCCAGGCGTACAAGTCAGGGGACCGTAGCGTGCAGAATCTGGTCAACTTCACTCACCTCCACTTGCTCCCGTCCATGAACCCGGATGGCTGGCAGATTGCCACCCAGGCGGTCAGTGGGACACATTGTGGGCCGTAGCTTTACATTCTCAACTTGAAACAAAGGCATGCTGCTCTGCTAGTGTCTCTAGGGTCGTAGCTTTACATTCTCAACTTGTAACACAGGCATGCTGCTCTGCTAGTGTCTCTAGGGTCGTAGCTTTACATTCTCAACTTGTAACACAGGCATGCTGCTCTGCTAGTGTCTCTAGGGTCGTAGCTTTACATTCTCAACTTGTAACACAGGCATGCTGCTCTGCTAGTGTCTCTAGGGTCGTAGCTTTACATTCTCAACTTGTAACACAGGCATGCTGCTCTGCTAGTGTCTCTAGGGTCGTAGCTTTACATTCTCAACTTGAAACACAGTATAACCTCATTAATTCGACACTCTACCTTAATTCGAACATATTTTGATGTTCCGACCTCCGGCCTATCAAATAACAAACCGTAATTTGACAGTATCGATAATACGACAGTTCCAATAGTTCGACCATTTTAAAATTCAAATTTTGACAGTTGAATGTTATTTTACATACAACTTTACCACTAAAAAGGTATTACGGCGGCGGCGATCGGTGGGCGCCGATAGGATCGCGCCTGCACACTTTTGGTTTCTGTTAGTTTAAGTTTCACTTTGCAGTGCCGTTGCGCAATGTCGCGAGTGTTTGTTTTTTACGCGGAATTTAGGAATCGTGCGCTAATTAATAATATTATTTTCTTTTTAATTTTCAGCATTTAAATAATTTAGTTATTTTAAAATTTACAAATAAATCCTTTTATATAAATAAATCTTCATAAAATGTAGCCACAATGATTATGATAACATTTTATTTCAATATTCCATTTCCATATTATTATAAAAGATTTAAACACAAAATCAATAACACCTGCAGCAGCAGTGGATGCCTTTAATACAATAGTTATTTAAAACACATTCCAGAGAAAGAAAGACATGCATGTTTTTTAAAATAGACCATCTGGAATACATCCTGAATAGGATTTCAGTGCAAAAACAGACATCCATAAAGGAATTTTTAAAAAGATCTTCATGATTATATTTAAATATTATTTTTAAATTTTCTTTTTATTTTCCTTATTTATTTCCTTTCAACTGCTATATTCTTCAATTAGAATAAAATATTATTTGTAATTATTTATGTTTAAAAAATACGTATTATTGCCATTTTGTCCCTGATACTAAAAGTTAATCATGAAAATAAAAAATAAATACAAAAAAGTATACACACAATGGTTTTAAATAATATGATCAATTTATATTACAAAGCTATTTTTAAAAAATATTATTTTAGTGAGTTAGATGATTAGCTAATCATCTGAATAACTTTAATTCAACACTTCCTTTAATTCAACCGAAAGCTCTGATCCCTTGGGGTGTTGAATTAAAGAGGTTCAACTGTATATTTTTATATTTTTTCTAATTGTATAATTTATTTGGTCATAATTTATTTATTTGTATTTGGTGTTATTACCTTGTATTTTTATATATGTAGGTGGAATACCATCATAATACCATGAAATGCTCTTCTTACAAATAATATCATCCAGTTTAACATCACACAACCTTAGCCAACAAGTAGATCCCATCATTGAAATGTTTGAGACTGCTGTTTCCATCATCAGGCAAAAGTATTGAATGATGAAAAATTCCACAGCATTTTATAAATAGTTATTGATAAAGCACAATTTGGATTATAGATTATAATAAAAGAAAATAAAACCTAATCCAAATAATTTATTAGTGTGTGACGTTTCGGCAACAACATTGTCACCATCATCAGACAAAAGAATCTATTATAGATCAGACAATAGAATTCTTTTGTCTAATGATGGTGACAATGTTGTTGCCGAAACGTCACACTAATAAATTATTTGGATTAGGTTTTATTTTCTTTTATAAATAGTTATTGTTGTGTAAATTTCTTTGTGTGAACAACATAACTTATTTGGTCTTAGACTGATGCCTCTCCCCCCCAACTTTACATTGTGGCTTCCTCTAAGTCAAATCCGGACATTTTTATGAATATTCTGACCTTGTCATTGACACAGTTATTGTTATATTTTAAACACAAGGTGACCAATAAATAAATAATTAGTATGTGAGGTTTCAGTAACATCGTTGTTACCATCATCAGACAAAAGTTCTGAATGTTTTTTATTTATTTGGTCTTATTAACTTACTACCTTGTGAATGAACGTATCATTAAATGGAAGATAGGTATCTTTTATTTGTAAACGTTACGAGCTTTCGGGCAAACGCCCTTCTACAGGTTTGACAGAAATTAAGGCGAGAGACCGACCTATATACAAGGGATGATTTACATAATAAACAATTTTTATAACTTAGCAGTAAGAATTTTTAATTTTTAATAAGTAACTATTGTATTGATATGGTAATAAGATGTTGTATACTAGATTTTTAACTATGTAAAAAAGGAATAGATTAACTTGAAACAAAAATATCATAAATTTCAGGAATTTCTATTTTTCTATTTATGCTTTTAAGTTTGGTGGATACTATGGATTCTAACATTAATCTTTGGTGTAGGTTGGGTATGTTACGGTAATGGATAGTGGGGTGGTTGGTATTAAAAGAGTGGCCAGTGGATGCAACATGCTGATAGATGAGGGAACGTGGGTCGTTGTTATTAATGTTGCGGGTGTGTTCTGACATTCTAATGGCGACGGTTCTACCTGTCTCACCCACATAAGTGGCGGAACAATGTTCGCATGAGACAGAGTAGACCGCCCCAGAAGAATCCAGAGGACTGAGTTGGGTACCAGTTTTTGTAATGGGGTGTCGGAGAAGTGAGTGGATACTGGGGGTATTAATGAAAAAGGTGCGAATGCCAAATGGCCATTAATACCCCCAGTATCCACTCACTTCTCCGACACCCCATTACAAAAACTGGTACCCAACTCAGTCCTCTGGATTCTTCTGGGGCGGTCTACTCTGTCTCATGCGAACATTGTTCCGCCACTTATGTGGGTGAGACAGGTAGAACCGTCGCCATTAGAATGTCAGAACACACCCGCAACATTAATAACAACGACCCACGTTCCCTCATCTATCAGCATGTTGCATCCACTGGCCACTCTTTTAATACCAACCACCCCACTATCCATTACCGTAACATACCCAACCTACACCAAAGATTAATGTTAGAATCCATAGTATCCACCAAACTTAAAAGCATAAATAGAAAAATAGAAATTCCTGAAATTTATGATATTTTTGTTTCAAGTTAATCTATTCCTTTTTTACATAGTTAAAAATCTAGTATACAACATCTTATTACCATATCAATACAATAGTTACTTATTAAAAATTAAAAATTCTTACTGCTAAGTTATAAAAATTGTTTATTATGTAAATCATCCCTTGTATATAGGTCGGTCTCTCGCCTTAATTTCTGTCAAACCTGTAGAAGGGCGTTTGCCCGAAAGCTCGTAACGTTTACAAATAAAAGATACCTATCTTCCATTTAATGATACGTTCATTCATAAGTTGTACACCGGAAGAGTTTTAAGTTTTTACTACCTTGTGTTTATAATCCAAATTGTGCCTTATCTGTTTCCAATGTAAAAGTTTGAATAACCTAATTCCTCTACTTCCCTATATAGGAAAGGGAAATTTCATCAAAATTGGTTCAGCTATTTATAACCCAACACCTGGTACATCAGTACTCGAGGATATATTGGGATTATGGGAGACAGGGTTACCAGACAGCTGTTCTGCAATCAGAGATAGAGTTTCCTCAGCAGCCGCGATATTTCCTCTCTCAGCTGGCAAGTCTCCAACTGCTGAGCCTACAAAATCATGAACACAACTTTGATATAAAATGAAAGGATTTAAAAGCACGAATGTTTCTTTTATACATAACACAAACTTCCACTGCCCTTACTGCGATGAAAAAATATATTGGGAGGGCTTGGCTCATCAGTGGTGAACCCTCCCAGCGGTTTCGCCAATTTAATCCACCAGACCGCCTCTCAGAGCTCTAATACTGTATTGGACGATTCTGCTTATATACGCAGCACTGAAGGGTGGAATCTCGGAAATGGTTTTCAAGAAAACTATAGACATAAGCTTATAGGACAGTAGAATTACATTCAAATATTTGCATCGAGCAATGCTCTTCCGTAAACAATAAAGACAAGGTCAGTTAGGCATAAATTAACACAAAGCAATAATGCGCCATCTATACATATAAAATGAAAGGATTTAAAAGCACGAATGTCTCTTTTATACATAACACAAACTTCTACTGCCCTTACTGCGATGAACCAAGCCCTCCCAATATATTTTTTCATCGCAGTAAGGACAGTAGAAGTTTGTTTTATGTATAAAAGAAACATTCGTGCTTTTAAATCCTTTCATTTTATATGTAGAGATGGCGCGTTATTGCTTTGTGACAACTTTGATAACATCTTTCTAAATCAAGAGCTACAACCTCATGTTTCACTCCGACACACTTCATCTTCATTTGGCAAGAAAACATCTTGAGGACAAATATAACAAACTTTTAAAATGTTTCTGATGGAAATTTTGCTGGAGTGATACATTGACAGGTGACCTTGAAACTGCTATAATTGCACCCTTGTACAAACCTGAATATAATCAACAACCACTCCCTAACTGAGACAATTCCACAGTGCTGTGAGGTCTTGCTGCCGCAGGACGCAGGCGGCCATGACTGGCTCACCGGCCGAGAGAACGCCAACTACGTCGACCTCAACCGGGACTTCCCAGACCTAGACCGCGTGCTGTTCCAGAATGATGAGGAGGGCCGGCCGGCCACCAGCCATCTCTTCAGCAAGAAGGTCTTGGACCACAAGGTACCGTAGTTTGGTGGACCACAAGGTACCGTAGTTTGGTGGACCACAAGGTACCGTAGTTTGGTGGACCACAAGGTACCGTAGTTTGGTGGACCACAAGGTACCGTAGTTTGGTGGACCACAAGGTACCGTAGTTTGGTGGACCACAAGGTACGTAGTTTGGTGGACCACAAGGCAGGCCGGCCACCAGCCATCTCTTCAGCAAGAAGGTCTTGGACCACAAGGTACCGTAGTTTGGTGGACCACAAGGTACCGTAGTTTGGTGGACCACAAGGTACCGTAGTTTGGTGGACCACAAGGTACCGTAGTTTGGTGGACCACAAGGTACCGTAGTTTGGTGGACCACAAGGTACCGTAGTTTGGTGGACCACAAGGTACCGTAGTTTGGTGGACCACAAGGTACCGTAGTTTGGTAGACCACAAGGTACCGTAGTTTGGTGGACCACAAGGTACCGTAGTTTGGTGGACCACAAGGTACCGTAGTTTGGTGGACCATAAGGTACCGTAGTTTGGTGGTACCGTAGTTTGGTGGACCACAAGGTACCGTAGTTTGGTGGACCATAAGGTACCGTAGTTTGGTGGACCACAAGGTACCGTAGTTTGGTGGACCACAAGGTACCGTAGTTTGGTGGACCACAAGGTACCGTAGTTTGGTGGACCACAAGGTACCGTAGTTTGGTGGACCATAAGGTACCGTAGTTTGGTGGACCATAAGGTACCGTAGTTTGGTGGACCACAAGGTACCGTAGTTTGGTGGACCACAAGGTACCGTAGTTTGGTGGGACCATAAGGTACCGTAGTTTGGTGGACCATAAGGTACGTAGTTTGGTGGACCACAAGGTACCGTAGTTTGGTGGACCATAAGGTACCGTAGTTTGGTGGACCATAAGGTACGTAGTTTGGTGGACCACAAGGTACCGTAGTTTGGTGGACCATAAGGTACCGTAGTTTGGTGGACCATAAGGTACGTAGTTTGGTGGACCACAAGGTACCGTAGTTTGGTGGACCATAAGGTACCGTAGTTTGGTGGACCACAAGGTACCGTAGTTTGGTGGACCACAAGGTACCGTAGTTTGGTGGACCATAAGGTACCGTAGTTTGGTGGCTTGTTTCACCGGAGTATCTCCCAGTGGGAGGTCCGGGTGGAGGCAAAGTTAATCCTGTAATACTATAAATACCACAATAGCCGGGGAATTGTTGAAAGTGACATCTGTGGATATGTAACCCTTGTATCTCACAGACAGCAGGACGTAATGTGATGTGAGCAGCTGCAGCCGGAGACCCAGGCTGTCATGGAGTGGATCCTCCAGTATCCTTTCGTGCTCTCCGCCAACCTCCACGGCGGGGCTCTGGTGGCCAACTTCCCCTATGACGAGTCCCGCCACGGACTGGACCATGAGTACATGGCCACACCTGACAATGACACCTTCCGGTGGGTTTGAAATCTGCCCAGAATCATGTGAGGCCAATAGAGCTGGTGTGGCTCCAGACACCTGGCCCTGGCGTACTCCACACACCACCAGACCATGAGCAAGGCCGGGGCCTCTCCGCCCTGCGAGGGGGATGACTTCAGCCACCAGGGCGGCATCACCAACGGAGCGTACTGGTACAGCGTGGCGGGGGGCATGCAGGACTTCAACTACCTCGGCTCCAATGACTTTGAGATCACCTTGGAGCTGGGCTGCACCAAGTATCCTCCGGCAGAGCAGCTGGGGTTGGAGTGGAACAACAACAAGGATGCCCTGCTCCACTACATGTGGCAGGTACCGTACTGCGGCGTGCTCCGCCCTGTCTACAGCAGGTCCGCTCTGTGCAGTCCCACATCGGCATCAAGGGCCTGGTGCACGAGGCCGGCACCAAGCTGCCACTGGAGGGCGCTGTCGTCAAGGTGGTGAACATCACCGGGGACAAGCTGCGGCCCATCAACCATGATGTCACCACCACGGCGCAGGGCGAGTACTGGCGGCTGCTCACCCCCCGGTCAGTACCGCGTGGTGGCCTCGAAGCACGGCTACCAGCCCCAGGAGACCTTTGTGCAGGTGAACAACCCTGCGCAGGAGCAGGCCCTGCGTGTGGACTTCGAGCTGGCCCCCCTGAACAGCCTGCAGCCTGCTCTGCACAGTGAGGTGGGTCCCTTGCTCTGTCACCTCACTGTGAACTGACGAGGTGCTGGCAGGCTGAGATGGGCCGTGGCCGCGACGTGGATCGCGTACTGCGCTATCTCCAGCGCCGCAGGCTGCCCGTGGTATAGCTCTGTAGTCTCTCCCAAAATCTCCAGCGACCAAAAATTTTATATTTTGTTTTTATTTCTATAAATGCTCTCTTTTTATAATTTAAAATATATTTTACAGATTTTATTTATTTTTATTTATTTGTTGACATATATATATATAAAGAATATATTTACATATTTCCACTTATGTATTTTTCTAGAGATTGTTGTTGGCTACTTAATTTTAAACCTTCCCGTCATTCCCCTAGTCTTCGCCACCTGGTGTGGACCTGAATAAATGGAACCATCGGCTCCTCGTGTCTTCACTTCACACATCACAATCATGAATCTGGCAACCCCGGTTCAGAGATGAACGCCCAGTACTGACAAATACTGAGCCAAGACTGGGCATAGTCCCTGTTCAGACAGTGATACAATGGTCAGACAGTGATACAATGGTCAGACAATGATACAATGGTCAGACAGACAGTGATACAATGGTCAGACAGTGATACAATGGTCAGACAGACAGTGATACAATGGTCAGACAGTGATACAATGGTCAGAGAGACAGTGATACAATGGTCAGACAGTGATACAATGGTCAGAGAGACAGTGATACAATGGTCAGACAGTGATACAATGGTCAGACAGACAGTGATACAATGGTCAGACAGACAGTGATACAATGGTCAGACAGACAGTGATACAATGGTCAGACAGACAGTCATACAATGGTCAGACAGACAGTGATACAATGGTCAGACAGACAGTGATACAATGGTCAGACAGTGATACAATGGTCAGACAGTGATACAATGGTCAGACAGACAGTGATACAATGGTCAGACAGTGATACAATGGTCAGAGAGACAGTGATACAATGGTCAGAGAGACAGTGATACAATGGTCAGACAGTGATACAATGGTCAGACAGTGATACAATGGTCAGACAGACAGTGATACAATGGTCAGAGAGACAGTGATACAATGGTCAGACAGACAGTGATACAATGGTCAGACAGACAGTGATACAATGGTCAGACAGTGATACAATGGTCAGACAGTGATACAATGGTCAGAGAGACAGTGATACAATGGTCAGACAGTGATACAATGGTCAGACAGACAGTGATACAATGGTCAGACAGACAGTGATACAATGGTCAGACAGACAGTGATACAATGGTCAGACAGTGATACAATGGTCAGACAGACAGTGATACAATGGTCAGACAGTGATACAATGGTCAGACAGACAGTGATACAATGGTCAGACAGACAGTGATACAATGGTCAGACAGTGATACAATGGTCAGACAGTGATACAATGGTCAGACAGTGATACAATGGTCAGACAGACAGTGATACAATGGTCAGACAGACAGTGATACAATGGTCAGACAGACAGTGATACAATGGTCAGACAGACAGTGATACAATGGTCAGACAGTGATACAATGGTCAGAGAGACAGTGATACAATGGTCAGACAGACAGTGATACAATGGTCAGACAGACAGTGATACAATGGTCAGACAGTGATACAATGGTCAGACAGACAGTGATACAATGGTCAGACAGTGATACAATGGTCAGACAGACAGTGATACAATGGTCAGACAGTGATACAATGGTCAGACAGACAGTGATACAATGGTCAGACAGTGATACAATGGTCAGACAGTGATACAATGGTCAGACAGTGATACAATGGTCAGACAGTGATACAATGGTCAGACAGACAGTGATACAATGGTCAGACAGACAGTGATACAATGGTCAGACAGACAGTGATACAATGGTCAGACAGACAGTGATACAATGGTCAGACAGACAGTGATACAATGGTCAGACAGTGATACAATGGTCAGACAGACAGTGATACAATGGTCAGACAGTGATACAATGGTCAGACAGACAGTGATACAATGGTCAGACAGACAGTGATACAATGGTCAGACAGACAGTGATACAATGGTCAGACAGACAGTGATACAATGGTCAGACAGACAGTGATACAATGGTCAGACAGTGATACAATGGTCAGACAGTGATACAATGGTCAGACAGACAGTGATACAATGGTCAGACAGACAGTGATACAATGGTCAGACAGACAGTGATACAATGGTCAGACAGTGATACAATGGTCAGACAGTGATACAATGGTCAGACAGACAGTGATACAATGGTCAGACAGTGATACAATGGTCAGACAGACAGTGATACAATGGTCAGACAGTGATACAATGGTCAGACAGACAGTGATACAATGGTCAGACAGACAGTGATACAATGGTCAGACAGTGATACAATGGTCAGACAGTGATACAATGGTCAGACAGACAGTGATACAATGGTCAGACAGACAGTGATACAATGGTCAGACAGACAGTGATACAATGGTCAGACAGTGATACAATGGTCAGACAGACAGTGATACAATGGTCAGACAGACAGTGATACAATGGTCAGACAGACAGTGATACAATGGTCAGACAGACAGTCATACAATGGTCAGACAGACAGTGATACAATGGTCAGACAGACAGTGATACAATGGTCAGACAGACAGTGATACAATGGTCAGACATTTCTTTCTTCTCTTCAGAAATCTGCCCTATTGAAGCAGCGATAGAGAAGCAGCTAAAAAATGATAAGTTCATCACTTTTTTTTTTTCTTATTCCTAGTACACGTGGTACAGGCCATGATAATCATGGTGGGTAGTTAGCGACTGCTTTTTACTGTAAGCGCACCACATGTCTACACATGTGAAAAGCAGTTCGACTTTGCACTTACAAATGTGCCAGAGCCCTGTTTGGTTACTTACACTCGCTGGTGGGGTTGGACTTTTGCAAGAATTGGGGGCCATTGGAGCTTTTTTTTTTTTAAACAGAAAAAAGTGTCCAATGCGGGAATCAAACCCCGGTCGTAGTGGTCGAAAACCAAACGGTTGAACCAGCCTTCCACCGACCCCCCCTTTGTAATTTATACATTTGATCTGTCAGCAAGGAGCAACAAAGGCATCCTCCCATTGTAGTTGAGCTGCCGTCCAGCCACCATTGACAGATGTGACTGCAGGGACCAAACACAGATCTTACTGGTGTTTTATCATCATTATCCTGTTGTATAAATACAAGGTCTGGAGACTGAATTCATGGTAGGTTGGAATATAGTCAGATCTTACTGGTTCATTGGATGGCATCATTCTGATTACAAAGTGGTCCTTCAACACAGGACCTCTCAGGTAAATCTGAAAGTTTCAAGAGACTGTAACCATTGTATTGTAGTTTGACCAAAGGTGTGTGCCGGCACTTGACTAGTTGTGTTGGTATAAACAACAACTTATTAATTAAAAAAAATAACAATATATATTTCCAGGAAACAAATTAATTTTCACAATTAATGAAACTTGTTTTTGATTGGGAGAATGTTTGAAAAATATATTTTAGTTAATTGGGACTGCTGATAAGAGAGACTCGGGTATTTGAGACTAGGTATAATTGGGACAAGTGGGGATTGTCTGTTGTTCCATGAGGTTCCCTGAGCAACCCGTAGACCCCACAATGTAGACGAGGAGCGACAATGTAGACAGTTTGTTTGTTGCCGGTGAGTTGGGAGGAAGTTGGGTCAATTAACCTCCATGTGAACAGATATAACCTGCCATCTAATGTAAGAAAAGAAAGCATTTAAGCCCGAATGCCTATTTTCCACACAAATCAAACTTCTACTCTCCTCACTGCGATGAACAAGTATTGGGAGGGCTTGGCTCATCAGTGGTGAACTATCCCAGCAGTTTCACCAATTCAATCATCAGACCGCTTCTTAGAGCTCCAATACTGTGTTGGATGCTTGTATAGGCTGCACTGAAGGGTGGAATCTTAGAAATGGTATTTAATCAAACTATGGACATAAGCTTTTAGGACAGCAGAATTACATATAAATATTTGCATCGAGAAATGCTCTTCCACAAACAATAAGGACAAAGCCAGTTAGGCATAAATTAACACAAAGCAATAACCAATATATTTTCATCACAGTGGGGACAGTGAGGTTTGTTCTGCATGAGGCATTCATGTTTAAATGCTTTCATATCCAGAGTTGTCAAGGTTTGAAACCTGGAGTAGCATCTAATTCTATCCATGGCTTGTGCTGTGATATTGGGACTTGTTGCCTTCTTGGTTCAATACATCCTCTCAACACCTGCTTTAATCCAAAGGAAGCATCTTGGGTCTAGTTGAGATATTTAGGTCATCAAAATGGCATTTTCAAATCAATATAAACACAAGGTTTTTTTTCCACTTTTAATTCTAAGAATTTTATTCTGTTTCTCAGAAAACTATCTTCTTCTTATCTGCTATCTTGTTACACACTTGATAACAGTAACTATTTAAAACATCCTGTGGTAAAATTTCTCATTTAAGTTAAGCAATGTCGGGCCTGGTCAGTACTTGGGAGAGTGACCACCTGGGAACACCGGGTGTTGTAGGCTATTACATTGGGGCTAGAAGACCTTACACATTAGGCCAATTAGCCCGGAAGTAAAGAAGAAATTTCTCATTCAGTACTTTGTCTGAAGATGGTAACAACGCTGTTACTGAAACATCACACACTATTTATTTATTTGGATTTAGTCTTATTACCTTGTGTTTATAATCTATAATCCAAATTGTGCCATTTTCAAATCCATATAATTTTACATGAAAACAATAAGTTGAAGGTAAACTTTTGGAACTTGTTCTACCACATACTTTGATCACATGTTGTCAGGTCGACAGAAATATTGTTTTATCTTTAAATAGGAATTTTGAGAACTTTTACAAATAAGAGTTGAACCTTTCTTTACTGGATGTGTTTCTGAGACTTGGCAACCTGGTGAGGACCTACGCTTGTTAAATCCCAAGTTTCGAAATGTTGTTACCATGGTTACAACAACATAAAATCTTGGTAAACTTTATAATATTATCATTTTTGGAAATATATTTTTATATGGTATATAATAAACGAAAATAAGACCTAATCCAAATAATTTATTAGTGTGTGACGTTTCGGCAACAACATTGTTACCATCATCAGACAAAAGAATAAAATGATCAAAAATGCTTTATCATTTTTGATAGACTTCAATGGACCTAAGAAGTTATTCTTCCTTCGATTTTATTTTTTTGTCTGATGATGGTGACAATGTTGTTGCCGAAACATCACACACTAAAAAATTATTTGGATTAGGTCTTATTTTCTTTATTATAATCTATAATCCAAATTGTGCTTTATCATGGTATATATTATATCTCTACAGACCTTACTGCGATGATAGGATGGAGAGGGCTTGGCTCATCAGTGGTTTCATCACGTCATTCTCCAACCGCTGTATTAGACAGTTTGTCTCACATATCTGTGGATGGTACATTCAAGTTACATACCCTGCTGTTGAAATACCAACTTGGCCAGAAAGTTCAATGTAATTGGTGAAGATCCTGGGAAAAGGATAAGGCATAATTTGGAATAAAGATTATAAACACAAGGCAATAAGACCAAATAAATAAATAGTGTGTGACGTTTTGGGAACAGTGCTGTTACTGAAATGTCACACACTATTTATTTATTTGGTCTTATTACCTTGTGTTTCTACTGGGAAAGCTGATACAAGAAATAGAGGAGGATTGTGTCGTGGGAATACATTGACTTGGGGCCATTCACCCGATTCACAGGGAGGGAAGAAATCTTGGCCTTGGCACAAGTTGGCAGATTCTTGCCTGATAATTGGGAAAGCAAACAGGTGTGATAAGGCACAATTTGGATTATAAACACATGGTAATAAGACCAAATCCAACAGCACACTATTTATTTATTTGGATTAGGTCTTAATACCTTGTGTTTATAATCTCTAAATATCTCGGCTACACCCTGGATCCAGAAATTAACTCCAGTAAACATATTGAAGAAGTTATTGGAAAAGGAAGAGACCGACTAAAAATCCTGAAATATATTTCAGGAAGAGAGTGGGGAGCCGATGCAACCACACTAAAATTAACTTACACATCTCTAATTAGACCTATCCTGGAATATGGATATCAAATCTATGGTACAGCATCTGAAACAAATCTAAAATCACTGGAAAGGATACAACTAAGTGCAGCTAGAATTATTACAGGTCTTCGAAATACCTGCCCTAACGATATTGTACTTTACGAGGCAGACATTATGCCCTTAAAGGATAGAAGAAGCTACAATCTGCCAAAATATATAAACAAAATCAAGAGTTATGGAAACAAACACAGAACTTCCAATTACATACTTAATTGGGAATCCAATTTAAGACTCAAAAAAGAAGGCCCTCTACACCTGGCCAAAAGAAATGGATTTTTAAAATATAAAGTAGAAAAAAATTATTTAGCAGAAAAAATTTCTCCATGCGAACCACTACAAAATGTTACTTTTAATGCCACTTTAAATGAACCCACCAACAAACAATACCAAAATCCAGAATACTTAAAACAATTATCATTAGAAATAATTAATAACATTCCTAAAAATGCAATAACTATCTATACCGATGGTAGCAGAGATGAGTTGGGACACACTGGCAGTGGCTGTCTCATCAAAACTACAAATGGCATTGAGAAAATGAACAGAAGAAACCCAGATTTTTGCTCAGTCTTCAGATCAGAACTTATAGCCATCTATGAAGCCTTAAAATCCATCAGAAATACTAATTATCAAGATATCTGGATTCTTACTGATAGTAGAAGTGCCATACAACACTTGAGTCACACAGGGGAACTCAGAGACAAAGTAAGCAGGAACATAATTGGTTATCTCCAAAAACTCTCAAAAACCTCAAAAATTCACCTTCAATGGATACCCTCACATGTTGGAATTGAAGGCAATGAAGCTGCTGATGTGCTAGCAAAAAAAGGCACAAAAGAACCCTTGCCACAGAAAAATAAACTTACTTTTAAAGAAATAGAAACAGTAGCCAAAACAAAAATAAACAAGAACTGGAGGATCCCACCTAAGCACAGCTGGTACAGTGGAGTGAACCCAGGAGGAGCTCTAAACATCAGAAATAGACAGCATCAAACAACACTAACAAGATTTATAACAGGCCATCTCAAGCCATTAAAGATAGAAAATAATAACAAAATCTACCCCACTTGCCCAAAATGTAGCTTGTCACCTGCAGCTCCAGAACACATTTTGGCTTGCATTAGATGCACTAAACAGGACCTTTGGGAGAGGCCGCTGCTCATCATAAAACAGCTCGAGGAGCATGAACTCATGGAATTCGTGTAATCTTTACACAAGGGGATAAGAAACAACAACAACAACAAATTGTGGCTTATCATTTTTATAGACTTCAATGGAGCTAAGAAGTTATTCTTCCTATGAGCTGAAGAATTCCAAAGTGCAATGTTGATGCCATCACTATCGCACACTATTTATTTATTTGGTCTTATTACCTTGAGATCAAACTACTTTTTCCAGTAGGTGCTGATCACCCAAGAAAATACAGAATTCTATTTATAGCCCTGAAATCCTTGTTCTAAGAAACCCACTGACCTAATATGGAAGAAGATTCAACATATTCAGAACAGAAATGTCATTTATTCTGTCAAATGCCACCTAAGTCAACATACAGTAGAGCAGCCTTCCCCTAGAAGACACCTCTCTACAAAATACTGCTATCATCATCAAATTTATCATTTTTACTGTTCAGCAACTCTCAGTTTAGAGGGCACCTCTACTTCGGCTCTGCAACCAGGTTTTGTCCTTCAGAGAGGCTGTCAAGGTTCTGTAGGCCATTACTGTCCCTAGAACACAACATGTAGAGTACTTCCGTCTACAGAATGTACAGTATCTACACCGACATGGTGTCTTCACCATGTCATTTCTTACTTCAGAATGTGGAGAACATCAGGTTGTTGCTTCATCACCATGGGAACCAGGGTTGTTATGATATCATGTAGCTGCTATAAAGGGAAGGCTATTATAACAAGGTTCCATTGTAGTTTCAACAGTATGTAAATATTCCTTGTGTTTTCCTTAGTACCCATGGTGTGTACAGGCCATGGTAGGTGGTAGTTGGTTTCACTGTAAGTACACCACATCTACACATGAAAGCAGTTTGATTTCTGCACTTACACATGTGCCAGAGCCCCATTTGGTTACTTGCACTCACTAGTGCGGTTGGACTTCTGCAGGAATCAGGGGCCATTGGAGCAATTATTTTTTATTAGAAAAAAAGTGTCTAATGCGGGATTCGACCCCAGGTCCCGGCTGTACACCCCACTACTGTCATTGAGCCAGTGGAACACAACTTTCTCTCTTATATTTATTGTCGAGCCTTCAAAACATCTACAACCTCCGCCAATAGATGGGGCACTTTCGCCTGTTTCTGGTCTGGAAATAATGTAGGAATCGCGGACTGCTGTAGTCCTGTTTCCTGGGGCAAATGTTTGTAAATACATGTTTATATCGGCCCTAGGAGGTAACATAATGTAAATACCTGTTAATTGTTGTTCTAGTTATATGTAATGTGTAGTAGAAATGACAATAAAGGAGGAGGAGTGTTAGAAGTCTTTGTGTCGGTTGCTGTTGTTACTCTCGCCAACACCACAGTCACTACTCTTCTGGTAAGTCTCTCGTGTCCCCCCACCAGTGGTAGAGATACTGCCAGAGGAAAGGAGATCCACCTGAGTGGTGGTTCTCAGAAGGTCTTTGGATGGTCTGCAGGGTAGGGTTGCAATGGGAGCCCAGGGTAGGTGATCCACGGTGGAAGGAGCGTCGTCGTCGTGAAGAAGTCACGTGCAACAATATATATTTATCAAATTGTTACGATAAGGTACAATTTGG
Organism: Cordylochernes scorpioides; assembly: GCA_030710605.1. NCBI lineage: Eukaryota > Metazoa > Arthropoda > Arachnida > Pseudoscorpiones > Chernetidae > Cordylochernes > Cordylochernes scorpioides. The sequence continues at coordinate 89,936,105 of CP092873.1, read as the reverse complement.
ATTATAGAATAGAAACACAAGGTAATAAGACCTAATCCAAATAAATAGTGTGTGATGTTTTGGTAACAGCATTGTTACCATCATCAGACAAAAACACTGAAGAGACAAAAGTTTCTGTACTTTTGTCTGATGATAGCAACAATGCTGTTACCAAAACGTCACACATTATTTATTTGGTCTTGTTACCTTATGTTTAATAAGAAATCAAGTTTCAGATATTTGTAAAACATTTGTCAAAGTAAGACAAGTCAGTGGACCAACAATGAGATCCAACCTGTGGGAGGACAGCTAGCTGCTGTTACAATCCACTGTAAGCCTACATCTGTGGCCACACCTGGAGTTCACAAACAAATTTGTTTCAATCCAAGATTGGTACATCTGACAGGAAGTAGCAGATTCAACCTGCCACAACACAAGTCAATATTGGAAACTATTATAGATGCATGGAGATAAGAAAGAAGAAGAATATTATAGACGCGTATGATTCTTTTAAAAATTAAACAATTTCTACTGCCCTTACTGTAATGGAAAAATTAAAGGAAGGGCCTGGCTCATCAGTGGTAAACCCTCCCAGCGGTTTTGCCAGTTTAATCTACCATACCGCTGTTATATTGGATTTTAATATAATAGTTTTGAATATTCATAACAGATGGCGCGCTGATGCATCAGTCTTTTTTAAATTTGTCTCTGGTACACGTGGTCCAGACCATGGTGGGTAGCTGGTGACTTTTACTGTAAGTACATGTCTACACATGTAGTAAGCAGTTTGACTTTTCAAGTGTGCCAAATCTTCGTTACTTGAATTGACTGGTGGGGTTGGACTTTTGCAAGAACCAGGGCCCATTAGACAATTTCTTTATTCAGAAAAAAGAAGTGTCCTATGCGGGAATTGATCCCAGGCCGTGGTGGTTGACAGTTTCCACCGCCCCGTACAGTAAGACTGAGGTCACCGATCACATTTTTAAAATAAAGTTTCTCCTCATATTTTGCTTCAAATACATATATGCAAATTTTATCTTTTGTATTGAGTTGGAGTGATATAAACTGCTGATTTTTGACACCATGACCTGGGGTCGAATCCTGCATTGGGCACTTTTTTCTAAAAATTACTCCAATGGCCCCGATTCTTGCAGAAGTCCAACCCCACCAGGGAGTGCAAGAAACCAAACAGATCCCTGACACATTTACAAGTGCAAAAGTCAAACTACTTTCTTCATGTGTTGACATGTGGTGACTTAGAGTAAAACCAGTCGCTTACTGCCCACCATGATTATCATGGCATACTTGGCACCATATCTCTTGTATGCAAATCTTGTAATGTTTGTTCCTTCTTATGTTCCCAGCAACACTAAAGTTGTTGATGGGTCATTCTCTTCTTATCTCCACAATCCTATCAGGGTCTTAGAATTGAGACACTTCGGCCAGTTTTTTCCCTGACGAGAACAAAAGATTTTTGTTGAAATGTTGAGAGAATACATTTACTGGACGAAATGTCTCTTAATTCTAAGAACTGTGAATGGCAACCTCTAGCTTCATGATAATTACATCAGAGAATCAATGAGCTGGTGGCTGTGAATCAATGGATGAGCAGTCAAGGATGGGAGGCTTGTGGCTAGATGGAGCAGCCTCTTTGTCGGAGAGCAAAGGCGACAGTTGGGAGGTTTGGCCCCTTCACGATGGGGCACAAAGTTCTCCTTTATAGACATGATGTACCTCACCCTCTTTCTATTTCAACAGAAGTGATCCTGTCTGGTGGGAGCCAATAGGATTTCTTATCTGGAGGCAATTGTTTAAATGTTTCTAAATGTATAATTTCCTCGGGTCCGGTGGATCTGATTGTAGCAGGCTTCAATCAGGAAATTGGAAGTTTGCAATAAAGATCAGTGAGAGGAGGGTCTGTACATATTTAACATTCATCAGTTGGTGGCTTTGAGAATCCACGGCTCCCTGATGGTTTAGTTTTTAAATATTTTGTGCATTCAATAAAATTAGGTCAGCGTGGCTCGATCCAAGAGGATTGTTCTCAGGGCCATGTAGAAATCTACGTATATCTCAAACACAGTGTTGATTGTGTAGTTGCTGGTAGGTTGCTTAAATCCTCCAAGCAATGCTCTAAAAAGCCGTCCAATAAAAACTCAGGCTTGAAGTAAAGTTGCTGAAAATAGGTTTTGTAACTGAACTGCGGCAGCCTCAATGCCAGTCTCTGTGATTCCACTGTGACTGGCTGTAACAGTTACAGAGGCAAAGTGTCCTCTTACCAGACTGTGGCTAATGGGTAAAAATGGCAATTTTGTCAGCTGTCCTTTGTTAAAGAGGTGTCTGTTAGCGAGAGTTCTCTCAAGGAGGTCCTACTCTATAGACAACATTGAAATGTATTTACATGTTGATATTAAAAGCAAAAAGACATATCCTGACCAGAAGCACATGTGCTTTTCAGATGGCAGAGCGCCATCTAGTGGAACAGAAATCAACTAAACATTGATTTAACCTGTTCCCTGATATTTCGCCAACCCATATTCTTGATAAATCAAGAAAAGCCATCCACGAACGTGTTTCACGCTTATCAGTGTGGAGTAGGCTGTACCACTGCGACCAAAAAGATTTTTGGTTCCAGAGGGTTCTTGAGAAACCAAGAAATCGGTATTTAAGGCCAAACTTGCGTAAATACACTTAACATGTGAAAAAATAATAGAAAAAAATAAAAAGGTCAGGTGTTGATATTAAACTACTCCACGCTGACGAGCACCAACAGCACGAAACGTGTTCGTGGATGGCTTTTCTTGATTTATCAAGAATTTGGGTTGGCCAAATATCAGGGAACAGGTTAAATCAACGTTTAGTTGGTTTCTGTTCCACTAGATGGCGCTCTGCCATCTGTAAAGCACATGTGCTCCTGGTCAGGATATGTCTTTTTTGTTTTTAATATCAACACCGGACCTTTTTATTTTGTTGATAAGTATGTTGATTTATACCAATAAGTCTTGACATAAGGTAATAAGAACAAATCCAAATTAATAATTTATTTATTTAGTCTTATTACCTTGTGTAACAAATCTATAATCCAAATTGTACCATATCATGGTCACCCAGTGTAAACTCCAGGAGGCTCCAACCCCAATGTTGAGGGAAGTACTGCAACTGTTGATCCACTCCTCGGTCCTGTCAACATGTGGCAGCCATTAAACTCGCACACTTTGCCATCACTGCAATCCTCATCAGTAGTGAACATCAGTTTCTCAACATTGCGATGTCACTTTGAATGAAAATAAAATGTTCACCAATGTCAACCAACACAACATTGTGGAAAATTGTATGAGCGCAGGTTGCATTTATATAGGACAGCCAACATTCACACTCAAGAAGTAATTTTGATAGAAACAGGTTTATGATTCAAACTTCCCAACTGGTCCATAAAGTAAACAGTGAGTTGATAAGGTACAATTTGGATTATAGATTATAAACACAAGGTAATAAGACCAAATAAATAAATAGTGTGTGACGTTTCGGTAACAGTGTTGTTACTGATTCAGTACTTTTGTCTGAAGATGGTAACAATGCTGTTACCGAAATTTCACACACTATTTATTTATTTGGATTTGGTCTTATTACCTTGTGTTTATAAAAACAGTGAGTTATTTTACACTTGTATTACAGTCAACATTACTGTATTTTCTGGTCATCCAGTTCTATGATCAGAAATTGCCGCTAAGGTCACGAGATGTTGGACATTTTCTGAAGTCAAAGTCCTGGCAACAAGCCTTGAAGGAGGAAAGTGAGGCCACAACAACGGAGGGACCATGTGTGGAGGCCATTATGTTATTCCATACCTAACTCTATATTGTATAAATCAATGAATACTTTATTTATTTATAAACTGTGTTTTCTGTCAAAATTACTTCTTGTGCTGGAAACTTGTAATTATATTTAAAACACAAGGTATTAAGACCAAATCCAAATATAACAATGCTACTACTGAAATTACTATTTATTTATCTAGATTTGGTTTTATTACCTTGTGTTTTTCTGATCTATAATCTAAATTGTAGTTGTAGGGATCCATAGATCTCTCACATCCTGTCATGGCCAGTAGTGTTCAACTCTTGAGTCCCAATGGCTCCACCCATCCATAACATCAACACCTGGGGGGTCGGTGGTCTAAACCGTTGGTTTTTGACCGCTACGACCCTGGTTCGGATCCCACATTGGGCCCTTTTTCTTATATAAAAAAAAAAAAAAAGTCCAACCCCACAAGCGAGTGTAGATCACCAAAAGGGGCTCTGGCACATGTGAACTGCTTTTCACATGCGTAAACATGTGGTGCACTTACAGTAAAAGCAGTTGCCAACTTCTTCCAACCATGATTATCATGGCCTGTATCACGTGTACTAGGGATATATTTTTAAATATGAGTTTGGGATTTGGATACAAAAAATCTTTAAATGAGTCAAAAAGTATAAACCAACATTTATGATGAATGAACTTTTGTTTTTTATTTTATAACATCGAGATGAAGCCCTGGGTGATGAACATGGCAGTAGTGCCAGGTGTATGAAATAGCAACGAGGTGGAATATTCACCATCTTACAGAGATTGCTTCACCTGTGCTTTCACAATCATGACATTTTCTGATGGTCTGTCACTGGAGTCCGTCGGCACCTTGCCCATCCTCTGCACCACCTGCATGCCGTTGTAGACCCGGCCAAATATGGCATGCTTGCCATCAAGCCACTGGGTCGGGGCTAGGGTGATGAAAAATTGACTTCCGTTGGTGTTTGGTCCGGCATTTGCCATTGACAGGATACCAGCACCCGTGTGCTTTAAATCTGGATGGATTTCATCTTCAAAATATTTGCCATAAATTGATGTACCGCCTTTACCGGTACCTGTGGGATCCCCACCTTGAATCATAAAGTCTGGGATAATGCGGTGAAATTTAACGTTGTTATAATAACCACTTCGACAATGTTCTGCAAAATTCTTGCAGGTTTTGGGGGCATGTTTCCAATATAACTCCAACACAATTTGCCCCATTGTTGTCTCGATTAGCACAAAGGGTGGTTGCCAATTTTCTAACGCCATTATTACCATTCCTTTGAAAAAACAGTTGCGTTCAAAATTTTATCCTCGAATAAAAAATAACAGGACAATATAATGTTACTTTTTAAAATGTAAATATTTCAAGCACACCTTGTAAACAAAGCTTAAATCGTAGGGTTGTCAGATGAAAAAAAAAAGTTAACTTTAAAAATCAATGATATATAGGTTTTGAGCTTTTAATTAGGCATTTTAAATTTATATTTAGATATTTTTCATTTTAATTAAGACACTTTCGTTTTTTTCAGCCATTTTCAATTTTAATTTATATATTTTGACAATCTGAATAATTTGGTTTAGCCACAATAGTCATGGGCATGACCGCATCCAGTGCAATTTTCCCTTGACAGAATGCTCTTTGTCTCTTCAAACCAGACTCTTTTCTTGTTCCCAAATTTTCTTGATTTCCAGCCCCCCTCACTCATATTTGCCAACTTTTATTTTAAAATTGTTTGTAAAGGAACTTCTTAGTAGAAATGAGCTTCTTTTCTCAAAGAAAATAGGTTTTATAGAGAAATTCTCGTGAAATATTTTATATGCAAAGCTTTTCAGATATGACACAAATGCAAACACCTGGACCATTTATAGGCCCTAACTCTTGTAATAAAAATGTTGGACTGAGAACGATTTCTGTAAACAATGTATAGAATTATGTCAATTGTGTGTGTGTCTCTTTCTCTTATATGAATTAAATTAATTCCTAAATGATATACTTTTAATACCCTTCGTTCAAACAGGAGTATATATTTTTTTATTTATACCTATTTTTGTTCCTTTCATTATTGTTTCACACTCTATATTTGTTAAGAAAATGGCGGCCAAAGTGTCGAGACAGAATTATTTGTTAATCTACAAGGATTGTACCCTCATGTACTTGTATACTCGTACTGAGTTGAATGCTCAGATTGCAACACAATTAGTAGACCCTGGATAACCTGACAGAATGGAGTCTTGCGGCCCTTAAGGAAGAAGATCCCAGACTGTGAGCATCCTTGGAGCCCCTGGGATAGAATCTACTAGAAGCTTCAAGGCTCCTCATTCTATATTGCATGTTATTCTTTTGTAACTTATATTATTGTGGACATAATTTTAGAAACAATAGTTAGTTTAAAAGGGAAAATTATAATATAAGTTATTATAAATATTATCGTTATAATATAATTTTAAAATATAGAAAATAAAGTGCAAATGGTATCATTCATGATGAAAACGTTCTTATATTTTTATTTACCTAGGTTCAGGAAGACAGCATTTATAACTCCAGATGGACTGTACGAGTTCAAAGTAATGCCATTTGGGTTATGTAATGCTCCAGCTACCCCTTCAAACGTATGATAGATAATCTTCTGAAGGGTCTTAAGTGGACCATTTGCTTGTGTTACCTAGACGACATCATCGTTTTTTCAGATGATTTTGAAGAACATCTAAGACGCCTTCAACTTGTATTAAATTGCATTAAGAAAGCGGATTATGTCTCAATTCCAAGAAATGTAAGTTTGGGGTAAAAACTATCACAGTTCTTGGACATGAGGTGAGTGAAAATGGAATTCGTCCCGAAAAGATTCGATTCGAGCAGTCCGCGACTTGGCTACGCCAAGGTCATTGAAGGAAGTTAGAAGTTTTCTTGGCCTTTCATCCTACTACCGCCGCTTCATACCCAATTATGCCCACATAGCCCAACCCTTGAATGACCTTTTGAAGAAAGACTCAGCATTTAATTGTAACCAGGAAGAGCAAAATGCATTTGAAGCTCTCAAGACAGCGTTAATTTCCGAACCCGCTCTTGGACATTTTGATTACTCATCCCCAACCGAAATACACACTGACGCAAGCAACTACAACTATGGAATAGGAGCAGTATTAGTGCAGATACAAAAGGAAAAGGAAAGAGCCATTGCTTATGCATCTGATGGGTTCCCGGTTTGGATAGTTGAAAAGGGAGGATACACAATGTGACTTATTAAAAGTTTCCTTACTTAAGTATGTATATATATATATAGCAAATTAGGCCAACAACCCCATGTATATAACCCGCAGGAAGACCTTAATGTTGTATAATAGCAGCACAGCTGTCAGTGATGCACTATCGGCATATGTCTTTACATCATCACATTCACAGGGAAAAAAAAAAAACTCTGTAATTGATTAAGGGTTGAGCTAAAACAAGGTTCGAGCATATAATTTTGTCAGAACAATGGTCTAAAGATGGAAACAGCCGCGACACTATTATACAATTTCATCAGACAACCCATGAAATCGTTATTAAATTGGGCAATCTATAAAACACTGAAACACAGACACTCGCGGCAATGTATGTGGCCGGTAATTTATGGGAGACTTGATTATTAGTAACATTCCCTTCAAATAGGTAAGAAACATACAACATTTCATTTAAACAGTGGGAATAGCACCATAAGGCAAATTATGTATGAAATAGGTAACAGAGGAAACAAGAAAATTTCTCTAGATATTTATTTAAATATCTTAAAATTTGGGAACATGTCTATACTGACGAGATATGCTATGTACATAGTAAAATTTAGATAGAGGTGACCTGAAGTTACTTTATAGCCCTTTAGGGCCCATGCGAAATCTAGGTTGGCTACTACACAAAAAAGGGGGGGAAGGCGCTAAGTCATAATGACAAATGGCTTACCTTTTCTCGAAAGTGGCGGCAAGGTCTGGTCTCCTCTACGTCTCAGGCCCGTCTAAAAATCGTCCTTCTCACTGAGCGACTCCGATCGAATCTTGCCTTTTGGCAAAGAACCTTCTTTTATATCATCCCTCTCTCCATTTTCATTCGCCGAAAGAAACCAATCAAAATGGCCAACGGCTCCAGTATCAATTTCGTAGACGCCCCAGGCCTCACCAAAATAGAACATATCGTATTACCAAAACAAAAAAAAAAAATCTCAAAAGAGAAACAACATGGCACTAGTGTAAGATTTCAGACTCCAGGCCTCTTCCATCAAAATAGAACATATAGTATTACCAAAACAAAAATCTAAAGAGAGTAACATCTACGGCGATAGTGTAAAATTTCAGACGCCAGCCCTCCCATCCACATGGATTGAAATATCATCCTCCCTTTTTCTCGGGACGATATATATATATCGCTCCCCCCCTCCGTCTTAGCTAAAATTGACACAGGCCCCTTTTCACTTGCACTGTAATATAACGCTTTCCTTTCTCGGTTCAGTCTTTTAGAGATCTTCCTTCTCCATTTTTTTTTTTTTTTTTTTTGGTCACCTTTACCTAAATTTTTGGTGAGGGGAATATATGTACATATGAAACAACAGTTTCCAGCTCGGATGTCTCTGGATGTCTTCTTCTTTACCAGGCATCAGCTTTCGGCATGGAAGTCTGGTGTCATCTGTTGTCTAGGTTTCTGGGCAAAAAGAATGGTCTGTAAGTCTATGTGGGAGGGAAGCCATGTATCCATTTGATTTGATTATACATACGCCTTCTGTTGGGGTATGGTTACAAAAACGTGCCCCAACAATCCTCCCCCTGCCAAGTAATGGACAAATGCGTTTGTGCTATTCATTATTCATCTGCCTTTCATCAGTTACTATGAAAGCAGGCCCATTTCTAGCAAAATGCATTTTCCATTACTAGGTGGAGCCAGGTGTACCGAAACCTATAGGGAAGGTAAGGCTAGTCAAAATGATGGTATGCCATTCTAGATGTTTATTATTCCGAACACTAGTGGGCATTGCGCATCCTGGCAAAGGGGTTTTTATGTGCTATTATTCTGTCAGAACACTGTTATCAAAATAGGTTATTGGGGACAGTCATATCATATGTATGGAAGTAAGCAAGGTCATCTGTCTTACCATTCATGGGTATATATACCACCCTTCCACTTTCTTCTTTGGTCTTGAGGAGTAGGCCTTCCTAGTGGTAAGTCCTCTCAACCCCATCCTTGCCTCTTGGGGTACTGGATTCATTGCTACCTTCTTTCTGCTAACAATACAGTTAGGACATTTCCCTATTACATATTATATATAAAAAATTGGGCGCCAAGAAGTCGTTTAGAAATAACTGACTAGTCCAACTCCTAAAACATGCCAGCATCTTTATTTTCGTACCAATCAAGACATTCGTGTGGTATAGTTATATATATATACAATCAAAGGAAAGGATAATTATAGTTAGCTGAAAGAAATATCTTGGTATATAATGATTAGCCTATGACATGATGACTTTTGCTAAATAAAAATTACAGAAAACAAATTATGTAAGTAATCATTAAATAAGGCACGAAATATGTAATGATAAAATGAATCCTTCCATGTTATATGATGAGTATAACATATATATTGAAGTAAAAACATATCATGTAGATAGTGATTAAATATGTTAAGATATAAGTGATAAAAATCATCCCATGATAGATGACAAAAGAAAACTACTACAAGATTATATATGGTGACAAAATATATATAATTAAATATTTAATATAAATATGAATATCATGAATGTCAAAATAAAATTGTTGAAATGAATAGTATATGACTATAATATAATATATATGATATAAAAATAATAACATATTGAAAAAGAAAATGTAAACATAATGTATATTTGTGCGCTGAAGGATCAAGGTTTAGTATCTCAATTAAGTTTTCAATCTTATTCAGTCTGGAATCACGAGTTGGTCACTGGGTAATATTCGTCTATCCCGATCCTATTGGAGGGTGTGTTCTCTCTTGTGTGTTAGATTCCTCAAATTACAATACTCTCTCAACCCAGATGGGTACGTCATTTAGAATCTTGGTCAAATGGAACATAGCCCAGACCTCTATTAAACTACACAGTCCATTTAAATCTAGGGTGACAACCGTATGAAGAGAAATTTTCTGTTTTGGCAGAGCGACTAATCAATTTCTACTATTTTGTTTGTGGCTCCGTTTACCTTGCCTCTGGGGTGTGTACAGTTCAGCTACCTCCCCCTTCCAAGAAATTCACATTACTTTCATCTACTAATATACCCTCTATTCATTGACCTGAATCCTATAAATCTATATCTTATAAGTTTGAATTTTATCAATCTGAAATTTTGGTTCCTTTTACAAATTCCTTCAGAATTCTACTCCCTGTATAACTGCTCTTAATTCTACTGTCCTCAATACAACACTTCTAAAACTTTGACTCACTGGCTTGTTCTGGTGTCTCGTTCGCGGTCATTATAGTTAACTAATACTTTAAAATCTTATCCTAACATGGAACGAGTCTAAACTCGTTGAAGGTCCTAATAATTACTTATTCTGCCTCTCGAATCGGTCTTATGCTCGAATTCATTCCAACAAAACGTATGGCAGGGCGAATCCTTTATTAGAAGAAACTTCCGCTAGCTATGGGGGGTCAAACTGGTACCAAAAAAATTCAATAGACGGAAACACTTCGTCTAGAATAACTGGGCAATCTCTGCCTACATGCCAATCTTACAGGACCTCCCGTCTGGTACACCCTCGCTCCAGCCACGCTAAAAGCGTCGAAACTACGGTGTCAGATCGGTTACCCAAGGTCGCGCCGTTATACCCCAGGCTATACGGCATGGCTAAAACAAATCCCCCATCCTGCATAAAATTCAATCTATACCTCTTCGTTTCCTCTAATGAGGAGAAGTTTTGTGGGTTTCCTGGTCTGATCATAACCTCCCACAACCTTCCAGTCTGAGAATCAAGATATGATCATTATCTACGACTCTTAAAATTCAAGTTGATATAATGAAATAGAGTAACTGATTACCCTAATAAAAGAAATCAATATTTTATACTCCCATAAGGGGAGACCTAACAAAATGGAGCGAATACCTTTCCTAATAATAGAGTTTTTACAGTCCTTTGAGGCTCCCGATCCTAACAAATAAAGAAATCAAATTTAAAAAATCGAACCTGTTAATTCCCTACACTATTCTAAAGTAATTTTGGTCTAACAGTATACTAGTTTTTAGCCTTCTCTTCATTTATTCCACTTCACATTCATACAAGAAAAAAAAATTCAGTCACTGTGGGCATTCATTCTAAAGTTAAAAACTGCTATAGACGCCAAAACACTCAATTATCTCTATCATATAAACCCTAACAATAATAAAGTCTTTCAGGACCAATGAGAAATCAAATAAAGTTATCTAATTAAAACAAAGTGGGGACTAAAGCCCTATTGACTTAAATAAATGCCTCATACAAACTCTACATAAAAGTTATCTATACGTGGATAAACATTATTTATATTTAAACAAATAAACAAAATTGATTGTTAACAATCAAATGTTAACAATTCTAAATAATCTGGAAGCTAACCTACTAAAAAAATCAGTGTAACTTCAAAAACTGCCCTTGCCTTGACACCAAGCGACTTTTCACGACAATTCTATATAAAGACATACACAAATTATAATGGCGAATAAAGGACCATTAGGCGTGACACCTCATAAAAGCGGATTGAGTCTCTCCCCTAGCCACCGTGGGTGAAGTCACTTTCTTCTTACTTCCTCGTGCGTCTGCCCCCTTTGCAGTAGTCCGACCTCAGCACTCTATTGAAAGATGGATTCATAGGGTTTACGATTCACTACCCAACACTAACATTCTCAAGTGCTTTCCAAGGATCGACTACAGTCTGGGCCTACTTAACTTCTACCCCTGGCTTAGGGTCCCTATACTTCACAATTTCACTCTGAGAGATTGACCTTTCATGTTCTCATTAGAAACCTATTTCAAAGCTACTACCTGAAGGCCAGGGATTATAGGGTTTCTGAATTACCCAACACAAGCCATAGGATGCCTATTAGGTTTGTTGTTTTAGACATAGCCCCCCTCTAAGTTGTGATTTCCTACACCTTCCTTCACCTATTACTCCTGATAATAACTAAAATTTCAGATTTACACTAAATAGTTAATTCACAATGGTATACATTATTCTCACTGGTCTTTGAAACTCGGGTTTTAACAAGAAATAGTTTGTAAAAAAAAAAAAAAAAGGAATCCTAATGAAGTTCTACTTTAAAAAAAAAAAAAAAAGGTTTAAAAAAAAAAAAGGTTGAAATCTCTAAACTTCTCATTCTATCGAGCTGATTCTCCGTACACACTCCAAAATCCTAGTTAGAGGCGACAGTCTAAGCAGAATTTACACTGTGTGGGCCTTTTCACCCTTGTAGACCTGCGTAAAGTTAAACTGTTCACACTAACTCTGTCAACTTCCCCTCGTCTCATTACTTCTGAGTTCGCTCTGGTTGTCACCCCTTGTGGAACCACTACATTAACAGACCTATTAGGGAGATAAGCTGGACCTGTAAGATGAATCCAATGATCTTCATCACTGGAACTTTGACTTGAATTACCATCACTAGTCTCCTCCTCCTCTGTGGGGAAAATCCTAATTGGTATATGGTATTGTTTTAACCTATCTATATGGTATTTATCCAAATTCCCAGTTTCTAGATTCTTCAAGAGATATACAGTATCACCAGCTCTTTTTAGTACCTCATATGGACCCCCATACCTTGGCTCAAATTTGTGACGCCCCTTCGTCTCATGCATTCTCTCCACTAGGACTAAGTCCCCGTTATTGAAAGTTCTCAGCCTTTTGTTTTCGAACTTAATCCTAGCTTCTTCCTGTTCATTCAAGTAGGTTTGCCTTACTACCTCTCTTATCTTCTCGACCTCCTCTGTTAGTTCCCGCTCGTAGAAGGCTGCCGTTTGAGCAATCAAATCTTCGCTTACAGGACTTTGTCCCGCTTCCTGAAAGGGTTGTGGGAGCCTCAGCTCATGTCCGAAGACGAGTTTCGCTGGCGTAAATCCTGTACTAGAATGTTCAGTGGTTCTGATAGCTAAAGCTACCATGGGTAAGATGTCATCCCAATTAGAACCTGCCTCACACCTACGCAAAGATTCAATTACTGTTCTGTTGAGCCTTTCTACAGCGCCATTACTTTGAGGTCTCCAAGCAGTGGTGTTCACTGCACTTACCCCCATGGCCTTGCAAATCCCTTTGAAAATACAGCTAATGAATGCCGAACCCCGGTCCGAAAGTATAGTTTTCGGTACTCCAAAGATAGTAATTACGCTTTCCAACAGCGCTTTAACCACTGTACTGGCACACTGGTCTCTTGTAGGTATTAAAATAGGGAATTTGGTAAATAAATCGACTATGGTCAGGATGCTAGAATGTCCTTTGGAAGTCTTCTCTAAGGGTCCTATGAAGTCTAGAGCAAGATGCTCAAATGGTTTTCCAGGCCTGAAGTGGGGAGCATTACCAGCCTTGGTTACACCTTGATTTGAGAGCTGGCAACCCTCGCATCTGTATATATAGTTTCGGACCTGTGTCCTCATACCCGGCCAATAATAATCGTCCTTCAGCCTTCTCATTACCTTCTTGACCCCAAAATGACCTCCCGTCGGAACGTCGTGGTGATATTTAATCACCATCTCCCTAATGTCTGACGGAACCACCTTCACCCAGATACCCCCACTGTTCTTAGACACGAGGTAACCCTCGTGCATTTTATAATCCTTATTTTTATAAGTTACAGTCTCGGTAGACCGTCTGTCACCTATTAGTTTCAATAAGGGGGCCCATTTCTTGTCCTTAAGCAAACCTTCCCACGTCCGATCACTATCTATCAAGGGGGGCCCACGATTTTTAATTACTGCGGCCACAACTCTCTTATCTCGTGATGGTTCAGGATCATCCTCACACGGGAACCTACTGAGGAAGTCGGCTACCGTGTTTTCTTTCCCCGGGACATACACAAATGTCACATTGAAGTCTTGGATGATCTCTGCCCATCTAGACAATCGAGCGTTCTTATAATCAGACCCCTTGTTATAAGTGATCGGTTTGTGATCGGTATGCACCTCAACCTTACTGCCCGCCAGGAGGTGTTTAAAGTGCTGCAGAGACAACACTACGGCATAAGCCTCCTTTTCGATTGTGGAATAGCGAGTTTCGGGGCCTATCAACCGTTTGCTATAGTAAGCTATTGGCTTGACAACCCCGTCTATCTCCTGTTGGAGACAAGCGCCAACCGCTATTCCACTGGCGTCTGTATTGAGGATAAATGGTCGCCCTATCATTGGATGAGCCAGTAAAGGCTCACTGGTTAGTACTTGTTTTATGGTCTCAAAGGCTGTCTGCTCTATTGTACCCCAAGTGAATCTTCGCCCCTTTCTCAATAAGTTACTTAGTGGAGCTAGGAGTTCACCTGCGTTGGGTATGAAGCGCCTGTAGTAGTTTACAGTACCCAAAAGACTTCTGACCCCCCTGATGTTGTGGGGACGTTTCAAATCCCTGAGAGCCGCGACATTATCCCACATGGGTTTTATCCCATCCTGATCAATTACATGACCGAGGTAATCTACAGAGCCCTTGAAGAAATAACTCTTCCCACGCCTAGCCTTTAGATTAAAGCGACTCAGGCGTTCGAGTACAGCGGCAAGGTCCGCCACATGCTGCTCATGAGAGTCGCTGTAGACGATGACATCATCGATGTACAAACGAACGCATTTATACAACAAATCCCCTAGGACCAAATTCATGGCCCATTGGAAGATCTGAGCTGAGTTCTTCGCTCCTTGTGGTAGACGTGTGAAACGATATCTCCCCCAGGGCAGAGAGAAAGTGAAATAATCTCTATCACCCTCCGGGATGCGAATCTGGAAAAATCCAGAGGTCAAGTCTAATGTGCTGAAGACCTTTGCGCCTGCAAAAGCACGCAGATTGTCTTCAACGCGAGGTATTGGGAACGGGAAGAATTCTGTCACCTCATTAATTAATCGCAGGTCCATTGTAATGCGGACGCTGCCGTCTGTTTTAGCAACAGGGAATAGGGGAGAATTCCATAAGGATGTACTCCCCTCGATAATTCCAGCTTCTTCCAATTCGTCTACTAAGGCCTTCACCTTTGAGACCAGCTTATTTGGGATCGGATACTGACGTCTATAGACTGGCTTTCCAGTCAGTATCTTTAACTTAGGGGCAATGATGGTTGACCCATCGCCCATATCGGAGATGTCGTCACAGAAACAGTGACTATATGCCCTAAGGACGTCTTCCCCTGTCCTGATTTTATGTAGAGGTATACTGGGTGGTCTGACAGGCACCTCACTGGCCTGTAACGAGGACAGGAAGGCCGACTTAGTCGGTTCTTCGTCCTGCTCAAAGTCTGATCTGACGCTTCCATCATGGTTGAGAGTGAGTCTTAGAGCCTTGAATCCTGCATACCTAGGATTCCATCAAAGCCTAGCCCACCTAGATGGCAGTATTCAAATGTTGTTTTTACTTCCCTGATGGGTTTTCCCCTGATATAGGCCCTAACCTCTATTAACTCACTCCCCAGTGACCTTAACTCACTCCCACTAATCCCCTTAAGGAAGGTGGGTTTACCCAAACCTTCAGCGCTAATATCCAAGGAATCTATATTTACAATGTTGGCCTCTGAGCCTGTATCGATAATTAGTCTGATAGTCCTATTACTCAGAGACCAACCTTTATCTACAAATGTACAAGTGATTACAGGTAGGCCGGCTAGAGTTCCCCCATTCCCTGCTTTGAGGCAAGCCGGACCTATTTTTTTGTCATGGCTGTGCAAATTCTTGCCATGTGGCCTGTCTCCCCGCATCTGAAGCACCTGATGGGTGTCCGCGTTGCTTCGGGGCCCTCATACCCCCTTGGCGCTCCTCCCTTGGTTGTTGTTGGAGGGCCTTCCTTGCGCTGTTCTTGTGGGGCTCTACCGTTGGGGTTCTGTCGGGGTCTCTCCCGCCTGGTCCCTTGTATAGTGGGCTGGTTGTTCTGAGCGGAACCTCCTCTCCGCTGGAAACCTCTGGCCTGGTTGGTGTCCCACCTGTTTCCCATATTCATCCTGGGTTGCTCCCTGTGGGTCCTCCTCAGGTCCTGGTTTTCCGTCTCCAGGTTCTTTAACTTGGATTCCAGCCGGGCCATCTGGCTCGTCAACTCCCTCAACTTCCTGGCACTCCCCTCTTCATCTTCCATTTGGCATCTGGAGTACTCGTCATCCCTTTCTTCGATCTGGTGGAGACTGCTCACAATTACCTCCCATGACTCATTCTGGAGTTGGTGGGCTCTCTGCCACAGGTTTGGACAGAGTCCAGTGAGGAAGATATCAGCGACCTCAGTGATGTCGATCCTCAGGCCATCTGACTCGGCTTCTGAGGCAAGGCTCCGCACTCTGTTCGCGTATTCCTTAACCTTTTCTCCGGGCCTTTGTCTACAGGAGAAGAACTTCTTCCTGGCTTCTCTCTTGGGGGCCCTCCTGGAGAATCTCTGTTCCAGGTTTTCCTTTAATTCGTTGTATCCCAGTTTGATCTGGGAGGCCTGGAGGGCGAACTCTCTCGCAGCTCCTCGAAGGTGATTGTCCAGGAGGATCCTCCTCCTAGAATCATCCAGGGCTTTCACATCGTAGACCAATTCGAAGTCCCGGATGAACTTGTCGAATGGTATGAGCCCATTTCCCTCAAACTTCTCCAAATGGTATAGCGCAGACGGCAACGGCGTCTGGCTGGGTGAGGGGTCATCTCCAGGGTGCATGGTTCTCTCTCAGTCTGCTGTCTGAAATATTCCAGATTAGTAGTGGGGATTGGAGAAGAGAATCTCATGTATTAATGGGGGCAGGGAACCGAGGGGTGAAAGATGGGTTCATGGCCCAAAAGGGAAAGGAAATGGGAGAGGTACATGTTCATCCATGTGGGTGGATAGTAATCTTAGATCAATGCTCTTTCTGGGTGTATTGAAACTAACTAGCCATGATGGTAGGGGCGCTGTTCTCACTGCCTCTATTGTACATCAGAATGAACTATAATTATTACTAGTGTATTATTATTCCAACAGCCTATGACCTTTAAACCTTTATACCTTCATATACACTCGACGGGGTAGTCACCTTGTTAAAAAAAAAATCTATAATGTCATAGATCAGCTAGGGGGAGAACATAACAAAATTGTGCGAATAGTCTGTTTCAACTACTGATTGTAAGCATATTAAACTCGTTCTCTTTAGGTTGGCTCGCTCATTCATCTTCAATCTACTTTCAATAGTCATATTGAGTTCACATGGATGCTAGATGTAAACTGTATCAAAATAGTGTAGTTTTCTAGTTTCCGAATTATATGACAGTTAGAGAAAGAAACAAACATTCTGGAAATATCTCGCACTGGCTACTATTAAAAAAATTGAATGGGGTACAGCTCTGATCTTACAGGATACCTCATGGCTCATAGAATTGAATCGCTCATTTCTCACTAAAATATTCACACAGGGTATGGAGGTCTCCAGCGGTTCTATAGCTATTGGTCAACTAAATTAATTAATGGCAGGAATTGAAGCTAGTTTAAATGCTCATGTGCTGTTTTGTCATGCGTCTTTATGTCATCTGCACAGGAAAGTGTCGCCTCAAGGACCTAATTCTGGGACTAACATCCGCTGCACATTTCAGGAAGGAGTGGTCGTCCATACAATAGCAAGATATCATTTTGCTGCCAATGTACAATGTTGAGCATTTTCCATGTCGTCATTTTGTCGATCCCCAATCTTCTAGGGTGTTTCTTTAAGCATTTCACGATGTCATTTAATGCTTCATGCGATCCCGCCCGGCATTCAATAAGTAAGTATTTGATCGTACCACCTCCAGGAGACCATCCCATTGCGGCCGAATCATTTCCACCCAACTTATAACGCCGTCCATATCGCGTAATTGAAATTAGTGTAAAACTCAAAGAATAAGACCTTAATCTCTTAATTCTTTACTAATTTCAGTTGGCTCAACATAAATCTTCTCAATTATTAATTTAGTACAGTGGCGTGACATGTCACACTTCTTCTAGTTCTTTCGCAAGCTCGATTAATCCCAGTGGAAACCCGTCCAGGCGTCAATCCCGTGCTAACCCGTCATGCATGACTTCAAATTTGGAAATTATTAGACCTGAATATTTGCAGTGGCATCTGCTTCCACTGAAAGTATTTAAGACACAAGGCTGCCTCTTTAAATCACTGTCTTTACTCCCACATGCCTGTGTAAACTTTAACCATGACTTTATCAATTCTCAAAATTCTGCCTATCGAGTATCCTGAGAATCAATGTTCTTCTTGTCTACGGCGGATTATCACAGTAATTGTTCCCTAGAGTTATCTGCGTCGAGTGGTCAGTCTGTACTACTAATTCTCCACTCTAACTCTAGGACTCTTCTATCTACTCGGGCTGTTCAAAAATTTTCAAGACAGTTGTTCAAATCCCCAATGATAATCTGCTAAATTTCGATAATTATTGGAATTCTCATTAAACAGAATAACTACACCTTTCTGACACAGAAATATCCAGCATCAAGATATAGCGCACCGTCCAATTTCTTTATTTCAAGACGGTGTCAAATTACAACTGAAGGAACATACTAGACATATAACTGGTTTAAATTTCATGTAATCTCATCATGCCTTCTGCTGGCAATATTTACTGTAAAATTCAATACTATCAAGATGGTTTTATTTGTCTTCATCTAAAAAAAAAATGTTTCAGTAATAGAGTCTTGGAAATCTCTACTAAAGACAAAAATTATACATTTGTCAATTCAGGATAACCTTCCCTTGTCAGAGTGTATACAGCTGCCAAGCCAAAATACGCCGGGGAGACAGGAAGGAGAGTCAGCAATAGAATATATGAACATAGATGCAACGTTATTAATCAAGACAATAGGTCTCTAATTTTCCAATACTGCAAAGGAACAGGTCACACTTTCGCATTAGGAGAACCTAGAATACATTACAATAACATAAACAGCAAATATCAAAGGCTTATAATTGATTTTCTATTATTTAGAAAACACAATAGCATTAATAGAAAATAGATTTGCCCGAAACATATAACACAATATATCCTAGTACCAGCTAATAATATCAACAATAATATAAGTAACTTATATGTAATAGCCAATAACTATTATAAAACTACTTAAATAATAGAATTTCTAACCTATAAGATAATTCATAGAATATAGCAAACAATAGTAGAATATGTGTAATACCTTAATCAAAAAAATATGTCTTAAGAAAACAAATAATATGCAAAACTTCCTAATGTATATATATATATGTACATAGAATCATAATAGTTTTAGCATCAGGCGACGTTATATTTTCTTGATATATTGTATATGTTTCTCCTGTAGAAGGGCGGACAAGCTCGAAAGCTCGAGAAGACCAGAATAAAAGATACTCATCCCCATAGACGTTTTACTTTGATATCAGAAATCAATGATAATATTAAGGTTTTTGCCACAAACAATGTGAATCGTAAAAGACAGCGGCGAGAGATGCGGTATACACCGCCTCAACATAACTTTCATTGCCCGATAAAATGCCAGTGAAACGGAAAGCGTAAATTAAAATTCACGATTTATAATAGACTGTTAATCTCAGGATGCGTGGACTACTTCACCAATACTTAAAAATAGTATGGCTTTTCATTAGGTATATATTTCTAAAGTATAGGGGAAGAAACATATACTAAATTCGAGCCCCGCGGCGGGCGACATTGATGGGTTCCCGGTTTGGATAGTTGAAAAGGGAGGATACACAATGTGACTTATTAAAAGTTTCCTTACTTAAGTATGTATATATATATATAGCAAATTAGGCCAACAACCCCATGTATATAACCCGCAGGAAGACCTTAATGTTGTATAATAGCAGCACAGCTGTCAGTGATGCACTATCGGCATATGTCTTTACATCATCACATTCACAGGGAAAAAAAAAAACTCTGTAATTGATTAAGGGTTGAGCTAAAACAAGGTTCGAGCATATAATTTTGTCAGAACAATGGTCTAAAGATGGAAACAGCCGCGACACTATTATACAATTTCATCAGACAACCCATGAAATCGTTATTAAATTGGGCAATCTATAAAACACTGAAACACAGACACTCGCGGCAATGTATGTGGCCGGTAATTTATGGGAGACTTGATTATTAGTAACATTCCCTTCAAATAGGTAAGAAACATACAACATTTCATTTAAACAGTGGGAATAGCACCATAAGGCAAATTATGTATGAAATAGGTAACAGAGGAAACAAGAAAATTTCTCTAGATATTTATTTAAATATCTTAAAATTTGGGAACATGTCTATACTGACGAGATATGCTATGTACATAGTAAAATTTAGATAGAGGTGACCTGAAGTTACTTTATAGCCCTTTAGGGCCCATGCGAAATCTAGGTTGGCTACTACACAAAAAAGGGGGGGAAGGCGCTAAGTCATAATGACAAATGGCTTACCTTTTCTCGAAAGTGGCGGCAAGGTCTGGTCTCCTCTACGTCTCAGGCCCGTCTAAAAATCGTCCTTCTCACTGAGCGACTCCGATCGAATCTTGCCTTTTGGCAAAGAACCTTCTTTTATATCATCCCTCTCTCCATTTTCATTCGCCGAAAGAAACCAATCAAAATGGCCAACGGCTCCAGTATCAATTTCGTAGACGCCCCAGGCCTCACCAAAATAGAACATATCGTATTACCAAAACAAAAAAAAAAATCTCAAAAGAGAAACAACATGGCACTAGTGTAAGATTTCAGACTCCAGGCCTCTTCCATCAAAATAGAACATATAGTATTACCAAAACAAAAATCTAAAGAGAGTAACATCTACGGCGATAGTGTAAAATTTCAGACGCCAGCCCTCCCATCCACATGGATTGAAATATCATCCTCCCTTTTTCTCGGGACGATATATATATATCGCTCCCCCCCTCCGTCTTAGCTAAAATTGACACAGGCCCCTTTTCACTTGCACTGTAATATAACGCTTTCCTTTCTCGGTTCAGTCTTTTAGAGATCTTCCTTCTCCATTTTTTTTTTTGGTCACCTTTACCTAAATTTTTGGTGAGGGGAATATATGTACATATGAAACAACAGTTTCCAGCTCGGATGTCTCTGGATGTCTTCTTCTTTACCAGGCATCAGCTTTCGGCATGGAAGTCTGGTGTCATCTGTTGTCTAGGTTTCTGGGCAAAAAGAATGGTCTGTAAGTCTATGTGGGAGGGAAGCCATGTATCCATTTGATTTGATTATACATACGCCTTCTGTTGGGGTATGGTTACAAAAACGTGCCCCAACACATCCAGAACCTTAAATAAGGCAGAAAAAAATTATTCAGCCACAGAAAGGGAATGCCTTGCCATCATTTCGGCTATCAATAAATTCCGACCATATGTCTTTGGACAGCCGTTCACTATTGTTACTGTGCTGGAAACATTGCATGTTTTCCCACGTGCCGCGGCGGAGCGTGACCGGGCCTGCGCGTAAGTCAGTTTGTTGTTTTGAACTTTGTATGGATGGACATTAAAACAGTTACAGACCACCACTCTTTGTGCTGGCTGACCAGCCTCAAAGACCCATGTGGGAGGTTAGCAAGATGGGCACTTCGGCTGCAAGAGTTTGACGTCACTGTCGTGTATAAGAGCGGAAGGAAACATCAGGACGCAGACTGCTTATCAAGAAGTCCATTAGAATACAGTGAAGATATGGAGGAAGATATTCCAAGAATAGTGACTTTGCAGAACTTTAGCGAAGAGCAGATGAATGATCAAGCTCTTAGAAAAATCGCTGACCAATTACAAAGTACTCTTAAAAATCGATAACACGCTCTACAGAAAAAATTATGATCCAATGGGGAAACCATGGCTTTTGGTGGTTCCTCGCCATTCAAGGCAGGAATTACTGAAAAATTTCCATGATTCACCCACGGCTGGTCACCTCACTAAAACCTATGACCGAAAAAAAGTATTACTGGCCCGGAATGTATAGAACGGTTAGAAGGTATGTGGCACACTGTTCAGATTGTCAGAGGCGTAAACATCAGCCCCAACTCCCCTCAGGGCACTTACAGCCAATACCTCTTCCTGAAGTTGCCTTTGAAAAGGTAGGAATGGATCTCCTGGGGAGATTTCCAACATCAGAAGGTGGCAACCGTTGGATTATTGTACGGACTATCTAACGAAATATGCGATAACTAAAGCCCTTCCCACAAGTGAATCCATGGAAGTTGCCAAATTCTTCATTGAAGATGTCATTTTAAAACACGGCGCGCCGAGGGAATTAATCACGGATAGAGGAAGGAACTTCTCATCTTCAATGATAAGTGATCTGAACAACCAGTGCAGAATAACCCATCAGAAGACGACCGCCTATCACCCCCAGACAAATGGACTCACGGAGAGGTTGAATAAGACCATAGCAGACATGCTGTCCATGTATGTGGATGTCAACCAGAAAGATTGGGATAGGATTCTTCCATTCGTTACATTTGCATATAACACAGCAAAACAAGAGTCTACTGGGTTCACCCCATTTTTCCTTGTACACGGGCGTGAAGCCGAGACTCCACTGGACGTGTTATTCCCCAAGTTATTGCCAGAAGACGACGATTTCATTCAAACTCTAGGGGCAAGAGCCAAGAAGCACGAAAACTGGCACGTATCCACTCCATGAGATCTCAAGATAGCAATAGTTCCAGTTCCAGTTCCAAATAACTTTATTAGGTGCCGCTTAAAAAGAGCAACCTAGATCATCATATTTACAATATACTGAGGGGGGTGGTTATGTACAGGGGTTCATTTACAATTATAATTTATAATGATGTCGTTGGGTCCAGATTCTCAGGTCCTTGGGGATATTGTTCTTGAGAAGGTTTTTTCTGGCTTGTTTGATATTCAAGGTGGGTTTGTTTTTCCTTTTTTCCACTTTTCGTCATTCTGGCTTAATTGATGGAGAATTTGTATAGGTTTTAAATTTCTTATTTACCTTTTTCCGCATTTGTAATTTGTGGCTTCCTTAAAGGTGGGGTTTTCTAATTTTTCGGATTTTTCATAGAATTTAAATGATTGTCTAATAATGTAGTCATTGATGTTTTCTATATTTAGATCGTTCCTGAGAGATAGCAATAAACATCGCTATGACGCCGATCACAGAAATATAATTTACTAGCGACCCAGGAGTAAAGGTTTGTCTAACGAACATTTGTTAAAACAATTCTCTATAAACTTATAAAAAAATAATAGATATATTTTGATAATTTGAAACTCGTAAATTTGAATCTCTCGATAAAGTGAACATTTTTTCCGGTCCCTTGAAAAATACTCGATAAGTTGAATAAAATCAATATTAATTGGTTCCCTCGGTAATTGGAAGTTAAAGGAATAGTATCTTGCCTTGGAATTGTATCATTATTCTTGTCTCAAATAAATTGCCATGTCATCCTGAATTTTGTCTTTCCTAATTTTCCACATTAAAAAATCATCGTTTTATCTAGTGAACATTTTTTTCGGTCCCT
This sequence comes from Cordylochernes scorpioides, assembly GCA_030710605.1. Classification (NCBI taxonomy): domain Eukaryota; kingdom Metazoa; phylum Arthropoda; class Arachnida; order Pseudoscorpiones; family Chernetidae; genus Cordylochernes; species Cordylochernes scorpioides. Next base: position 89,912,667 of record CP092873.1, on the reverse strand, counting down.
TGAAAAATACTCGATAACTAACTTTGACTTGTGCGCAATTAATAGGTAGAAAATCTTACTTTTGATAAATAATCTTTAAGATAATAAACTTAGTGATAATAAAACTTATAGATAAAAAACTTGTTATCATCGTCGCAATGGGGGCGCTGCTTTCGCGTTAAATCTACAAATCTGCAAATAACTCTAAGGATATTCAAGATATTCAAAAAAATATTTTCAAAAACCTTCCCAGTACTATACTAAATAACTTCCCAAAGTTTCATGGCGTTCCAATGAATGGTTTGGTCAGGCATAAAGGACAGACACACACACACACACACATGTAAAATAGGTAAATGCAAATTAAAACATTCAGCACACACACACACATACATTCATTCATTTATATATATATATATATATCAGCCTGGAGATCTTGTATGGATCTTTATCCCTGTGCGTAAAGTGGGATATTCGGAAAAATTAATGAGAAGTTATTTCGGCCCATACAAAGTAACCCGAAAAATATCTGATGTGACCTATGAAGTTGAAACATCCAGAAACCAGCAAGGTCGTCGTAAAACAAAAGATTTAGTTCACATTTGTAGGATGAAACCATATTTAAACCCAGAGGACCAGGAAGACCACCTAGAAGAGGACCCAGAAGATGACTCGACAAACTTCCAGGAAGAAGATATCCCCACTGAACAACACAACAACCACATATTTTATTATTTAATTTAATATTATTCAATGAAAATATTCAACAGATTATAAAAATATATATTACTATGTGTATTTGTGAAACCATCTTTAAAATATTTCTTTGCTTGCTTGCTTAAGATTCCCTAGCTGTATATAGTTTGGTTGACTTGTTAATAATTGTCGACTCGCCGCTGTGCCGTCATCAATAAATACTTTTACATCTTAGGATATTTCAAGGCTTGATTTCTACCCTACAATATTATATTTCTGATGTACATTGAAAGTTTATTTTATTATACTAAAATATGTTTAGCCAAAAGGGATTGTTTTATTGCTAACCAGTACAGCTTTAAGTCTCTGTATGTGCCATAGATGTATAAATTTGTGGTCTGCTTTTCTGCAGTGCTGGCGTCCGAAATATGAGCGCATGTGAAAATAGTTTTTTTAAGATAACAGCAACAAAAAAAACGTATAAAATCCATCTCGATTGTACAGTTGGGTGGTAGATTTTCTGTCCTTAGGGTGGCCAAGAGTTCCAGACTTTGCCAAAGAATCTTCTAGCTAATTTCCCAGGAAATCCAAAGTAAGCTGGAAGCCACAGTGAAAGGGCTGTTGGCTGGGAGTCGGTTTACAGATTTGGCGATGCTTTTGAGAAGAGGTTCTTTGACTGGAGAAGCAGGTGGCTGCTCTTGAGTTGGAATAGATTGTTATTTTACTTGAGAGGTGAAATTGATATATTTTTAGAGCAGTATCTATTGCAGAAAGTTCTGATTTATAAACTAAAAGGTGTCTAGGGCAGGAAGGAAAGATTTTTCAAGGATATCATCTTTGTAGATAGAAATTTCACTGCCAGCAGTCCAGTTTCAAGTTGGCTGCGTCAGTGTAAATTGTAATATCAACGAGGGAGCTATTTTCCTCGATTATATGGAGGCCAAAAACTTTAAGTAATTCTGATTGAGTATCATGCTTCTGGGGATTGGCTGGGAGAAGAGGGATACAGGTGAGTTTTTTGTGAGTTCTGTGTGGGGGATAGAAAGTTCTGTGTTTGGGATTAATTGGGATGTCTAAATGATTAGAATTGTGAGACATGTTGAGAGGAGTGGGGCGTTTTAGTCTTTGATTTGGATTCCAATTTATAATAAAATTTACAGGTTTACATAAAAAATATGAAACATTTAAATAAAAAAATAAACAAAAATCACATTTACCAGATGTTATTTTAATTTTTTTTCGAATATTATTTCGAATTTTGCATAAACGATATTTGTAGTCTATAAACTGTGAATTCATATTTCTGAAAATTATTTATATTTGTAAAAAAAAAAAACTGGTAAACTATATATATATATATATTTTTTTTTTTTTAAATAAAAAATAATGTTGTTTGTATTTTAAAATGTTTTGACCAATTTTCTTTGTGACGGTAAAATATTGTTTCTTGTTTATATTTCTATCAAACTTTTTCTTTTTGTGTATTCTTTTATATATATATTTATATATAATTTTAAATCAATTTTGATATATAAATTTTAAAATATGAGCGATTATTCTTCCGAAGAGGATAGCGCAAGCGAATGGGTAATGTACAAAGATAAACCGGAATGGGCTGATATCAAGCCCATCCCACAAGATGAAGGCCCTAATCCAATAATATGCATTGCCTATTCAGATAAATATAAAGACGTCAATGATTACCTTAGAGCACTGCTTCACAAAAATGAAATCAGTGAGCGCGCTCTGGGATTAACCAAGGAAGCGATATATTTAAATCCAGCAAATTATACCGTTTGGCAATACAGAAGACAGCTTTTAAAAGCTTTAAATCAAGATTTACAACAGGAACTAATATTTATCAATGATATAATACAAAGTACAAGCAAAAATTATCAAGTTTGGCATCATAGGCAAGTTATTGTGGAATTGATGAAGATGGAAGTAAAGAAAAACCATTTACAGAAGAGATTATAGCAATTGATGCTAAGCACTATCATGCCTGGCAGCACAGGCAGTGGGCTATGAAGGAATTTGGCCTCTGGGATGATGAGTTGAGCTATGTTGAGAAATTGCTTGAAGATGATATCCGTAACAACTCTGCGTGGAACCAGCGCTACTTTGTGGTGAAGCACACAACTGGATTCTCAGACCCAGAGATCATGAAGAGAGAGATTAAGTACACTCTGGATGCCATTGCGAAGGCGGCACATAATGAAAGCCCCTGGAGCTATCTGAGAGGCCTGCTCGGAGCTAAACTGGGTGATGAGGCCGTGGTCAAGTTCTGCAAGGAGCTGCTGAAGTCCGGCTGCATCTCGCCCCACCTCATGGCCTTCCTGGTGGATGTGGCGGAGGAGGAGATGGAGAGCCAGCCTGCTGCGCGGCCTGCGCTGCTTCAGGAGGCTGCGCGGCTCCTGGACGACCTCGCCAATGAGCATGACACCATCAGGAGGAACTACTACGAATTCATCGGCCAAAACTTGAAAGCAAAGTACGGCAGCCCTGGTGCTACAGGGGACTGCCCCTCCTAGGGTATTTGTCAGGAATAAAGTTGGTCATTCTTCTATTAAGTCCTGTGGCTGTTCAATCCTCCACACTGCACTTTACAACCAAACTTCTGCCCACATTGTTGTGAGCAACATTTTCTGCCAGGCCACTTGCTGCAGCACTCCACTTGTGTCCGGTCACATTTATCAATAATTTTGTAGATCAGTTTTACTGCTTTACTAGGTATTAAATAACCACTACATAAACACAAGGTAATAAAATCTAAATAAATAAATAGTGCGTGATGTTTCGGTAACACACTATTTATTTAGATTTGGTCTTATTTCCTTATGTTTATAATCCAAATTGTACTTTATCAACCACTACATAAATTCAAATTTAAAAAAAAAATATTCTAAAATTAGGGATTAATGGAAAAATTTATTTACAAAATTCTATTATTTTTTAAATAAATGTGTTCTTCAGTGGAAAAATCTCTGGTCACTGGTGTATACATCTGGGCTGCTCACCACACTCCACCATTTTGTTTGAAATTGATTCTTCAGAGATAGCTGGCAATGAACCAGCTTACTTGTGCAGACAGTAGTTTGTCCAAGTGATGTGTTCCCACACCACAGGCCTCCATAAACTGACAGTATGTGTGGCAGCAGTACCGGGAGTTGCTGCCAATCCTTGCTGCACCACACAGCTGTCGGCCACTCCCACCACTCCCTAGAGTGAATATTTGCGCCCAATTGTCGCCAGTTTTATCAGATGAAACCATACTGATCGGCATCATCATAGTTGCACAAAAGTCCAAACAAGGAAAGACATGGTGTGAGTTATCTCCAATGTGACCAATATGTACGGGATTCCTGTTTGCAACCAGTGGACACAGAGTATTGGGAGTAAAGAAATATTCTCAGAAAGAAGTGTCAAAGGAACAATTTAGTGATTGATACAGTTTGTACATTTTGAACTTTCTTCCAATGAGTCAACAAATCACTGAGCTTGAAGAAGACAATTGGGATCAGATTCAAAGCAATGTTTACCCTTCAAAGTTTGACCAACTCTAGACATTGGCTCAATCAGAACTTTTTGCCTTGGTTTCGTTTCAAGGTGTTTATCAGCACTTGTTTATCTCCAGGGTTTGTCAACCAGCTCGTTGTGTGCTGTGGTCAGCCTGCCATCGCAACCTCCTACCTAAATACCTTCAACTTTACCTTGGTGTGTATCGAACAAATATGCAACTGTAGTAATCTTCTTCTTTCTTATCTCCACTCAATCATATTAGGGTATCAAGCTGTGATGGTGTCTGTTTGACAACCATCATGACTGGGTGAAGTAGAATGTGTCTGCCTTTGTCATTAAGACTGGGACCACTACTCAGTGGCAGGCCGACTTAGCTCCAATGGCCGCCTCTGACATGAGAAACAGACGCCATGTGCAGCTGCTCCTAACATGGAGTACAAATGCTGCTCATCCTGTATCCCTGGAGTCCTTACAAGGTACTATCAGCCAGGCCAGCTGAGCCCAGTGAGCTTGTTACTGCTCCTCCTCTAGTAATGAACACATTGAGCGTAAAAAGAATTTGTAACCTTGGCCAAAGCCACATGAGCTTTTTAAAATAATCCTTAACATATGGTAACAAAACCATTTCCAAATAAATAAAGCCTTAGTTATTTGGTCTTGTTACCTTATGCTTCTAATCTATAATCCAAATGGTATCATAATGATTGTTGAAAGCTGAGTTACTTTGGAAGTCTGCTTGAGCTGCTGAGTAAACCCGAGGTACAATATAGAGCAGAAACACAAGACCAAATACATAAACGATATTTTGGTAACATTATCATCAGACTCATTTTATGGAATCATTTCAGTACTTTTGTCTAATGATGGTAACAAAGCTTTACCGAAACATCATGTTTTTACCTTGTGTTTTTAAAACTTGAGGTCTATAAGGTAATAAGACCAAATCCAAATAAATAGTGTGACGTTTTGGTAACTGCATTGTTACCATCATTAGACAAAAGTACTAAATGAGAAAAATTACTCTTGAGTCCTTAGACCACTCGGCCATCCTGGCACAGATGAGAAAAACACCACGGCATGCTTAGTCACTGTTATCAAGTGTGTAAACAAGAAGAAAATAAAGAACCCTAAAATATTATTCTTGAAGTGGAAAAAAACTTTTTTCAGATATAATTAAAAGCATTGATATTTCTTCCATTCTATTAATTGTAGCACATTTCTTTTGAAGGCTTCCTTAAATTGTCTCTTAATTTTTCTCAAAATGAATTTTCTTTGCTTCTTTTTTTTTTAGATTGAAATTATTCCCTGTGATTTTTCTATGTTCTACAAGTGCAGAATTCTCAATTTTATCCCAATTTTAGAGAATAAACAAGGTAATAAGACCAAATCCAAATAAATAAATAGTATGTGACATTTCGGTAACAGCATTGTTACCATCTTCAGACAGAAGTACTGAATACCAAATTGTGCCTTATCATTTTAGAGAATGTTCATGGTTTTTCATTCTTTCTTTTCTGTATGTTTGTCCTACATAGCATTGGTCACACTTTTATATTTCACTTCATAGATTAAATCTGCTCTTTTTGGCAATTGGGTGTTCTTGTGTTTGTTGATGTATTATAGGATTACATGCAATTTTTATTTTTAAAATAATTTTTGAATATATTAGTAAAAATTCTTGCAAAATTTTGGTTTATAAATGGTAAATGTAATGAATTTGGTTTCTTGGTTTTTGCATTTTGAATTAAAATATTATTCTCATATTTTTGGTTCATGTCTTCTATCATTCTATCTGTCAAGTTGATGGGAAAATCTTCATTGATTTGTTCTTTTTTGAGGTTAATTTCTATTTCTTTTTATAAGTGTAAAATTGATATAAGAGCTTTTACTACTTTTTGGCTGAAATGGTGCTGTGAGCTATAGTTCCAATAAGTTCCTGTATGTGTTGTATATAGTGGTGGTAATACTGTTTTTTTTTTGCTTATCCCTAGTACACGTGGTACAGGCCATGATAATCATGGTGGGTAGTTAGCGACTGCCTTTACTGTAAGCGCACCACATGTCTACACATGTGAAAAGCAGTTCGACTTTGCACTTACAAATGTGCCAGAGCCCCGTTTGGTTACTTGCACTCACTGGTGGGGTTGGACTTTTGCAAGAATCGGGGGGCCATTGGAGCATTTTTTTAAACAGAAAAAAAGTGTCCAATGCGGGAATCGAACCCGGGTCGTAGTGGTCGAAAACCAAATGGTTTAACCAGCCTTCCACCGATCCCCGGTAATACTGTTGTTATTGTAAGTTATGTTGATGTCCAGGATGTTGTTTGATTCATTCTAAGAATAGTACTTCAGGGTTCTTGGAAAACTGTTTTCTTCTTATCTCTGGTATCTTGTTTACACACTTGATAACAGTAACACTTAAAAACATGCTGTGATATTTTTTCTTTCAGTACTTTTATATGATTGTGATGGTAACAATGCTGTTACCAAAATGTTATACACCAAGGCTACAGTCGCCTGCTTCCACTGTGCTTCTGGTGACCACCAAGTCCGAAGCTGTCCAACTCTCGCACGGCCAAGTGCGCCAACTGCTCAGCCAAAGGCCTCTCTGCCGACCACAAGGCAAGGTCTTGCCCAACTGCCAGAGCTGCAAAGTTCTAGTCCTCTCTTCCTGCCTCCTGACCTCCGCGGACCCAATCCGGCCCAACCTGCCTCTTCCCTGACGGAGATCCTGTCCCTAGCTTCCCCAGCCTGGTCATAGTGCCTTATATATATTCCGCTTTATGCAGCCATTGGGGCTTAAAAATCATCCATTTTGGTTAGCAGCCCTGTAAATAAAGATATTTTCACCAAAATGTCACACTTATATTTGGTCTTGTGTGTCTCCACAGATTGTGTGTTCTCCACTCACTTTGTTTGCTACAGCCACTTTGTTTCCACACAGAGTTCTCCCCCAAAATTTGTATTTCAAATCTAAAAATTGAAGGAGCAAATTGGCTGAGTATGTGAGGTGAGGAAAGTTTTGTCACACTTGACTGGGCGGGGGGGCCAACACTTCGAGGGCAACAAGACCAAATAAGTTGATGTGAGAACTCACCCTTTCAATGCTGTGTTTTCTCAACTTCCTTCTATAATCTACATCAATCATTTTTACTCTTCACATCCCCTCTTTCTTCATCATTATATTTCAAAAGGTAACAAGACCAAAAGATTAATTAAATATGATAAGGCACAATTTGGATTATAGATTATAAGCACAAGGTAATAAGACCAAATCCAAATAAATAGTGTGTGATGTTTCAGTAACAGTGTTGTTACATCACACACTATTTATTTGGTCTATTACCTTGTGTTTAATTAAATAAATAGTTCTCCACGGAGGAGACCACTGGTATGGAGCGGAGAGAAATCCTCAAAGGGAACTCCACCCAAGCCAAGGAAATAATCTACATTCCTCAATTCCACATCCCAAGGGATCAGAAATTTTAGTTGAATTCTAGTGGGTTGAATTGAAGAGGTTCTACTGTAAACTTGGTGTGTGCTCCCTTCTCTGTCATCTACCCCAGGGAACAACACAACACTTGGGACCAAGGTTCTGTTGTTAGAACCATGGTAAACACAAATTGGACTCAAATTAGGACTTCAGAATTCTAATGTTATAACCAGGTTATGAAGGAGGCTGTTATACAGTTTCCAGTGTTGTAAATAACATCTTACCATTCCCCCTCACCATTGATGAGCCATGCCCTTCCTCCTTCAGTTTTAATTCATTGCAGTATAAGGGCTGTAGAAATAGATTTGTCCATAGGGTCATCAAAAGTCAAACTGATGACAACCTTCAGTGGGGGGGTCGGGGGAAGGCTGGTTAAACCGTTTGGTTTTCGACCGCTACGACCCGGGTTCAATTCCCGCATTGGAGACTTTTTTTCTGTTTAAAAAAAAAATGCTCCAATGGCCCCCGATTCTTGCAAAAGTCCAACCCCACCAGCGAGTGCAAGTAACCAAATGGAGTTCTGGCACATTTGTAAGTGCAAAGTCGAACTGCTTTTCACATGTGTAGACATGTGGTGCGCTTACAGTAAAAGCAGTCGCTAACTACCCACCATGATTATCATGGCCTGTACCACGTGTACTAGGGATAAAAAAAAAATCCTTCAGTGGTCAAATTCCAACCCAGAGATTTGTGATGGAACATGTTGGTCAGATGATAAGCCACAATTTGGATTGTGGTAATAAGACCTAATAAACCTTATGTTGGTCAGATGTGATGACATTTGTGGAAGTTGAAATATTTCGTTGGGTAAAAGATGGTCAAATTTGACCCAATGCGAGATGTAATGAAGATTCACAGAGCCAACATCAAAGAATAACAGTGGGAAACTGGACTTGACACAAAGTCTTCAAATTTTAATGGAAAACCATAAATTAAATTGGCCAAATTAATTTCCAATTTTCTAACTTCAATGTGAACATTGGGTGAAGCAGTCCAGATATTGTTCAAATAGCTGATTCAAATTGGCAGGTTGCAATGAAGGGTGGTGATATGACAGTCAATGAGGGAATGAGACATGATTCCTTCCTCGCTCCAAAAAAAAAAAAAAACTCACCAAATTGATACTAAAAACACAAGTAAATAAAGACCAAATAAATAAATAGTGTGTGACATTTTGGTCAAAGCATTGTTACCATCATCAGACAAAGTTCCGAGTGAGAAAATATATTACCGCATGGTAAAGCACAATTATAGGTACAAGAAAATAATCCAAATAAATTACTAGTGTGTGATGTTTCGCTGTTACCAAAATGTCACACAGTATTTATTTGGATTAGGTCTTATTTTCTTGTAGCTACACCACAGAATGTTTTAAATAGTCACTGTTATCAAGTGTGTAAACAAGATAGCAGATAAGAAGTTAGTTTTCTAAGAAGCCAAAAATATTATTCTTAGAATTAGAAGTGGAAAAAAATCTTTTTAGATATAATTAAAAACATATCTGTAAATATCATTGATATTTCTTCCATTTCTGTTACAGAAACGTCACACACTATTTATTTATTTGGTCTTATTACCTTGTGTTTCTAAACTATACTCCAAATTGTGCCTTTTCATTGACATAAAAATATTGATTGGTGACCTAATTGTAGGGATCTTGGCCAGCAAGACCTGAAGTCTTCCTGCAGATTTGATGGTGGGTCAAAGTATTGGATACTTTGTACACAATGTTGGTGTTCTGTTCTTGAAATTTGTAATAATTTATTTGGCAACACAAGGTACCACAAATCTAAATAAATAAATAGTGTGTGATGTTTTAGTAACAGCGATGTTACCATCCTCAGACAAAAGTACTGAATGATACATATGATAAATATTATCAATTAATATCTTTACAAACCTTACTGCATTGGTTGGCCTTCAGTGGTGAACCCTCTCAATGATTTCACCAAATTAATATCCAGACTGCTCTACTATTGCATTGGATTATTTCTCTATAAACCCTGCATTTAGTAATGAAGGCAGCTTAGGGAACCTCTGGACATTAGGTCTGTGTAGGTGCATGCATACAATAGATGGCAAGTTATAATTGCTAATAATAGCTTTAATATGAAACAATATTTGCAGAATGCAATTTATTATAATGACATGCATGCACCTCCACAGACCTTTGTCCATAGGTTCCCTAAGCTGCCTTCATTACTAAATGCAGGGTTTATAGAGAAATAATCCAATGCAATAGTAGAGCTGTCTGGAGATTAATTTGGTGAAACCACTGAGAGGGTTCACCACTGATGAGCCAAGCCCTCTCATTTACTAAATTTAACCAATGCAGTAAGGTCTGTAGAGATATTATTTGATAATATATCTCATAGGAAACACATTGCCAAAAAAATGGACACACATTTTAATGCTAGATGGAATTTATGATGGTTCTGTTCACTCATACAAATTATATAAGATACCAAAATACAAAAGGTTGAACTAGGAGGTAGATATTGGGACACAGAGGTCCTTTGTAAGATTGCAACTAATGTTGTTTGGATCAGTGAAGGGTTGTAGAGATGGAAAACATAATTTTATTGAGAATATTTACTGTTTATAAAGTTAAAGGCTTCATCATCAGGCCGGCCATATCACGGCATTGGTGAGACAGGCCACATAGCATTTTATTTATAAAATAAAATCTTCCCACATGGGAACCCAGGATGACTCAGGAGGGATATTGGATCCTCCACCGGGTGGGCTGCTCGCAGCTCTCGAGGTCCCCACAGAGCCGGTTGAAGGTGAAGTCTGCGGGGAAGCCCAGGATCTCCCGCTCCTCCATGATGCGGAAGGAGAATGTGGACTCGTAGGTCCCTAGGAAGTACCGGCCGTGGGCGCAGATCCATTGGTCCACTGCAGCCACACCCCCTGGCCCCAGCCAATCATCTCCTGCCCTGGGCTCGAACCTCAGCACTGTCCCCTCCTTCACCATGGACTGCAGCTCCTGGAACTCTGTAGTCAACACACCGATACATTGACAGAATGTGGTCACAACAAGGAGGTGAATGAGCTCAACACAATGAGGGTAAAATACTTGATGGGAAATGGCAAAATGTCACAAGATGACAACATTCTATAGAAATCTGGACCTACCCTCTTCAGGAGCATCTGTTGCGATGAAGACAAGGTTGAGGCCCAACTTGCTGAGCAAGGCATCGATCTGTGTGGCAGCTGCGGCCAGGCTGGGAACTTGAGCCGCGCGGCTGGAGACAAAGTCCTGCCTGCGCAGGTGGACAGCTAGGTAGGGGCCACCCAGGGCTGGATGGAAAGACCGCGCTGTGACCCAGTCATCTTCCATCAGGGTCTCATCCCCCACATCAGTGGAGTTCAAGTGCTCCCTGCGGAAGTCATCTCCCACTGCAACAATGGCTGGGGAGAGCCGCATGCTCCTGCGTACTGCCCAGAACTCTGCATCCCCGTAGGAAGGGTGCAGCAGAGTCTCGGCCCGGTCCAGGAGGGTCGCCTGCTCTGGAAGAGTCTGGAGGAAGGAAGCCATGGAGGTGGAGGAGCCCAGGACTGAGAGGCAGGTCAGTGAGCTGGCGGACATGTCGGTGTAGCCCCAGAAGTGGCCGTAGAACCTCCGGTCTGCCAGCTCAAAGTAGGGCATGTGCTCGGTGCAGTTGTCTGGGTGGAAGGTGTCAAGCATGTTGTCCGCCATGTCTGATGGGTACTGGAGGTAGTAGATGCCGTCCAGATGAGGGCCGTGCTCTGGCAGCCAACACTTCCACATCAATGGAGAGAGTTTCTCAACTCTGACTCACCATTGAGAAAGTCATCCAGCTCCAACAAGGGCACGTAGCGCCTCAGGCTGTCCAGGTGGAAAAAGTGGCTCCATGGCAGCTGGTCGGAGGCCTCAGGGCCCCAATGGTAGAGGGGGCCCCAGGGGGGCAGCACCAGTGTCCAGTTGTGGCCTGGGTCATCCTTCCTCAGCTTTTTGACCAGCTGGGCCACGCGCATGTACACATCGCGGCGCAGGTTGAACCCCTCTGGTGGGTTCACATCGTACAGCAGGTACCTGGTGTGATGTACACAATACCTTGTTATAACATCTTATTTATTTTAACTGGGGTTATAACAACAACATAGATATAACAATCTGGGTCCCAGGTGCTAATGTTATCACAAGGTATATGGTGTCTTCTGATTGGTTACATTAAATTTTAGTTTTAAAATTTTTTTTTGACCTGGAACAAGGTCAATAGTAGAAGAGAGAAAAAAAATTGAATAAAATAAAAATTGTAAGAACATAGAATCAATTAGTGACATTCGATATCTCAATGTTGAAGAGCAGCCAGAAGGTCCTCACGGATGCTTCAGATTTTGACTCTGAGAGTAAGTTAGAACCTAAAGGTTCATGACTTAGCCGTGGATGTGATGTCTACCCCGGTAATGAACACAGGGATATGGCACAACACCTGCTTTGGCCAAATTCAGCCAGAAACCTGTGTGGTGTACTTGTAGGTAAAGTTTCAGGCTATGTCCCTCTCTCACATATTGTGCATTGACCTTATATCATTTATGATGAGTTAAAATTTGGATTATAGATTAGAAACACAAGTTAATAAGACCAAATCCAAATAAGTAAACAGTGTGTGATGTTTCTGTAACAACGTTGTTACCGAAATGTCACACACTATTTCATTTTTTGGATTTTATTTTATTATATTGTGTTTCTTATATAATATAATCTAAAATGCATTTTAATGGGAGAGGTTCCCCTTTTGGTACATAAGTTTATTAAATTAATTTAAATACTTAAATACTATTTGATGTTTATTGGGTGATCATTGTTTTGATTAAAAAACTTGTTTGTCTCTACTCATTTTCAATTTGATGATATTTCACTAGAAATTGTGAGAGGGTTTGGTTAAATAATTGAAGAATTTGATAAAATGGTACAAAAATGATGGCAAAAATATAAAGTATTTAAAGTATAATGTTACACTTTTTCCACCTATATAATTTGAAAAATAAAAGTTTTAAAACTATACCGTTGAATTCGTTTTTTAAAATGCATTTAGAACATTTTGACAGTAAAGTACATATTTTTTTTGCAAAGTTTATACAATGTTTGAAAAATGAACACTTACCTTTTTGATGAATCTAGAAATGTTGTTTCTAATTCATCGCAAACTCCATCTGCACTACATGTTTCGTCATTTGAATCTGAAAATACACAATCAATGGATAACAAAAGAAATATCAATATTTCTAAGATAAACATTTATTTAAAGATATTTAAAAATTTATATCACATTTAGAATGATGATAAAATCATAAATAGCAGACGAGACAGTATTTGAATAATTTCATAGAAAAATTAGTTTCATAATTTTATGGATTATTTTAAAAGTTTTTTTTTTTTATATTTAAGAGAAAGATAAAACTTTATATTTATAATATACTAACCAATGTATCCCCGGATTTGCCCGGTTTTTACGATAATAAAAGTTTCCCTATTGAACATTGTTTTTGGCAACGATATCATATCTCTCAGTAGTAATAAAAAATTGATTGATATTACGAAAAGTAAAAAAAAAAAAAAAGAAGCGTTTCTTTTTTTATAACGATAAAACACAATCTTTCAAACCAAACGATTTTTCTATCCCTCATGAACTTTAAGAAAAAGCCGATTTTATATATGAGATATTTCATTTACATATATCTAAATGAAATAGGACAAGCTTTTTAATCTTAAAATTATATACAAAATAGGTTATTTACAAATGAGACGAAATAAAGAATGCAGTGTGATATATATATATATATGTGATATATATATATGTCGTATTGTAAATTTTTCCAAAGTTTCAATATCTGGAAATGACAATTAAGCAGTCGTTAGGGCCTTTTTCCTTCTTCTTTATTTTATGCAAACAGCGCGAGGCCACACACACACTGGACAAACCACTGGCCGTCCAAT
>CP092873.1:89790198-89898913 GCA_030710605.1 Cordylochernes scorpioides | reverse complement strand
ATATTTGGCCAACCCAATTTCTTGATAAATCAAGAAAAGCCATCCACGAACATGTTTCGTGCTGTTGGTGCTCGTCAGCGTGGAGTAGTTTAATATCAACGCCTGACCTTTTTATTTTTTTCTTTTATTTTTTCACATGTTAAGTGTATTTACGCAAGTTTGGCCTTAAATACCGATTTATTGGTTTCTCAAGAAGCCTCTGGAACCAAAAATCTTTTTGGTCGCAGTGGTACAGCACTGACAAGCGTGAAACACGTTCGTGGATGGCTTTTCTTGATTTATCAAGAATATGGGTTGGCAAAATATCAGGGAACAGGTTAAATCAATGTTTAGTTGATTTCTGTTCCACTAGATGGTGCTCTGCCATCTGAAAAGCACATGTGCTTCTGGTCAGGATATGTGTTTTTTGCTTTTAATATCAACATGTAAATACATTTCAATGTTGAATATAGAGTAGGACACTCTCGCTAACAGACACCTCTCTAACAAAGGACAGTTGCCATTTTTACCAATCAGCCACAGTCTGGTAAGAGGACACTTTGCCTCTGTAACTGTTACAGCCAGTCACAGTGGAATCACAGAGAGTGGCATTGAGGCTGCCGCAGTTCAGTTACAAAACCTATTTTCAGCAATTTTCACTTCAAGTCTGAATTTTTATTATTCGGCTTTTTATAGAATTGCTTGGAGGATTTAAGCAATCTACCGGCAACTACACAATCAACACTGTGTTTGGGATATACGTAGTTTCTACATGGCCCTGAGAACAATCCTCTTGGATCGAGCCACGCTGACTATTGAATGCACAAAATATTTACATCAGGAAGCCGTGGATTCTCAAAGCCACCAACTGGTGAATGTTAAATATGTACAGACGCCTCTCACTGATCTTTACTGCAAACTTCCAATTTCCTGATTGAAGCCTGCTACAATCAGATCCACCGGACCCGAAGAAATTATACATTTAGGAACATTTAAACAATTACCTCCAGATAAGAAATCCTATTGGCTCCCACCAGACTGGATCACTTCTGTTGAAATAGAAAGAGGATGAGGTACATCTTGTCTATAAAGGAGAACTTTGTGTCCCATTGTGTAGGGGCCAAACCTCCCAACTGTCGCCTTCCTCATCTTGGCTCTCTGACAAAGAGGCTGCTCCATCTAGCCACAAGCCTCCCATCCTTGACTGCTCATCCATTGATTCACAGCCACCAGCTCATTGATTCTCTGATATCATTATCATGAAGCTAGAGGTTGCCATTCACAGTTCTTAGAATTGAGACACTTCGGCCAGTAAATGTATTCTCTCAAAGTTTCAACAAAAATCTTTTTAAACACAAGGTAATAAGACCAAATAAAAAAATAAATAAATAGTGTGTGACGTTTTAATAACAATGCTGTTACCGAAACGTCGCACACTATTTATTTATTTGGATTTGGTCTTATTACCTTGTGTTTATAATCTATAATCCAAATTGTGCCTTATCAACAAAAATCTTTTGTTTTCGTCAGGAAAAAAGATTTTTGTCGGAACGTCGAGAGAATAAAAACATTACTTGCCGAAGTGTCTCAAGACCCAGATAGGATTGTGGAGATAAGAAGGGAATGAGCCATCAACAACTTTAGTGTTGCTGGGAACAGGAAGGGAGAATTGGTCCACTGATACAACAGATGGAACAAACATTACAAGATTTGCATACAAGAGATATGGTGCCAAGTATGCCATGATAATCATGGTGGGCAGTAAGCGACTGGTTTTGCTGTAAGTACACCACATGTCAACACATGAAGAAAGTAGTTTGACTTTTGCACTTGTAAATGTGTCAGGGACCTGTTTGGTTTCTTGCACTCCCTGGTGGGGTTGGACTTCTGCAAGAATCGGGGCCATTGGAGTAATTTTTAGAAAAAAGTGCCCAATGCAGGATTCGATCCCAGGTCATGGTGTCAAAAATCAGCAGTTTATATCACTCAATACAAAAGATAAAATTTGCATATATGTATTTGAAGCAAAATATGAGGAGAAACTTTATTTTGAAAATGTGATCAGTGACATGACCTCAGTCTTACTGTACGGGGCGGTGGAAACTGTCAACCACCACTGCCTGGGATCGAATCCCCACATAGGACACTTCTTTTTTCTGAATAAAGAAATTGTCTAATGGGCCCTGGTTCTTGCAAAAGTCCAACCCCACCAGTCAATTCAAGTAACGAAGCTTTGGCACACTTGAAAAGTCAAACTGCTTACTACATGTGCAGGCATGTACTTACAGTAAAAGTCACTAGCTACCCACCATGGTCTGGACCACGTGTACCGGAGACAAATTTAAAAAAGATTGACTGATGCATCAGTGCGCCATCTGTTATGAATATTCAAAACTATTATATTAAAATGAAATATAACAACAGTATGGTAGATTAAACTGGCGAAACCGCTGGGAGGGTTTACCACTGATGAGCCAGGCCCTTCCTTTAATTTTTCCATTGCAGTAAGGGCAGTATAAATTGTTCAATTTTCAAAAGAATCTTATGCGCCTATAATCTTCTTCTTTCTTATCTCCATGCATCTATGATAGTTTCCAATATTGACTTGTGTTGTGGCAGGTTGAATCTGCTACTTCCAGTACCAATCTGTTATATCTTTGTTTGTGAACTCCATGTGTGGCCACAGATGTAGGCTTACAGTGGATTATAACAGCAGCTAGATGTCCTCCCACAGGTTGGATCTCATTGTTGGTCCACTGACTTGTCTTACTTTGACAAATGTTTTACAAATATCTGAAACTTGATTTCTTATTAAACATAAGGTAACAAGACCAAATAAATAATGTGTGACATTTTGGTAACAGCATTGTTGCTATAATCAGAGAACTGAAACTTTTGTCTCTTCAGTACTTACAACTTCAGTACCTTTGTCTGATGATGGTAACAATGCTGTTACCAAAATGTCACACATTATTTATTTATATTTGGGCTTATTACCTTATGTTTCTAATCTATAATCCAAATTGTACCTTATCGTAACAATTTGATAAATATATATTGTCTCACGTGACTTCTTCACGACGACGCCGCTCCTTCCACAGTGGATCACCCACCCTGGGCTCCCGTTGCAACCCTACCCTGCAGACCATCCAAAGACCCTCTGAGAACCACCACTCAGGTGGATCTCCCACCCTGGGCTCCCATTGCAACCCTACCCTGCAGACCATCCAAAGACCTTCTGAGAACCACCACTCTGGCAGTATCTCTACCCCTGGTGGGGGGACACGAGAGACTTACCAGAAGAGTAGCGACTGTGGTGTTGACGAGAGAGTAACAACAGCAACCGGCTCCAAGACTTCTAACACTCCTCCTTTATTGTCATTTCTACTACACATTACATATAACTAGAATTACAATTAACAGGTGTTTACATTACGTTACCTCCTAGGGCCAATATAAACGTGTATTTACAAACATTTGCCCCAGGAAACAGGACTACAGCAGTCGGCGATTCCTACATTATTTCCAGACCAGAAACAGGCGAAAGCGCCATCTATTGGCGGAGGTTGTAGGTGTTTTGAAGGCTCGAGAATAAATATAAGAGAGAAAGTTGTGTTCCACTGGCTCAATGACATCTTCAGTAGTTGGGTGTACAGCCGGGACCTGGGGTCGAATCCCGCATTAGACACTTTGTTTCTAATAAAAAATAATTGCTCCAATGGCCCCTGATTCCTGCAGAAGTCCAACCGCACTAGTGAGTGCAAGTAACCAAATGGGGCTCTGGCACACGTGTAAGTGCAAAAATCAAACTGCTTTCATGTGTAGATGTGGTGCACTTACAGTGAAACCAACTACCACCTACCATGGCCTGTACACACCACGTACCTACCATGGCCTGTACACACCATGTACCTACCATGGCCTGTACACACCATGTACCTACCATGGCCTGTACACACCATGGACCTACCATGGCCTGTACACACCATGGACCTACCATGGCCTGTACACACCATGTACCTACCATGGCCTGTACACACCATGTACCTACCATGGCCTGTACACACCATGGACCTACCATGGCCTGTACACACCATGTACCTACCATGGCCTGTACACACCATGTACCTACCATGGCCTGTACACACCATGTACCTACCATGGCCTGTACACACCATGTACCTACCATGGCCTGTACACACCATGGACCTACCATGGCCTGTACACACCATGTACCTACCATGGCCTGTACACACCATGTACCTACCATGGCCTGTACACACCATGGACCTACCATGGCCTGTACACACCATGTACCTACCATGGCCTGTACACACCATGGACCTACCATGGCCTGTACACACCATGTACCTACCATGGCCTGTACACACCATGGACCTACCATGGCCTGTACACACCATGTACCTACCATGGGCCTGTACACACCATGGACCTACCATGGCCTGTACACACCATGTACCTACCATGGCCTGTACACACCATGTACCTACCATGGCCTGTACACACCATGGACCTACCATGGCCTGTACACACCATGTACCTACCATGGCCTGTACACACCATGGACCTACCATGGCCTGTACACACCATGTACCTACCATGGCCTGTACACACCATGGACCTACCATGGCCTGTACACACCATGTACCTACCATGGCCTGTACACACCATGGACCTACCATGGCCTGTACACACCATGTACCTACCATGGCCTGTACACACCATGGACCTACCATGGCCTGTACACACCATGTACCTACCATGGCCTGTACACACCATGGACCTACCATGGCCTGTACACACCATGTACCTACCATGGCCTGTACACACCATGGACCTACCATGGCCTGTACACACCATGTACCTACCATGGCCTGTACACACCATGGACCTACCATGGCCTGTACACACCATGGACCTACCATGGCCTGTACACACCATGTACCTACCATGGCCTGTACACACCACGTACCTACCATGGCCTGTACACACCATGGACCTACCATGGCCTGTACACACCACGTACCTACCATGGCCTGTACACACCATGGACCTACCATGGCCTGTACACACCACGTACCTACCATGGCCTGTACACACCATGTACCTACCATGGCCTGTACACACCACGTACCTACCATGGCCTGTACACACCATGTACCTACCATGGCCTGTACACACCATGTACCTACCATGGCCTGTACACACCATGGACCTACCATGGCCTGTACACACCATGTACCTACCATGGCCTGTACACACCATGGACCTACCATGGCCTGTACACACCATGTACCTACCATGGCCTGTACACACCATGTACCTACCATGGCCTGTACACACCATGTACCTACCATGGCCTGTACACACCATGGACCTACCATGGCCTGTACACACCATGTACCTACCATGGCCTGTACACACCATGTACCTACCATGGCCTGTACACACCATGTACCTACCATGGCCTGTACACACCATGTACCTACCATGGCCTGTACACACCATGTACCTACCATGGCCTGTACACACCATGGACCTACCATGGCCTGTACACACCATGTACCTACCATGGCCTGTACACACCATGGACCTACCATGGCCTGTACACACCATGTACCTACCATGGCCTGTACACACCATGTACCTACCATGGCCTGTACACACCATGTACCTACCATGGCCTGTACACACCATGTACCTACCATGGCCTGTACACACCATGTACCTACCATGGCCTGTACACACCATGGACCTACCATGGCCTGTACACACCATGTACCTACCATGGCCTGTACACACCATGGACCTACCATGGCCTGTACACACCATGGACCTACCATGGCCTGTACACACCATGTACCTACCATGGCCTGTACACACCATGTACCTACCATGGCCTGTACACACCATGTACCTACCATGGCCTGTACACACCATGGGTACTGAGGAAAACACAAGGAATATTTACATACTGTTGAAACTACAGTGGAACCTTATTATAGCAGCTACATGATATCATAACAACCCTGGTTTCCCATGGTGATGAAGCAACAACCTGATGTTCTCAATATTCTGAAGTAAGAAATGACATTGTGAAGACACTATGTCGGTGTAGATACTGTACATTCTGTTGATGGAAGTTCTCTATATGTTGTGTTCTAGGGACAGTTATGGCCTACAGAACCTTGACAGTGTCTCTGAAGGACAAAACCTGGTTGCAGAGCCGAAGTAGAGGTGCTCTCTAAACTGAGAGTTGCTGAACAGTAAAAATGATAAATTTGATGATGATAACAATATTTTGTAGAGAGGTGTCTTCTAGGGGAAGGCTGGTCTACTGTATGTTGACTTAGGTGACATTTGACAGAATAAATGGCATTTCTGTTCTGAATCTTCTTCCATATTAGGTGAGTGGGTTTCTTAGAACAAGGATTTCAGGGCTATAAATAAAATTCTGTATTTTCTTGGGTGATCAGCACCGACTGGAAAAAGTAGTTTGATCTCAAGGTAATAAGACCAAATAAATAAATAGTGTGTGATAGTGATGGCATCAACATTGATATTCACTTTGGAATTCTTCAGCTCATAGGAAGAATAACTTCTTAGCTCCATTGAAGTCTATAAAAATGATAAGCCACAATTTGGATTATAGATTATAAACACAAGGTATTAAGACCTAATCCAAATAAATAAATAGTGTGTTGTTGGATTTGGTCTTATTACCTTGTGTTTATAATCCAAATTGTGCCTTATCACACCTGTTTGCTTTCCCAATTATCAGGCAAGAATCTGCCAACTTGTGCCAAGGCCAAGATTTCTTCCCTCCCTGTGAATCGGGTGAATGGCCCCAAGTCAATGTATTCCCATGACACAATCCTCCTCTATTTCTTGTATCAGCTTTCCCAGTAGAAACACAAGGTAATAAGACCAAATAAATAAATAGTGTGTGACATTTCAGTAACAGCACTGTTCCCAAAACGTCACACACTATTTATTTATTTGGTCTTATTGCCTTGTGTTTATAATCTTTATTCCAAATTATGCCTTATCATTTTCCCAGGATCTTCACCAATTACATTGAACTTTCTGGCCAAGTTGGTATTTCAACAGCATGGTATGTAACTTGAATGTACCATCCACAGATATGTGAGACAAACTGTCTAATACAGCGGTCGGAGAATGATGTGATGTAACCACTGATGAGCCACGCCCTCTCCATCCTATCATCGCAGTAAGGTCTGTAGGGATATAATATACTAGACGAATGACCCGGGCAACGCCCGTGTTTTACCCAATTGAATGTTTTTATTCCAATACTATTTGTTACAATTATAAATTGGAGCCGTGGATGTCACTCTTGTGAAACGTCCCGCTCCAAACTTTACATGTACATTAGGTCAGCTGGTATTACCCCTCATTTTCAACCGCTAGAGGCGCGAGCGAATTGACTTTTTGTAAATATACATAATTATAAAGATAGAAGCTTCTATAGAAGATAATGATCATAATGATGATGCGCGCGCATCCGTGACAGCGATGAGGAATTGAGGAAAGACGGTCGTGACTATATATTAATAATAATAATAATAATATAATAATTATTATTATTATCATTAGATAATGATAATGATGATGCGCGCACATCCGTGACATGAGGAATTGATTGATTGAGGAAAGACGGTCGTGACTATATATGTTGATAATAATAATAATATAATAATAATTATTATTATTATTATCATTAGATAATGATCATAATGATGATGCGCGCGCATCCGTGACATGAGGAATTGAGGAATTGATTGACGGTGGAAAGACGGTCGTGACTATATATGTTGATACCATATAAAAGATAAATTTCCAAAAATTATAAATTTTACCAAGATTTTATGTTGTTGTAACCATGGTAACAACAATTGGAAACTTGGGAATTAACAAACTTAGGTCCTCACCAGGTTGCCAAATCTCAGAAACTTTATAACACATCCAGTAAAGAAAGGTTCAACTCTTATTTGTAAAAGTTCTCAAAATTCCTATTTAAAGATAATTTCTGTCAACCTGACAAAATGTCAGCTGTGGATCAAAGTAGGTGGTAGAGCAAGTTCCAAAAGTTTACCTTCAACTTATTGTTTTCATGTAAAATTATATGGATTTGATAAGGCACAATTTGGATTATAAACACAAGGTAATAATACTAAATCCAAATAAATAAATAGTGTGTGATGTTTCGGTAACAGTGTTGTTACCATCTTCAGACAAAGTACTGAATGAGAAATTTCTTCTTTACTTCCGGGCTAATTGGCCTAATGTGTAAAGTCTTCTAGCCCCAATGTAATAGCCTACAACACCCGGTGTTCCCAGGTGGTCACCCTCCCAAGTACTGACCAGGCCCGACATTGCTTAACTTAAATGAGAAATTTTACCACAGGATGTTTTAAATAGTTACTGTTATCAAGTGTGTAAAAAAGATAGCAGATAAGAAGAAGATAGTTTTCTGAGAAACACAGAATATAATTCTTAGAATTAAAAGTGGAAAAAACCTTGTGTTTATATTGATTTGAAAATGCCATTTTGATGACCTATATATCCCAACTACACCCTTCCTTTGGATTAAAGAGGTGTTGAAAGGATGTATTGAACCAAGAAAGCAACAATGTCACAGCACAAGCCATGGATAGAATTAGATGCTACTCCAGGTTTCAAACCTTGACAACTCTGGATATGAAAGCATTTAAACATGAATGCCTCATGCAGAACAAACCTCACTGTCCCCACTGTGATATTGGTTATTGCTTTGTGTTAATTTATGCCTAACTGGCTTTGTCCTTATTGTTTGCGGAAGAGATTTTCTCGATGCAAATATTTATAAGTAATTCTACTGTCCTATAAGCTTATTTCTATAGTTAGTTTGCCTGAATATACCATTTCTAAGATTCAGTGCAGCCTATATAAGCATCCAACACAGTATTGGAACTCTAAGAAGCAGTCTGATGATTGAATTGGTGAAACTGCTGGGATAGAGCACCACTCATGAGCCAAGCCCTCACAATACTTGTTCATCACAGTGAGGAGAGTAGAAGTTTGATTTGTGTGGAAAATAGGCATCCGTGCTTTAATGCTCTCTTACATATAGATAGATGGCAGGTTATATCTGTTCACATGGAGGTTAATTGACCCAACTTCCTTAAACTCACCGGCAACAAACAAACTGTCTACATTGTCGCTCCTCGTCTACATTGTGGGGTCTACGGGTTGCTCAGTAGAATGGGAACCTCATGGAACAACAGACAATCCCCACTTGTCCCAATTATACCTAGTCTCAAATATCCCTGAATCTCTCTTATCAGCAGTCCCAATTAACTAAAATATATTTTTCAAACATTCTCCCAATCAAAAACATGTTTCATTAATTGTGAAAATTATTTTGTTTCCTGGAAATATATATATATATATTGTTATTTTTTTATTAATAAGCTGTTGTTCAAACCAACACAACTAGCTAAGTGCCAGCAAACACCTTCAGTCAAACTACAATACAATGGTTACAGTCTCTTGGGACTTTCAGATTTTCCTGAGAGGTCCTGTGTTGAAGGACCACTTTGTGATAAGAATGATGCCATCCAATGAACCAGTAAGATCTGACTATATTCCAACCTACCATGAATTCAGTCTCCAGACCTTGTATTTATACAACAGGATAATAATGATAAAACACCAGTAAGATCTGTGTCCCTGCAGTCACATCTGTCAATGGTGGCTGGACGGCAGCTCAACTACAATGGGAGGATGCCTTTGTTGCTCCTTGCTGACAGATCAAATGTATAAATTACAAAGGGGGGGTCGGTGGAAGGCTGGTTCAACCGTTTGGTTTTCGACCACTACGACCCGGGTTTGATTCCCGCATTGGACACTTTTTTCTGTTTAAAAAAAAAAAGCTCCAATGGCCCCCAATTCTTGCAAAAGTCCAACCCCACCAGCGAGTGTAAGTAACCAAACAGGGCTCTGGCACATTTGTAAGTGCAAAGTCGAACTGCTTTTCACATGTGTAGACATGTGGTGCGCTTACAGTAAAAAGCAGTCGCTAACTACCCACCATGATTATCATGGCCTGTACCACGTGTACTAGGAATAAGCAAAAAAAAAAAAGTGATGAACTTATCATTTTTTGGCTGCTTCTCAATCGCTGCTTCAATAGGGCAGATTTCTGAAGAGAAGAAAGAAATGTCTGACCATTGTATCACTGTCTGTCTGACCATTGTATCACTGTCTGTCTGACCATTGTATGACTGTCTGTCTGACCATTGTATCACTGACTGACCATTGTATCATTGTCTGTCTGACCATTGTATCACTGTCTGACCATTGTATCACTGTCTGACCATTGTATCACTGTCTGTCTGACCATTGTATCACTGTCTGACCATTGTATCACTGACTGACCATTGTATCACTGTCTGTCTGACCATTGTATCACTGTCTGACCATTGTATCACTGTCTGACCATTGTATCACTGTCTGTCTGACCATTGTATCACTGTCTGACCATTGTATCACTGTCTGACCATTGTATCACTGTCTGACCATTGTATCACTGTCTGTCTGACCATTGTATCACTGTCTGTCTGACCATTGTATCACTGTCTGTCTGACCATTGTATCATTGTCTGACCATTGTATCACTGTCTGACCATTGTATCACTGTCTGAACAGGGACTATGCCCAGTCTTGGCTCAGTATTTGTCAGTACTGGGCGTTCATCTCTGAACCGGGGTTGCCAGATTCATGATTGTGATGTGTGAAGTGAAGACACGAGGAGCCGATGGTTCCATTTATTCAGGTCCACACCAGGTGGCGAAGACTAGGGGAATGACAGGAAGGTTTAAAATTAAGTAGCCAACAACAATCTCTAGAAAAATACATAAGTGGAAATATGTAAATATATTCTTTATATATATATATATGTCAACAAATAAATAAAAATAAATAAAATCTGTAAAATATATTTTAAATTATAAAAAGAGAGCATTTATAGAAATAAAAACAAAATATAAAAATTTTTGGTCGCTGGAGAGATTTTGGGAGAGACTACAGGGCTATACCACGGGCAGCCTGCGGCGCTGGAGGTAGCGCAGTACGCGGTCCACGTCGCGGCCACGGCCCATCTCAGCCTGCCGGCACCTTGTCAGTTCACAGTAAGGTGACAGAGCAAGGGACCCACCTCACTGTGCAGAGCAGGCTGGAGGCTGTTCAGGGGGGCCAGCTCGAAGTCCACGCGCAGGGCCTGCTCCTGCGCAGGGTTGTTCACCTGCACAAAGGTCTCCTGGGGCTGGTAGCCGTGCTTCGAGGCCACCACGCGGTACTGACCGGGGGGTGAGCAGCCGCCAGTACTCGCCCTGCGCCGTGGTGGTGACATCATGGTTGATGGGCCGCAGCTTGTCCCCGGTGATGTTCACCACCTTGACGACAGCGCCCTCCAGTGGCAGCTTGGTGCCGGCCTCGTGCACCAGGCCCTTGATGCCGATGTGGGACTGCACAGAGCGCTGTAGACAGGGCGGAGCACGCCGCAGTACGGTACCTGCCACATGTAGTGGAGCAGGGCGTCCTTGTTGTTGCTCCACTCCAACCCCAGCTGCTCTGCCGGAGGATACTTGGTGCAGCCCAGCTCCAAGGTGATCTCAAAGTCATTGGAGCCGAGGTAGTTGAAGTCCTGCATGCCCCCCGCCACGCTGTACCAGTACGCTCCGTTGGTGATGCCGCCCTGGTGGCTGAAGTCATCCCCCTCGCAGGGCGGAGAGGCCCCGGCCTTGCTCATGGTCTTGTGGTGTGTGGAGTACGCCAGGGCCAGGTGTCTGGAGCCACACCAGCTCTATTGGCCTCACAGGATTCTGGGCAGATTTCAAACCCACCGGAAGGTGTCATTGTCAGGTGTGGCCATGTACTCATGGTCCAGTCCGTGGCGGGACTCGTCATAGGGGAAGTTGGCCACCAGAGCCCCGCCGTGGAGGTTGGCGGAGAGCACGAAAGGATACTGGAGGATCCACTCCATGACAGCCTGGGTCTCCGGCTGCAGCTGCTCACATCACATTACGTCCTGCTGTCTGTGAGATACAAGGGTTACATATCCACAGATGTCACTTTCAACAATTCCCCGGCTATTGTGGTATTTATGGTATTACAGGATTAACTTTGGCTCCACCCGGACCTCCCACTGGGAGATACTCCGGTGAAACAAGCCACCAAACTACGGTACCTTGTGGTCCACCAAACTACGGTACCTTGTGGTCCACCAAACTACGGTACCTTGTGGTCCACCAAACTACGGTACCTTGTGGTCCACCAAACTACGGTACCTTGTGGTCCACCAAACTACGGTACCTTGTGGTCCACCAAACTACGGTACCTTGTGGTCCACCAAACTACGGTACCTTGTGGTCCACCAAACTACGGTACCTTGTGGTCCACCAAACTACGGTACCTTGTGGTCCACCAAACTACGGTACCTTGTGGTCCAAGACCTTCTTGCTGAAGAGATGGCTGGTGGCCGGCCGGCCCTCCTCATCATTCTGGAACAGCACGCGGTCCAGGTCTGGGAAGTCCCGGTTGAGGTCGACGTAGTTGGCGTTCTCTCGGCCGGTGAGCCAGTCATGGCCGCCTGCGTCCTGCGGCAGCAAGACCTCTCAGCACTGTGGAATTGTCTCAGTTAGGGAGGGGCTGTTGATTATATTCAGGTTTGTACAAGGGTGCAATTATAGCAGTTTCAAGATCACCTGTCAATGTATCACTCCAGCAAAATTTCCATCAGAAACATTTTAAAAGTTTGTTATATTTGTCCTCAGGATGTTTTCTTGCCAAATGAAGATGAAGTGTGTCGGAGTGAAACATGAGGTTGTAGCTCTTGATTTAGAAAGATGTTATCAAAGTTGTCACAAAGCAATAACATCTATAAATATAAAATGAAAGGATTTAAAAGCACGAATGTTTCTTTTATACATAACACAAACTTCTACTATCCTTACTGCGATGAAAAAATATAATGGGAGGGCTTGGCTCATCGCAGTAAGGACAGTAGAAGTTTGTGTTATGTATAAAAGAGACATTCGTGCTTTTGAATCCTTTCATTTTATATGTATAGATGGCGCATTATTGCTTTGTGTTAATTTATGCCTAACTGACCTTGTCTTTATTGTTTACGGAAGAGCATTGCTCGATGCAAATATTTGAATGTAATTCTACTGTCCTATAAGCTTATGTCCATAGTTTTATTGAAAACCATTTCCGAGATTCCACCCTTCAGTGCTGCGTATATAAGCAGAATCGTCCAATACAGTATTAGAGCTCTGAGAGGCGGTCTGGTGGATTAAATTGGCGAAACCACTGGGAGGGTTCACCACTGATGAGCCAAGCCCTCCCAATATATTTTTTCATCGCAGTAAGGGCAGTGGAAGTTTGTGTTATGTATAAAAGAAACATTCGTGCTTTTAAATCCTTTCATTTATATCAAAGTTGTGTTCATGATTTTGTAGGCTCAGCAGTTGGAGACTTGCCAGCTGAGAGAGGAAATATCGCGGCTGCTCTGAGGAAACTCTATCTCTGATTGCAGAACAGCTGTCTGGTAACCCTGTCTCCCATAATCCCAATATGTCCTTGAGTACTGATGTACCAGGTGTTGGGTTATAAATAGCTGAACCAATTTTGATGAAATTTCCCTTTCCTATATAGGGAAGTAGAGGAATTGGGTTATTCAAACTTTTACATTGGAAACAGATAAGGCACAATTTGGATTATAAACACAAGGTAGTAAGTTAATAAGACCAAATAAATAAAAAAACATTCAGAACTTTTGTCTGATGATGGTAACAACGATGTTACTGAAACCTCACATACTAATTATTTATTTATTGGTCACCTTGTGTTTAAAATATAACAATAACTGTGTCAATGACAAGGTCAGAATATTCATGAAAATGTCCGGATTTGACTTAGAGGAAGCCACAATGTAAAGTTGGGGGGGAGAGGCATCAGTCTAAGACCAAATAAGTTATGTTGTTCACACAAAGAAATTTACACAACAATAACTATTTATAAAAGAAAATGAAACCTAATCCAAATAATTTATTAGTGTGACGTTTCGGCAACAACATTGTCACCATCATCAGACAAAATAATTCTATTGTCTGATCTATAATAGATTCTTTTGTCTGATGATGGTGACAATGTTGTTGCCGAAACGTCACACACTAATAAATTATTTGGATTAGGTCTTATTTTCTTGTATTATAATCTATAATCCAAATTGTGCTTTATCAATAACTATTTATAAAATGCTGTGGAATTTTTCATCATTCAATACTTTTGCCTGATGATGGAAACAGCAGTCTCAAACATTTCAATGATGGGATCTTAACCTACTTGTTGGCTAGGGTTGTGTGATGTTAAACTGGATGATATTATTTGTAAGAAGAGCATTTCATGGTATTTTGATGGTATTTCACCTACATATATAAAAATACAAGACCAAATACAAATAAATAAATTATGACCAAATAAATTATCCAAATAGAAAAAATGTAAAAATATACAGTCGAATTTTTTCGAGTTCGAATTATTCAACACCCCAAGGGATCAGAGCTTTCGGTTGAATTAAAGGAAGTGTTGAATTAAAGTTATTCAGATGATTAGCTAATCATCTAACACTCTAAAATAATATTTTTAAAATATAGCTTTGTAATATAAATTGATCATATTATTTAAAACCATTGTGTGTATACTTTTTTGTATTTATTTTTTATTTTCATGATTAACTTTTAGTATCAGGGACAAAATGGCAATAATACGTATTTTTTAAACATAAATAATTACAAATAATATTTTATTCTAATTGAAGAGAATGTAGCAGTTGAAAGAAAATAAATAAGGAAAATTTAAAAATAATATTTAAATATAATCATGAAGATCTTTTTAAAAATTCCTTTATGGATGTCTGTTTTTGCACTGAAATCCTATTCAGAATGTATTCCAGATGGTCTATTTAAAAAAAAAAAACATGCATGTCTTTCTTCTTCTGAAATGTGCTTTGAATAACAAAGAGCTTTGATTATATTAAAGACATCCACTGCTGCTGCAGGTGTTATTGATTTTGTGTTTAAATCTTTTATAATAACATGGAAATGAATATTGAAATAATATGTTATCATAATCATTGTGGCTACATTTTATGAAGATTTATTTATTTAAAAGGATTTATTTGTAAATTTAAAAATAACTAAATTATTTAAATGCTGAAAATTAAAAAGAAAATAATATTATTAATTAGCGCACAATATTCCTAAATTCCGCGTAAAAAACAAACACTCGTGACATTGCGCAACGGCACTGCAAAGTGAAACTTAAACTAACAGAAACCAAAAGTGTGCAGGCGCGATCCTATCGGCGCCCACTGATCGCCGCCGCCGTAATACCTTTTTAGTGGTAAAGTTGTATGTAAAATAACATTCAACTGTCAAAATTCGATTATTAAAATGGTTGAACTATTGGAACTGTCGTATTATCGATACTGTCGAATTACAGCTTGTTATTTGATAGGCCGGAGGTCGGGACATCAAAATATATTCGAATTAAGGTAGAGTGTCGAATTTGCGTGTGTCGAATTAATGAGGTTATACTGTGTTTCAAGTTGAGGATGTAAAGCTACGACCCTAGAGACACTAGCAGAGCAACAGGCCCGTGTTTCAAGTTGAGAATGTAAAGCTACGACCCTAGAGACACTAGCAGAGCAACATGCCTGTGTTTCAAGTTGAGAATGTAAAGCTATGACCCTAGAGACACTAGCAGAGCAACAGGCCCGTGTTTCAAGTTAAGGATGTAAAGCTACGACCCTAGAGACACTAGCAGAGCAACAGGCCTGTGTTTCAAGTTGAGAATGTAAAGCTACGACCCTAGAGACACTAGCAGAGCAACAGGCCCGTGTTTCAAGTTAAGGATGTAAAGCTACGACCCTAGAGACACTAGCAGAGCAACATGCCTGTGTTTCAAGTTGAGAATGTAAAGCTATGACCCTAGAGACACTAGCAGAGCAACAGGCCCGTGTTTCAAGTTAAGGATGTAAAGCTACGACCCTAGAGACACTAGCAGAGCAACAGGCCTGTGTTTCAAGTTGAGAATGTAAAGCTACGACCCTAGAGACACTAGCAGAGCAACAGGCCCGTGTTTCAAGTTAAGGATGTAAAGCTACGACCCTAGAGACACTAGCAGAGCAACAGGCCTGTGTTTCAAGTTAAGGATGTAAAGCTACGACCCTAGAGACACTAGCAGAGCAACATGCCCGTGTTTCAAGTTGAGAATGTAAAGCTATGACCCTAGAGACACTAGCAGAGCAACATGCCTGTGTTTCAAGTTGAGGATGTAAAGCTACGACCCTAGAGACACTAGCAGAGCAACATGCCCGTGTTTCAAGTTAAGGATGTAAAGCTACGACCCTAGAGACACTAGCAGAGCAACAGGCCCGTGTTTTAAGTTGAGAATGTAAAGCTACGGCCCACAATGTGTCCCACTGACCGTCTGGGTGGCAATCTGCCAGCCATCGGGGTTCATGGAGGGCAGGAGGTGGAGGTGGGTGAAGTTGACCAGATTCTGCACGCTGCGGTCCCCTGACTTGTACGCCTGGCAGAGGTGGTCCGCGAGCGCAAGCAGCAGCTCCCGGCCCAGGACCTCGTTGCCGTGCATGTTGGCCACGTACTTGAACTCCGGCTCCACTGGGGACACAAACCTACGGCTCAGCAGCAGCCACGGGGGATGCCATGGACACAGTTCAACATCTCCAGATGCTTGTGATGAGAACTTCCAGGTTATATAATGCCTGGAGAAAATAATAAAAAACCTGAAATTCAAAGAAACCTTTCACCTCACAATTTTGTGTTTTTTTGGTCTTATTACAGACTAAATAAATAAATAAATGTGTGACATTTTGGTGACAGCGTTGTTAGCAAAACATCAAACACTATTTATTTATTTGATCTTATTGCCTTGTAATCTCAAGGTAAATCTGTGTTGAATTCCACTCAGTTAAATTAAAAAAGAGTTGAACTCCACATTTGCCAGTCCCAAGCCCGGATGAAAAAGGAGGAGGGGGATCAGTAACAAGCTCGCTAAAAAACCTGGGTTCAGCTGGCCTGGCTGATAGTACCCTGTAAGGGCTCCAGGGATACAGGATGAGCTGCGTTTGTACTCCATGTTAGGAGCGGATGCACATGGCGTCTGTTCCTCATGTCAGAGGCGGCCATTTCTTTTGGAGCTAAGTCGGCCTGCCACTGAGTAGTGTTCCCAGTCTTAATGACAAAGCCAGATGCTTTCTACTTCACCCAGACCCTAATATGATTGAGTGGAGATAAGGAAGAAGAAGAAGAAAAAAGAGTTGTGTTGTTTGGGATTTGAAAAACTGATGAAATATCATCATGTAGCGCGGCCTACAATCTGGAGGTCGGACATCCTCACCTTGTTGTGTGGGGCTCCACAGACAGCTCTGGGATTCCACTCTCTATTAATTCTTCTCCAAATTGATTTGGTACAATTTGGATTATAGATTAGAAACACAAGGTACCAAATCCAAATAAATAAACAGTATGTGATATTTTGGTAACAGCGTTGTTACCAAAACATCACACACTATTTATTTATTTGGTACCTTGTGTTTGTTTGTCAGTCTCTCCATTTGACCTTGAGAATTCTCCCACCACATGTCAAAACTTCCCTGCCGACCAAACCTCCACTTCCTAATCTCTTCTCTTAAAAGCTTTTCATTTTTCCCAAGTTGTGTCTTTGGGATTTTTTTTTGCCTCTTCCACATATCCTCATTTCTGATACTTCGAAGTGGAGGATTTTCACTTGTTCAATTTCCATGCACTGTTGACTGAATTAAATAATTGTCACAAGGTGACCAAATCCAAATAAACAAATAGTGTGTGACATTTCAGTAACAGCATTGTTATTATCATCAGACAAAAGTACTGAAACTTTTTGTAATTTGTAAACAGTACTTTTGTCTGATGATGTCACACACTATTTGGTCACCTTGTGTTTATAATCCAAATTGTGCTTTATCAAATTGTCAAATAAATTGAAGGAATTTGAGATTTGAAAAAGATTGATAGAATTAGGGTTGGCGTGCTGAGATCTAGCTTGGTGAGTGTTGACACCATGGTGCCGGATCCCTGGAGTTCGGCAGCAGGTTCAACACACTAGTTGTTTCCACACCCAAGATGTCACATTGAAGGCACGGCCTGGCGATGAGCCCAGCCCTCACTCACCAGGAAATTTTCACAATTCTGATGATAGCCATTATTTGGATTATAGATCAGAAGGCAACAAGTCCAAATAATTACCTTGTAGTTCTAATCTATAAACATTATGTCTGATGATGGTAACAGCGTTGTTACAGAAACGTCACACACTATTTATTTGGTCTTGTCTTACCTTGTAGGTTTCACAACACAATCTTTGTATAAAAATATGGCGTCAAGTCACGGACTGTAATATGTCATTATTTCAACAGTTCCAAGGATCCTATAGATGTGGTATCAGTAATACAATAAAGTGTATTTTTAATCCAAACTGTGCAACAATATTTTCTCTTCCTAATTTACATATCCAGGTGAGGCCTGAGGAAGTCCATGGCACATTGTTGTGGGATATTTTAATTCAAAACTTTACTGGAGATTGTTTTATGATCAATTTTACAATTTACTTGTATAAACAAGGCCAACTATAAATAATCAAATTGTATGAATTTGGTACCTTATGTACCTATCATACAGATTGTACCTTGTCATTAATTAACTTTAAAGTAATTAAAGTTCTGGCACCAGCTGTGGCAGAGAGAGGGAGGACCACTGGAGCTGAAGTCTTGGGGAGAGAGGTCATCAGAGAACTGGATGGGACATGTGTCAGGACTATGGAAGAAAGTCCTTGGGGTAAAATGAATGGAAAGTGAACGGCAAGAAGATGAATTGGACTCTCTTGATGTAACCGGGATTTGTGGAGCACACAAAGTCGCCAACTATCTGGGAAACTGGCCTGGAACCAGTATTGTAAACAAATCTGGTACATAAAAACGGCCTTGTCAAAGAAAATGTGAACGATCTGCAAATATGTCAAATACAATTGTGTTCGCTCAATATGTTAAATTAGTACTTACGGATCTCATGCTTCCCCGGTCTGTCGCTGAACTCTATGACGATGAGGGGAACTCCCTTGACACTTCTATGGCCGAGTTCGTAGATTTTGGTTATGTTGGGACATTGACTATGGATGTAATTTAAAGTCTCTAACAGTTCCTCATTATCGTGATGCTTTAACTTGAAAGAAGGGCTAAAGTCCTGGGCACGAATCCCAATAATCAAGAGTAAAAGTATTGCACTTTTCAACATTGCCATTTGTGCGTATAAAACTTTAACAAAATGTCAATCAATTTATTCAAAGAGACAGTTTAAAGTCATATGTTAAAGGTTGAAAACAAATAATCAATAGAGCGTTTCGGTCCCTAATAGCTTTTGAAATTGAGCACTCAGGTCGCTTCTATGATTTTTCAAATATTTAAAGTAAAAATCGGAAACATGCTTATATATATTTAAAGTTGGTAAATCATTAATATATTATATAATATTTTACATCAAACAAATAAATAAATTCAATGTTCATGTGTTGAAAATGTAAAAATATAAAATCAACAACTAGTAAAAAAAAAAAAACACTTTACAAAAATTAAACTATTTCGGAAAAACAATTATTTTAATGTTGTATATGAATATATTAATAAATAAAATTTACATTATTTACGTTCTAATAGTTTTGACATGATCTCAATTAGAAAAAAAAATCCAAAGAGACACCTATCCCTTTTTAAAAATTATAAAGATCAATAAATTATACATAAGACATCCAAGTGGAATGAATATATGTGTAAAAATTATTTCTCAGGTAGATAATTTTGAGCATAAAAGTGTTATTTTTAAATTATAAAATGAATCACAATCGAAAATTTAAAAAAATTGGTGGATTATCCCAGGAATTTTCAATTCATCCTGAATTCATTGAAATTACTTGTTTAAAATAAAAGCATAGTATCCTTAAAATGATTGAGCTTTTTGTAAAGCTTAAATACATTTTGTAGTGATTAATTTTAATGGCGTATTTACACACATGTGAATTTTCAATATATACACATTAAGTTATAAATGCAAATCAACAATTTTCCTTTGTGCACACACACATACTTTTTTCAACAAAATTTTTCAAGAAAAACTGCTCTAATACAAATTGTAAAGATAAATATTTGGAGACTGTATATACGAGGTGTGTTCAAAAAGTATCGCGAAATTTGTATTTTCGCGGGTTACGTATATTCGAATTTCGATCTTTTTGTGGCTTTATGTTGGTACTCATGTCTCTCACTTATGCCGACAAGCTCGGCCATTTTGAATGTTCACTTAATTGTTGACAGCTGCCTCGCTTGCAGGTGTTTTGGATCGTCTTCGATTTTTACCTATTAAAAAAATGGATCATAGAACCTGTATCAAATTTTGTGTGAAAAACGAAATTGAGTGCGCGGATGCATTCCGAATGTTGACTGTGGCATACGGAGAAGCTACCTTGGACCGAAGCAACGTTTATCGGTGGTACAAAATGTTCTCAGAAGGCCGAGAAGATGTGAACGACGAAGAGCGTGCTGGACGCCCGAGCACTTCAACAACAGACGAAAAAATTAATGAAGTGGAGAAAATGATATTGGCCAATCGTCGAATCACCGTTAGAGAAGTTGCTGAGGACCTAAACATATCGATTAGCTCGTGCCATTCAATTTTTATCAATGATTTGGGCATGAGACGGGTCGCCGCGAAATTCGTACCAAAATTGCTCAATTGCGACCAAAAACAGCATTGCATGAACATTGCTAATGAGATGTTGGACTCTGTCCGCGACGACCCAAATTTGCTCCAGAGGGTCATAACTAGTGACGAAGCGTGGGTTTATGGTTATGACGTGGAAACCAAAGCTCAATCATCTCAATGGAAGCTGCCGCACGAACCAAGACCGAAAAGTTCGGTCGAATGTGAAAGTTTTGCTGACAGTTTTCTTCGATTGCAGGGGTGTGGTGCATCATGAGTTCTTGCCACAAGGTAGAACGGTCAATAAGGAATATTACCTGCAAGTTATGCGCAATTTGCGCGAAGCAATCCGCCAGAAACGCCCGGATTTGTGGAAGAACAAAAATGGGCTTTTGCACCACGATAACGCCCCTGCTCACACATCGTTGCTTGTGCGCGACTTTTTGGCCAAAAACAACACACTAATGATGCCGCAGCCACCGTATTCCCCAGATCTGGCCCCCTGTGACTTTTTCTTGTTCCCTAAACTGAAGAGGCCCATGAAAGGACGACGTTACGTTACGCTTGACGGGATAAAGACGGGAAAAAGCCTGGAAAAACCGTTGGCACAAGTGTATAATATCTCACGGGGATTACTTTGAAGGGGACAAAATAGGTATTAATAAATAAATATATAATTTTTGAAAAAACACAAAGGTCGCGATGCTTTTTGAACACACCTCGTATATATATATATATATACACCAACATAAAAGTTATTGATTTTAAAATATACCTATTTTATCATCATAAAGTTGACTCTATTTTTGACAAAGTAACTATATAAATAATTTTGTTCATATTATATTTTTAGGTTTCACATTCTCTCTGTAGCTTTCCAACTTCAGCTTGCTGTAAACATTGGCCACTATAAAAATACTAAAAAAGGAAAATACCAAAATCTAGATAAAAAAAAAACATCAAAACATTTGACCCTTAGCCTAACACGATAGGCTAGTTCATTAATATTTCTATCAAATTAAATTGAAGAACTTAACTGAAATTACGACTTGAAATAGGAACCAATAGGTACATCAGATTCTAAGAGAGAAGAACTTTGAAATCACACCTATAATTTAAAACATTTATCCGCGACAGACGTGCTTCAAGGGCGTACAAGTCACGCTGCGTGGCAGCCACAATGCCTGGTTGGTCGAGAGCAGTGCACGGCTCTACCCCCCTCCATCAGGGTCCGTTGTGACTTTGTCAGCCCTGCGCTAGGGAGATGAGCATAATGCATCGTTCTGGTGTATAGTTAAAGGGAGAGATGCAGGTACATGAATATAATACTCCGTAACTTTATGTTGTATATATATATATTCAAAATAATAATGGCATATCCTGACCAAAAGCACATGTGCTTTTTAGATGACAGAGCGATATGATATTTGGCCAACCCAATTTCTTGATAAATCAAGAAAAGCCATCCACGAACGCGTTTCGCGCTGTTGGCGCTCGTCAGTGTGGAGCAGGCTGCACCACTGAGACCAAAAATATTTTTAATCCCAGAGGCTTCTTGATTTATAAAGAAATTGGGTTAGCTAAATATCATGGAGCAAGTTAAATAAACGTTTAGTTTACTTTTGCTCCACTAGATGGCGTTCTGCCATTTAAAAAGCACGTGTACTTTTGGTCAGGATATGCCTTTATTATTTTTAATATCACACCTGACCTTTTTATTATTTATTTTTTCTATGGTTTTCTCATAAATATATATGTAAAAAATAAAATAGAAAAAGGTTAGGTGTTGAAATAAAAAAGGCATATATATATAGACCATTATAAATTGTTATGGGTATCGTATATATACCCAATATGCGTATGTGTAATAACGTTTATAAAGAGAGAGAGGCTGGATCCAAATAATAAACTGCTGACTTAGTAGCATATATATATATTTTTGTAATATACACCGAGATATTTTTATTTTACCAAATTTATTTTGATCTCCTATTTTGTCTCTTTGGACTTAACATGTGGATATACACTGAGTTACATGGACAACACCAAGCGTAGCGGCCCGAAGGTGGCGAAACCCAGCATTCAGAGAGATACTACAATGAACAATAAGCGGTCTTTATTTCAAAGCGATAGGCAACACAGAGCGAGAACAACGTCAGCTCGGTAGATTGTAGGACGACCAATGACGCCAATACACGAAGCAACACGCCTGGGTACAGAGTCAATGAGAGTCTGGATGACTTTCTGGGGAAAGGCTGCTCCCCATTCCCTGCCAACAACTTGCCACAGTTCATCTTCTGAACGTGGCTGTGGAAGGGAATGTATCCCTGACGATTGGTGAGAGATCCAGAACATATGGTGGTCACAGTAGCATCTGTACACCTTTAAAAGCATATTGGCTGATTGCGAACAGTCTGTGGTCGGGCGTTCTTCTTCTTATAGTACAAGGCAATGAGTACTTCCTGATAGTAGGGGAGTATCACATCTTTCATCTATCGTTGAGCCGCCCTGAATATGAAAGATATATGTCCTGCTATCGTACGCGATGAGGCCTCGTTACCGCGCGGAGGGGCGATCCACAGATGGCACCGGACTATCACCACGTTGGTATTACACTCGTATTCAGCAGCCTTCGTTGGAGAAGCAGAAGCGTGACTCCCCTAAGAAGACGAGCCTGTGGCATTCCGTCATCCACGTCGCTCATTGCAAGCGATGACGTATATGATTTTACGCTCAATAAAAGTAATTTTAACAGATGACATGAGTGCAGGCCGCTAGCAACCAATCGATGATTATGGTCGAGATAAGATCATCAAGTTTGTCCTGCACATACTGCAAAATGAGAGCGGAAGTGGCTGCCACCTCTTGTCGGCGGATTTGTCGATTCACGCGTGCTCCACCTATTAAACTTGCCACATTTCTATCTTCCAACCACTTGTGACACAGCTTGTGCATCGTGAAGAGGCCTAGGTACATTTCAACTGTGATTTGGTGTATGGAAAAACAGGATTTTCTCAGCCTGATCACCATGTCCCTCTTAAAATTGTCTTTCTGCTGAAACTGCCTCATATTCTATGTATTTAACGTGTCATCTGAGACCAGGGGCAAATTTTTGCAATGGTTCTTCTGGCGATAATTAGAGCACGCGTATTCGTGACTCCTACAGGCTCCTTTCTTGCTCATTGTGCACATTGGAGCTGCGAATTGAACATACTTTCCTAACTTAGTTAGAGGCCCCACCATGAAATTTGCATAATTTCCAGCCACTCCTTTTTGGTTCTGCATTTTCATTGTCAGATAGTGTATGTATAATTGTGCAAATAAATATTTTGCGCGTACGCGTATATTGACCATTTTATAATTATTTCCAAATATTTATATTTTCAATCGTTTCTCTCTCGTCTCCCTTTATACGTAGAGGTGAATCCATGGAATAAGACTATAAGCTACAATGAAGGTTTTGTATGGGTATTTGTATATAAATAAATATATTTACCTTTCTCCTCTATCTTTTTAAAATAATTTCTCAGGAGATTATTGTAAGACTAAATTGTATTAATACAGGACTTTGTGTGGGGGGCTAGATAGCGCAAGTTTTTTCTTAGAACAGGGTCTGCATATGAGATAGGTTACTGAAATTATAAAACGTGTAACAACAAAACTCTGTGTAATCTGCTTTTAAAGTGAGAAGATCAAAATTTTCTATTTTAAATTATGTTTATTTGACTTTTTGTGAAAAACGATGTCTATTCCAATTTATTTACTCTTTATTCAAAAGGCCGCTTAGTGAGGTATAAAGGATATATAAAATTGATTCTTTGGACAGCATCGATAATGCCTTATTCTTCATTTAACAGGCTCTTTCTTAACAGAAGACCGTGATAGAGAGAAATATATAGGACCAGAGAGGAGAAATATTTAAGCATTTTATCACTAATAAAAATTAAACGTTAGTTACTATATGCTGAAGCAATTTTACTTCTGTGTTTTCATATTTATGGAGTTTGTGAACATTTTGAAGAACACTCATAAAATCTATCTAGATCATCTAAAAATTTCATCTTTGGACATTAGTTACTCTATATTGGCATAAATTGTCGATCTATTTCTCCACAACAATAATTTGATGGGTAGAATACTTATCCTCTTAGAGATTTATTTCCATGGCTAGTCATTTGATGATATTGAAGGATCTTCTCCTGCAATTGTCCATGAATTGCATATTTCCAAGGCAGAAAATAAAACTGGAACTTTATGAGTGAGGATGAAACACATTATTTGACTCCTCTCTATTTTTGATATTCAAAGACGATCACCTTTTCTGAGAATATCAATTCTGGCGCTGAGAAGTTAACATAGGGCTTATTTCATTGTAGCAATAGTTGCCTTAATATCTAAACAACAAGAAGAATTACCTCTTCATTTGGATTATTTCACAAACTTATGCTAGGCCATGTTGAAATAATCAAGCCACGTATGAGAAGTGGACTTTTTTAGTTTGTACTTCAAACTTATAAATAAATGAAAAGTTATTATTTCTACTTTATAAGCTACGTGAAATACTCTAATAAATAGGTTCTTAACTCACATTTGTCGCGTGTTCTCTGCACTTCCACCGCCAAGGCCAACTTCCTTTCTGGTTGGGCATGCGGCGGGAAATGCGTGCGACACTTCTGGGCGGATGAATCGGTTCAGCTAATATGGGCGAAGACAAAAATGGCCTTTTTTACTCATTCATATTTCCTGCCCTCGCATTTAATGGCGGCGCTAACTCAGGACGTTATTCTCCAGCCTGAAATCACCTTTAAAATAGGATTTGGTATTTTTGTAGCTATGAGAGGTCTGTTGGGATCACAGATGTTCACAGCATTTAAACGACACAGAGTGAACAATGTAAATTCAATTTTCGCCTTTTTATCATCATATAGATTTGGCATCTTCTGAAAAATGCTTGTAATGTTTATCGCATATATGTTGCAGTGTGAATCTTATACAACTTATAATTGATTAAATGCGCGTAAGATAGAGTAAAAATATATTATTGGCTTTATAAATAAGTGAAAAGAAACAATTATATTTATTGTTTTTCCTTTGAAATACCAACAAATAAGATAATGAGACTGAATTACCTCTTAAGACGTAAATATTGAAAAATGGGCGCAACACTAAATGAAATCTTTGAATTACTTGAAAAACTTGATAATTGCAACTATGCGAAATGGTCTTTCGAAATGAGAATGCTATTAAAAAAGAACAAATAGCAGAAACTGTTCAATTATTTCCAAGAGATCGAACTGAAGACTTTAAAAGAAAGGATGCATCAGCACTTGCACTCATCAACTTGCACATTTCCCATTCTTTAATGATTAATGTTAAATCCTTAAATGCAGCTAAGCTAGCGCTATGGGATATTCTAAAGAACATCTATGAAAGAAAACTCTTATATATAAGTAAAACATATTTTTATTAAAGAGAAACTTTATGGCTTCAAACTAGCTGGAAATGATAATATAAACCAACACATTAATGCTGGAGCTGATTGATCAACTTAAAGGGATTGGTTAAGAATTAAAAATTCTCACATAGCTACACTGTTACTCTGTTCACTATCTGAGAGTTATTCTACCTTTATCACAACTTTAGAATCAAGAGATGAAGAAGATTTAACACCAGAGTTCATAAAGTAAAAGCTCTTAGGTGAATATTCAAGAAGATAAACACACTAAGCTTAAAAAAAAACTCCAAAAAGAAACAAAGGCTTTCAAGGTGTTACTGATACCACAAAGAATCGAAATAATTTCTCAGAGAAATATTGCTCCCACTTCAAGAAAGATAATCATTAAAATACCAATTGCTGGTTTTAAATCCTAATAAAAAAAAACGTGGGAATTTTTCCAAAACTAATGTCTGCAAGCAAATTGAAACAAGACAGAATCAAGAGGTTGAAACCAAATAAATTGTTGTACATATATGAATTATTTGTTACCACAGAGTGTGTGTAAGCTCACAGGTAAATAGGCGCTAACCAAAACAATAAAAAGTTCCTTTGTTTCAATATTAGTTTCCCTTTTATAATTTGTTCTCTCTCTTGTAAATCAATAAATATAATGTTTAATTAATAATTATTGGAATCAGTTTCATTAATAATTCTAAGCAAAGTCAACAATTGGTAGCAGAGCGTGGTTATTTGATATAAAGCTCAAAAGAGAAAATATTTAATCTGAAGATTAAGCAAGAAGTTTATTCTGATCGGTAAACTGAAGCACTTCTAAGAAGATTAAAGGTATTTGTTAGGTTATTCAGTGATTGAATATATCATCATTACAAGTTAATGTTTCGGTTCATGTAGGATATGTAAAATAACATATTTACAATAGAGGCCATTCAATAAAGTTACGTCTTCATGATAGGTTAGTGATTCGTTGTTTTGTACAAGACACTAACAAATCAAACATGGTGTCAGAAAAGTGATTTGAAAACAAACGAAAAAAAATATCGCGGTAAGTTCAATTTTACGTTAAGACTAATAAAATAATAAATAGGCCTTATCGTATATTAAATAGACAAAAGATATGTATTTACAAATACCGCCACCTGAACCAGTTAATTTCAGAGGAAATATAGAAGAAAACTGGAGATATTTCAAATCGCATTGGCGTAACTTTTCAATAGCAACAGGGTTGGACAATAAAGAAGACAAATTAAAAGTTGCAACCTTATTGTCTATTATAGGCAAAGAAGCTTATAATATATTTGAACATCTCGATCTTTCAGATGAGCAAAGAAATAACTCAGATGAGATAATAAATGCATTGACTCAGCATTTTACACCAAAAATTAACATTATTTATGAAAGATCAATTTTCAACCAAACAAATCAAGAAACAAATGAAAGTATTGAACAATATATATGTAGATTAAGAAAATTGTCTTCCACATGCAATTATGGTGCAATGACTGAAGAAATGATCAGGGATAGGTTAGTTTTGGGAATAATTGACAAGCAAACCAAAAGACAGCTGATCAGTGATCCTCAACTAACATTGCAAAAAGCTATTGATGTGTGTAAGGCTAATGAAAGCGCTAACAAACAAATTGAAAACTTAACTAAAAACACTCAAGAGGAGGTGAACAAATTGAATATAAGAAAGAAAACAGTCAATCAAAATAAAATGAAAAAGAACATTCCTTGTAGATATTGTGCAACATTCCATGAGCACAATAGACAAAAATGCCCTGCATGGAATCAAACCTGCAGAAAGTGTAACAAAAAGAATCATTGGGCAAAAGTTTGCAAATCCAGAATGAGAACAGTTCAAAGCCTTGAATCTCAAAACTCCAATGATGAACAAGAAGATTGTTATTCTTTAGAATATGTCTCAGAAATTTCTGCTAGAAAATTGATGACTAAATTAGAATTAGAATTGAGTGGATACAAGGAAAGCATAATTTGCCAAATAGATACAGGAGCAACTGTCAATGTTTTAAATTTTGCAGATTTATGCAAAATCATGCAAGATGGCAATCCTTCTCTTAAACCAAGCTACATCAAACTAAGATGCTATGGAGGAGAAATATTAAAGCCAAGAGGACAAATCAAAATCAACTGTTCCCACCAAAGCAAGCAACATCCTATAGTGTTCCAAGTGATAGATCATTGGGAAAAACCTATTCTAAGTGCTGAAACTTGCCAGAAATTGAATTTAATAGAAATTAAAGCTGACTTATGCAAAATTGAATCCACATGGACAAAACAAAATAACCTTCTAGATAAATATAAAGACATATTTGAAGGCATTGGATGCTTACAAGGGGAATACAAACTAGAAACAGATC
The DNA here is from genome assembly GCA_030710605.1 of Cordylochernes scorpioides. NCBI lineage: Eukaryota > Metazoa > Arthropoda > Arachnida > Pseudoscorpiones > Chernetidae > Cordylochernes > Cordylochernes scorpioides. Next base: position 89,870,198 of record CP092873.1, on the reverse strand, counting down.
CTACAATCAAACCCATCAAGCAAGCACCTAGAAGAGTACCTATTACCTTAAGAAAAGAATTAAAAGAAAAATTGATTGACATGGAAAAGAAAAATATCATTGCCAAAGTTGATTATCCAACAGACTGGATTAGCAATCTAGTACTAGTAAAGTCAACTAAGAAGTTAAGAATATGCATTGATCCTCGAGAATTAAATGTCGCCTTGAAAAGAGCTGAATACCCAATACCGACAGTTGAGGAAATAATACCAAATCTTCAAAATGCCAAAATATTCACAGTAGTGGACACTAAAGATGGTTTTTGGAATGTGAAGCTCTCTGATGAATCATCGAACCTTACAACATTCTGGACTCCCTTTGGAAGATACAAATTTCTTCGAATGCCATTTGGATTAAAGACTGCTTCTGAAGAATACCAAAGAAGACTCTATGAAATCTTCCAAGGTCTTGAAGGAATTGAAATAATAGCTGATGACATTCTGATTTTGGGAAAAGGTGACTCATATGAAGAAGCACTGAAGGATCATGATAGAAATCTTGAAAATCTTTTCAAGACAGCCAGACAAGCTAATTTGAAATTCAACATCAATAAAGTCAAGCTCAGACTAAAAGAAGTAAAATATCTAGGACATATAATAACTCCACATGGATTAAAGCCAGATCCAGAAAAAGTTAAAGCCTTAAAAGAAATGCCTCATCCAGAAAGTATAACAGAACTCAAAAGTTTCCTTGGTTTTGCAACATACCTATGTAAATTCATGCCAAATATTTCAATGATTAGTGAACCTTTGAGAAAATTGACAATGAAAAATTCAACATGGTCATGGAGCAAGAATCATCAAGCTGCATTTGAACAAATCAAAGATCTAGCCTCAAAAGCACCAATTTTAAGATATTTTGATGCGGACAAATCTATAGCTATACAATGCGATGCAAGTAAACATGGACTTGGAGCTACCCTACTACAAGAAAGCCAGCCAATAATTTTTGCATCTAGAAGTCTAAGCAAGACTGAGCAAAACTATGCTCAGATAGAAAAAGAATGTCTTGCAATTGTTTTTGCATGCGAAAGATTTCATCAGTACATTTTGGGCAAATGTAAAGTGATTGTGCAAACTGATCACAAGCCTCTTTTGTCAATATTTAAGAAATCTATTCTAAAAGCGCCACAAAGACTCCAAAGAATGCTTTTAAGACTGCAAAGATATAACTTAGAACTAGAACATGTCCAAGGATCTCAAATGCACTTGGCGGACATCTTTTCAAGAGCTTGCATCAAAGATGCAAGGAATGAAAATCTGAAATATGATGTGTATCCCATTGACATCATTTACAAAGAAATTGCCACAGTCAATGTTATGGAAACATTAAGTGTATGCAGTGACACTGTCCTGAGAATTAGAGAAGAAACATCATCTGATCCTATTCTGTGTGAAGTGAAGAAACTTATTCTAAATGGATGGCCACCAAATAAAAATCAAACTTCAATGCTAACCAGAGAATATTGGAATTTTAGAGAAGAATTAACAGTTCAAGATGGAATCATACTAAAGAATGATAGAATTGTAATTCCAAATAAATTAAGAGCAGAGATGATAAAGAAAACCCATCAAGGACATATTGGAATTAATTCAAGTATGCGAAGAGCAAGAGACAATATCTTTTGGCCAGGAATGAATGCACAAATAGGGCAAGAAATTGAAAATTGTTCTATTTGTCTATCAAATTCACAGAATCAAGTGAGAGAACCAATGAAATCTCACAAAATTCCAAATTATCCCTGGGAAAGAATATCTCTTGATATATTCGAAATCTTCAAACAGAATTACTTAATAATGGTGGATCATTACTCAGATTTTTTTGAAGTTGAATGCCTAGAAAATACAACATCTGAATACATAATTGAATGCTGCAAAAGACAATTCAGCAGATATGGAATTCCTCAAATTATAGTCTCAGACAATGGAAGGCAATTTACATCGACTGAATTCCAAAAATTCAGCAAAGAATGGCAATTTCAACATTCTACATCATCACCACTTCACAGTCAGGGAAATGGAAAAGCTGAAGCGGCAGTTAAAATAGCCAAAACATACTGAAGAAATCTAAACAAGAAAATAGTGATTTTTTTGGCAAAATTTGTTAAATTGGAGAAATACACCCACTATAGACATAGATTCAAGCCCAGTACAAAGAATCATGTCTAGAAGAACTAGAGCTATACTGCCAATTCACCCAAATTTACTTAAACCATCAATTCCAGAAAATATTCCAGATAAAATATCCATCAAAAGACAACAGGCAAAATACTACTATGATAGAAAATCTAAAAATTTACCAGACTTAGACATAGGACAAGAAGTGTATGTCAGAACACCCAATACCACCCCATCATGGTCCAAAGCTAACATCATAAATGAACACAACACAAGATCCTATGATGTGAATATTCATGGTAGAATCTACAGAAGAAATAGAACCTGGATTAAACCACAACAGGCTTCAGCAAATCAAAAATCTACAAACAATCAAGAAGAAGGAAGAAAAGAAAGCATTGATCAAGAACAAACTGTATCAAATTGCTTACCATCTACTTCATCAGCAGGAGGAGACAACATTGTGAAAAGAACCCGAATTGAAACTACCGAATGCAGAATCCAATCAAAGAGTGACAGCCCCACGGTAAGTGAACCTGAGAATGCTGCATCAGAGACTAGAACCAGATCAGGTCGACTGGTGAAAAAACCAAGTAGATTTAAAGACTAGTGAAAAAAGGGAAGATGTTAGGTTATTCAGTGATTGAATATATCATCATCACAAGTTAATGTTTCGGTTCATGTAGGATATGTAAAATAACATATTTACAATAGAGGCCATTCAATAAAGTTACGTCTTCATGATAGGTTAGTGATTCGTTGTTTTGTACAAGACACTAACAAATCAAACAGTATTTATATAGATTAAGTTAAATTATATCTATATATTGCATGTTTAAAAGCTACCCAATATTTAAATAAATTTAAAATATATATTTGTTTTTAAATTATATTGGTTTGTTTATATTAGCTCAAAAGGCGAAAATGGCTGAATATAATTTTTTATCCCAAACAAAAATTGAACCATTAACAGGAACCAATTATCAAATATGGGCGTTGAAAATCGGCGCAATTCTGAGAGGAAGAAAATTATTTAAATGTGTAATTGCCGATCCAGAACCTGATATGGAAGACAAAAGTTCTTGGGAGATTTGGAGTGATAAAAATGATGAAGCTTTTGGGATAATCATCACAACATTGACTAATGAACAAGCTGGAATGTTCACAGGTGAAACAAATGCTAAGAAAGTATGGGACTCACTGAAAAAAACATACACAGGCAATTTGGAAGATAGAATTATTGATATAGGCTTAGAATAAAAGAACATTAAAATGAAAGATAATGAAACTGTAGATGAATATATAACAAGGGCAAAAATATTGCTGCTAGAAGTTCATCATTAGGGCATCAATTTCCCTCAAGAGAACTTTCATTTCATATTGTCAGAGGCATACATCCAAAGTATGAAAATATTGCTATTGTCTTACGATCAAAGAGAGAGGCAACAATTAAAGAGATTCAACAAACTCTAAGAGAAGAGGAGTCAAGAAGAAATATGAGATTAAATCAATCGGTTGAGAATGGGCATGAACAAGCATACATAATTAAAGATAGAAAAGTTAAACAATTTCAGCCAAAAAGATGTTTTGTTTGTATTAAAAAGGGATATCTAGCTAATGATTGCTGGTTTAGAGATAAACAGAAACAAGGATATCAAAAGAAATGGACTCCTGATTATAGAAATCACAGATACAGTTGGGAACATTCAAATAACCTAATGGATACTATGAAAAGTGGAATTAATGAGCAAGCATTTGAAACATATGTAAAAGAATTTGAAGATTCACCAGATGAGAGAAATGATAGGCAAATATGGTGTATAGATTCAGGATGCACCGCACATTTAACCCCAAACCTAACTTTGATGGAAAATGTGGTAGATTATGAAAGTGAAATCAACCTAGCTGAGAAGGGCAAAACTACCCAAGCCACAGCCAAAGGAGATATGAGACTTACGACATGCACAAGTGAAGGCCAAGAAAATATTCGCATCAAAGATATCTTACATGTACCAAGTTTAAGGAATAATTTCTTGTCCGTCAACAAAGAAAATTCAGTTATTTTCAATAAGAATGGAGCAAAAATTTATAATGAAGGGAATGATTTAGTTGCTGAAGCATATATTAAAAATAGAATGTTAATGATGGAAACAAAACAAAGAAATGTACCAATAGCAAAAAATGAAAATGTCATGGTTATAAATACACATTTATCAAATAAAAATAGCAATATAAGTTTATGGCATAAGAGATTAAACCATTTAAATGAAGAATACATGAAAAAATGATTCAAGGACATATTGTATGAGGATTGGATATAAAATTTGAAAGGTTACCAGAGTGTGAAGCATGCATAATGGGAAAACTGGTTTAGAAGCCATATAATATGGAAAATTATACAGTTAAGCCCCTGCAGTTGATTCATATGAATTTATGTGGACCAATGCCATGCCAATCTTTAGGAGGATCTAAGTATTTCCTTGTTATAGTAGATGATTACAGTAGAAGAATCTTTGTATATTTCCTGAGATCAAAATATGAGACCTTTGAGATATTTGAAGAATTTAAAGCAAGAGCCGAAAACGAATTAAGTCTTAGAATAAAAGATGTAAGAACCGACAATGGAACTGAATTTTGTAACTCTATATTTGAAGGACTTTTAAAGAGAAGTGGGATCCATCACCAACTTACCACAACATACTCACCACAAATTAATGGAGTCGCAGAGAGAGTGAATAGGACTCTTATAGATACAGCAAGAACCTTACTAATTGACTCAAAATTACCCATGAAGTTTTGGGCAGAGGCAATTGCTACAGCTACATACATTAAGAATTGTACACCCCACAGGTCTATCAAGCACCATACACCTATGCAGAGATGGAATGGCAGGAAACCATCGGTCAAACACATTCGAATATTTGGATGCTTGACACATTGGCTTGAGAGAAAACCAAGAAGAAACAAGTTTTCACCAAAGGGTAGAAAGGGAATATTTATTGGTTCTTCCATTAAAATAAAAGCCTACAGAATATATGATATAATGACAAAGAGAATCCATGAAGTCAGATCAGTAAAATTTAGTGAAGATAAGAGAGGAATTGATTATGAAAATGATATTCAGGAAGATACTAATTGTCATAATTTGATCTATAAAGGAAATTGTGAAGAAATAGTTGAAGACTTTCTTATCTTGAAAGAAGACAATCCTGTCACAGAGAGTAAAATGAAGTCTCAGGAGGATACTTCAGTAAAACTAGGTGGTGACACTGAAAATGACTCAGCACAAACTGAACCAATAGAGGAAAGATGCGCAAAAAGAGGAAGAAAGAAAGGAGAAACAAAGAGCATCTTAGAAGAACGGCACATATCAAGACTTGAAGAACAAGAAAGGAAATTGATTGAAGAAGGAGTTCGACGCTCACAAAGAATAAAGGATAGGAATGATGCAAACTTAATTATGGAAATAGATCATTATATCCCGGAGAACTTTAAAGAAGCAATGGATAGTGGAGAAAGAAATGAATGGCACAAAGCAATTGAAGAAGAGCTCAGTGAGATAGAGAAACATAAAGTATGGACACTAGTACCAAGGGAAAATGGCATGAAAGTCATCAATAGTAAATTGGTCTACAGTACAAAGAAAACATCAAATGACGGCATATATATAAAAAAGGCCAAACCGGTTGCTGTTGGATGCAATCAAAGATATGGTGTGGACTATAAGGACAAACTAGGAAATGTGCAGATAGCCTTGGACTTGCTGATTAGGGCTTACACACAGGGGAGCGTGTGTTGTATATATATTAATTAATTGTTTCCACAGAGTGTGTGTAAGCTCACAGGTAAATAGGCGCTAACCAAAACAATAAAAAGTTCCTTTGTTTCAATATTAGTTTCCCTTTTATATTTTGTTCTCTCTCTTGTAAATCAATAAATATAATGTTCAATTAATAATTATTGGAATCAGTTTCATTAATAATTCTAAGCAAAGTCAACATAAATTGTACCGTCAGTGGCAATGCAAACAAAATCATCTAAAACAAATGATTTGAAAGTGGATTCAGGTGCTACATCACTCACTCATGACGAATGATATAGCCTTTAAAAAAAGTCGACCAATGACAAGAATAACAAGTTATCATTGCAAATGGAATTGCACTTCCAGTTCAAGAGAAAGGAGAATGATTTAACATATTTAAAACATTAAATGGAAGAACAAACAAGGTAAAATACATTGACGTTCAATATGTTCCAGAATTTTCTGACAACCTTTACTCATTGCACAAGGCAATTTCAAAGAAATTTACTATTGAATTTTCACGCAATGTTGTCACAATTTCTTATCTTGATGGTGAACTTGTCAACGCTATAGCCCAAAATGGTATCTACATACTCTTGACTTGTAATAAAAAAACAAAGAGACTTTAAACAGCCACGTGGCGAAGAAGATAATTTCTCCAAGAATCTCTGCAAAAATAAAATTTGCTTGATGATGATGAAGTGGCATTCAAGACTAGAACATAGAAATTTTGATACACTCAAATATATTAAGATGCACTAAAATGATCAAAGAAGAAATCCGAAAACTAACGATAATGTAATAACAAGCCGTCCGGTGGAATTCGTTAAACATCAAAATACCCCGAATACCCAATCAGATCAAAATTATCCACTAAATCTACAGCTTTCCAACAAAGTGAATAAAATTTGGAAATCATAGATGAAGTAGAGAATAAAAGTAACCAAGAATTGAATTCATACAACAACAGCAATAAAAAGTAAACTATGAGAAGATCAAACATAATTACAAAAGGAATGCCACCAAAAATGGAATGATTCCATTGCTCTACAAATATATGAAAATACAAGAAATAACCAATGGATTTAATATAAATAACTCCCCCGTGACACTCATTGCACCGGCTGCATTGCTAGTAAGCTCATTGAAACATTCTACCCTAAAGAAAGTAATTACCAAGCCAATCAACCACTTGATTTAATTCATAGTGATATTTTTGGCCCCTATACCTATCAGTTCAAAAGATACAAATGATTATTTTCTAACCTTTATTGATGACTACAGTCGGTTCACAAAACTATACATGTCGGTTTCGAAGGATCAGGTTTTACCAAGACTGAAATAATTTGTTGCTCTAAACCAGCAAATGAATTTGGAAGAAAGATAAAGACTATTTTGGAGTTAAAATTTTCCTTAAAGATGAGGGAATAAAACGCCAACTAACAATTTCCTATTCTTCAGCTCAAATGGAGTCGCAAAACGGAAAAATAGATCACTGGTAGAAATAGTTAAAACCATGTTACTGGATTCCAAGCTTCCAAATGATATTTTAAGTGATGGTCTTATCACACACACACAGCCGCATATCTTCAAAACTATCTTTCAAACAAGGCAATAGTCAAGACACCCCGTATGAATTATGATTAAATTGAAGGCCTAACTTCATTCATCTCCGAAGTTTTGGATGCAGAGATTTTGCCTATGTTAACCAAGTTAAAAAGAATAAATTGAACAAAAAGAAATTGAAGACGTATTCATTGGATATGATCAAAGAAGAAAAGCTTATCCGGAAACTAACGATAATGTAATAACAAGCCGTCCGGTGCAATCTTCCGGAAAATAAGAAGTCATTCAGATGCAAATGTGTGTTTAACACCAAACATGACTCTAATGGGCACTCACAAGTCTAAATTGGTTGCAAAAGGATTTCATCAAAATATAGATCAGACTATGAAGACACATTTGTCCCAGTTGTAAAGCATGAAACAATAAGAATTTTTCTCAGTCGATCTGTCTTTAAACATATGAATGTTGAGCACATTAATGTGTCAAAACAGTATTACTTAATGGAGAACTTGAATAATTATAATTTGAATTGCCAAAAGGGCCTAAAATGAACAGAAAGAAAGGTTTTCAAGCTAAATAAGGATATCTATGAACTAAAGCAAGCAGTCATGACCTAGAATAGAAAGTTGAATGACCTACTTCTTAAAAACAATTTTGAGCAAAGTAATGCAGATCCATGACTCTTTGTTCAGAGAAACACTCGGGAAAATGTTTACCTCATTGTCCATGCTGATGACATACTTATTGGATGTGAAAATACTGACGCAGTTCAATATACAATAAATTTACTCTCTCTCTCTCTCTTTGAAACATTTTCAAATTGATAAATTAGGTTTACCAACACAACTCTTAGGAATTTAAATTGAGAGCGCCCAAAATGGAGACTATTTCATATAGTCAGAAAACACTATAGTCACACTATGATCAGAAAACTAAGATAATGAATCTAACTTCAATTTGTGTGTGAATGAGGCAAAACAAACGCATGCTACAATGATGATACCTGGATATAATAAATTACAAAAGTAAACTTCAGAATCGTCTACAAATACTCATATATAAACAATCATAAGACCTCTGATATTTTATCTATAATAAATATTCCCAGTAGAAGAAATGAAAAACCACGCCAATGTGACTGGGAATCTCCGAAACAAGTTATAAAATATATCAACAAAACAAAAGATATAAAACTGCATATTAAAATTTATGAGAAGCGAAAACTGGCAGTATAGTCAGATGCAGATGGGAGATAGTCACAATTTTATCATGAATAGAGATAGTCCTATATCATGGATATCCAAAAGACAAGACACTGTTTCACGTTCATATACTGAAGCTGAACTAAATTCTGCAGCTCTAGCATCAAAGAAACTCTTGTGGATTCTTGAATTAACTCATGTTTAGACTTGAACCAAGAAAAAAGCTTTGGATTGCTACATAGGCTATCTGTTGGCAATCAAACTGAGGGCGAACAAATGAATTCAAGAACTAAACATCTGAGGTAAAGCTCCATCACATGAGGAATCTACAGAGAGAAGAGAAAGAATGACAAGATTATAAATTTAATTTACCAACCTACATAAAAAATAGAAGCTGACACTCTAATAAAACTTCTTCCCAGACTCGCCTTCGAAAGTAACCAGCTGAGTCTGTGCATCTTGATTGGAGGTTTGTTGGAATCATAAGATGTTCACAGTATTTAAATGACATAGAGCTATAAATGTAAATACCGTTTTCACCTTTTTCTTATTTTGATCATCATATAGAGTTTTTCATATTCTGAAAATGTTTATGATGTTTATCGCATATATGTCGTAGTGTATCTTATATAACTTCGCTAAAAGAGAATATAAAATTTATACAAATATATATGACCATTTTAAGAAAGCTATTATCATAACAAAAAGTATTGATGACTTCAAAACCTATTTCTCATATTGCCTCTCTATTATTTTATGTTGATAAGTTTATAATTCATTTGAGTAAAAATGAATTGCCTTGTCATCCTCATGCTTGTTTTTTCTAAATTATCTACGTGACATATCGATCGAGATGCTGGGTAGATGCTGTGGTCTATATTTTCTATGATTGACTCCAGGATTCCACTAAAATTCCTCCAAGACCAACAACATAAATTAGATGCAATGATGACAAAGCCATTCTTCACGCTGCAAGAAAAATATTTTTAAGACTCAGAAGGAATCTTTGACAGGAACACGCCAGATCCATATCAACAAGCTTTGAAAACTGTGGGTCACAGCTGCTAAAGGAATATTCTTTTGCCTCTCTATCATTTTATCTTAATAAGTTTTAAATTTATTTGAATCAAAATAAATTTTCTACGTCATTCTCGTGCTTGTCTTTCCTAATTTTTTAAAAGACAAAAATATTTCATTATGTGAAATTAATCTCAATAACTTCTTTTATATTTCCAGTTTATTTTGTGAACATTTAAATTTATTATTTAAGAAAATAGAAATAAAGAGCAAATATTTGTGTTTAAAAGATACAATACAACATGTTTTAAAAAGATTTATTCAAAATTTCAATAATAAAAATCAATGATTTATGTGGGTTTTATAGAATTTTAATTCACAAAATTTACATATATCATAATAAAACTTGTTTTACTGTACAATATTTTTACATATTGTTTATTTTCTTTATATGATTTTTTTTTACAAAATAAATATCTAAAACAAAAACATGATTAAAATACTGACTTTTACAATGTGTGTATATTAACTAAGATATTTTAAAAAATATTTTCTTATTTTTGCCTTATGTATATATCTTTACTAGGAGCACACATTTCGAAAATATATTTTAAAATATAATCTGTGAAATTAAAGTCAATAGAAATGTCTTATTAAAAATAAACAAAAACAAATTGAAAGTGTTAAGTGTTAGGATGTAGTGTGCTTACGAAATATGATAAATTTGAAGTATTTGCATAATTAAATAGATAAAAAGATGTAAAAGGTAAGCGAAAATTGTCATTATAATAGCTTTAAATAAATATATACAAAATATAGCTTTACTAATCTACAAAAAGTAAGCCACTATTTTTTAGTAAATATATATAAACTAGTTTTGATAAAGTAAAATTTTTGTGTAATCTAAATTTTCCTATATAAATATTATATTGAGAATATATTTATTTATAGTATTCTATATAATATCACATTTTTTTCATGAAATGTTTAAATCGACTCTTTGACTTTTGGCAAGTTCTCGCGCACAAGAGGTAAATCGATATATTCATTAAAATAGCTACAAGTTCATAGAGAAGGAAATTAACTTTTAAAAATTAAATGTTCACACACACAAATATATACAGGTTTCAGATTATTTTGATATTATAAAGGCATATAATATTTGACACAAAATATAAAAATATCTATGTATCAGGGTATTGGTATCTTTAATTTTGCTCTATTCAAAGCTTTAAACATCAAAAATATATAAAACATACTGATTGTAGTTTCATGTCTTGACATTGGATAAAAGCCAGCGTGCAGATTCATTTCGACCAATTTCTAAAGCCTTAAAAATAAAAGGTGCACAGTTTTGATAATATTAAAAATTAACCTATGTGAAGAATGTGAAGAAAAATAGAGAAAATGGAATGAAAATCAATGATTAATTTGAAAACTTTTAATCGCTATTTTTAAAATTTGCTAATGCAATGAAAAAAAATATTTTAAAAATAAAAATACGAAGTGAAAAGATATATATTCTGTTAATAAATAGATGGCTGCCGCGAGTATTCAAAAAGAGAAAGTTGAACTGGGAATATATATTCGCTGCTTTAACTCTAACACGGCCACATTTATTTGCCACGTTTGTTGTTTATATCGTATTTTACTTATCTTAAAATTCTGAAATGTTTCATTATCGACGTTAAAACATTTAATCTGTGAGAAACAAATTATATAAAGGCCCCTCGTTACTTCGAACAATATTTGCGGAACAATTGAACCTTTTAAAATTCAAGTTTTAAAAAAGAGTGGCGTATCAATGAGCGTCACTGCACAAACAGCGGCATTTATAAAATTGGCCAAATTATGACCTTGCATTCAATGTACGTACTTTGAAATTTAAAAATCCATTAAAGAAAGCATGCACGGCTTCGTTAGTTTGCGTTAACAATGAAAATATTCTGGGCGAAGATCAAACAGAGCGTGACTGGAAGTACAGAGTGTTCCTCTCGGTATAAATAAAGGCACAGTGGCAACATGGCGTCTACCCGTTATCTTGCTGCACACCGCCCACTTCACCTGCAGTCGACGTCGGCCCGCTGAGGCTTGAGGTCCGAGGCCAGGGTGGAGTGGGCCGAGGAGAAGCCGCTCTCGTCGGGGTGGCCGCCTTTACCCTCGGGGAAGTAGGAAGCCTTGGCGTCGGAAGCCATCTTGGACTTGAGGAGGGCCTTGTCAGACTTGGGCCTGGAGACGCTGGTCACGGTGCTGACGGTGGAGTTGTGGCGGGGGGGAGGTGAGGCTGACCTCCACCTCCACCTCGCCACCCTTGGTGCGGGTCACCACCGTGGAGCCGTCCTGGCCGCGCACCACGTACTCCTTCCTCTGCGGCCACGACGAGCCGTTCAGCACCCACTCGGCCACCGAGGCGTCCTTGGGCTGCGTGCTGCTGCCACGGCGCTCGCGGTGCGGGGACACGCGGCGGGACTCGCTGCGGCCCAGGCTGCTGGAGCGGCGCTGCGCAGCACAACAGTCACTCTCTCTACATTCAGTCCTCAAGCGGACCGCAGAACACAGAATATTGTTGGAAGTATCGGCTGCATTTATTTTTAAGTAAAACTCGGGGCTTCCGAATTTACAAGCTCTTCCTCTATAAAAAAAAGAGGGCTCCCGTCAAAATAGACCCAAAACCTAGGCGCCATTTACAAGCCTATCGAGATGAACAAATAAATCTCACCCGGCTTCCATCAGAACTCGACGATTGAGCTGTAAGGCTGTCGACAGACATCTGCCGTTCTTCGAATCACAATTTCAATACATTTTGATTTACATCACATTTTTAAATGTAAAAAATAATATGACTTCAATACGTGTGAAATATTTGTCACCTGTACAGACAAATGTCAACATTTGACCAACGAGGTGCGGCCGAAACTCCTCGACACAACCAAACTGTCGCAAGTTGCACGAGTGTCACCAGGATGCGGTCAAGAGGTGGCTGAGGCAATATTTACCTTCGTTTTAAAAGACGCCAACAGGACGAGCCACCAAGGAAGAAGGAAGTTTTACTGAAGGAGCGTTCGTCGCTATTTTTGTTGCTGAGGGAGAAAACGCAAAAAATAAAATAAAAAAACCGGGGGACGATCAAAACTAAGCGGCGGCAGCTGGAGATCTCATCGCCCTCATTTTCTCTCTATCGTCGGTCTGAAAGTACATTTTGGGAAACAAAATACTTCGCTTATAATGCGCTACCGTCCCGCTTATAGCGGTCATCCGATATAGTGCAGTGCTGGTGTCCGGAGACATCGTGGAATCTCTTTTCAGAATTTGTACAAATTTTCACAAAGTCAGAAATTTTTTATTTTAACCCCTAAGGTCCAAATGATGCTCCCTGTACGCACAGAGTTAAAATAAGTTGAAACCAAACTCTCTCCTTGTCAACGAGAATATATGTTTTGATGAAACTACGTTTTTCTGTGACGTTATCCCGCGTTTTTGGCTAACACTCCATAATATTCTGTAGGTACATAGACACCTGGATCTCACACGATATCTTCCGGATCCCTACATTATATATCTTCCGGATCCCTACATTAGATGTCTACAGGATCCCTACATTAGATGTCTACAGGATCCCTACATTAGATGTCTACAGAATCCCTACATTAGATGTCTACGGGATCCCTACATTAGATGTCTACAGGATCTCTACATTAGATGTCTACAGGATCCCTACTTTAGATGTCTACAGGATCCCTACATTAGATGTCTACAGGATCCCTACATTAGATGTCTACGGGATCCCTACTTTAGATGTCTACAGGATCCCTGCATTAGATGTCTACGGGATCCCTACTTTAGATGTCTACAGGATCCCTACATTAGAAGTCTACGGGATCCCTACATTAGATGTCTACAGGATCCCTACATTAGATGTGTAAAGAATCCCTACATTAGATGTCTACGGGATCCCTACATTAGATGTCTACGGGATCCCTACATTAGATGTGTACAGAATCCCTACATTAGATGTCTACAGGATCCCTACATTAGATGTCTACAGGATCCCTACATTAGATGTCTACAGGATCCCTACATTAGATGTCTACAGGATCCCTACATTAGATGTCTACGGGATCCCTACATTAGATGTCTACGGGATCCCTACATTAGATGTCTACAGGATCCCTACATTAGATGTCTACGGGATCCCTACATTAGATGTCTACAGGATCCCTACATTAGATGTATACGGGATCCCTACATTAGATGTCTACAGGATCCCTACATTAGATGTCTACAGGATCCCTACATTAGATCTCTACAGGATCCCTACATTAGATGTCTACGGGATCCCTACATTAGATGTCTACAGGATCTCTACATTAGATGTCTACAGGATCCCTACATTAGATGTCTACGGGATCCCTACATTAGATGTCTACGGGATCCCTACATTAGATGTCTACGGGATCCCTACATTAGATGTCTACAGGATCCCTACATTAGATGTCTACGGGATCCCTACATTAGATGTCTACGGGATCCCTACATTAGATGTCTACAGGATCTCTACATTAGATGTCTACAGGATCCCTACATTAGATGTCTACAGGATCCCTACATTAGATGTCTACGGGATCCCTACATTAGATGTCTACAGGATCTCTACATTAGATGTCTACAGGATCCCTACATTAGATGTCTACAGGATCCCTACATTAGATGTCTACGGGATCCCTACATTAGATGTCTACGGGATCCCTACATTAGATGTCTACAGGATCCCTACATTAGATGTCTACGGGATCCCTACATTAGATGTCTACGGGATCCCTACATTAGATGTCTACAGGATCTCTACATTAGATGTCTACAGGATCCCTACATTAGATGTCTACAGGATCCCTACATTAGATGTCTACGGGATCCCTACATTAGATGTCTACAGGATCCCTACATTAGATGTCTACAGGATCCCTACATGACTCAGCAATTTGAACCAAACTTCCTGGTGGCAGAGTGGAAGTCACCGAGGTCGGAATTCTCAGAGCGGCAGCAGAGAGGTTTAAATGATAATTCTCTGACAGAAATGCCCAACGCACACCAACAGAACGCCGTGACCACAGGGCGCCGTTACCTGGTGAACTGAAGACTCTTCAATGGTCCTGCCAGCGGTTTGGCCAATCCGCTTCCATCTAAGCTACAACTGTGCATCGTTTACTCCGCTGCGGCACTTGAAGGTTTATTCTTGGCATTTAAGGAAACTACTAAAAGAGGCTTCTGTAATTGTGGATATTTCATAAATTTCAGAAACATGGCGTCCACTACGGCTATTTATTTCTGTTATCGTCCTCTTCTCCCCTGACGGTGTACTTGAGCTTGTCCGCCATCATGTGCACGAACTCCTCGTAGTTGATCTGGCCGTCCCCCTCGATGTCTGCGTCCTGGATCAGAACGTCGGCCTCCTGGTTGTTGAGCCGCGCGCCGTAGTTAGTCATCAGGAAACGCAGCTCGGCGCTCCGGATGAAGCCGTTGCCCTCGCGGTCGAAGATGCGGAAGGCGGCGACGATGTCCTCGACAGATTCCTGGAGGTCGGGCGTCTGGTTCATGAGGCAGAGGAAGTCCTTGGAGGAGATTGAGGTCGCTGTTGTCCCTGTCGTACGTGGCTCTGGCCTTCTGGATATCGGCCTCCGTGGGGTTCTTCATCAGGGCGCGCATGACCACGACCAGGTTGGTGAAGTTGATGAAGCCCCGTCCCTGCGAGTCGTAGTAGTTGAAGGCGTCGAGGTAGTAGCGCTTCTTCTTCTCTTCTTCGGCTCTCTCCATGCTGCTGCTGATGGGGCGTGCATGCGTGCGGCTGTTTGGATTTTCCTTTAAAGAGGATGCAATAAAATAATAATAATAAAGGAAAATAAAGATCTGTGCCCTTGAGATAGGGTATAAATGGGTATTGATTGCAGTAAAAATGTTTTACAAATATTGTCAGAAGACATAGATCAACCTTGAGCCCCCGGAACCTTGCGATGAAAGTTATTCAGTCAGTCCAGTAGGTTCCTGCAGTCACCTGGGCTGACCTAAGTCTGTTTTATTCACGATGCCAGCCCAATTTACGAGGCCACGCAGTTTTATTTTTGGATCATACCATCTCAAGTTGACAGGGCTAGAACACGTAGATGCTGCAGGGAAGTCCTCCCTTTAATGATGGAACCAGCGAGGGATGTTTTTCCCCAACACGTGAGGCGTTTTATTGATCCATTCCATTGTTGCCCGGCCGTCCATTGTTACACGATTGTTAGATCAACAACAAGAACGCTGCGGATGTTTCCATTTATGTTGCCATTGTTGTTGTACCGCCGCTATGTGGACAGAAGCTCGGAGAGGGTTCGATGGCGTTGGAACATATACCACTGAAGGGGACACGGAAGGAATAAAGACGGGGGAGGGAGATTTGAATGGAATATAGGAGCAGTCGAGGGGGGGTAGCGGCAACGGGGACTGGAAACATTTGAAACGTGGAAGAGAATGGGGAAAACAGGATCAAGAATAAAGAAGTCTCAAGAAGATTGAAGGCGGAACAAAGGTTTATCTGCCAAATACAGAAGAATTGGTTGAAGATATTTAAAGAAAAAACTGATTGAGATAAAGAAAGTTGTTGAAGATTAAATGGATGGAAAGTAACGGTGGGAAGAATTGGACTGGATGGGAAGTTATGATGAAATCATGAGAACTTAAGAAAGAGAAGCCACTGGGAGCTGATCAAGACCAGAGAAACACAAGAACTCTAACCTAGATCTGTGAATCCCAGTACACGGAATGTCTCCCATGTCACCCCAGCCTGTACTTGGCCGAACTTGACCCAGCCAGCGCCCGGGGCGGCCTTGGCCGCGGACAATGCTGCCAGATAAGGATCCGGCGACACAATGCTCTCAGAGGGACAAATCACAAGCGGGTCGAGTGATCCGCCCGGAATATTAAATTGTCGCTGGCATTGTCTCGGTTGACAGGAGTTCTCAGCTCCGAGGTCGTCGGGCCTCAAAGTCAATTCTTAGAGCCGTGGACACTGCGGAGTGGCTGGTGTTCCTGGAGTGACATCGGTGACACCGGTACTATGGATCTAGGCTACAGTACTGTGGATCTAGGCTACAGTACTGTGGATCTAGGCTACAGTACCGTTGATCTAGGCTACAGTACCGTGGATCTAGGCTACAGTACTGTAGATCTAGGCTACAGTACTGTAGATCTAGGCTACAGTACCGTGGATCTAGGCTACAGTACTGTGGATCTAGGCTACAGTACTGTGGATCTAGGCTACAGTACTGTGGATACGCAGATCTAGGCTACTGTACTGTGGATACACAGATCTAGGCTACAGTACTGTGGATACGCAGATCTAGGCTACAGTACTGTGGATACGCAGATCTAGGCTACAGTACTGTGGATACAAAGATCTAGGCTACAGTACTGTGGATACGCAGATCTAGGCTACAGTACTGTGGATACAAAGATCTAGGCTACAGTACTGTGGATACACAGAACCAGGCTACAGTACTGTGGATACGCAGATCTAGGCTACAGTACTGTGGATACGCAGATCTAGGCTACAGTACTGTGGATACGCAGATCTAGGCTACAGTACTGTGGATACGCAGATCTAGGCTACTACGGTACCGTGGATACGCAAATCTAGGCTACAGTACTGTGGATACGCAGATCTAGGCTACGGTACTGTGGATACGCAGATCTAGGATACAGTACTGTGGATAAGCAGATCTAGGCTACAGTACTGTGGATACAAAGATCTAGGCTACAGTACTGTGGATACACAGATCTAGGCTACAGTACTGTGGATACGCAGATCTAGGCTACAGTACTGTGGATACAAAGATCTAGGCTACAGTACTGTGGATACACAGATCTAGGCTACAATACTGTGGATACAAAGATCTAGGCTACAGTACTGTGGATACGCAGATCTAGGCTACAGTACTGTGGATACGCAGATCTAGGTTACAGTACTGTGGATACGCAGATCTAGGCTACAGTACTGTGGATACAAAGATCTAGGCTACAGTACTGTGGATTCGCAGATCTAGGCTACAGTACTGTGGATACAAAGATCTAGGCTACAGTACTGTGGATACAAAGATCTAGGCTACAGTACTGTGGATACGCAGATCTAGGCTACAGTACTGTGGATACGCAGATCTAGGCTACAGTACTGTGGATACAAAGATCTAGGCTACAGTACTGTGGATACACAGATCTAGGCTACAATACTGTGGATACAAAGATCTAGGCTACAGTACTGTGGATACGCAGATCTAGGCTACAGTACTGTGGATACGCAGATCTAGGTTACAGTACTGTGGATACGCAGATCTAGGCTACAGTACTGTGGATACAAAGATCTAGGCTACAGTACTGTGGATTCGCAGATCTAGGCTACAGTACTGTGGATACAAAGATCTAGGCTACAGTACTGTGGATACAAAGATCTAGGCTACAGTACTGTGGATACGCAGATCTAGGCTACAGTACTGTGGATACGCAGATCTAGGCTACAGTACTGTGGATACAAAGATCTAGGCTACAGTACTGTGGATACGCAGATCTAGGCTACAGTACTGTGGATACAAAGATCTAGGCTACAGTACTGTGGATACACAGATCTAGGCTACAGTACTGTGGATACGCAGAACCAGGCTACAGTACTGTGGATACGCAGATCTAGGCTACAGTACTGTGGATACACAAATCTAGGATACAGTACTGTGGATACACAGAACCAGGCTACAGTACTGTGGATACAAAGATCTAGGCTACAGTACTGTGGATACAAAGATCTAGGCTACAGTACTGTGGATATACAGATATAGGCTACAGTACTGTGGGATACGCAGATCTAGGCTACAGTACTGTGGATACAAAGATCTAGGCTACAGTACTGTGGATACGCAGATCTAGGCTACAGTACTGTGGATACGCAGATCTAGGCTACAGTACTGTGGATACGCAGAACCAGGCTACAGTACTGTGGATACACAGATCTAGGCTACAGTACTGTGGATACACAGAACCAGGCTACAGTACTGTGGATACGCAAATCTAGGCTACAGTACTGTGGATACGCAGAACCAGGCTACAGTACTGTGGATACGCAGATCTAGGCTACAGTACTGTGGAGACACAGATCTAGGCTACAGTACTGTGGATACGCAGATCTAGGCTACAGTACCGTGGAGACACAGATCTAGGCTACAGTACTGTGGATACGCAGATCTAGGCTACAATACCGTGGATACGCAAATCTAGGCTACAGTACTGTGGATACGCATATCTAGGCTAAAGTACCGTGGATACGCAAATCTAGGCTACAGTACTGTGGATACGCAAATCTAGGCTACAGTACTGTGGATACGCAGATCTAGGCTACAGTACTGTGGATACAAAGATCTAGGCTACAGTACTGTGGATACGCAGATCTAGGCTACCGTACTGTGGATACAAAGATCTAGGCTACAGTACTGTGGATACGCAGATCTAGGCTACAGTACTGTGGATACGCAGATCTAGGCTACAGTACTGTGAATACACAGATCTAGGCTACAGTACTGTGGATACAAAGATCTAGGCTACAGTACTGTGGATACGCAGATCTAGGCTACAGTACTGTGGATACGCTGATCTAGGCTACAGTACTGTGGATACGCAAATCTAGGCTACAGTACTGTGGATACGCAGATCTAGGCTACAGTACTGTGGATACGCAGATCTAGGCTACAGTACTGTGGATACGCAGATCTAGGCTACAGTACTGTGGATACGCAGATCTAGGCTACAGTACTGTGGATACGCAGATCTAGGCTACAGTACTGTAGATACACAGATCTGGGTTACTGTACAGAAAATTGACTCCAATGCTAGGTTGCTGTATCACGCCCTGATTTCACTAGGGAGAGAAGTTGTAGAGGTTTTACTTAGAAATATTGGGACTTCTTCAGCAAGGTTGTGCCACGGTGCACAGCAGTGTCTTTGTGCCGCGGTGGACAGCAGTGAGGTTGTGCCGCGGTGGACAGCAATGAGGTTGTGCCGCGGTGGACAGCAATGAGGTTGTGCCGCGGTGGACAGCAGTGAGGTTGTGCCGCGGTGGACAGCAGTGTCTTTGTGCCGCGGTGGACAGCAGTGAGGTTGTGCCGCGGTGGACAGCAGTGTGCTGGCAGCAAGGCTGTGCCGCGGTGGACAGCAGTGAGGTTGTGCCGCGGTGGACAGCAATGAGGTTGTGCCGCGGTGGACAGCAATGAGGTTGTGCCGCGGTGGACAGCAGTGAGGTTGTGCCGCGGTGGACAGCAGTGTGCTGGCAGCAAGGCTGTGCCGCGGTGGACAGCAGAGTGCTGGCAGTAAAGTTGACAATCCCAGCCGAGGTAAAAGTGGGGAGAAAGGGGACGGCGGGTTAATTGCTGGACAGATCGGGGCCGCAGCCCGGGGCGGGGAATCAGGGCCAAGCTCCGCCCTGGTCTGACCATCCCGCGGCGCTGAGCATCCCGCCTGTTCTCGGCGTCCTCCGTGGTCTCAACATTCCGCCAGTCAACTTGCTAACTTGTAGGTCGAATCCTCACAGCACTTTTAAAATCAAATCTCTGTCCATCAATAGAAATCTCGGCAGAACTCGGCTCGACCTGTTCTGCCACATTTCATTGATCCCCGTGGTCAGGAAGAAAGGAGGCCACACCCACGTTGCTCCAACAATGACGCCATTGTTGGAGTAATGAATTGACGGTCCACAAGTATCGTGACTGAGCCAGTGTTGTCGGGGAGTTTTTCGTCGCACTTTTTGCTAGAAAACATTCAGTTGGGAGCATTGCACCTTTTCCGCTGAAGTAATTTTAGTTTTAAAATATTCGTTTTATTTGGGTATACCGCCCCGAGCTTTTAAAAGTAACATAAACTCTGGCGGCGTAATCTCCCAGCCAAACGCCCAAGCTGTCCCACAGTTGGAATGGATCAACCCGCGCTGTCAGGAGAGCGCTCGTATAACTCTTCTTTCTTCCTCTTGTCGGCTGCCTTGAATTAGGAATTTTGGCGCGGAATAAATAATGAGGGAAGAGAGGCCCGGGTGGGAAGTTATTGGACAATGGAGGATTATGGCATCGATCAGGTGGCCGATGACATTGCCGGAAGTGGGGACAATAAGATGTCCCACAATTACCGCGACAAACAACGTGTCCTTTGTGTGGGGTTCACGGCCGTCTTATCACAGCTGCCGGAGTCCTACAATTTCTGTTCGAAAATAAATAAATTGAAAAGGTTTGTTGCACACTCAGCAGTTCGGCCACAAGTGCCACGTGACAGACCCAGATATGTAAATATGGCTCTCGGGAGCCGACGTTTCTGCCGCAATTGTTACAAAAGTAATGCGCCGCTAAATGGTCCCGAGATGCCATCAGCCGCTTCCTGGTGGCGCAAATTGCGGCAGCTCCCGGATAGCATAGGTCGTCTGGTGACTGTTTTTTTTGATGGGTTAAAAAATAGAATTTTCCCACCATCTGCGATGGACGAATGTTTTGAAACTGTCTCGTTATGCTCCTCGCTTGAGGTGAAAAAGTGGCTCAAAATGCTAAGCCTAACGTAAGACCAGAGTTGGCTGCGATACTTCCAGACCATCGCCGTCTCTTGCTGCCGACGTGTACTCGGCGCAACAGGAGGTTTTCAATATTCTGGTCACTTTGCTCCCTAACTTTGTAACGAAATGGCATCTTTCTGCCAGTTGTTTGAGCCCGCAGCGATGGCCGTTCAAGGCTAGATGCTGAAGTGCCGCAGCGAAGGAAGTGGGCCATTGACCGGAACAAATAACACATGACTGTCTGGTGGGGCAACAGTTCGATTGCTTCAAGGTTTTCTTGCGTTGTCCGAGCTCTCTGTGGCTGAACGCCATTCCGGGTGCTTCAAACCACCGCTCTAGATGGGCGCTGTGGATGTCGCTTCAATATTCCACCAGCCGCACACCATCGACTTATGTTCGAAGTTTGGTTCAGGAAGTTGACCCGGGCTCACCTGCTGCTTTTGGCCGTTCGGATAAAGGAGTCATTTTCTCCTGGCAATCATGGAATGTACATCCTGCGGATTGACAGCAGATAAACACCGGTCCATTAGTGAGGTACTGTTGCCCAGTTCGTTGACTACGTGGTTGCGATGTCCTCCGCTCGTCTGATAGTCTCCGAATTCTGGTTGTGTCACAGCTTGGCCCCGGCCGGCTCACCGTGCATTCCACAGTGCATCTACGCGCCGTTCAACACAGCACTGGTTACGTACACGGCCGCGGTAAGACCTACAGTAGTGCAGGAATAAACGTACACAGCCGCGGTACAGACCTACAGTAGTGCAGGAATAAACGTACACGGCCGCGGTACAGACCTACAGTAGTGCAGGAATAAACGTACACGGCCGCGGTACAGACCTACAGTAGTGCAGGAATAAACGTACACGGCCGCGGTACAGACCTACAGTAGTGCAGGAATAAACGTACACGGCCGCGGTACAGACCTACAGTAGTGCAGGAATAAACGTACACAGCCGCGGTACAGACCTACAGTAGTGCAGGAATAAACGTACACGGCCGCGGTACAGACCTACAGTAGTGCAGGAATAAACGTACACGGCCGCGGTACAGACCTACAGTAGTGCAGGAATAAACGTACACGTCCGCGGTACAGACCTACAGTAGTGCAGGAATAAACGTACACGTCCGCGGTACAGACCTACAGTAGTGCAGGAATAAACGTACACGGCCGCGGTACAGACCTACAGTAGTGCAGGAATAAACGTACACGGCCGCGGTACAGACCTACAGTAGTGCAGAAGGGGACTTACACGGCCGCGGTACAGACCTACAGTAGTGCAGGAGGGGACGTACACGGCCGCGGTACAGACATACAGTAGTGAAGGAATAAACGTACACGGCCGCGGTACAGACCTACAGTAGTGCAGGAGGGGACGTACACGGCCGCGGTACAGACCTACAGTAGTGCAGGAGGGGACGTAAAAGGCCGCGGTACAGACCTACAGCAGTGCAGGAGGGGACGTAAAAGGCCGCGGTACAGACCTACAGTAGTGCAGGAGAGGACGTACACGGCCGCGGTACAGACCTACAGTAGTGCAGGAGGGGACGTACACGGCCGCGGTACAGACCTACAGTAGTGCAGGAGGGGACGTACACGGCCCGCGGTACAGACCTACAGTAGTGCAGGAGGGGACGTAAAAGGCCGCGGTACAGACCTACAGTAGTACAGGAGGGGACGTACACGGCCGCGGTACAGACCTATAGTAGTGCAGGAGGGGACGTAAAAGGCCGCGGTACAGACCTACAGCAGTGCAGGAGGGGACGTAAAAGGCCGCGGTACAGACCTACAGTAGTGCAGGAGAGGACGTACACGGCCGCGGTACAGACCTACAGTAGTGCAGGAGGGGACGTACACGGCCGCGGTACAGACCTACAGTAGTGCAGGAGGGGACGTACACGGCCGCGGTACAGACCTACAGTAGTGCAGGAGGGGACGTAAAAGGCCGCGGTACAGACCTACAGTAGTACAGGAGGGGACGTACACGGCCGCGGTACAGACCTATAGTAGTGCAGGAGGGGACGTAAAAGGCCGCGGTACAGACCTACAGTAGTGCAGGAGGGGACGTACACGGCCGCGGTACAGACCTACAGTAGTGCAGGAGGGGACGTAAAAGGCCGCGGTACAGACCTACAGCAGTGCAGGAATAAACGTACACAGCCGCGGTACAGACATACAGCAGTGCAGGAATAAACGTACACGGCCGCGGTACAGACCTACAGTAGTGCAGGAGGGGACGTAAAAGGCCGCGGTACAGACCTACAGCAGTGCAGGAATAAACGTACACGGCCGCGGTACAGACATACAGCAGTGCAGGAATAAACGTACACGGCCGCGGTACAGACCTACAGGAGGGGACGTACAAAAACAAGGTTGCCGGGCCGTACCAGCCCGTCTGGCTTATTATTATCCACCATGCCGTCGTTTTGTTTGTTCGCCGCGTTAATTGCTCGTTCTTCATTTGTCGCGGAACTGGAGCGGCGGATCTTGGCTTCCGTCTACTGTCGTTGTTGGGGATCTCTCCCCTTCCGGGCATTGCTGAGGTGGATACGGACCTACAGCGTGGACGTGGGATGTTGAGGTGGCTACGGACCTACAGCGTGGACGTGGGATGTTGAGGTGGCTACGGACCTACAGCGTGGACGTGGGATTCTGAGGTGGCTACGGACCTACAGCGTGGACGTGGGATTCTGAGGTGGCTACGGACCTACAGCGTGGACGTGGGATGCTGAGGTGGCTACGGACCTACAGCGTGGACGTGGAATGCTGAGGTGGCTACGGACCTACAGCGTGGACGTGGGATGTTGAGGTGGCTACGGACCTACAGCGTGGACGTGGGATGGAGAGGTGGCTACGGACCTACAGCGTGGACGTGGGATGGAGAGGTGGCTACGACCTACAGCGTGGACGTTGGATTCTGAGGTGGCTACGGACCTACAGCGTGGACGTTGGATTCTGAGGTGGCTACGGACCTACAGCGTGGACGTGGGATGGAGAGGTGGCTACGGACCTACAGCGTGGACGTGGGACGGAGAGGTGGCTACGGACCTACAGCGTGGACGTGGGATGCTGAGGTGGATACGGACCTACAGCGTAGACGTGGGATGGAGAGGTGGCTACGGACCTACAGCGTGGACGTGGGATGCTGAGGTGGCTACGGACCTACAGCGTGGACGTGGGATGCTGAGGTGGCTACGGACCTACAGCGTGGACGTGGGATGGAGAGGTGGCTACGACCTACAGCGTGGACGTTGGATTCTGAGGTGGCTACGGACCTACAGCGTGGACGTTGGATGGAGAGGTGGCTACGGACCTACAGCGTGGACGTGGGATGGAGAGGTGGCTACGGACCTACAGCGTGGACGTGGGATGCTGATGTGGCTACGGACCTACAGCGTGGACGTGGGATGAAGAGGTGGCTACGGACCTACAGCGTGGACGTGGGATGAAGAGGTGGCTACGGACCTACAGCGTGGACGTGGGATGAAGAGGTGGCTACGGACCTACAGCGTGGACGTGGGATGAAGAGGTGGCTACGGACCTACAGCGTGGACGTGGGATGCTGAGGTGGCTACGGACCTACAGCGTGGACGTGGGATGCTGAGGTGGCTACGGACCTACAGCGTGGACGTGGGATGGAGAGGTGGCTACGGACCTACAGCGTGGACGTGGGATGCTGAGGTGGCTACGGACCTACAGCGTGGACGTGGGATGGAGAGGTGGCTACGGACCTACAGCGTGGACGTGGGATGGAGAGGTGGCTACGGACCTACAGCGTGGACGTGGGATGGAGAGGTGGCTACGGACCTACAGCGTGGACGTGGGATGGAGAGGTGGCTACGGACCTACAGCGTGGACGTGGGATGCTGAGGTGGCTACGGACCTACAGCGTGGACGTGGGATGGAGAGGTGGCTACGGACCTACAGCGTGGACGTGGGATGCTGAGGTGGCTACGGACCTACAGCGTGGACGTGGGATTCTGAGGTGGCTACGGACCTACAGCGTGGACGTGGAACGCTGAGGATAAACAAGGAAGTTGTCGAACAACTTGGCCGATGTGATCGCTGAGTTTGTTGGCCATCCGGACAAATTAGAATTTGAAAAGGGTGACCTCTTTTGATGAGAAATCAAAATATTGTAGCGAAGTATTTTTTAAATTTCAATAACAGATAATCAATTCCGATATTTACTCTGTAAACTTCCCTCATTCCTCATCTTCTGTTTATCATTAATAGTTTGTTCTTGTCTTAAATAAATTGCTCGGTCATCCTGAAGTTTGTCTTCCACGTGACGATATATTACCTTTTCTATCTTTCCGAATATCATTTTAAAATATTGAAAGAAAAATCAAGCCTCTCCGCAATATTAAAAATAAATAAGAATTAATTATAAGGCAACAAATATTAAAGCACGGATTTACACATAAAACAAACTTTCATTTCTTAATAAACAAGAACGTTGTTGGCGGCCCCGCGCTACTTAATTAGGAGCTAAATTTAGCCTCGGGATGATGATGATGATGATTAGATAAACCCACAGAACAGCCGTCTGCCGCGATATAATTTCTTTCCTAATGAGGTTCGTCTGCCGGGTGATGATGATAAGTCTCGGTGCTGTCACAGAGTAAATAATGCCCGCTGACGTCACAGCAAGCGACCAACAATGGCGTCGCTACAATGAGGAGAGGATTGGCTTTTGTTCCTCAAATGGTGGACATATTCCAAACAATGAAATTGTTCTCAATGGTTTGTTTCCCTCTAGATTGTTAACTTCCAGACCACACGGCCATAAATTCGAATCAGTAAAAATTCTCCGTGTGAGCAAACCTTCCTCCGGCGTGGCGCTGGGATCCCCCTGGACTCACCTTGTAGCGGAGGTCCGGCTCCGAGTCCCGAGTCTGCGTAGCGCACGAGCGGACCTCGCTGGCGGCATCTGACCAGTCCGCCGGACTCAGCGTGGCCGAGTTGGTCTTCACCATCTTCTCCTGGCCGCCGTGCTTGGAGCGACGCCCGAACCACCGCGAGAACACCGAGGGACTCTTCTCTTCTGCAACCACAGCGCAGGTTACTGACGTCCCAGCCCGGCTACTTCCTCCTCAAATCTACACTTCTGACTGTTTTAAACCTTTTGATGGTGTTCTTCAGCCAGATATAAAACTTTAGTGCACATCGAGACATACCGATGTAGATTTCGCCCTGATACTGTACACATAGCGAGGTAAAGAAAGCGGCACAATCGGCCCAGAACTTGCTCCGGGGATGACTCACTCTTGTAAGGCTCCTCGGTGTCGCTGGGCGGGGAGTCGGGGGAGAGGCGGGACCGCAGCAGGCGGAGGGAGTGGCTGCGACGGAGGCAGTCCGGGGAGGGAGCGCCGTGTAGGCGGGCCAGGGCCTCGTCATTGGACAGAAGGAGGGGGCGGTCCCGGGGAGTAGAACCCCGGGGCTCCAAAAAGTACTCGCGGCGGGCGGAGCGAGTGGAAGCGGCTCGCAGCGTGCGGTCCCGTGTGAGGCGGACCAGCGCCCTGGACACGGCCTCTCGGCCCGGGAACGTGAGCTCAGGAAAGGAAGACTTGAGGCGGCTGCAAATGGCGTCCTCGGTGGCCGCGCGGGCCCTTGGCGTTGAGCTCGTACACCACCTTGCACAGGCAGTCGGCCAGCGGGGCGAACTGGGACTGGGGGCTGACGGTCATGGAGATGTCCTCCACGTCACCTGCGGCACACCACATGTCATTGGCTGCTATCATAGGTCTGGTGGCGGAATCTCTTCCACGTCTTTCTTAGGTCGTCTGCGCTAGGTGCGGATAGATCGCCCAGACTCGCTCACTGCCCTCAACTCACGTCAGTCAGGACAGAAGTTGTCCTCACTGCCCTCACGTCAGTCAGGACAGAAGTTGTCCGCATTGCCCTCACCTCACGTAAGTAAGGACAGAAGTTGTCCGCACTGCCCTCACCTCACGTCAGTCGTGACAGAAGTTGTTCACAATGCCCTCACATCACGTCAGTCAGGACAGATGTTGTCCTCACTGCCCTCACGTCAGTCGTGACAGAAGTTGTCCGCATTGCCCTCACCTCACGTAAGTAAGGACAGAAGTTGTTCGCACTGCCCTCACCTCACGTCAGTCGTGACAGAAGTTGTCCGCATTGCCCTCACCTCACGTAAGTAAGGACAGAAGTTGTTCGCACTGCCCTCACTTCACGTCAGTCAGGACAGAAGTTGTTCGCATTGCCCTCACCTCACGTCAGTCAGGACAGAAGTTGTTCGCACTGCTCTCACATCACGTCAGTCAGGACAGAAGTTGTCCGCATTGCCCTCACGTCAGTCAGGACAGAAGTTGTCCGCACTGCCCTCACCTCACGTCAGTCAGGACAGAAGTTGTTCGCACTGCCCTCACATCACGTCAGTCAGGACAGAAGTTGTTCGCACTGCTCTCACGACAGTCAGGACAGAAGTTGTCCGCATTGCCCTCACCTCACGTAAGTAAGGACAGAAGTTGTTCGCATTGCCCTCACGTCACGTCAGTCAGGACAGAAGTTGTTCGCATTGCCCTCACGTCAGTCAGGACAGAGGATGTCCAGTGAAAGTCAGCCATGGTCAGGTTTTAAACACACCGCCCATTTATTAACCGCGGCCAGCCAGCGACCAGTTCTATGCGACTTCAGTAGAAATTAGTATTTGCTATTTCACGCCAGTTTATTGCTAAGGTTTCCTACAGTTAATGTTTGTAACGGTTCCCGAGAAACGGAAATATCTTTATTCACGGGGCTGCTAACCAAAATGAATGATTTTTGAGCCCCGATGGACGCATAAAGCGGAATATATATAAAGCACAGTTCCCTAGAAATCTCCGGAGTCAGCACAACTGCGGCGATTTGGCCTCAGACCAGCCGGGAAAACCGAATTAATCCTAGGCAGACAGACAGAGCTTCAAGCATTCCAAATATACCTTCTTTAAAGTTGAATCACTTCTCAAAGGCTCCTTTGTTTGCCTTCGACCCAAATAAGCGCCTATTTTTGAATGCGATTTTCAAATTTGGTCAAACAGAGGATGCATTCTTGGTCCCTCCGCCCTGCGCGCGCTCTTGTGCCAGATTCGACGTCGTCTGCTGCAAAAACCCTCCAGCCTCGAGGCCCCAGAGCTAATTGTCAAATTGGATTGTCACAAGGTGAACATTCGGTTGTCACTCTTTTTATCTTTCAACCGGCGTTCCAGACTTTTTTATTTTTTAAATTCTCACTGCAGGTGTTGACACGGTTTCTTCTGCTAAATTTTAGGGCGGTGATTTTTTTATCTGACGCAATCAAAGATTTCTCTCCCTTCTTTCTTCAACGAAACAACACGTCGGGCCAGATTTTACTTTGTTTCTTGACAAGAAGGTTGATACATGTTAAACTTTCCAACTATTTTTTATCAAACTAAATTTAGGAAGAGGCTTTTGAATTTTAGATTGATTTATTATCGATTAAAATCGCCGAACTTTGTTGTTTGATCGATTGTCAAATTTTCTTCTGTTTCAATTTATTTAGATATGCGCGGAAGAGCTGATCCCTACAATTTATGTGAAGTTGTAAATATTTGAAACAAAATGAAAATAAATTCTCAACAATAGACTTCAGCAACGCCTCATCGTTAGGGACGAGCAAACTTCATCCTCGCCCATTGTTTAGATTTAAATAAATAAAAACAAATAACAATATTACAATTGATCTCTTTAAAAACTTTATTAAAATATATATTATATCTACATATTTTCATTTATATTACTAATTATTTAAATATATAACTTTCAAATCGACCTTAATCTCTTTAGAGAGGAGAATACAGTTATATAGCAGCACGTGACAAGCATTTAAAACTTTATTTTAAACTTTTGGAATATTTGGAAATTTTAATAATAATTATTTGAGTGTTAAATATTTTACAAACATTTGTTTTAATTTTGAAGCCTCATTAAAAAAATCTTCGTTGAAATAATTTATTTGGTGCCTACCACAATTTTAACCAATCCAAATATATTCCGCTACAATGAAGAATTTCCACATCACCAGATGTGATGTTTTGATAGCGTTAAGTAACACAAGTTATGTCAGCGTTGCCACAGCATGGGATCAAAATGTAAACAATGGATCAATCTAATCTCGCATCTAAAAAAACAACGGAACTTCGTTCTAAACAAAGGTATGGATGTGATACAAACAGGATCTTGATGGATTGAAATGGTCCTAACCCGGGTGACCGAGCAATCTAGCTCCCAATAATGTCCTTTATCACAGCTCGACGAATTCAGAAAGAACACAGAGTAAAGCCGAGAAACTTAAGTCAAATAAAAGCGATGATCCTGGGCGTAAAAATTAAAATTTACGTTCAAAATGAACATCAGTTTAACTTGGCTTTGTTTGACCTGGGCTCTGTTCTATCGTTTGCTGAAAATTAAAATAATTTTGCGCTCAGCCACGAAATAATGGCTCCAATTTAAAATGTTAAATTTAAATGAAGAAAAAATCACATTTTGAAAGGTTGAATATAAAATATTTAATAAATATAAAACGAGAGACTTTTAAAGTTTTTATCGCGAAATTATTTTGCCACCTCTCCCGTTAAAATGCATTAAAACAACGAGGGACTCGTTTTGGTGCATGAATACCACCCTACCGACACTTATCAATTTTAATCAATAAAAATGTATGACCTTTAACGCCAGGCAATTCTCTTTTAATTTATTTGAATAAACATTACACAGAGTTTTTAACAAATAGAAGTCCACAGTTTTATTAACCCAACTACTGCCCGCCGGGTCGTCTGTTTTGGTTAATAACGGTCCAGGTGTGTGGCATCAAGATTTTTTTCTTGGAAATATAATTGATACAATTCGATATTTTATTTGAAATATAACCGATATTCGTTTTAAATGTTTCAATTTAGGGAAAATTTTGCGATATAATTTATAAACTAAAAAACTTTCGCGCAGTAAGTTTATTTAATAAATTTTATAATATTTTTCACGCTTAAAAAAAAAAAACATTTCTTCTATTGGTAAAAATAAAACGACAAAATTTTACTAATTTGCAAGTATGTTATTTATAGTTTTGTAAAAATATTTTACTACAAAGTGTAGTAAAGAAAACCTATCTCGTAAATTAAAAAATAATTATCGTTTTATGGTTAATACATTTTTAATGAAGGTGCAATAATTTCCACGAAAATATCTAGTTGAAAATTTAAATGGACATAAAACTAATGGATGATTTCTAAAAATTTGCACACAAATACACTTCAAAAATTGGAAAATAATGTGTGAAAAGCATCAATCGTGATATGTATAAAAGGGTTTGTAAAAACATTTAAATCGTTTATCAATTCAAAAATTCGAATAAAAATAATTCAAACAATTAAACTTTACTTATATTTCTATATTTTATTTTTATTATTTATATTTGTGAAAAACCTGGTAATGCTATAGCATATACCATTTTAACGAAATATTCTTTTTTTTTAAATGATGTTCGACGAAAAAGTTTAATTTTTAACACCGACAAATTTATTAATTTAATCAAAACAATGACGCAATAAAAATATCTCCATTCTTAAAAATACATTTTTTAAAAAGAATTGGCCTGAAATGAAAAGAATAATTATTCGATTGAAATAGCCATAAAAATATATTTCTAGAAAATCTACATATAGTTTCATTTACATTTTAAAAGGGTAAAGTTTAAAAAGAGTTTCAAGTAAACATGTTTTTTTTTTTTTTAAATATGATATAGACTTTGCACTTTTAAGACAAATTTTTACTCTTTAATAACAATTTTACACTAATAACCTTTTAACTTAAATAATACTTTAATTTTTAATCGATATTTTCGATTTTTAAAAATATATATATTTTAATTTTTATCGAAATACTTTTATTTAAAATGAAATTGGTATATTTTAGATATTTTTATATCCGTTTTGATCCAGCAATAAAATTAGTGAATTTAAAATTTCTCTCTCAAATAATTTTAACCACAATTTGATATGACGTTAAATTTGATCTATATTGCCAATACAAGATGCTTAACCGTTATCCATTTTCATAAATGTGATTTTTAAAATACATTTTTATATGTTCAATTCAAAATCACATAAGTTATCATTTCCCTCGAGTGCTTAAATAATCATTGAGTAATAGGAACTGATATTGCCATTAGAAAACTAATAAAAATTCTTATTTCGTCATAAATGCGATGGAGAAATACCTAAACCAAACTGCTAACTTGTGTAACGTCCTGATTCAACTTGAAAAGCTATTTATAACAATAGTATGAAATAGATGAAAGTTTAAGCTGGGAAGCAGCTTGAAGCGGGAATATAGGAAAATTAAACCCCATATTAAACAGTGGTTAACTTGATAAAATTTCAAATTCTCTATTTCTAATGCTTGATTAAAACGGATATGAAATATCTAAAATAGACCAATTTTAATCCTTATATATATATAAAAATGAAATGCGAAATCGATGTTTGTTATCGCATCACGCAAAATCTACTGACTCAATCATTATGGAATTTCGCATGTAGGTAGCTGAAGATTTCGTTTAACATATAGGCTATTCAAAAAACTAAAAAAGTTAATGAGCTTTTTTTTAAAAATAAAAAACCAAAAAGCGTTAGTTCCAGTCTTTTACCGCTAGGGCGCAGCACTGGTCGCGACGATAAATGAATTTGATTTTTTTAAAGCATCGGTGGTTCAGTGGTAGAATGCTCGCCTGCCACGCGGGCGGCCAGGGTTCGATTCCCGGCCGATGCATTTTTTTTTAACAATTTTTAAAACTCATTTATATTATATCTTCTATATAAATGGAAATTTCATAAGTGGTGTTCGCTAAAAACTTTCGTTACAATGCATCAATTTCGACCAAATTTTCAACATTTATGTAAAACGAGATGGAGCAGGTTTTGCTTAACATCAAAATATTTTTCCTAACTTTAAAATACATAACTTTGCTGTTATCGATAAAATACAAAAAAAATTCAACAGAGTTGATTTTATTTATATATAAATACAAAAAAAAAATTCAGCAATTCATTCAACTCAATCTAAAAAAATATTCAAAACAAGCAATTTTAAGATAACACCATATGTAAAACAGTCGGCCAAGAAAACAACAACGATATTACATCTTTCTCAAATATTCACACACAATCTTGATTAATAATTAAAACTAATCTTTAGCATTGTTTATTATACTTCATAATATATAATATTCGTTAGGCAAACTTTTACTCGGATAAAACCCGGGCGAAGCCGGGTACACATCCGCTAGTTATATATAAAATAAGGTATTTTGATAAAAACTAAAATATCCATAGTTTATTGTTAAAATAATCCAAAAATATCGATTAAAATTGGAATTGTTGTTATTAAGGTTTAAAAAGTTGTTATTGAAATGTAAAATGTTATTAATGTGTAAACTGTTACCTTAAAGTGTTACTTTATATTAAACTGTTACCTTATATTAAATATAAATATTCTATAATTTTGTCACGTTTGTTTATATTATTAAATTATTAACTATTTGTCGTTACGGTGTTTGAGACGTAAAATTATATATTTTATAAAGAAAAAAAAAAGAACTGTATCTTTTATAGTAATGGAGATTAAGCTGAGGTAAATCGTTAAAAATAGCATTCAATTCTAAATGAGATATTAGATGGCGATAAATTAAAATAAAAACATCTTATAAAATTTGTTTTTTTTTTTTGTTGAATATATATTTAAAAAATATAGAATTTGCCGTGATCCATAATGATTATAATATTTTATTTCTCTCATAAATTATATTTTGATCCAATTTATGCCTTTTTATTAAAAATATTTAACGGTAACACAATAGCAAATTTATTTTGTATAAATATATTTTAAAAACTATTTAAAATATATTTATTGATTTTTTTTATCATCATCTTTAAATATTTCTTATGTTTTAATTTTTTCGCTGCTGCAAGTGTTTAGAATTTTGAAAAAATAATTCATATTTATCAAGTTTCAAAAGTTTTAAAGGTAAATATATACTTTAAAATAATTAATTTTCTATATATACGCTTTTAACAGAAAGAGAGATTAAGAAGTTTATGATAAAAATTTAAATTCGAATTTTCGGGCAAGGATATGCTGGTACAAATCAAATCTTTTTTTTTTTTTTGATTATTGAACATTTGTACGTAGTAATTTAAAATAATGTATGTTTTATATTTTTACATTATCTCCAAGTTTTTTTGTTAAAATGTATACAACTTAAATAATGTCTATATATATTTAAAAACACATTTTATTAATGCAAATATAAATTGGCTCCGGGAATCTGGGTTAATTTAATTTATAGGTTTTTAACTTTTAATTAGACAATTTTAATTTATATTTAGACATTTTTCATTTTAATTTAGACACATGGACTTTTCTATAAAAAGTTCATGTGTCTAAATTAAAATGATAAATGTCTAAATTAAAATTGAAAATGTCTAAATAAAAATGAAAGTGTCTAAATTGAAATGAAAAATGTCTAAATATAAATTTAAAATGTATAATTGAAAGTTAAAAACATATATATAAACATGTTTATATTTAATTATAAGATAAATTATATTTTTTTCAATTTGAAACTCCTGCACTACTATGTTGCAGCATGTACTGGGCGTTTTCTAAAGTCTTCGATGGTGCTTTTTTGACATGTTTATTATTTCACGTAAATCTTCCATTAATAACTAAGTAAAAATATATAAATTGTAAAACATTATGCACATGGTACCCGAAACAATGGAAGTTTATTTAAATGTCGACTTTTACATATAATTACATATCATTTAGACATCCACGATGATTTTTCAGTTTTTGTTTTTAAAAAAATATTTTGGATTAAATAGGATATTTTCCTCGCTGTACGGGACAACATACCTTTTGATTACAAACACCCCTTTTAGGTCTCAAATGAATTTCAAATTAATTTTAGCCTCGTGCAATGTTTTGTTTGTGTTCGAACGGGCGTGATTGAGATCAGAGCCAAAAAAGAAAAGGGAGCGACCTCATATTTTAGAGGAGAGAATCCCAGCGGAATTTTAAACAAAAGAATATCTGTTGCGAGGTCAAAGGTCACTTGGCCAGAGTATTCCTTGCCCACAATGTGCCACGGGGCGATAGCACCCGTCTTAGCGATTCTCATGCAAATCAGGCCGCCGCGGCTCTTGCGCAAACATTCCTGTTTGAGAACGGGCCAACCTTCACGATCTTAATCTCCGAGACGATATAAATCAATAAAAATCGTGTCGTAAACTTGAAAAAGATTAGATTTGTTGCAGAACGTCGAGCCTTTGATTAATTCAACTGCGACGAATGAGCTATTGTAGCCAGGGGCGGGCGATATCTTGGAGTCTAAAGATTTGAAAATATTCTCACGCCTTTTCACTTTTACAATTAAAAACAATGATATATTGAATGGGTGAAGCCTCTAAAAGGGGTGACCATTGATGAGTCAGGCGCTCCTATCGCAGTAGGGGGAAATTGTTTTAAAAGAAAAACTAATCTCAATTATTTGTCTAAACAACGCGAATAATTCCTTCAAGTTATCTTGAAGCAAAATGGGTCATTTTCATCCCACCTGACTATTTTACAAATGTCGAAAAATCTTCATAAAGTCATTTAAATTTAACATTTTAAATGTAACTTTTAGCCTTCATCTTGGTTTGGTCATTCCTTTATTGGCGCGAAGTACTTGGAGGATTAACGTCGGTAATCGAGGTTTGTCAGACATGACATTCCTCGGGTGTAAAACCAGGGGAGTCCGCTGCGATCTGACGTCTTTACCTCACTTTAACGGCTGGACGCTATATCGAGATTTATATTTTTACAAAACTTGCTTTACTCTCAATTTGCATATGTCCCAGGCAGAACCTTCTGTTGATAGTCTGTTTTCCGAGCTACTTTCTTTTATTTCCCAGAGCATTTTGAATATAACTCGTTGTTGTTAAAATTCACATCTAAAACAAATATGAATACCTAATTGTCTGTTTACAAAAAACAGATTCATTAATAGTGTCCCAACACGTCAGCTCGGCGACACGTGTCAGCCTATACAACCGCCATAAACAACAGACTCGACCTCCATATGTTATATTTTACAGAGACACACTGTAGAGAACTTGCCATGTGATTTGTGACGCTTAAAAAAAGCATAAATGTTGAGACAAATATAAGAAACTTGGTTTTGTATACAATGTATGTTAAAAGGAAACATAAATAACCACGAGGCGTGAGAAATGACGCCGTTGTGGTTTCACGGGCTTTAACCAAATCACAAATTGTTTACATTCAGAGGTCGTGGGGTCACTGCGCTGTGCCGTGTGGTTTACCGAATATTGTGCCACCTTATCGCCGTCAGATCTTGTTACCCGCCTGGGCGACCGCCCCGCTTCACAGCTCCTGCCTCGGACATCCTTGTTAGCTCCACCGACGCTACCCATCGTGCCCATCCTCCATTCAGACACATCGGCCATCAAACTAATCAAAACGAAACTTTCGCACTTATTTTAGAAAAAAAAAAAATGGTGCCTGCGATGGCAATATCGCAAAGGGCTGGTTCATCAGTGGCGAACCCTCATGACGAGATTTTTTCCATCGCAGTCAGAGTAGAATTGCCTTCTGAAACAAAAAATGTCAAAAGGTTCAATTTTCTGCAATAAATAGCGGACGTTTGTTTCTTAATTCGAACCTAAAGCTGACATGAGCGACCACAGTCACTTATTGTGCTGGGGAAGGTGCTGACTTACCGTTAAAGAAGGCAACCACACACAGGATTTCCTGGAGCGGCAAATTTCCGGGCGCAATCCATCAGATTACAATTTCAAAGCAGACGGTTAAAAGAAAACCATAAGTTTAAAAAACCAACACCACGCGCAGCTGGAAGAATGGCGCCATTCAACCCCGCCGCGCTCTTTAATCACACCTCGCGGACAGCAGCGGCTAAATAAAGCCCCCTTCGCCCCTGATTAATTCCAGCCGGCAACAATGGCTTATTGAATAAAAACGTGGGCCCTGGGTGCATCAGCCAACATTGTTGTTTTAAACACGACCTACGTGCCTCACCCAACAAATAGGTCCACCAACTACTGACCTTATGGCCAAATGTTTGATTGCCCAGGGGAGAAATCCATTAGAAGAAGGTTTTCCGCGTTGGTTAGAATGTTATTTGTTTGGAAATGTATGCCGCAGCTTTGACCCTTGTGTTTGACCCACAAATGTAGCTCATCCGCCGTAAAATCCACCAAGTTTCACGGCGAGCTGATAGCACCGTACACACCTTTCACTCCCAATACCCGGCTCGCCAGTGCGGGTCAAAAAAGTTCTGTCAGGGCGCCATTGTTCCCGCAGATGTAAATTTTTGTCTTTCCATGGTCGTTTCTTAAATAGGATGACTAACTCCTTTTGCCGGCTCCCTCAGCGGCCGGCACTTTGTTTGTTAATCTAACCACGAGAGAAATGGCCAACTGGATTATTTTAAATCTTTTCCACCGCTGGAAGAAACAGTTTTACCGATGGCCAACGTCCTGAGAACCAGGACTGGCCCGCGGCGACGCGCCGTCCCACTTGTCTCTCTGCCAATTACCTTCCCAATTACATCGGCTGCGGTTTATGGCTGTTCTTCGTTAAACTGAAAGCCGTTATGTCGGCTGACAACTTCCCGTCTGTGTGTGCAACCTGCGAACCTCGGTTGGAATTGTCGGGGAGGCCGTAGTTCAAATGTTCAGGTCCCTCACGATATGTGTGAGGCCCTTTTATTCACAAAGTCAATTGGATTTCGAACAGGGAGTTGTCGGACGAAAATCAGCAAGACTTAAGAGCTGTTGTTGCTCTAGCTTATTTGTGCCGAGCATACATGTCCGTTCAAATAGCCATGACAGCTGCCTGACCCACATCTCTTGTAATCACTCCGTGTAATTTTAGATGAATAGCGAGTTGTAATTAATTTTTAATTAAGTGACTGTTTGGGCTTATTAGAGGCCTGACACGTGGGAAGCAATTATTTTAATGTTGCGGTCGGGCTGTCAAGTTGTTGTAACAACCACTATGGTGCTCGTCTCTTACTGGGAGAGTTTCTCCAAACCACGTCCTTGTTATCTCGACTCACACAGATCTACGTGGGCAGGCTTCTCATTCAGCCCAATTCTTTCTTCCACAGAACGTTCTTCATCAATCCGTTTCCTTCCAATATATGTCCTATACAATTGTTGCTTTTTCTGATGACCATCAACAGGCATGTAACAGGATAAAATTTGCCTAGGATTGTGATGTGCACGTGGACACTGGGCGGCCAGTGGAAGGTTAGCGGGTGGAAAAACAAGAAATTTTATCGGGCGGCGTATATACAGGTTTAGGGCGGTTTATCAATTCTTCCCCTTCACGGCCTGCATTCCTCTAATTGTTGGAATACCACAGCTCTGTCACATACGGGTTTTACCTTCAGCTCCATATTTTGACAACAAAAGATTAATTTTATCCCTCTCGGTCAAAAAGGACCAGAATTTCAACAGAGTGGAGCAATGTAAGATTTCCTAAAGATGTTAGACGGAAAACATCATAGCGGCGCGTGGGCCACAGCTCGGGTTGGCCGAGTGAAAGTTCTGAGGACGCCGTCCCGTAATTAAATGGAAGTTTTTTAAACGACGACGACGTCCAGTTTTCCTGCCGCGGCCACATCGCCGTGTTTTTGCCTCTGCTCGACGCTAGAAAAACAACGAGGAAGTCAGCGTACATTTGATGTAGAGCCGCTCAGAGTTTCTAGTGAAGGTAGCGGGACAAACTGTCTTTATATCGTGCTCCAGAGATATATGGCCGGGCCCGGCAGTCTCGCGTTCAGTTTGAAAAATCTTTTATTTATCCTGAACACAAGTTTTTAACCCAGAACGAGCGGTCAAATAGGGAGATGAAACTCGACCTCGGGGATTAGGTCCAAGTTGAGGTGTTGACCCGGGGTGGAGGAAGGCTGTTGGAGCTGAGGCCACGTTGTCTAGCTTCATTTATCTGCCGTCTCAATGTTCCCGCAATATTTCAACATTTCCTAAGTAATAATTCACCCCTAGATAACAAAACTGTTTAGATCAGAGGAGAAATGTCTCTTTTATGAACTACGAACTTTAAATCCTCACGGTTACAGGTGGAACTCCGATGTGGGCTGACCTGTGGAAGAACCGTGAGGTTTGAAAGTTCGGGTTTTACCGTTTTAATATGTGAGCCGTGTGTGGGTATAGCTCTCCAGCCATTCTTATATACCGCGTTTATGTTAGCCGTGTGTGTGTATATCTCTCCAGTCATTCTTATATACCGCGTGTATGTTAGCCGTGTGTGGGTATATCTCTCCAGCCATTCTTATATACCGCGTGTATGTTAGCCGTGTGTGGGTATATCTCTCCAGCCATTCTTATATACCGCGTGTATGTTAGCCGTGTGTGGGTATAGCTCTCCAGCCATTCTTATATACCGCGTGTATGTTAGCCGTGTGTGGGTATATCTCTCCAGCCATTCTTATATACGGCGTGTATGTTAGCCGTGTGTGGGTATATCTCTCCAGCCATTCTTATATACCACGTGTATGTTAGCCGTGTGTGGCTATAGCTCTCCAGCCATTCTTATATACGGCGTGTATGTTAGCCGTGTGTGGGTATAGCTCTCCAGCCATTCTTATATACGGCGTGTATGTTAGAGGTGTGTGGCTATAGCTCTCCAGCCATTCTTATATACGGCGTGTATGTTAGAGGTGTGTGGCTATAGCTCTCCAGCCATTCTTATATACCGCGTGTATGTTAGCCGTGTGTGGCTATAGCTCTCCAGCCATTCTTATATACCGCGTGTATGTTAGCCGTGTGTGGCTATAGCTCTCCAGCCATTCTTATATACGGCGTGTATGTTAGAGGTGTGTGGCTATAGCTCTCCAGCCATTCTTATATACCGCGTGTATGTTAGCCGTGTGTGGCTATAGCTCTCCAGCCATTCTTATATACCGCGTGTATGTTAGAGGTGTGTGGCTATAGCTCTCCAGCCATTCTTATATACGGCGTGTATGTTAGAGGTGTGTGGCTATAGCTCTCCAGCCATTCTTATATACCGCGTGTATGTTAGCCGTGTGTGGCTATAGCTCTCCAGCCATTCTTATATACCGCGTGTATGTTAGAGGTGTGTGGGTATATCTCTCCAGTCATTCTTATATACCGCGTGTATGTTAGAGGTGTGTGGGTATAGCTCTCCAGCCATTCTTATATACCGCGTGTATGTTAGAGGTGTGTGGGTATAGCTCTCCAGCCATTCTTATATACCGCGTGTATGTTAGAGGTGTGTGGGTATATCTCTCCAGCCATTCTTATATACCGCGTGTATGTTAGAGGTGTGTGGGTATATCTCTCCAGCCATTCTTATATACCGCGTGTATGTTAGAGGTGTGTGGGTATATCTCTCCAGTCATTCTTATATACCGCGTGTATGTTAGAGGTGTGTGGCTATAGCTCTCCAGCCATTCTTATATACCGCGTGTATGTTAGCCGTGTGTGTGTATATCTCTCCAGCCATTCTTATATACCGCGTGTATGTTAGCCGTGTGTGGGTATAGCTCTCCAGCCATTCTTATATACCGCGTGTATGTTAGCCGTGTGTGGGTATATCTCTCAAGCCATTCTTATATACGGCGTGTATGTTAGAGGTGTGTGGGTATATCTCTCAAGCCATTCTTATATACCGCGTGTATGTTAGAGGTGTGTGGGTATATCTCTCAAGCCATTCTTATATACGGCGTGTATGTTAGAGGTGTGTGGGTATATCTCTCCAGCCATTCTTATATACCGCGTGTATGTTAGAGGTGTGTGGGTATATCTCTCCAGCCATTCTTATATACCGCGTGTATGTTAGAGGTGTGTGGGTATATCTCTCAAGCCATTCTTATATACGGCGTGTATGTTAGAGGTGTGTGGGTATATCTCTCCAGCCATTCTTATATACGCGTGTATGTTAGAGGTGTGTGGGTATAGCTCTCCAGCCATTCTTATATACCGCGTGTATGTTAGAGGTGTGTGGGTATATCTCTCAAGCCATTCTTATATACGGCGTGTATGTTAGAGGTGTGTGGGTATATCTCTCAAGCCATTCTTATATACGGCGTGTATGTTAGAGGTGTGTGGGTATATCTCTCCAGCCATTCTTATATACCGCGTGTATGTTAGAGGTGTGTGGGTATATCTCTCCAGCCATTCTTATATACGGCGTGTATGTTAGAGGTGTGTGGGTATATCTCTCCAGCCATTCTTATATACCGCGTGTATGTTAGAGGTGTGTGTGTATATCTCTCCAGCCATTCTTATATACCGCGTGTATGTTAGAGGTGTGTGGGTATATCTCTCCAGCCATTCTTATATACCGCGTGTATGTTAGAGGTGTGTGGGTATATCTCTCAAGCCATTCTTATATACGCGTGTATGTTAGAGGTGTGTGGGTATATCTCTCCAGCCATTCTTATATACCGGCGTGTATGTTAGAGGTGTGTGGGTATATCTCTCAAGCCATTCTTATATACCGCGTGTATGTTAGAGGTGTGTGGGTATATCTCTCAAGCCATTCTTATATACGGCGTGTATGTTAGAGGTGTGTGGGTATATCTCTCCAGCCATTCTTATATACCGCGTGTATGTTAGAGGTGTGTGGGTATATCTCTCAAGCCATTCTTATATACGGCGTGTATGTTAGAGGTGTGTGGGTATATCTCTCCAGCCATTCTTATATACCGCGTGTATGTTAGAGGTGTGTGGGTATATCTCTCAAGCCATTCTTATATACGGCGTGTATGTTAGAGGTGTGTGGGTATATCTCTCCAGTCATTCTTATATACCGCGTGTATGTTAGAGGTGTGTGGGGTATATCTCTCAAGCCATTCTTATATACGCGTGTATGTTAGAGGTGTGTGGGTATATCTCTCCAGTCATTCTTATATACCGCGTGTATGTTAGAGGTGTGTGGGTATATCTCTCCAGCCATTCTTATATACCGCGTGTATGTTAGAGGTGTGTGGGTATATCTCTCCAGCCATTCTTATATACCGCGTGTATGTTAGAGGTGTGTGGGTATATCTCTCCAGCCATTCTTATATACCGCGTGTATGTTAGAGGTGTGTGGGTATATCTCTCAAGCCATTCTTATATACGCGTGTATGTTAGAGGTGTGTGGGTATATCTCTCCAGCCATTCTTATATACCGCGTGTATGTTAGAGGTGTGTGGGTATATCTCTCAAGCCATGCTTATATACCGCGTGTATGTTAGCCGTGTGTGTGTATATCTCTCCAGCCATTCTTATATACCGCGTGTATGTTAGAGGTGTGTGGCTATAGCTCTCCAGCCATTCTTATATACCGCGTGTATGTTAGCCGTGTGTGTGTATATCTCTCCAGTCATTCTTATATACCGCGTGTATGTTAGAGGTGTGTGGCTATAGCTCTCCAGCCATTCTTATATACCGCGTGTATGTTAGTCGTGTGTGGGTATAGCTCTCCAGCCATTCTTATATACCGCGTGTATGTTAGCCGTGTGTGGGTATATCTCTCAAGCCATTCTTATATACGGCGTGTATGTTAGCCGTGTGTGGGTATATCTCTCCAGCCATTCTTATATACCGCGTGTATGTTAGCCGTGTGTGGGTATATCTCTCCAGCCATTCTTATATACCGCGTGTATGTTAGAGGTGTGTGGGTATATCTATCCAGCCATTCTTATATACCGCGTGTATGTTAGAGGTGTGTGGGTATATCTCTCCAGTCATTCTTATATACCGCGTGTATGTTAGAGGTGTGTGGGTATATCTCTCAAGCCATGCTTATATACCGCGTGTATGTTAGAGGTGTGTGGCTATAGCTCTCCAGCCATTCTTATATACCGCGTGTATGTTAGCCGTGTGTGGGTATATCTCTCAAGCCATTCTTATATACTGCGTGTATGTTAGAGGTGTGTGGGTATATCTCTCAAGCCATTCTTATATACCGCGTGTATGTTAGAGGTGTGTGGGTATAGCTCTCCAGCCATTCTTATATACCGCGTGTATGTTAGAGGTGTGTGGGTATAGCTCTCCAGCCATTCTTATATACCGCGTGTATGTTAGCCGTGTGTGGGTATAGCTCTCCAGCCATTCTTATATACCACGTGTATGTTAGCCGTGTGTGGGTATATCTCTCAAGCCATTCTTATATACCGCGTGTATGTTAGAGGTGTGTGGGTATATCTCTCCAGTCATTCTTATATACCGCGTGTATGTTAGAGGTGTGTGGGTATAGCTCTCCAGCCATTCTTATATACCGCGTGTATGTTAGAGGTGTGTGGGTATAGCTCTCCAGCCATTCTTATATACCGCGTGTATGTTAGCGGTGTGTGGGTATATCTCTCCAGCCATTCTTATATACCGCGTGTATGTTAGCGGTGTGTGGGTATAGCTCTCCAGCCATTCTTATATACCGCGTGTATGTTAGAGGTGTGTGGGTATAGCTCTCCAGCCATTCTTATATACCGCGTGTATGTTAGAGGTGTGTGGGTATATCTCTCAAGCCATTCTTATATACGGCGTGTATGTTAGAGGTGTGTGGGTATAGCTCTCAAGCCATTCTTATATACCGCGTGTATGTTAGAGGTGTGTGGGTATAGCTCTCCAGCCATTCTTATATACCGCGTGTATGTTAGAGGTGTGTGGGTATAGCTCTCCAGCCATTCTTATATACCGCGTGTATGTTAGAGGTGTGTGGGTATATCTCTCAAGCCATTCTTATATACGGCGTGTATGTTAGAGGTGTGTGGGTATATCTCTCAAGCCATTCTATATACCGCGTGTATGTTAGAGGTGTGTGGGTATATCTCTCAAGCCATTCTTATATACGGCGTGTATGTTAGAGGTGTGTGGGTATATCTCTCCAGCCATTCTTATATACCGCGTGTATGTTAGAGGTGTGTGGGTATAGCTCTCCAGCCATTCTTATATACCGCGTGTATGTTAGAGGTGTGTGGGTATAGCTCTCCAGCCATTCTTATATACCACGTGTATGTTAGCCGTGTGGGGGTATAGCTCTCCAGCCATTCTTATATACCACGTGTATGTTAGCCGTGTGGGGGTATATCTCTCCAGCCATTCTTATATACCACGTGTATGTTAGCCGTGTGGGGGTATAGATACAGTGTGGAAGCTGCAGTTCTATAAACCTTCCGGTTGGTCCGAGGACTCCACACCGACAACAGGAAGTATCCACACACTCCGGAGGTAGAAGGATCCCTCCGCTACAATTCCCATCACGCTCGCCGACAGCGTGAGGTGGTCGCGACTCCCGCGTTGATTGACAGCCGCTGGAAGAGTGACAGGAATGTGGGGCGGTTCAATATTTGAGGCTTTTGACCGAAATCACTCGTTGAGGATCACTTTCCCCTCCGTCACCTTCCTGTGGCATTGTGGGAAGTTTTAAAACATTTATAGCCATAATAGCCCTTTCCTTACCACGCACAGAACGGCGATGTTGGAATAATCCGAATAGTTCGGGCGGCGATATTGGAAAGGGCCAGGGTAGTTCTGGCAGGCTGCGGCGATGTTGGTTTGAATCGAAGTAGATCTGTCGTTTTTCAGCGATGTCGGAATGGGCCGAGGT
The DNA here is from genome assembly GCA_030710605.1 of Cordylochernes scorpioides. Lineage (NCBI taxonomy): Eukaryota > Metazoa > Arthropoda > Arachnida > Pseudoscorpiones > Chernetidae > Cordylochernes > Cordylochernes scorpioides. Next base: position 89,826,172 of record CP092873.1, on the reverse strand, counting down.
AATTCTGCAGCGATGTTGGAAAGGGCCGAAGTAATTCTGCAGCGAGGTTGGAATGGACCGAGGTAGTTCTATGGCGATGTCGGAATGGGCCAAGGTAGTTTTGGCGTGCTACGGCGATGTTTGAATGGACCGAGGTAGTTCTGTGGAGATGTCGGAATAGGCCGAAGTAGTTCTGGCGTGCTACGGCGATGTTTGAATGGACCGAGGTAGTTCTGTGGCGATGTCGGAATGGGCCAAGGTAGTTCTGGCGTGCTACGGCGATGTTGGAATGGGCCGAGGTAGTTCTGGCGTGCTACAGCGATGTTGGAATGGGTCGAGGTAGTTCTGGCGTGCTACGGCGATGTTGGAATGGGCAGAGGTAGTTCTGGCGTGCTACGGCGATGTTGGAATGGGACGAGGTAGTTCAGGCGTTGCTACGGCGATGTTGGAATGGGCCGAGGTAGTTCTGGCGTGCTACGGCGATGTTGGAATGGGCCGAGGTAGTTCTGGCGTGCTACGGCGATGTTGGAATGGGACGAGGTAGTTCTGGCGTGCTACGGCGATGTTGGAATGGGCCGAGGTAGTTCTGGCGTGCTGCGGTGGAGATAATGGCGCGCCGGCCGAACAATACGTGGTGGGTTCGTGAGGAGGAAGTGGGTGATACCCCCGGAAACATAACGGGCCAATTAGCCGCCATTGTGCTGCTGCATATCATCTTAAATGTCGGATATTGAATGTAGGAACGACTCTATGAAGTTTTAAAAAACTCCACACACACTCAGAACGTTTCCCAAGCCAGTGTGAGCTGGCTATTTTCAATCTGAATTCATTCTCTGCTACAGCTTTGTTCATTCTTCAGAGTTGATTGAAGCATATTCAGGAAACCAGCCAATTACGTTATTGCGCAGGCATTATCTCAAGATTCTCCAAACACGTGACAACATATATAATAAACGCCCAATGTTGGAAGCGAGCGGTTGACCTCTTTGTCGCCAAGTAATATCGCAGTGATACAATTTACTGGAAATACTCTAGAGAGATTGGGGAACATTTGTCGCCAAGTAATATCGCAGTGATACAATTTACTGGAAATACTCTAGAGAGATTGGGGAACATTTGTCGCTAAGTAATATCGCAGTGATACAATTTACTGGAAATACTCTAGAGAGATTGGGGAACATTTGTCGCCAAGTAATATCGCAGTGATACAATTACTGGAAATACTCTAGAGAGATTGGGGAACATTTGTCGCTAAGTAATATCGCAGTGATACAATTTACTGGAAATACTCTAGAGAGATTGGGGAACATTTGTCGCCAAGTAATATCGCAGTGATACAATTTACTGGAAATACTCTAGAGAGATTGGGGAACATTTGTCGCCAAGTAATATCGCAGTGATACAATTTACTGGAAATACTCTAGAGAGATTGGGGAACATTTGTCGCCAAGTAATATCGCAGTGATACAATTTACTGGAAATACTCTAGAGAGATTGGGGAACATTTGTCGAAATATTTTGCAGATGGAGTGATAGATATTGGTTTACGTTTCAGATGGTCCCATAAACGGGCAGGCCAAGGAAATGTTAAACCAGCGGAGACATTAATTTTAAATTCCTTTTGTGGTTGGTCTTGAAAACTCGTTCTTCAAATTGAAAGCTGTGCAGTGAAAGATAACACAACGGACATAGCTACTGTACATCTCGACATAGATTTGTCGCCGCTATGGAAGAAATGATCTTAAGAAGTACAACTTCATAACCTGGGGAGCAGGAAGCGCAGTTCATTTCAAACCTTGTCTGGTCAGGAGTCTGTAACGAGGTCGCCTTATTTGGACGCCAGACAACGAAACTGGGCTTTGATTGATCTTATGGGAGTCCTCATTTCTTGTGGTCTTTTAGGTTCGGCAGCTCACAGCGCCGTGTGATAGCTCAAACTTGTCAACTGCAGAATATTTTTTTCAAGCGCGACCTATACACGACGGCTTTAGCAAAAATGTAAACAATTCTGAATGCACATTTTAACTGAGGATCAAAGAGATTCTGGAATAAGTACGACGTGGCGTATGCCAGAGTGCCACGTGTGCCATTAATTGGCCATTTTCTTACTTTGCGACGCGGCGGGACCACGCGGATTCCACTTAGCGCCTTGAAGTGCTGCTGGAACAGGCCAAGATTGCTGCAACTATTCGACCTCGGTCTCAATAACAAACAATATCTTGATATTTATTGACCTGATAATTTATTTAATTATCACAACAATAAGGAATAACAGGCGCCTACGGTCGGTCAGGGATCTCCTTAACAAGCACAGAGTGAGAGATGTTTACAAAGTTCAGGTATGGAACGACGACATTCCAAGCTGACGCCCCTCTGGCCATGTCGGGAGTAAGACCTTGTAAAGCTGTGCTGTCATTGGCAAAGTGTTTAGCAGCCACTTCGGTTGTCATCCCACGCAACCGCTGGGACATTGTTGTCTCTAAAGGACCAATAATGGCACGCCAGAACAATGCGCTAATTGTTTCAGCGGCAAACACGGGGAAATGCCAACAATGCCTTTGTCCTCCTCGTGTCAGTAGGCTGCTGGGGAGGTTATTTTTAAATGGAACATGTCCTATCATCGGAGAACATGGCAAGTGAACTTGGCGAATCCGGGATCTGCTCTGGGAACTGGCGATAAGCCATTCGATCAGATCATTTGGAGGATGCCAAGAAAAAGTGGGGAAAACAATGTTCAAGGAGAGCCAGGCCTTCCACAGCGCTCTAACATTTTGTCCCGAGCAACAACATGCTCTCACAATTGCCCCAACGTCGGAGACAGCCAATTAAAGCCAAGGTAAGCAATGGGAGGCTCTGTACTTTCTGACGTAATGAGCCACTAAAAAAGTTGCTATTTAAACATTGGCAAACTAATTGGATCCGCCCTTTTCTCGGCGGAATATTCGGCAAGCAAATGGAACTAAGGGATTTAATTACGGAACTATATATGAGGGACGTGGGAAGCCGCGGAGAAAGAAAGGGCAACAAAGGTATTCATTGTGGCCACTTCCGCGGTGTGTGATTAAATGGCTCAGCGGTATCTGCCCCGGATCATTGCATTGTGGCTGTTCCACTTGTCGCGTGCACTTATTGACCAACTTTACGGGATCATTCTCGCTGACGATCTTTGTTCTGCCCTGACACCTGCCGGCGCTTCCACGGCGTCTTCAAAATGGACAATAGGCCTCTCGCCCCAGGCGAAACCTTCGGTGTCGCTGACAGGCTGTGATTACGGACGTGACCCACACAGGGATCTTGTTGACCTTGGGCAGCAAGTGCTAATGGCCGAGGTACACTGCCTTGTTAGCGCTGGTCCTCTGTCCTACTTGTCCAAGATTGCCGAGCGGTGGAAAGTGAAGGTAGATTTGTCCAAAGCCGGCCACAAGTATTATAAGCAACGGAGGTTTTGCTGGAGGAAAGTTTTTGAGGCTTAAAATAAACCCCATTCTATCTATTAAGTCATTTATACAACATTCAACGTGGACACAATCAATCCAACCTCTGGCGCGACAACGGTCTGCTTTGATTTATTTCTAGTATAAGTTGTCTATCGGAATATTAATTATAAAATAATATTGGTTTTTACTAGTGAGATCTATTCAGACTTTACCGATACTAAGTTGTCTTAGCGACATTTTGAAAGTCCAATTGTAGACTTTTAGTAACGTTAATTATTTTAATAATTACGTTTCAAACTTTACTATAAAAATGCATTCAACTACAATAATTTTTAACCTTTGACTAAAACAACATTTTTTTTTAAATTTGAGCAATCCCCCAACTCCATTAAATAAAACGTCTTAAGGGATCGTATGTATCCTGAATGTTTGACGTGAGGGATTCCAACTCCTTGTAAGCATCATCCTCGAGACCACATTTTACGACAAATTGTGAGTTTTGTTCTTAAAGTACTTCAGTTTGTTATGACAACTTATTTATTTTAATTTACATTCTATAACAACAAAAAATCGACGCACCAAGAAAGAGTTGCCCGATTTATATGAAAATGCTATACCAAGACATTTCCACCAAACATACAGATGATTGCAATTTGAAAATTTGGTGGCCGATTTATGCAAAGCAAGAGCTTTAGCGCGTCTGAACTTCCCATCCAGCATTCTAGACTCAATATTCGGCGTAGCACAAACTGATTTTTAAAAATTCCGTTTACTTTTTTTTTTTTTTTTTGCAGAAATACCTTCCCATTTATACTGTACCTTGCCGAAAGATTCGTGCTCATTATGAACATACTAGCCGAATGACCCGGGCAACGCCCGGGTTTTACCCGATTAAATGCTTTTATTCAAATACTATTCGTTACAATTATAAATTGGCGCCGTGGATGTCATTCTTGTATAATATATAAATGAGTTTTAAAAATTGTAGAAAAAAAGAATGCATCGGCCGGGAATCGAACCCGGGCCGCCCGCGTGGCAGGCGAGCATTTTACCACTGAACCATCGATGCTTATGAGAAATGGCCATATTTGGGTATTTATTCCATTCACAAAAGCAAACAGTGACAGAATTAAGAATTGATTGATGACTCTGATACTTGTATATATTTAATGCCGGAATTTGAAAGAGCTCGTGCTATTGGGGACTGAAAGAGGCTGGTTGGTCAAATCGACTAATCGCGCGACATGTGTGTCGAAGTGAGGCGGCTATTAGACGATGTTGGCAAGAGTGGGTCAACAACGGAAGTATGCAACGTCAGGACGGCAGCGGTCGACCAAGGGACACAACAGAACGGGAGAACAGAGCTATTGTCAGAACGGCTGTCACAGCACCGACGTTATCTACCATACAACGTGTGACCGGCACACAAGTGTTCAAAATGACCATCAACCGACGACATAAAGAGCGGAATCTAAGAGCTCGCCGACCGTTACGATGCCTAGCTCTCACACCCGTACACCGACAAGTCCGACTAAGGCCTGTATACGAAAATAGCTGCCACATTTAACTGTGAATATCACGTGTAAGTTATCGTGGTCAGTGTTCGAGAACCTGGTTCTTAGCTTAAAGTGTGTTAAAGGAATGATTTGTTTTGGAGTTAGCAACCATTCACAATAATTGATTCAAAAAGAAAGTCGTCAAAATGTGATTTACAAATAACTTTAAATTCCACAACGTCCAACCGCTTTGATCGCAAAAGACAATATGTCTCGTATATCAGTTTTTTTTTATTATTCTAGAGAACTATTTTGAGACACTTCCTCTCTTGAAATAAAGCCTGGATGGGGAAGTGGACCCAGTGATCCTGCTCTGCATGCAAAAAATCATTGAGACAATCCGTAAAAAACCGAAGCATGTCGATCAGAGATATTGCCAAAAAATGCGGAGATGATTCAGAATACCATGCAACGCGAAGGTATGAAGACGCGCAAGAAACAAAAAGTTCCAAGAGTTTCTGAAAAGCAGAAAACATCCATTAAAACAAGATCCCAAAAACTCTGACTTTCTAAGAGAGTAAAAAAGACGCATTATAAAGCATTGCCCATCTCAGCCTCCATGAGTTCATTCTTCCCTTCTTGAGATACCAGAAAGCTGCTTGCTCTGGCGTCGAATCCAAGCTGTCCATCCAGAAGTGGTGGGGAACAAGATGTCTCCCGAAATAGAAAGTGGATCACGAGGAAGCGCTATGCAAATCCCGGAGATGTAAATAGACGTCAGAAGTCCACTTTGAGGATAATTTGGGGGATTGGATCCTCACGACGGACAAATTGGGGATTCGTGAGCGTCCGGGGAAAGTGTCAAGATTCGCCGGCACAAATTTACATGTCAGCTCTTAACTTTCCTAAATGTGTCTGTGGCTGGATCGAAAGGCCGGGAGCTATCAGTGAAGTTTCCGCAGGTAAGTTAATCGTCACATTATTCTGTCGGTGAAGCCAAGACGTGACATCATGCAGCCTCTATTCCGGAATCTGTTTAAGAATCCCGTGTAGATCTACGGTCCGTCACTTCCCAAAGTCAGTTCGGCTCAACTTGGTCACTTTCGGAGAACTGAGGCAGGGTGTTAATCGGAATTATCAAAAGAGAAATGTAGCGGTTGGGAGATCCCCTTGGCTATTGCTACGTGATGTTAAAACGTCTACTCTCCGTCCGGACGTAGGTTCACCAAAAATCCTCTTGGCACGAGTTATGGAGAACGGTTCCCGAACTTGGCGGTGAGTAATTCCCATTGTGGGGGGAGAGAGTATATATCAGCAGACAGACACAAAGGGCTTGTTAGGGATCCATTAATGGAGATGAGAAAACAATCCAGTTTCTGCCAAATCCCCGGGCCGGCCCTCGGGAGAAAAATTGCAGCAATTTAAGACAAAATTTAAGATCCTCGACTCGATAAAATTCGGAAAAGTGAAGAAAACCCAGAAGTGAGTCTTTTGTTGTGGGGAAGAATGGAGTCGTGGTCCCCTTTATTTCGGCCGCTGCCGCTTTATAATTAGGTGCAGGAAGAAGGATACGTTAACGTAGCGGATGTGTAGAGGCAGGGGTATGTAACGTAGCGGCAGGGATATGTAACGTAGGGATGGTGTAGAGGCAGGGGTATGTACGTGTAGCGGATGGTGTAGAGGCAGGGTATGTAACGTAGCGGATGGGTAGAGGCAGGGGTATGTAACGTAGCGGATGGTTGTGAGGCAGGGGTATGTAACGTAGCGGATGGTGTAGAGGCAGGGGTATGTAGTATTGGATGGTGTAGAGGCAGGGATATGTAAGTACGTAGCGGCAGGGATACGTAACGTAGCGAATGGTGTAGTGGCAGGCATACGTAACGTAGCGGCAGGGATATGTAGGGGCAGGGATCTGTAACATAGAGGCAGGGATACGTAATGTAGCTGATGGTGTAGCGGCAGGGATCTGTAACGTAGCAGCAGGGATATGTAACGTATTGGATGGTGTAGCGGCAGGGATACGTAACGTAGCGGATATCGTGTAGCGGCAGGGATCTGTAACGTAACGGCAGGGATACGTAACGTAGCGGATCGTGTAGCGGCAGGAATCTGTAACGTAACGGCAGGGATATGTAACGTAGCGGTAGGGATACATAACGTAGTAGCGGTAGGGATACGTAACGTAGCGGTAGGGATATGTAACGTAGCGGTAGGATATGTAACGTAGCGGTAGGATATGTAACGTAGCGGTAGGGATATGTAACGTAGCGGTAGGGATATGTAACGTAGCGGTAGGGATATGTGACCTAGCTGATGATGTAGCGGTAGGGATATGTAACGTAGCGGTAGGGATATGTAACGCGGCTGTTAAAAAGAAGGTTAAAATTGAAACAAAATTTAAAGCTACCTTTATATATAATTAAAGACTATTTTACAAACCTTATAAACTGCATTGATAAAATGGGAGTTCATGGCTCATCGGAAGTGAACCCTCCCAGCGGTTTCGCCAGTTTAATCTCCAGACCGTTCTACTATTGTACTAGGGTCTAGTACAGCCTTGTATAACAATGTAACATGTAATTTGTCATTAGAGTTTGCAGTCCTAGAATGTCCACAGTTTCCATAAAACACCGCGTTTGTTCCATATGGAGATTTTCTGTCGGCGGTGCGCGGTCGGGGTTTGACTTCAGAGAAATCCAAAATTTGTCTCTCGAATCTCTCGGAAACCGCAATAAACAATTGATGTCACTCGTGGCCGCACTCAACCGGGGAATGAATGCTATTGAATCACTAATTCGCCAAGTTCATCTGGGCACACAGCGTCTGAATTGTTTTCGATATGCCATTGTCAATAATTTGTTTATTTTAAATACACATTTTTGAAGCGTGTTATTTTTTTTCGTAAACCTTGTACAAGTATATAGCATTTTTACTTCAAATAACATTTTAAAATCCCTAATTGAACATATATTTTCTCATTTGTATGGGAGATTCTCCGAGTATTGCACGTTGATTCAAAGAGAAGAAAAAATGTGTAAAACGAAATTTGAGAGAAAACTATGAATCTCTTGGTTCGGTTTCCCTCCCGTGTACAGATGGACAACATGTTGTGTTGAATGAATGAAATATTCCAGAATTACAAATAATAATAAATATGTTCACTCCTTATGTGTGGTATTTGTAAGTTTTATGTTGGTGTAATAATTAAATTTATATAAATCTCTCTCAAAATATATCAAAGGGAATTTATAAAGGGCTTTAAACATTTGTGGAATATATGAAAGTTATTAATGTTTTTTAAGTAAAGATGGTTAACGTCTCCACAAAGATAAGATGTCGGCGTCTAAGTTACACATTTCTAAAATGCTACATTATAATGTAGAGCTGATATATCCGCTACTTGTAGCTCAGCACCCTTTCTCGACAGGGTTTTAAATATATACAAAGTTGGAAACGGGCTGTTAGAGTCCTTCCTGATGGTTCACTGCCATCTATCGGGGAAAAATATTTCAAAAAGCTTTAAATGCGTATTCAAACATTTATAGTATTTTGGTTGAGATATGCGCGATGTTCTTTGAATTTTCGCGGGTTACGTATATTCGAATTTCGATCTTTTTGTGGCTTTATGTTGGTACTCATGTCTCTCACTTATGCCGACAAGCTCGGCCATTTTGAATGTTCACTTAATTGTTGACAGCTGCTTTGCTTGCAGGTGTTTTGGATCGTCTTCGATTTTTACCTATTAAAAAAAAATGGATCAAAGAACCTGTATCAAATTTTGTGTGAAAAACGAAATTAAGTGCGCGGATGCATTCCGAATGTTGACTGTGGCATACGGAGAAGCTACCTTGGACCGAAGCAACGTTTATCGGTGGTACAAAATGTTCTCAGAAGGCCGAGAAGATGTGAACGACGAAGAGCGTGCCGGACGCCCGAGCACTTCAACAACAGACGAAAAAATTAATGAAGTGAAAAATATTGGCCAATCGTCGAATCACCGTTAGAGAAGTTGCTGAGGACCTAAACATATCGATTGGCTCGTGCCATTCGATTTTTATCAATGATTTGGGCATGAGACGGGTCGCCGCGAAATTAGTACCAAAATTGCTCAATTGCGACCAAAAACAGCATCGCATGAACATTGCTAATGAGATGTTGGACTCTGTCCGCGACGACCCAAATTTGCTCCAGAGGGTCATAACTGGTGACGAAGCGTGGGTTTATGGTTTATGACGTGGAAACCAAAGCTCAATCATCTCAATGGAAGCTGCCGCACGAACCAAGACCGAAAAAAGCGCGCCAAGTTCGGTCGAATGTGAAAGTTTTGCTGACAGTTTTCTTCGATTGCAGGGGCGTGGTGCATCATGAGTTCTTGCCACAGGGTAGAACGGTCAATAAGGAATATTACCTGCAAGTTATGCGCAATTTGCGCGAAGCAATCCGCCAGAAACGCCCGGATTTGTGGAAGAACAAAAATTGGCTTTTGCACCACGATAACGCCCCTGCTCACACATCGTTGCTTGTGCGCGACTTTTTGGCCAAAACCAACACACTAATGAAGCCGCAGCCACCGTATTCCCCAGATCTGGCCCCTGTGACTTTTTCTTGTTCCCTAAACTGAAAAGGCCCATGAAAGGACGACGTTACGCTACGCTTTACGAGATAAAGACGGCATCGAAGGAGGAGCTGAAAAAGATTTTTTTTAAAATGATTTTTTGAAGTGCTTCGAAGATTGGAAAAACCGTTGGCACAAGTGTATAATATCTCATGGGGATTACTTTGAAGGGGACAAATAGGTATTCATGAATAAATAAATAATTTTTGAAAAAACACAAAAGTCGCGATACTTTTTGAACACACGCAAACATGAGTTAATGGCAACACATCATTGCTCCCACCATGCGGTCAGTCTAAACCCGAGCAAGCAAGAGATTTCACCGACGTCAAAAGGCTAACACGAAACTTATTTGCGCCTATAAAATTCACATAATGTAACAAGCAACTAAGTATGTGGTAATTTACACAATAGAGATTTCACCGTTGTATGATTTTGTGGAAAAAAAAGATCAATTTTATAAGTGCCCAATATACACTGGCCACAAAAAAAAAAAAAAATTGCATCACCTAGAAATACTTATGTACATTTTCTGAAATTTTGTGAGCTATATAATGGTAGGTGGATAATCATTGATTAAATTTTTTTAAAAAATGGGATGTGAATTTATTGAGATGTTTTTCACTCAATATTTTGTGTGTCCTCCTTTGGCACGTATACAAGCAGCTACACTGCGAGGCAGTTTTTATGGCTTCTTGTGGGACGCTGGACCAAGCCATTTCTTGCCGAAGCCGTCGGCTGTGGAATTTCCCTCCCCATCATGGCCCATACATGCTTCAATCGGGTCGCGGGCCAGGGAAGGATGTTAACATTTTGAAGGAAAGCTCGTGTGGCTGTATTATCTTGGTTGGCATTGTTAGTCTGCTCAAGAAATGGTAACACAACAAGTTGCAACACATCTACAGCTGAGCAGTCGTTTGTGATTTTAGTAAGGACTAAGTACTTTCTTATCTAACGCCACCCCTTGCCATGAAGCCAGGGGTTCTTGCTGTATGTCACAATACATAGGACACTAGGAAACTTTTGCAATATGACTTTATTATTTAAAATCTTTCCGAATATTTTTACTACAATCAATAGTTCCCATCCTTCGAAACCAGTCATTAAACCAACTCTTCACGTTTCCTCTGGGCTCACTCGACATCGCAGTCTCGTCAATTCAGTTTGTTCTTTACCTGAGGGCAAAGTCACAAGGACTGAAAGGAGGATTTTCCAACAATACCAGTCCAGTACGTGCCAAATAATCGGCGCAGACCTTCGAACGGTGAGCTGGAGTCATGGAGGAAAGTCAGGCGTCAGTCTTTGAGTTTGGACGTAACTGTTTGATAGGTGGAACAACTATTCCTCAGTGTACCACTTGGCAGTGGCTGTCCGCGCGACTCACAACTCCTCTGGCAGTAAATAAGACGGCTAACATTTTCTTCCTTATGGATCTGGATTTGCGTGGGCGTGCCTTCACCTTCAAAGATCCATACTTGGTTCTGGGCTTTAGTAGACACATCAAAAAGCCAAGTTTCATCACCTGTTTTGATGCTATTGACATAACGAGATGATCCATTTTAAATTTTTTTGGGCATCTCTTGGCATCATAACACACATCTCATCAGTTGAGGAATGGGGAACCCATAGGGAACAAACTTTACTAACTTTTAGATGGTCGCACAGAATGGAATGAATTGCTGGTGCAGGAATGTCTCTCCTCTAGCTGGCGATATATGTCGATCACTCTCTGATAATTATTGACGTCAGCGATGTTTTCCTCATTAACTGACGAAGTCTTGACCTTGGCGCGTCGCTTATGCCATATTTTCCTCGTTGAAACTCACGGTACCACTTAAATATGGTAGTACAATGTGGACACCCAGTACAGGAGTCATTTCTTGCAAGCATTCTTCAATACCCAACCGCGTTCAAAGTTATATTGCAAAATGGCTCAGTCTTCAATTTTGCGCCAGTTAGACATTCATATTTTATCACTCCACAGTTCAAAGAGAATACTAAAATCTAGAAAATTAAATTTTGACTACAGTTCAAACATGGTTCAACAAGTTCGAACCCGCGCCCATTTGGACGCACAGGTTGGAGCATATTGCCAAACTTTCCTAGTGCCCTTTGTACAGTCTGATGGGATCTTTCTTGGGGCCTACGTCAAAATGTATCCTGCCGTCATGAGCCCCAATGACATAATGTCATTCTTGAATTCCATCGTCACACCAGCTGAGCTTCTGTGTATGGCAAAGAGTGGAATAAAGGCCGGGGACTACGGAGTAAGATGGTCATTAATGGCGTTCAGAGATGGTCCATCCTGCACATGTAGAAATACATTGGTACAGTCCTGTCTGCTTCAACCATCCTTCGAATCTTCCTATCCTCTCTCTGTTGTTACTCTAGGACGACCTGAGCCAGGTTTTCTTGAACTTTCCTCTCAAATCTTTACAACAGTACTTTGATTTCAGCCTAATTTCATAGCAATTTCTCTATTAAAATTCCACCTCTGAGGCCTATGATTCTGCCTTTTGAAAAATCAGAAAATTGCTTATACAAGGTGTGTCCAATTAAATAATGAGACTGGTCAAATAAAGAAAAAATAGAATGAATCAAAAAACTTTTATTAGTATTTTTCCAAAATAGTCCCTACCGCATCTATACATTTCCATCTCTTCTCCATGATTTAAAACATTTAGAAAAGGCATCTTTCGGGATGTTCTTCAAGACCTTTTTCGAATCCGCTATGATGGACTCTTCTAGTGTCAATCTCTTTCCTTTTAGAGTCATTTTGAGTTTTGGAAAGAAAAAAAATCATTTGGAGCTAGGTTGGGGAATAGGGAGGTGTGTTGAATGTATTTGGATGCCGTGTTTTAGCCAATATGTCAGTACAGATTGTAGCGGTGTGTGGTGGTGCTTATCATGATGGATAATCCAATTTTTGGAACTCCACATTTCACTTCTTTTCGGACGAATTGATTCACGTACACGTCATCATAATGTTTAAATAAGACTCCTTATTGATTGTTTGACCTTCCTCTAGTTTATTCATAATGCACAATTCCCTTTATGTCAAAGAACGATCCAGCAATGAATTTTTGACTTGCAAAGTCGGGATTTCTTCGTTCTTGGTTCATCTTTCCTTTCCAACTCCATGGATTGGGTTTTGTTTCCGGGTCATACCCGTAAAACCATGTCTCGTCTCCAGTTATTACTTTTCCTTCCAATTAGGGTTTTCTTCCACCATTTCAAGCATTTTTTTGGCAACTTCAACGCGATTCTCCTTTTGTTGGATTGTGAGCATTTTAGGGACAAATTTTGAAGGTGTCTTCTTTAACTGCAAGTCTTCTTCTTTAATTATCGATCCAACTAAGTTTCTGAAGCCGATTTTCCAATTTTGTAGCAAAATTTAATACAAATTCTTTGTTCGAATTTTCTATCCATTACAAATTGAAGTTGTTATGCAAGGCGTTCTATTTACAAGCTTACATTTTATGGACTGCCGCGCAATCACGTGATGTGGTATACCGCAGTGTAGCTGAAGCTTTCTCTTTTTTTAATAGACTTTCTAAAAAATATTATCATTCCATTTTTTTCTTCCTTTGCTTTATTCAGATAAAAGATAATCTTGAAGAAAAAAAAACTTAAATTAATAATACACAGGTTTAGGCTCTTACATTCTAGTTAAGGTTTCATTTACATGCCTTGATGGTGTTATTAAGTATGCAAATTTATGAAAATTTACTGAAGTGTTTAAAGGTGGTGCAGCCTTTTTTTGTAGCCTTGTAGTTCGTTTTAGAAGTTAATATGGTTTACCCGCAATGTAGAATGAGCCGGAGACTAGAGTGTTAGACTTTGTAGTGAATCTCCAACCTTGGAGTAGTGTTAGACTTTGTGTTAATCTTCAACCTTTATAGAGTATAGTGTTAGACTTTGTAGTGAATCTCCAACCTTTGTGGAGTAGTGTTAGACTTTTGTAGTGAATCTTCAACCTTTAGAGTATAGTGTTAGACTTTGTAGTGAATCTCCAACCTTTGTGGAGTAGTGTTGACTTTGTAGTGAATCTTCAACCTTTATAGAGTATAGTGTTAGACTTTGTAGTGAATCTCCAACCTTTGTGGAGTAGTGTTAGACTTTGTTTTAGTGAATCTTCAACCTTATAGAGTATAGTGTTAGACTTTGTAGTGAATCTCCAACCTTTGTGGAGTAGTGTTAGACTTTGTAATGAATCTTCAACCTTTGTGGAGTAGTGTTAGACTTTGTAGTGAATCTTCAACCTTTGTGGAGTAGTGTTAGACTTTGTAGTGAATCTTCAAATTTGTAGAGTATAGTGTTAGACTTTGTAGTGAATCTTCAACCTTTGTGGAGTAGTGTTAGACTTTGTAGTGAATCTTCAACCTTTGTAGAGTATAGTGTTAGACTTTGTAGTGAATCTTCAACCTTTGTGGAGTAGTGTTAGACTTTGTAGTGAATCTTCAACCTTTGTAGAGTATAGTGTTAGACTTTGTAGTGAATCTTCAACCTTTGTGGAGTAGTGTTAGACTTTGTAGTGAATCTTCAACCTTTGAGAGTATAGTGTTAGACTTTGTAGTGAATCTTCAACCTTTGTGGAGTAGTGTTAGACTTTGTAGTGAATCTTCAACCTTTGTAGAGTATAGTGTTAGACTTTGTAGTGAATCTTCAACCTTTGTGGAGTAGTGTTAGACTTTGTAGTGAATCTTCAACCTTTGTAGAGTATAGTGTTAGACTTTGTAGTGAATCTTCAACCTTTGTGGAGTAGTGTTAGACTTTGTAGTGAATCTTCAACCTTTGTAGAGTATAGTGTTAGACTTTGTAGGAATCTTCAACCTTTGTGGAGTAGTGTTAGACTTTGTAGTGAATCTTCAACCTTTGTAGAGTATAGTGTTAGACTTTGTAGTGAATCTTCAACCTTTGTGAGTAGTGTTAGACTTTGTAGTGAATCTTAAACCTTTGTGGAGTAGTGTTAGACTTTGTAGTGAATCTTCAACCTTTGTGGAGTAGTGTTGGACTTTGTAGTGAATCTTCAACCTTTGTGGAGTAGTGTTAGACTTTGTAGTGAATCTTCAACTTTGTGGGTGTAGTGTTAGACTTTGTAGTGAATCTTCAACCTTTGTGGAGTAGTGTTAGACTTTGTAGTGAATCTTCAACCTTTGTGGAGTAGTGTTAGACTTTGTAGTGAATCTTCAACTTGTGTGGAGTAGTGTTAGACTTTGTAGTGAATGTTCAACCTTTGTGGAGTAGTGTTAGACTTTGTAGTGAATCTTCAACCTTTGTGGAGTAGTTTTAGACTTTGTCGCAAATATTCAGGCCTGCTCCAGTGAGACTGCAGCGATGGATTGGGAGCGCCGCTCCACGCCCAGAGTTTTTTGTTCCTCCAGAAGGTAGCTATTAGAACCAGTGTAATAAAAAAGGAAAGGAGAAAGAATAATAATTAATGTGAATCCGCTGTTGAGCGAGTAAACAAAGTTATTAACTACAAATGCGCTTTTGTAATGGGCAAACAATTGCGGCAAAAACCAAACACGTTATTGATTCCTGCATGTAATTTGACATTAGTCTGTTCCAAGGCTGCGGCTCTCCTCTGTTGGCAGTTTGTACCGAAGTTTTGGCTTGGAGGGACATTGTGACTTCTTCCAACCTCTCGCTGTAATCTCTAAGTGATCGCCGCCGGTGTGCAGCGGGGAACTTAATCTGCAAGTCGATGCACATGTCTCTCGCCGCCACACCGCCGTAAAAGGATATTTATTTATCTTCCAAACGGGTTAGCTGCCCGGGGATGGAGGTCGGCCGCTGTGTGCTCCTCTTGACACGTTCAGTTGTTGTCCATATATTGGAACTGTTGTCCATACATTGGGACTGTAGCCCATACATCTATATTGGGACTGTAGCCCATACATTGGAACTGTTGTCCATACATTATATTGGGACTGTAGCCCATACATTGGAACTGTTGTCCATACATCTATATTGGACTGTAGCCCATACATTGGGACAGTAGCCCATACTCTATATTGGGACTGTAGCCCATACATTGGAACTGTTGTCCATACATCTTTATATTGGGGACTGTAGCCATACATTGGAACTGTTGTCCATACATCTATATTGGGACTGTAGCCCATACATTGGAATGTTGTCCATACATCTATATTGGGACTGTAGCCCATACATTGGAACTGTTGTCCATACATCTATATTGGGACTGTAGCCCATACATTGGAACTGTTGTCCATACATCTATATTGGGAACTGTAGCCCATACATTGGAACTTTGTCCATACATCTATATTGGGACTGTAGCCCATACATTGGAACTGTTGTCCATACATATATATTGGGACTGTAGCTGAGCCCATACATTGGACAGTAGCCCATATATTATATTGGGACTGTAGCCCATACATTGGAACTGTTGTCCATACATCTATATTGGGACTGTAGCCCATACATTGGAACTGTTGTCCATAATCTATTTGGGACTGTAGCCCATCATTGGAACTGTTGTCCATACATCTATATTGGGACTGTAGCCCATACATTGGGACAGTAGCCCATACATCTTATTGGGACTGTAGCCATACATTGGAACTGTTGTCCATACATCTATTTGGGGACTGTAGTCCATACATTGGAACTGTTGTCCATACATCTTATATGGGACTGTAGCCCATACATTGGGACAGTAGCCCATACATCTATATTGGGACTGTAGCCCATACATTGGAACTGTTGTCCATACATCTATATTGGGACTGTAGCCCATACATTGGAACTGTTGTCCATACATCTATATTGGGACTGTAGCCCATACATTGGAACTGTTGTCATACATCTATATTGGGACTGTAGCCCATACATTGGAACTGTTGTCCATACATATATATTGGGACTGTAGCCCATACATTGGGACAGTAGCCCATACATCTATTTGGGACTGTAGCCCATACATTGGAACTGTTGTCCATACATCTATATTGGGACTGTAGCCCATACATTGGAACTGTTGTCCATACATCTATATTGGGACTGTAGCCCATAATTGGAACTGTTGTCCATACATCTATATTGGGACTGTAGCCCATACATTGGGACAGTAGCCCATACATCTATATTGGGACTGTAGCCCATACATTGGAACTGTTGTCCATAATCTATATTGGGACTGTAGTCCTTACATTGGAACTGTTGTCCATACATCTATATTGGGACTGTAGCCCATACATTGGAATGTTGTCCATACATCTATATTGGGACTGTAGCCCATACATTGGGACAGTAGCCCATAATCTATATTGGGACTGTAGCCATACATTGGAACTGTTGTCCATACATCTATATTGGGACTGTAGCCCATACATTGGGACAGTAGCCCATACATCTATATTGGGACTGTAGCCCATACATTGGAAACTGTTGTCCATACATCTATATTGGGACTGTAGCCATACATTGGAACTGTTGTCCATACATCTATATTGGGACTGTAGCCCATACATTGGAACTGTTGTCCATACATCTATATTGGGACTGTAGCCCATAATTGGGACAGTAGCCCATACATCTATATTGGGACTGTAGCCCATACATTGGAACTGTTTGTCCATACATCTATATTGGGACTGTAGCCATACATTGGAACTGTTGTCCATACATCTATATTGGGATGTAGCCATACATTGGAACTGTTGTCCTTCATCTATATTGGGACTGTAGCCCATACATTGGAACTGTTGTCCATACATCTATATTGGGACTGTAGCCCATACATTGGAACTGTTGTCCATACATCTATATTGGGACTGTAGCCCATACATTGGAACTGTTGTCCATACATCTATATTGGGACTGTAGCCCATACATTGGAACTGTTGTCCATACATCTATTATTGGGACTGTAGCCCATACATTGGAACTGTTGTCCATACATCTATATTTGGGACTGTCCCATACATTGGAACTGTTGTCCATACATTTATATTGGGACTGTAGCCCTACATTGGGACAGTAGCCCATATATCTATATTGGGACTGTAGCCCATACATTGGAACTGTTGTCCATACATCTATATTGGGACTGTAGCCCATACATTGGAAATGTTGTCCATACATCTTATATTGGGACTGTAGCCCATACATTGGAAACTGTTGTCCATACTCTATATTGGGACTGTAGCCATACATGGGGACAGTAGCCATACAATCTATATTGGGACTGTAGCCCATACATTGGAACTGTTGTCCATACATCTATATTGGGACTGTAGTCCATACATTGGAACTGTCCATACATTATATTGGGACTGTAGCCATACATTGGGACAGTAGCCCATACATCTATATTGGGACTGTAGCCCATACATTGGAACTGTTGGTCCATACATCTATATTGGGACTGTAGCCCATACATTGGAACTGTTGTCCATACATCTATATTGGGACTGTAGCCCATACATTGGAATGTTGTCCATACATCTATATTGGGACTGTAGCCCATACATTGGAACTGTTGTCCATACATATATATTGGGACTGTAGCCCATACATTGGGACAGTAGCCCATACATCTATATTGGGACTGTAGCCCATACATTGGAACTGTTGTCCATAATCTATATTGGGACTGTAGCCCATTACATTGGAACTGTTGTCCATACATCTATATTGGGACGTAGCCCATACATTGGAACTGTTGTCCATACATCTATATTGGACTGTAGCCCATACATTGGGACAGTAGCCCATACATCTATATTGGGACTGTAGCCCATACATTGGAACTGTTGTCCATACATCTATATTGGGACTGTAGTCCATACATTGGAACTGTTGTCCATACATCTATATTGGGACTGTAGCCATACATTGGAACTGTTGTCCATACATCTATATTGGGACTGTAGCCCATACATTGGGACAGTAGCCCATAATCTATATTGGGACTGTAGCCCATACATTGGAACTGTTGTCCATACATCTATATTGGGACTGTAGCCCATACATTGGGACAGTAGCCCATACATCTATATTGGGACTGTAGCCCATACATTGGAACTGTTGTCCATACATCTATATTGGGACTGTAGCCCATACATTGGAACTGTTGTCCATACATCTATATTGGACTGTAGCCCATACATTGGAACTGTTGTCCATACTTCTATATTGGGACTGTAGCCCATACATTGGAACTGTTGTCCATACATATATATTGGGACTGTAGCCCATACATTGGGACAGTAGCCCATAACATCTATATTGGGACTCTGTAGCCCATACATTGGGACTGTAGCCCATACATTGGGACTGTAGCCCATACATTGGGACTGTAGCCCATACATTGGGACTGTAGCCCATACATCTATATTGGGACTGTAGCCCATACATCTATATTGGGACTGTTGCCCATACATTGGGACTGTAGCCCATACATCTATATTGGGACTGTAGCCCATACATCTATATTGGAACTGTTTGCCCATACATTGGAACTGTAGCCCACACATCTATATTGGGACTGTAGCCCATACATTGGGACTGTAGCACATACATTGGACCTGTAGCCTATACATTGTGACTGTAGCCCATACATCTATTTTGGGACTGTTGCCCATACATTGGGACTGAAGCCCATACATCTATTTTGGGACTGTTGGCCATACATCTATATTGGGACTGTAGCCCATACATCTATTTTGGGACTGTTGGCCATACATTGGGACTGTTGGCCATACATTGGGACTGTAGCCATACACTATTTTGGGACTGTAGCCCATACATCTATTTTGGGACTGTTGGCCATACATTGGGACTGTTGCCCATACATTGGGACTGTAGCCCATGTATTGTAACTGTTGTCCATACATTGGGACTGTAGCCCATACATTGAGACTGTAGCCCATACATTGGAACTGTTGTCCATACATTGGGACTGTAGCCCATGTATTGTAACTGTTGTCCATACATTGGGAATGTAGCCATACATCTATTTTGGGACTGTAGCCCATACATCTATTTTGGGACTGTTGGCCATACATTGGGACTGTTGCCCATACATCTATATTGGGACTGTTGGCCATACATTGGGACTGTAGCCCATACATTGGGACTGTAGCCCATACATTGGGACTGTAGCCCATACATTGGGAACTGTTGTCCATATACTGGGACTGTTGTCCATACATTGGGGACTGTAGCCCATACATTGAGACTGTAGCCCATACATCTATTTTGGGACTGTTGGCCATACATTGGGACTGTAGCCCATACATTGGAACTGTTGTCCATATACTGGGACTGTTGTCCATACATTGGACTGTAGCCCATACATTGGGACTGTAGCCATACATTGGGACTGTAGCCCATACATTGGAACTGTTGTCCATATACTGGGACTGTTGTCCATACATTGGGACTGTAGCCCATACATTGAGACTGTAGCCCATACATCTATTTTGGGACTGTTGGCCATACATTGGGACTGTAGCCCATATATTGGGACTGTTGTCCATACATTGGGACTGTAGCCCATACATTGGGACTGTAGCCCATACATTGAGACTGTAGCCCATACATTGGGACTGTAGCCCATACATTGGGACTGTAGCCCATACATTGGGACTGTTGCCATACATTATATTGGGACTGTTGGCCATACATTGGGACTGTAGCCATATATTGGGACTGTTGTCCATACATTGGGACTGTAGCCCATACATTGGGACTGTAGCCCATACATTGAGACTGTAGCCCATACATTGGGACTGTAGCCCATACATTGGGACTGTAGCCATACATTGGAACTGTTGTCCATATACTGGGACTGTTGTCCATACATTGGGACTGTAGCCATCATTGAGACTGTAGCCCATACATTGGACTGTAGCCCATACATTGGGACTGTAGCCCATACATTGGAACTGTTGTCCATATACTGGGACTGTTGTCCATACATTGGGACTGTTGTCCATATACTGGGACTGTTGTCCATACATTGAGACTGTAGCCCATACATTGGGACTGTTGTCCATATACTGGGACTGTTGTCCATACATTGGGACTGTAGCCCATACATTGAGACTGTAGCCCATACATCTATTTTGGGACTGTTGGCCATACATCTATATTGGGACTGTTGGCCATACATTGGGGACTATAGCCATACATTGGAATGTTGTCCATTATTGGGACTGTAGCCCATACATTGGGACTGTTGGCCATACATTGGGACTGTAGCCCATACATTGGAACTGTTGTCCATATATGGGACTGTTGTCCATACATTGAGACTGTAGCCATACATTGGGGACTGTAGCCCATCCATTGGGACTGTAGCCCATACATTGGAACTGTTGTCCATATATGGGACTGTTGTCCATACATTGGGACTGTAGCCCATACATTGAGACTGTAGCCCATACATCTATTTTGGGACTGTTGGCCATACATTGGGACTGTTGCCCATACATCTATATTGGGACTGTAGCCATACATTGGGACTGTAGCCCATACATTGGGACTGTAGCCCATACATCTATATTGGGACTGTAGCCCATACATTGGGACTGTAGCCCATACATCTATATTGGGACTGTAGCTCATACATCTATATTGGGACTGTAGCCCTTATATCTATATTGGGACTGTAGCCCATACATTGGGATGTAGCCCATACATTGGGACTGTAGCCCATACATTGGGACTGTAGCCCATACATTGGACTGTAGCCCATACATCTATATTGGGACTGTAGCCCATACATTGGGACTGTAGCCCCATACATTGGGACTGTAGCCCATACATCTATATTGGGACTGTAGCCCATACATTGGACTGTAGCCCATACATTGGGACTGTAGCCCATACATCTATATTGGGACTGTAGCCCATACATTGGGACTGTAGCCCATACATCTATATTGGGACTGTAGCCATACATTGGGACTGTAGCCCATACATTGGGACTGTAGCCCATACATCTATATTGGGACTGTAGCTCATACATCTATATTGGGACTGTAGCCCATATATCTATATTGGGACTGTAGCCCATACATTGGGACTGTAGCCATACATTGGGACTGTAGCCCATACATTGGGACTGTAGCCCATACATTGGGACTGTAGCCCATACATTGGGACTGTAGCCCATACATAGGGACTGTAGCCATACATCTATATTGGGACTGTAGCCCATACATTGGGACTGTAGCCCAAACATTGGAACTGTTGTCCATACATTGGAACTGTAGCCCATACATTGAGACTGTAGCCCATACATTGGGACTGTAGCCCATACATTGGGACTGTAGCCCATTACATTGAGAACTGTTGTCCATATACTGGGACTGTTGTCCATACATTGGGACTGTTGTCCATTATACTGGGATGTTGTCCATACATTGAGACTGTAGCCCATACATTGGGACTGTAGCCCATACATTGGGACTGTAGCCCATACATTGGAACTGTTGTCCATATACTGGGACTGTTGTCCCATACATTGGGACTGTAGCCCTTACATTGAGATGTAGCCCATACATCTATTTTGGGACTGTTGGCCATACATCTATATTGGGACTGTTGGCCATACATTGGGACTGTAGCCATACATTGGAACTGTTGTCCATATATTGGGACTGTAGCCCATACATTGGGACTGTTGGCCATACATTGGGACTGTAGCCCATACATTGGGACTGTTGGCCATACATTGGGACTGTAGCCCATACATTGGAACTGTTGTCCATATACTGGGACTGTTGTCCATACATTGAGACTGTAGCCCATACATTGGGACTGTAGCCCATACATTGGGACTGTAGCCCATACATTGGAACTGTTGTCCATATACTGGGACTGTTGTCCATACATTGGGACTGTAGCCCATACATTGAGACTGTAGCCCATACATCTATTTTGGGACTGTTGGCCATACATTGGGACTGTTGCCATACATCTATATTGGGACTGTAGCCCATACATTGGGACTGTAGCCCATACATCTATATTGGGACTGTAGCCATACATTGGGACTGTAGCCCATACATTGGGACTGTAGCCATACATCTATATTGGGACTGTAGCTCATACATCTATATTGGGACTGTAGCCCATATATCTATATTGGGACTGTAGCCCATACATTGGGACTGTAGCCCATACATTGGGACTGTAGCCCATACATTGGGACTGTAGCCCATACATTGGGACTGTAGCCCATACATCTATATTGGGACTGTAGCCCATACATTGGGACTGTAGCCCATACATCTATATTGGGACTGTAGCCCATACATTGGGACTGTAGCCCATACATCTATATTGGGACTGTAGCTCATACATCTATATTGGGACTGTAGCCCATATATCTATATTGGGACTGTAGCCATACATTGGGACTGTAGCCATACATTGGGACTGTAGCCCATACATTGGGACTGTAGCCCATACATTGGGACTGTAGCCCATACATAGGGACTGTAGCCCATACATCTATATTGGGACTGTAGCCCATACATTGGGACTGTAGCCCAAACATTGGAACTGTTGTCCATTACATTGGAACTGTAGCCCATATATTGGGACTGTAGCCCCAAACATTGGAACTGTTGCCCATACATCTATATTGGGACTGTAGCCCATATATTGGGACTGTTGCCCATACATCTATTTTGGGACTGTAGCTCATTACATCTATATTGGGACTGTAGCCCATACATCTATATTGGACTGTAGCCCATACATCTATATTGGGACTGTAGCCCATACATCTATATTGGGACTGTAGCCCATACATCTATATTGGGACTGTTGCCCATACATTATATTGGGATGTTGCCCATACATCTATATTGGGACTGTTGCCCATACATCTATATGGGGACTGTTGCCCATACATCTATATTGGGACTGTAGCCCATACATCTATATTGGACTGTAGCCCATACATCTATTGGGACTGTTGCCATACATCTATATTGGGACTGTTGCCCATACATCTATATTGGGACTGTTGCCCATACATCTATATTGGACTGTTGCCCATACATCTATATTGGACTGTAGCCCATACATTCTATATTGGGACTGTAGCCCATACATCTATATTGGGACTGTTGTCCATGCGTCTTTATTTACGTGGAACTTGTCCATATGTCCTTTATTTATGTTAGGACTCTTGTCCATACGTCTTCAATTATGTCGTGTATTTTTTACATTGTTATTCACGGGTTTCAGAACGTCGTGTAAAACGTTGGGACTGTACGTATATTAGAACCTCGTGTGTAATAACGTTGCGACTTTACGGTTTCAGAACGTCGTGTAATAACGTTGGGACTGTACGTATATCAGAACGTCGTGGAATAACGTTGGGACTGTACGTATATCAGAACGTCGTGTAATAACGTTGGGATGTACGTATATCAGAACGTCGTGGAATAACGTTGGGACTGTACGTATATCAGAACGTCGTGGAATAAGTTGGGACTGCACGTGTAATAGAACGTCGTGGAATAACGTTGGGATGCAGTGTAATAGAAACGTCGTGGTGGAATAGCGTTGGGACTGCACGTGTAATAGAACCTCGTGTAATAACGTTGCGACTTTACGGTTTCAGAACGTCGTGTAATAACGTTGGGACTGTACGTATATCAGAACGTCGTGGAATAACGTTGGGACTGTACGTATATCAGAACGTCGTGAATAACGTTGGGACTGTACGTATATCAGAACGTCGTGGAATAACGTTGGGACTGTACGTATATCAGAACGTCGTGGAATAACGTTGGGACTGCACGTATATCAGAACGTCGTGGAATAACGTTGGGACTGCACGTGTAATAGAACGTCGTGGAATAACGTTGGGACTGCACGTGTAATAGAACGTCGTGGAATAACGTTGGGACTGCACGTGTAATAGAACGTCGTGTAATCCCATGTAGTACATTGAGTGTGTTGCTCCTAGCGTCGAGTTGCCAGACTGCAGCTGTGACACCATTCATGGCTAGAAATCCTCATCCACGAAATCTAATGAAAGTGAGTTCACTTTAAATTTGAATAAAACATTTTAAAAGGGGGTAATGGATATCATGGTTCGGAAGTTTCCCCGCGGTTCAACCAAGTTGACTTGGGTGACCAGCTGTAACACTGAGATGTCTTGTTGTTGACCGATTGTTTGGTGTGTTGGCTGACGGACACAAACCTCAGAACGTAAGTTGTTTTCAAATGTAATAACTCCCGCCACACTATTTGCCTCAAATTTCTACACAGGAAGTTATCCGATATCTCGGAAACCTAAATGGACGAGTAAAAAACTGACTTGGATTAATCATAAGGAACTATGTCGTTGTACAATCGTTTTTATTTCCCTCAAGTTTCTAATTCCTTCCAATGAAAGAAATTTCTCCGTGTGATGGCGTGTGCCGTTCTATGAATAGACCGCTTTATAAAATTAAAACCATTCAACTCTGGCAGAAGATGGATGCCTGTGATGATGCATCGGGACTGGCCATCAGCGGCCGCGGGGGACGTGTGCCTAGATCGGGAATGTTTCGGAGTATTTCGAAGGGCACAACAATGCTTACAAGGTGTTGAGAGATATTCTTCCCACTGATTGAATACCGTATTATATGCTCCAACAGAGAGGTACATCGAGTGAGTCACTTTAGAATCCTCCCCGTCACGTGGTGGAGTTCACCTTTCAAAAAAGACAGAAAATTTCCTTCCTGAATTTGAACCATTAGAAGAATCTGAGATCGTCCCATTTGTAGCCGACCCAGTCGGATTACCCGGCGAGTACACGCAGAGTTCCATACTTTTCTGGAAATTCCAGTAAGCGCTTTAGTTTTTAAGTTAGAAAAACATATTGTCCATTTATATTTTTAATATTTTAAAATTTAGTTTAAGTTCGAGGTAGGTTGTTAGAGTGATGTCCACACAAAGAAGTTCCAGAACACAGTGAGTTCTATCGACGATATCAAGTTGCGGGAGGAACCTTAGAAACGTTTTGTTCCCCCCGCGAACGTAATGATGGTGAATATGTCGCGACACCAATGACAGTGAATTTAGACAAAGCCAACCTGTAGGCCATGGTTCTCTCGTAGAATGACATCGCCCCGGTACTGATGAGGCCGTAACCATAGGTTGTCGACTTTTGTCTTAATTTGTCAAAACTGCACAAATTATTTATCACCGCCATTACTAAGGTAGTAGAAGACATTCTAATAGTCTGTGTTGCACTATGGAAGACTGTGCTGGAAGAAACAAAGGCGGGGCGGGAGAAGGAAGTGCCAGGAATAAACCCGGTGATTGCCTCGACACCGATTAACTCGGGACAAAAAGGATGAGCCGCAGCTTATCAGCGTGGCGGCCATCTTTATATAGTCGTTAAACATGGGCGAACAATCTCCTTTGTGCCGGAGCGTGCTGTAGACAAGGAGCGTTGGAAGACAATCATATGACAAACTTGGAGCACAGCTCTGGGATAGAAACGGCTGAGATTGATACCTTGACAACTGAATTCACAGCTCTGTGTTCCAACAGTCGGCAGAAGGCGAGGAACCAGATAGAGGGACAAATATTGTCAACTTGACATTCAGCCATTCAATGTCTGCCAAATGTCATTTATCTCTCAGCACAGATTGTCCCACAAATCTATTCGCCGCCAATCCGTGGAATTCCTCCTCCGCTACTGCCACATGGATCTGCTTAAATGACGTTGAAAAAACCGCGCGCTTAACACAGTTGTCGCGGAAATGGTTTTGGATATTTATTCAAATTTAATAATTTCCAGTTGTTCATGTTTTATTTCCTCCTAGGCGTCAAGCACAGGTAATTAGGATGGTGGCCGAGTGGCTCAGCTTGGATTCCGTGGCCCCAGAAGAGGCGATCGCCGGTCACAAAGAAATTGCAGGATGGTTTTTATTGACTTTCTATCTCCGTCATAGAACGAAAGTTTCCATTCTTATAGGAATTTGGTCGAGCTCCATCAGATCCAAGTCAAACAAAGAAATTACAGGATAGTTTTTATTGACTTTCTCCAGCGACTCCACAGAACTTCCTCGCTCCACCCGGGTCGGCTATTACCATAATGCAAATTGAATCAAGAATTGTTGATTCAAGGCGGAGGGTGAAGCTCTTGGCCCGCTTCCTCTCCCGGAAACTTTTGACCCGACTCTTTTGTTAGGTCCACACCCACTCTCCATCCTGGCAGTGATCATCGTTCCCCACCAGAAGTTCTTTTCATAAACCGAAATCCGTTTTGTTGATAATTTATACGCAGCGGCTCAATGAGTCCGTGGGGCCGACCGCTTTTGTTCGATGGAAGAATACGTCCCATTAGACGAAATTCCCCATTAAAATCATTCTGTTTATTTCTCAATTCACCTTCTGATGCCATTGGACTTTAAACTTCCTATGAGGACTGTCTCAAATATGTTTTCATTGGATAGACCTATACATTTACACCAATTAAACAAGAACCTGGGATCGCCATGTATCTGCAGGAATAAACGAGCAGTTCACTCACCGTGCACACATGTTGGATTCCCAACTGGAATGCCCCCAAAAACGTCGGTCACTTTTGTCCAAGAAACGTCCCAAGTAGACGAGGAAAACGCTCGTCGCGCTAGAAAAGTTGTTTCGGAGAAATCTCTCGCCGTATCAGAGTTGATCAAACATTCTTTCCCTTTCTTCGGAGTAAACGGGCTGAATGATGGCACACGGCAACCTCAAGATGAAGGGGATTGAAAACAAAAATATATTTTTAGCATTTGGCGTCCACGGGGGAAACACGAGGTCAGCCAGCACCCAGCTGAAATGTGGGTCAGTATAACTGAGCGAGCGACTAGAAGGGGCAAAGGGTCAAACTTCATTTTGTTAGATTACCTCTGACATTGAGGCTGTCAGCAAAGAAAACACGGAATCTAATGGAGCCAGGCCCTCTGGACGTTCACCAGCTGTTGGTTCCAGTGAACTGATAACTTCTAGATACCAACCGTTGTTCCACACATTTTATTTCGCTGCTTCATCGATTATTTTTGTGGCGGCAACTGGCAAATAAAGGCCCGACCGGACGTTGGCACTGGAGGGAAGAATCTATCCTGAGAAGTCGTCGTAAATCTCGGCGGGAATTTACAAGACAAATAAAGAAGTCAGCGTGGCCGAGCCATTGTTTCAAACGTCATTGAATAATAAAATAAAGCCGTAAATTTATTTATATGGCCTAGGTGTTTATGTCTGGTGAAACTGCGGGGCAGCAATATCCGATAGCAAGACTTGGGATGTCTCAAATAGGAAACCAATTTGTCCTCGGGCCATAGATCAGTCAGCTCCTCTACATCGTAAATCAGAAATAGAGAACTCAGCGTTGCCTGCCATTGTTGGCAAGATTCACGCGGCAATAAAACGCAACATTTTTTTTAGTGGTCGAGAGTAGGTCACCGCGGCTAATCCCTCGGCCAGTAATAGCTCCGTGGCTTATCTCCGGGCAGTGCTCCACTAATTGCTGGATGGACGAACGATCGCGAAGCCAAACTTCAGTCTATTTGGCTAACGGTGAAATGTCGGTTTTATTGGAACTCTAGTTTGTTTGGTGGTGTCGCACGCCAGCAGTCCGTGTTGTCAACTCCAGGCCAGTTTGGTGGTGTCACACGCCAGCAGTCTGTGTTGTCAACTCCAGTTTGGTGGTGTCGCACGCCAGCAGTCCGTGTTGTCAACTCTAGGCCACAGTTTGGTGGTGTCACACGCCAGCAGTCTGTGTTGTCAACTCCAGTTTGGTGGTGTCGCACGCCAGCAGTCCGTGTTGTCAACTCCAGGCACAGTTTGGTGGTGTCACACGCAGCAGTCCGTGTTGTCAACTCCAGCCACAGTTTGGTGGTGTCACACGCCAGCAGTCCGTGTTGTCAACTCAGTTTGGTGGTGTCACACGCCAGCAGTCCGTGTTGTCAACTCCAGGCCACAGTTTGGTGGTGTCACACGGCAGCAGTCCGTGTTGTCAACTCCAGTTTGGTGGTGTCACACGCCAGCAGTCCGTGTTGTCAACTGCAGGCCACAGTTTGGTGGTATCACACGCCAGCAGTCCGTGTTGTCAACTCCAGGCACAGTTTGGTGGTGTCACACGGCAGCAGTCCGTGTTGTCAACTCCAGTTTGGTGGTGTCACACGCCAGCAGTCCGTGTTGTCAACTCCAGGCCACAGTTTGGTGGTGTCACACGGCAGCAGTCCGTGTTGTCAATCCAGGCCACAGTTTGGTGGTGTCACACGCCAGCATCCGTGTTGTCAACTCCAGCCACAGTTTGGTGGTGTCACACGGCAGCAGTCCGTGTTGTCAACTCCAGGCCACAGTTTGGTGGTGTCACACGCCAGCAGTCCGTGTTGTCAACTCCAGGCCACAGTTTGGTGGTGTCACACGCAGCAGTCCGTGTTGTCAATTCAGTTTGGTGGTGTCAACGCCAGCAGTCCGTGTTGTCAACTGCAGGCCACAGTTTGGTGGTGTCACACGCCAGCAGTCCGTGTTGTCAATCCAGGCCACAGTTTGGTGGTGTCACACGCCAGCAGTCCGTGTTGTCAACTCCAGGCCACAGTTTGGTGGTGTCACACGGCAGCAGTCCGTGTTGTCAACTCCAGGCCACAGTTTGGTGGTGTCACACGGCAGCAGTCCGTGTTGTCAACTCCAAGGCCACAGTTTGGTGGTGTCACACGGCAGCAGTCCGTGTTGTCAACTCCAGTTTGGTGGTGTCACACGCCAGCAGTCCGTGTTGTCAACTCCAGGCCACAGTTTGGTGGTGTCACACGCCAGCAGTCCGTGTTGTCAACTGCAGGCCACAGTTTGGTGGTGTCACACGCCAGCAGTCCGTGTTGTCAACTGCAGGCCACAGTTTGGTGGTGTCACACGCCAGCAGTCCGTGTTGTCAACTCCAGGCCACAGTTTGGTGGTGTCACACGCCAGCAGTCCGTGTTGTCAACTCCAGGCCACAGTTTGGTGGTGTCACACGCAGCAGTCCGTGTTGTCAACTCCAGGCCACAGTTTGGTTGTGTCGCACGGCAGCAGTCCGTGTTGTCAACTCCAGGCCACAGTTTGGTGTGTCACACGGCAGCAGTCCGTGTTGTTCAATCCAGTTTGGTGGTGTCACACGCCAGCAGTCCGTTTGTCAAACTCCAGGCCACAGTTTGGTGTGGTGTCACACCAGCAGTCCGTGTTGTCAACTGCAGGCCACAGTTTGGTGGTGTCACACGCAGCAGTCCGTGTTGTCAACTGCAGGCCACAGTTTGGTGGTGTCACACGCCAGCAGTCCGTGTTGTCAACTCCAGGCCACAGTTTGGTGGTGTCACACGCCAGCAGTCCGTGTTGTCAACTCCAGGCCACAGTTTGGTGGTGTCACACGGCAGCAGTCCGTGTTGTCAACTGCAGGCCACAGTTTGGTGGTGTCACACGCCAGCAGTCCGTGTTGTCAACTCCAGTTTGGTGGTGTCACACGCCAGCAGTCCGTGTTGTCAACTCCAGTTTGGTGGTGGTGTCACACGCAGCAGTCCGTGTTGTCAACTCCAGATTGGTGGTGTCACACGCCAGCAGTCTGTGTTGTCAACTCCAGATTGGTGGTGTCACACGCCAGCAGTCGTGTTGTCAACTCCAGATTGGTGGTGTCACACGCCAGCAGTCCGTGTTGTCAACTCCAGTTTGGCGGTGTCACACGCCAGCAGTCCGTGTTGTCAACTCCAGATTGGTGGTGTCACACGCCAGCAGTCTGTGTTGTCAACTCCAGATTGGTGGTGTCACACGCCAGCAGTCCGTGTTGTCAACTCCAGATTGGTGGTGTCACACGCCAGCAGTCTGTGTTGTCAACTCCAGTTTGGTGGTGTCACACGCCAGCAGTCCGTGTTGTCAACTCCAGATTGGTGGTGTCACACGCCAGCAGTCTCTGTGTTGTCAACTCCAGTTTGGTGGTGTCACACGCCAGCAGTCTGTGTTGTCAACTCCAGGCCACAGTTTGGTGGTGTCACACGCCAGCAGTCCGTGTTGTCAACTCCAGTTTGGTGGTGTCACACGCCAGCAGTCTCTGTGTTGTCAACTCCAGTTTGGTGGTGTCACACGGCAGCAGTCCGTGTTGTCAACTCCAGTTTGGTGGTGTCACACGCAGCAGTCCGTGTTGTCAACTCCAGGCCACAGTTTGGTGGTTGTCACACGCCAGCAGTCCGTGTTGTCAACTCCAGGCCACAGTTTGGTGGTGTCACACGCCAGCAGTCCGTGTTGTCAATTCCAGTTTGGTGGTGTCACACGCCAGCAGTCCGTGTTGTCAACTGCAGGCCACAGTTTGGTGGTGTCACACGCCAGCAGTCCGTGTTGTCAACTCCAGGCCACAGTTTGGTGGTGTCACACGCCAGCAGTCCGTGTTGTCAACTCCAGTTTGGTGTGTCACACGCCAGCAGTCCGTGTTGTCAACTCCAGTTTGGTGGTGTCACACGCCAGCAGTCCGTGTTGTCAACTCCAGGCCACAGTTTGGTGGTGTCACACGCCAGCAGTCCGTGTTGTCAACTCCAGGCCACAGTTTGGTGGTGTCACACGCCAGCAGTCCGTGTTGTCAACTCAGTTTGGTGGTGTCACACGCCAGCAGTCCGATTTGTCAACTCCAGTTTGGTGGTGTCACACGCCAGCAGTCCGTGTTGTCAACTCCAGGTCACAGTTTGGTGGTGTCACACGCCAGCAGTCCGTGTTGTCAACTGCAGGCCACAGTTTGGTGGTGTCACACGCCAGCAGTCCGTGTTGTCAACTCCAGTTTGGTGGTGTCACACGCCAGCAGTCCGTGTTGTCAACTCCATTTGGTGGTGTCACACGCCAGCAGTCCGTGTTGTCAACTCCAGATTGGTGGTGTCACACGCCAGCAGTCTGTGTTGTCAACTCCAGATTGGTGGTGTCACACGCCAGCAGTCCGTGTTGTCAACTCCAGATTGGTGGTGTCACACGCCAGCAGTCCGTGTTGTCAACTCCAGTTTGGCGGTGTCACACGCCAGCAGTCCGTGTTGTCAACTCCAGATTGGTGGTGTCACACGCCAGCAGTCTGTGTTGTCAACCCAGATTGGTGGTGTCACACGCCAGCAGTCCGTGTTGTCAACTCCAGATTGGTGGTGTCACACGCCAGCAGTCTGTGTTGTCAACTCCAGTTTGGTGGTGTCACACGCCAGCAGTCCGTGTTGTCAACTCCAGATTGGTGGTGTCACACGCCAGCAGTCTCTGTGTTGTCAACTCCAGTTTGGTGGTGTCACACGCCAGCAGTCTGTGTTGTCAACTCCAGGCCAGTTTGGTGGTGTCACACGCCAGCAGTCCGTGTTGTCAACTCCAGTTTGGTGGTGTCACACGCCAGCAGTCTCTGTGTTGTCAACTCCAGTTTGGTGGTGTCACACGCCAGCAGTCCGTGTTGTCAATTCCTTTGGTGGTGTCACACGCCAGCAGTCCGTGTTGTCAACTCCAGTTTGGTGGGTGTCACACGCCAGCAGTCGTGTTGTCAATTCCAGTTTGGTGGTGTCACACGCCAGCAGTCCGTGTTGTCAATTCCAGTTTGGTGGTGTCACACGCCAGCAGTCTCTGTGTTGTCAACTCCAGTTTGGTGGTGTCACACGCCAGCAGTCCGTGTTGTCAACTCCAGTTTGGTGGTGTCACACGCCAGCAGTCTCTGTGTTGTCAACTCCAGTTTGGTGGTGTCACACGCCAGCAGTCGTGTTGTCAACTCCAGTTTGGTGGTGTCACACGCCAGCAGTCAGTGTTGTCAACTCCAGTTTGGTGGTGTCACACGCCAGCAGTCTCTGTGTTGTCAACTCCAGTTTGGTGGTGTCACACGCCAGCAGTCTGTGTTGTCAACTCCAGTTTGGTGGTGTCACACGCCAGCAGTCAGTGTTGTCAACTCCAGTTTGGTGGTGTCACACGCCAGCAGTCTGTGTTGTCAACTCCAGTTTGGTGGTGTCACACGCCAGCAGTCCGTGTTGTCAACTCCAGTTTGGTGGTGTCACACGCCAGCAGTCCGTGTTGTCAACTCCAGTTTGGTGGCGTCACACGCCAGGTGTCGGAGAGAGCGAGTGAATCAGTAGTTTATCTGCTGATTTATTTATTCGGCATTCTCTAAACACAGATCTGATTGAGTCCACTGTGCTGTTGAACACAGCCAGGAGCTTCTAATACCTTGTGTATTCTTGGGAAGGTACCAATATTATAGCCGCCTAAAAAAATCCTTCTTCAATAATTCATTGGTGTACCTCCAGCAGGTCAGTGGGCGAAAGATATTTTAAAAAGAGGCTCGCGTGGCCCCTACTTCAGCCAGATGTGGGCAAGAAACAGCTTGTGGGGGAAAACTTCCATTTCCTACTGTCCAACTTAAGGCATTTTAATGTGCCTCGGGGTACAATATTTACTTCACCCTAACTATGGAACCGCCGTGGTGGACGACCGGACCTCTCTCGGCTACCATGGGTCTGGTAGCAACACGGTGGCGTCCCTCCAGTGGCGGCGCGAGGGTTCTAATTAAATCCTTTGTCCCATCTGTGCGGCCAACAACCACCGAGGCAAAGTCTGGACTTAGGACGGCCGCCTCAACGGGGCACTCGAGCGGAACATGATAATGTCATAATCAGCTGTGGAGAACTATGGAAATTGGCCCGTTGCGTGACGACTTGTTCGCGATGGGGTGGACATCATTCTATGGAGGTTGGCCGTTCGTGAGAAAGCGAAAACTCAAAAGTTCATTTGTCCCACAGTCTGCTGACCACTGAGTGACTTGTCGAGATGAAACAACCTGATGGCAAAAGGTTATATAGTCTTATGACATTTGACCTATTTAATTAAAATACAAAGTTTTGTATTGGAACCACACACACAGATTCGATCGTTTGAATAATAATGGCCTCGGCATGTTCCCCAGCTCACGTGTAGAGAAAATCTCCAAAAGTTGCGGGAAGAAATGCGAGGGGAATGATGTTTTGCCTGGTGTGAGTAGCTGGCGCGAGTTGAAGCAAAGAAAGCGTAGGCTGAAACATCTATAAAGTGGTTAGGCTGTAGGGGGATGAACAACGGCGGTGAGATAACCCCGGGGTGAGCCACAGAAAGTTGATGAGCTCCATCCACTTTTGTTTACCTTGCCTTTGTTTCCCATCGGGGTCAGATCAGATTGGAAGTACAGCGCTCACACATGGCGCTCAGCCACGCGGCACCTTTTACGAACTTGGGTGTGACAAGGAGTTGTGCAACAGACGATAATGTTACAGCGCCATTCTCAAAATCCCGTTTTGAGGTAGGCCATACGGAGGTCCTCGCTCGCACCTTGCTTTAGGACGCTCGCGGCAAATGAAATGGGATTGTACAATGCCGTGTATTGATCGCAAATAAAAACATCGTTGCGCTTCTACCGCAGGCCTGTGTGCATTATAAAATGTCGATAAGGAAGCCTAGTGACAATGGAAAGTCTTCATTGTTGCTGACAATTTGTCCATAAAATGGGTCGTTTGGAGGCCTCGGGGCTCTGCCAGAAAGTCTTCCTGGCTGGCACTAATTGATACATTCGGATTGCTGATGACATTCATCCGAACTCTTTTGCCTAAAAATTCGACGTGAAAAGATAAAGCTAGCTATAAAGCGTTCAACAAAATGTCAATTGTGAAGATTGTAAGTTCCGAGTGAGGCAAGTTTACTCCACCTGGGCCACACCGGTTGTGTAACTTAGGTTAGCATAAGGTTGAAATCAGATCAGAATTTAGGACGAGATGACTTTAAATAGAAGTTTTGCCGAGTCGAGTGCTGGGACTATCGTGCTGCTGTTGAACGTTTGTCATTATACGGTGATTGTGAGTGTATTAAATGATGCACAGGGGTTCTGGAGATGAGTTTCATTTCTTTCACTGTATTCTCAAGTTTCGGGTATTTCTAACAGTACAAAATGAACAAATGAGCGCAAAATGAATCTCCGAAACCCTGTTTCTTTATTTAATTCATATACACCTATTACACTGTGAATGTCTTACACTGTGAATGTCTTACACTGTGAATGTATAACACTGTGGATGCATAACACTAAGAATGAATAACACTGAGAATGTATAACACTGTGAATGTCTTACACTGTGGATGCATAACACTGTGAATGTATAACACTGTGAATGTCTTTACACTGTGAATGTATGACACTGTGGATGCATAACACTAAGAATGAATACACTGTGAATGTATAACACTGTGAATGTCTTACACTGTGGATGCATAACACTGTGAATGTATAACACTAAGAATGAAAAACACTGTGATGCATAACACTAAGAATGAATAACACTGTGAATGTATAACACTGTGAATGTATAACACTAAGAATGAATAACACTGTGAATGTATAACACTGTGAATGTATAACACTGTGAATGTATAACACTAAGAATGAATAACACTGTGAATGTATAACACTGTGAATGTATAACACTGTGAATGTATAACACTAAGAATGAATAACACTGTGAATGTATAACATGTGAATGTATAACACTGTGAATGTATAACACTAAGAATGAATAACACTGTGAATGTATAACACTGTGAATGTATAACACTGTGAATGTCTTACACTGTGAAGGTCTTACACTGTGAATGTACGGAGGGTGTTTCCTTTCAAATGAAACGATTTCAAACGTCCGTTAGAACTTTATTTTTCGAACGTGAATTTTTTTCATGTGTTCTATGTGCTTCCCCTTCTTCTTGGCTATCTCCCTGCATCGGACTTTCCAAGCTGCGAACACTTCCTTGACTTTGGAGAGCGAAACATTCGACCACTCTTGTGCGGCTTTCCAAAGAAGGAAACAGTTATAGCGTCATAGTGAAAAAGCTAAAGTGAAGGACTAGATGTTGGCAAAGCTACAATATTAGGGTAGTAAATGGCATCGGAAAGAAAAGGGAAGCTGAATCAATGGGCAAAAATTTCAAGTCGATCGACACGTCCGGTGCGGACCCCCGCCACGGTTTCCAAGGTAAAGCGGCTAGCAACTACTGAAAATCCACCATCTCAGCGCCAACTTTCCAGAATGTGTGGAACATCGCTAAAAACGATAAATAACATCATTCACAAAGATTTGGAACTGGATACCCGACGAAAAGGCAAGGTTCACAAGCTCACCCTTTCCACATGAAAAACCGTGCAACGAATGCCGGAAGCTCTACGAGGAACACCTGGCCGGTTCCAGATCGGAATATACTGCAACATTGGACGAAGCATGGATGTATGTGACGTATTGCAATGGAATCGGAAGATCTGTTACATCAAAAGAGGCAATCAGGTCCCCGGATAATTGGGTTCACCAATGCTCCGAAACTTTCCCTAAAGGTTTCATGGTTGTCGGGTAATGACTGGCCGTGGAGTCCTTCCGCTCATAAAGGTTCCATCGAAGGTGAAGGTGAACTCAGAATTCTATATAGAATGCGTT
>CP092873.1:89763277-89790098 GCA_030710605.1 Cordylochernes scorpioides | reverse complement strand
CTCTTCACGGGTACGCTAACTGGATCTTCAATTCTATTTTCACCTTAAGGCTCATATATTTGCCACTCTCCCAATCCATTATGCGTTAAAAAAAATAAAATCGATTAACTATCATTCAGCATGTTAGCCCTAATCTGGATGCACAGGCTAGTATGATTTGATAGAAAGCGCTATTAAAATGAAGTTAAGATATTTGTATCCAGCAATATTTATCAGAACTCACCTCTGCTGTGAGAAATTATATCAGGGCTATGATGAAAAAAAAATGCTAAGTCATTTCAGTAGACTACTGTAAAACACTGATCACCGTTCTAAATTTGAACCATGGGAATCCAACCTCATTTCTCATACTGTATATAATAATTTGAGAAAGCAAAATAAAGAAATTGTAATCAATGGTGCTCGCAACAGAATTCAAAATGATTGAGACACAGAACATTATAAATAATGTCCAGCAAGCAGGATACCAAACCACCTTTATATTACAACATTTCCACAAAAGTATAACTATCAATATAACCCAATAAACAAAACCACAAAATATCTATAGGGCGATATGTTACATTCCATACTCACAAACATCTATAACAATAGCCAACTACTTAAGAAACTCTGGCATCCAAACATATTACTGTAATTCCCCTAACATAGGCTCCACCATAAAAGTCCACTATCTAAAAATAATCCTACTATCATAAAACCCACTAACCAAAACAGAGAATAAAAGGCAATATATTCCGTAGAGTGTAAAAGCTGCCAAGCCAAATACGCAGGGGAGACAGGAAGGAGAGTCAGCAATAGAATATATGAACATAGACCCAACGTTATTAATCAAGACAATAGGTCTCTAATTTTCCAATACTGCAAAGGAACAGGTCACACTTTCGCATTAGGAGAATCTAGAATACATTACAATAACATAAACAGCAAATATCAAAGGCTTATAATTGATTCTCTATTATTCAGAAAACACAATAGCATTAATAGAAAATAGATTTGCCCGAAACATATAACGCAATATATCCTAGTACCAGCTAATAATATCAACAATAATATAAGTAACTTATATGTAATAGCCAATAACTATTATAAAACTACTTAAATAATAGAATTTCTAACCTATAAGATAATTCATAGAATATAGCAAACAATAGTAGAATATGTGTAAATACCTTAACCAAAAAAAATGTCTTAAGAAAACAAATAATATGCAAAACTTCCTAATGTATATATATATATATATGTACATAGAATCATAATAGTTTTAGCATCAGGCGACGTTATATTTTCTTGATATATTGAATATGTTTCTCCTGTAGAAGGGCGGACAAGCTCGAAAGCTTGAGAAGACCAGAATAAAAGATACTCATCCCCATAAACGTTTTACTTTGATATCAGAAATCAATGATAATATTAAGGTTTTGCCACAAACAATGTGAATCGTAAAAGACAGCGGCGAGAGATGCGGTATACACCGCCTCAACATAACTTTCATTGCCTGATAAAATGCCAGTGAAACGGAAAGCATAAATTAAAATTCACGATTTATAATAGACTGTTAATCTCAGGATGCGTGGACTACTTCACCAATACTTAAAAATAGTATGGCTTTTCATTAGGTATATATTTCTAAAGTATAGGGGATGAAACATATACTAAATTCGAGCCCCGCGGCGGGCGACATTGTTGCGTTCCCGGTTTGGATAGATGAAAAGGGAGGATACACGATGTGACTTATTAAAGTTTCCTTACTTAAGTATATATATATATAGCAATTTAGGCCAACAACCCCATGTATATAACCCGCAGCAAGACCTTAATGTTGTATAACAGAAGCACAGCTGTCAATGATGCACTATCGACATATGTCTTTACATCATCACATGTAATGCAATTTGTGCAAACAGGATAAATAAAGTAAAAAAAAGGGGGGGGAAACTCTGTAATTGATTAAGAGTTGAGTTAAAGCAGGGATCGAGCATATAATATTGTCAGAACAAAGGTCTAAAGATGGAAACAGCCACGACACTAGTATACAATTTCATCAGACAACCCATGAAATCGTTATTAAATTGGGCAATCTATAAAAGACTCCTTCTAGAGGTTTAGCAACCCACTGAAGACGCTGGGAGCTATTTCATAGAGGAAAATTATAGCAACAGATTTCTATAATTTCTACAGATCAACTGTAAATAGATTCATATTAAGGCATTTTTATAGCCCAAATAACACAAACAATAGTCAAACATACAAATCTGTTTGCATCATGCCGTACCCTCCTAACAGCGTAACAATAGCCCGAAGAATCAGAAAATATGGTATAATGATAAATATGATGGA
Organism: Cordylochernes scorpioides; assembly: GCA_030710605.1. Classification (NCBI taxonomy): domain Eukaryota; kingdom Metazoa; phylum Arthropoda; class Arachnida; order Pseudoscorpiones; family Chernetidae; genus Cordylochernes; species Cordylochernes scorpioides. The sequence goes on along the minus strand of CP092873.1, from coordinate 89,787,758 downwards.
ATAACGCACTGAAACACATAAAAGTACAAACATTACTAAAACCTGACAGATAGATACCCTCAAAGTAGCCCTAATAAAGTCGTAATTTGCAACTGTCGCTGTGTCAATATATCACAGCAAAGATATAGTACACAACTCTATTCCAACAGAGTCGGTAGTTCTATATTAGTACAATTTGTGAAATTAAGGTGTGGGGGGTAGTACCATAAAGCAAAAGGAATGAAATATGTATGAGAGGAAACAAGAAGATTTCTCTAGATATTTATTTAAATAAATTAAAATTTGGGAACATGTCTATACTGACGAGATATGCTATTTACATAGTAAAATTTAGATAGAGGTGACCTGAAGTTACTTTATAGCCCTTTAGGGCCCATGCGAAATCTAGGTTGGTTACTACACAAAAAAGGGGGGGCGCTAAGTCATAATGACAAATGGCTTACCTTTTCTCGAAAGTGCCGGCAAAGGTCTGGTCTCCCGTCTGAAGACTGTCCTCTCACTGAGCGACTCCGATTCAATCTGCCTTTTGGCAAAGAACCCCTCTTTTATTCTTGTCTCTCTCCGTTTTCATTCGCTGGCCGCGCCAAAGTTTCTATTGGCTGGCATTTTCATTCGCCGAAAGAAACACCAATCAAAATGGCCAACGGCTCCAGTATACGATTTCACAGACGCCCCAGGCCTCTCCCATCAAAATAGAACATATAGTATTACCAAAACAAAAAAAAATCTAAAGAGAGAAACAGCCACGGCAATAGTGTAAAATTTCATCAGACCCCAGGCCTCCTCCACGTGGGCTGTAATACGATCCTCCCTTTTCTCGGGACGGTATATATATCGCCCCCCGTCTTGGCTAAAAATCGACCCAGGCCCCTTTTACCTGGACTGTAATGTGATGCTTCCTTTTTTCGGGAAGGATATTTATAAGGCTTAGTATTTTAGAAATCTTCCTTCTCCATTTTTTCTGGTCACCTTTACCTAAATTTTTGGTGAGGGGAATATATGTACATATGGAACAACAGCTTCCAGCGCGGATGTCTCTGGATGTCACTGGTGTCTTCTTCACCAGGCATCAGCTTTCGGCATGGAAGTCTGGTGTCATCAATTGTCTAGGTTTCTGGGCAAAAAGGTGGTCTGTAAGTCTATGTGGGAGGGAAGCCAAGTATCCATTTGATTTGATTATACATACGCCTTCTGTTGGGGTATGGTTACAAAAACGTGCCCCAACATATATATATTATTTATATTATATAGGCAACCCTGTCACGACTTCACGTGACTTGGAAGGTTGGCGCTCGGAAAGGACAACTGTTGTCAGGAATAACTGAAGCGAGGACCTCTGAACCAGGTTGCATTCTTCAAGAAAATAAATAGAATAACTATTTTGAAAGGTAATTACCTTTTTATTTTCTTATTTTTCTTGTACCTGGTAATGGAAACTCGCTCAGAAAAGCTAATTAATAAGTGTAAAGAAAAAACATGAGTGAAGATCTTATTAAGTGCCTATGTGTGTCAAACCCCTATATTTATTTTCCTAATATTTTTAGCCATATTTTTATCTTTTAAATTGTTCAAATTTCCAATCTCTCTTGTAGATTTTTCTTTCAAATTTTACTTTATTTATTTATGATCACTAATTGCTTTGTTTTACAACGTGTGGTTGTATTATTGATTTTTATTGAATTATAATAGTAGATATTTCATATTTACAATTCAATCGTTGATTTTTTAATAATTTTAAGTATAGAATTTTGTTATATATTTCTCATTTATATTATTTTGTACATTTAGATTTCATAGATGGAAAATTTCCTCCCGGCAAATTTTCCATCTATGTTCTAGCCATAGATTTGACCCAGCCACATTGCCAGCAAAACACCTCTTTGGTAGATTGGGAAGATTCCATTAGATCCCGTGTGGATCTCATGGAATAAAGTCCGCCCTAGACTGACGAGGGCCATTAGCCCGAAACCATGGTCTCTAGGTGGACGCTTCTCAGTTTGCCAAAGTTGGTGCTGTGGCTTTGTCACCGACCCGAGGCCGCTAGTTGCGGCGACGGTCAATAGATGGCGTCAGGTTCTGACGTTTATTTTAACGGGAGATGTGCCCATTGCTTCTATGGATTTAGATTTCAGCTAGAGTTGTTGTATTTGTCAGTATAAATTATGCATATTGTTTTTAGTTCTATCTTTGTGTCTGATATTATTTTTCCAGTAAGTATAAGATATTCTTTTACAATAAGGTGTACAAGAATTTACAAATTATTTTTAATAAATCACTAAAATCGTTTTAATAGAACATTCTCTGTAGTTTAGAAATAATTTACGACAAAAATTATTTATTTTCTAATTCAATGCATGATTCTCTAATTTACCATTTCAACTCCATAGCTTTCCTGCTACGAAAACTTGACATCATCATACATATTTTTGTTCCCCTCCAGACCTAGGTAACAAACGTAGGCACCCAATTACTAAAATCTTACTTCAGACCCTTTGAATAGGTCCAATGCAATCTATTCAGTCTCATGCTCGGAATTCAACGCAACTTATGTTGGAGAGACAAGTAGATTGATAGATACCTGTCTAAATGAACATCACTGATGTTTCAGGAACCAAGATAGCCGTTCACTGATATTCCAACATATACACCTTTGACCAGTCCCTCCTTAATCTTGCTTCAGGCAATGACCTATTACCGCAATATCAAAAATACGCGCCAAAGCTTAATCCTGGAAGTCTTCATTTAACAAAAAAGTAAATAGTATAAACCTAAAAAAAAAATTTCCCTTTCCAGTACAAAAACATAAATATTGAACCATAATCGCCCCCCCCCCCCCCCCCCCTTTGTTTTCAACCCAAAAATCCTTAAAATATATTTTTAATATCAACACCTGACCCACGTTTTTTTTCTATTATTTTTCATATACATATATATGAAAACCATAGAAAAATAAAAGATAATAATAAAAAGGTCAGGTGTTGATATTAAAAATAATGAAGGCATATCCTGATTAAAAGCACATGTGCGTTTTAGATTGTAGAGCGCCATCTAGTGGAACAAAAATTAACTAAGCGTTTATTTAACTTGTTCCGTGATATTTGGCCAACCCAATTTCTTGATAAATCAAGAAAAGTCAACCCCATACGCATTTCGGGCTGTTGGCCCTCGTCAGCGTGGTGCAGACTGTACCTATACCCCCAAAATATATGGTCCCAGAGGCTTCCTGAGAAAAATCAAGTAAAATATATATATTTTTTTAAATTAAAAATACATATTTTGGATCAAAATATCATTTATTTTAATTAAAGATTTATTTAAGGATTGCTCTATTTTCAAATATATATATCACACTGAATTCTTTATTTTATCTCATTTGTAAAAAACCTATTTTTATATATATATATATATAATCTTAAGATTAAAAAGTTTGTCCTATTTCATTTAGATATGTGCAAATGAAATATCTCCTATATAAAATCGGCTTTCTCTTAAATTTCATGAGGGGTTGAAATATCGTTTGGTTTGAAAGATTGTGTTTTATCGTTATAAAAAGGAACACTTCTATTTTTTAACTCTTCATAATATTAATTCTTTATTATTATTATTATTTATTTATTTTTTACTGAGAGATATGATATGGTTGCCAAAACAATGTTCGTTAGGATAAACTTTCATCCTCGTAAAAACCGGGGATACATTTTTTAGTATATTATAAATATAAAGTTTCGTCTTTCTCATAAATATAAAAAAAAAAAACTGAAAATAATCCATAAAATTATTAAACTAATTTTTCTATGAAATTATTCAAATACTGTCTCGTCTGCTATTTATGATTTTATCATCATTCTAAATGTGATATAAATTTTTAAATATCTTTAAATAAATGTTTATCTTAGAAATATTGATATTTCTTTTGTTATCCATTGATTGTGTATTTTCAGATTCAAATGACGAAACATGTAGTGCAGATGGAGTTTGCGATGAGTTAGAAACAACATTTCTAGATTCATCAAAAAGGTAAGTGTTCATTTTTCAAACATTGTATAAACTTAACAAAAAAAATGTACTTTACTGTCAAAATGTTCTAAATGCATTTTAAAAAACGAATTCAACGGTATAGTTTTAAAACTTTTATTTTTCTAATTATGTAGGTGAAAAAGTGTAACATTATGCTATAAATACTTTATATTTTTGCTATCATTTTCGTACCATTTTATCAAATTCTTCAATTATTTATCCAAACCCTCTCACAATTTATAGTAAAATATCATCAAATTGAAAATGAGTAGAGACAAAAAAGTTTTTTAATCATATATATATACATGTATATGATTGGTTCATTTGGTCTAATACAGTGAATATATTTAAATTTAAATAGCATTTTATACATTTATATATATATAAAGTATTTAAATTATATTAATAAATCTATGTACCAAAAGGGGAACCTCTCCCTTTAAAATGCATTTTAGATTATATTATATAAGAAACACAAGGTAATGATAATGAAACACAAGGTAATAAAACAAAATCCAAAAAATGAATAATGTGTGACATTTTGGTAACAACATTGTTACCAAAACATCACACACTGTTTACATATTTGGATTTGGTCTTATTAACTTGTGTTTCTAATCTATAATACAAATTTTAACTTATCATAAATGATATAAGGTCAATGCACAATGTGTGAGAGAGGGACATAGCCTGAAACTTTACATACAAGTACACCACACAGGCTTCTGGCTGAATTTGGCCAAAGCAGGTGTTGTGCCATATCCTGTGTTCATTACCGGGGTAGACATCACATCCACGGCTAAGTCATGAACCTTTAGGTTCTAACTTACTCTCAGAGTCAAAATCTGAAGCATCCGTGAGGACCTTCTGGCTGCTCTTCAACATTGAGATATCGAATGTCACTAATTGATTCCATGTTCCTACAATTTTTATTTTATTAATTTTTTTTCTCTCTTCTACTATTGACCTTGTTCCAGGTCAATAAAATATTTAAAACTAAAATTTAATGTAACCAATCAGAAGACACCATATACCTTGTGATAACATTAGCACTTGGGACCCAGATTGTTATATCTATGTTGTTGTTATAACCCCAGTTAAAATAAATAAGATGTTATAACAAGGTAGTTCACACAATTCTCCCAGGTACCTGCTGTACGATGTGAACCCACCAGAGGGGTTCAACCTGCGCCGCGATGTGTACATGCGCGTGGCCCAGCTGGTCAAAAAGCTGAGGAAGGATGACCCCGGCCACAACTGGACACTGGTGCTGCCCCCCTGGGGCCCCCTCTACCACTGGGGCCCTGAGGCCTCCGACCAGCTGCCATGGAGCCACTTCTTCCACCTGGACAGCCTGAGGCGCTACGTGCCCCTGTTGGAGCTGGATGACTTCCTCAATGGTGAGTCAGAGTTGAGAAACTCTCTCCATTGATGTGGAGCTGTTGGCTGCCAGAGCACGGCCCTCATCTGGACGGCATCTACTATCTCCAGTACCCATCAGACATGGCGGACAACATGCTCGACACCTTCCACCCGGACAACTGCACCCAGCACATGCCCTACTTTGAGCTGGCAGACCGGAGGTTCTACGGCCACTTCTGGGGCTACACCGACATGTCCGCCAGCTCACTGACCTGCCTCTCAGTCCTGGGCTCCTCCACCTCCATGGCTTCCTTCCTCCAGACTCTTCCAGAGCAGGTGACCCTCCTGGACCGGGCCGAGACTCTGCTGCACCCTTCCTACGGGGATGCAGAGTTCTGGGCAGTACGCAGGAGCATGCGGCTCTCCCCAGCCATTGTTGCCGTGGGAGATGACTTCCGCAGGGAGCACTTGAACTCCACTGATGTGGGGGATGAGACCCTGATGGAAGATGACTGGGTCACAGCGCGGTCTTTCCATCCAGCCCTGGGTGGCCCCTACCTAGCTGTCCACCTGCGCAGGCAGGACTTTGTCTCCAGCCGCGCGGCTCAAGTTCCCAGCCTGGCCGCAGCTGCCACACAGATCGATGCCTTGCTCAGCAAGTTGGGCCTCAACCTTGTCTTCATCGCAACAGATGCTCCTGAAGAGGGTAGGTCCAGATTTCTATAGAATGTTGTCATCTTGTGACATTTTGCCATCTCCCATCAAGTATTTTACCCTCATTGCGTTGAACTCATTCACATCTTTGTTGTGACCACATTCTGTCAATGTATCGGTGTGTTGACTACAGAGTTCCAGGAGCTGCAGTCCTTGGTGAGGGAGGGGACAGTGCTGAGGTTTGAGCCCAGGGTAGGAGATGATTGGCTGGGGCCAGGGGGTGTGGCTGCAGTGGACCAATGGATCTGCGCCCACGGCCGGTACTTCCTAGGGACCTACGAGTCCACATTCTCCTTCCGCATCATGGAGGAGCGGGAGATCCTGGGCTTCCCCGCTGACTCCACCTTCAACCGGCTCTGTGGGGACCTCGAGAGCTGTGAGCAGCCCACCCGGTGGAGGATCCAATATCCCTCCTGAGTCATCCTGGGTTCCCAAGTGTCAAGATTTTATTTTATAAATAAAATGCTATGTGGCCTGTCTCACCACCTGCTGTGACATGGATGATGAAGCCTTTATAAACAGTAAATATTCTCAATAAAATTATGTTTTCCATCTCTACAACCCTTCACTGATCCAAACAACATTAGTTGCAATCTTACAAAGGACCTCTGTATGTCCCAATATCCTAGTTCAACTTCTTGTATTATGGTATCTTATATATAATTTGTATGAGTGAACAGGGAGGAACAGAACCTTCATAAATTCCATTGACATCTAGCATTAAAATTTGTGTCCATTTTTTTTTTTTTGGCAATGTGTTTCCTATGATATATATTATCAAATAATATCTCCACAGACCTTACTGCATTGGTTAAATTTAGTAAATGAGAGGGCTTGGCTCATCAGTGGTGAACCCTCTCAGTGGTTTCACCAAATTAATCTCCAGACAGCTCTACTATTGCATTGGATTATTTTCAATATACCCTGCATTTAGTAATGAAGGCAGCTTAGGGAACCTATGGACATAAGGTCTGTGGAGGTGCATGCATGTCATTATAATAAATTGCATTCTGCAAATATTGTTTCATATTAAAGCTATTATTAGCAATTATAACTTGCCATCTATTGTATGCTTGTACCTCCACAGACCTATGTCCATAGGTTCCCTAAGCTGACTTCATTACTAAATGCAGGGTTTATAGAGAAATAATCCAATACAATAGTAGAGTGGTCTGGATATTAATTTGGTGAAATCATTGAGAGGGTTCACCACTGATGAGCCAGGCCAACCAATGCAGTAAGGTTTGTAAAGATATTAATTGATAATATTTATCATAAGAAACATTCAGTACTTTTGTCTGAGGATGGTAACATCGCTGTTACTAAAACATCACACACTATTTATTTATTTAGATTTGTGGTACCTTGTGTTGCCAAATAAATTATTACAAATTTCAAGAACACCAACATTGTGTACAAAGTATCCAATACTTTGACCCACCATCAAATCTGCAGGAAGACTTCAGGTCTTGCTGGCCAAGATTGTGTCACCAATCAATATTTTAATGTCAATGATAAGGCACAATTTGGATTATAGTTTAGAAACACAAGGTAATAAGACCAAACAAATAAATAGTGTGTGACGTTTCTGTAACAGAAATGGAAGAAATATCAATGATATTTACAGATATGTTTTTAATTATATCTAAAAAGATTTTTTTTCCACTTCTAATTCTAAGAATAATATTTTTGGCTTCTTAGAAAACTAACTTCTTATCTGCTATCTTGTTTACACACTTGATAACAGTGACTATTTAAAACATTCTGTGGTGTAGCTACAAGAAAATAAGACCTAATCCAAATTAATACTGTATGACATTTTTGGTAACAGCGAAACATCACACACTAGTAATTTATTTGGATTATTTTCTTGTAGCTATAATTGTGCTTTACCATGCGGTAATATATTTTCTCACTCGGAACTTTGTCTGATGATGGTAACACTGCTTTGACCAAAATGTCACACACTATTTATTTATTTGGTCTTTATTTACTTGTGTTTTTAGTATCAATTTGGTGAGTTTTTTTGTTTTTGGAGCGAGGAAGGAATCATGTCTCATTCCCTCATTGACTGTCAGATCACTACCCTTCATTGCAACCTGCCAATTTGAATCGGCTATTTGAAGAATATTTGGACTGCTTCACCCAATGTTCACATTCAAGTTAGAAAATTGGAAATTAATTTGGCTAATTTAATTTATGGTTTTCCATTAAAATTTGACGAATTTGTGTCAAGTCCAGTTTCCCACTGTTATTCTTGATGTTGGCTCTGTGAAGCTCTTCATTACATCTCGCATTGAGTCAAATTTGACCAACTATCTTTTAACCAACGAAACATTTTCAACTTCCACAAATGTCATCACATCTGACCAACATCACACAAATCTCTGGATTGGAATTTGACCACAGAAGGTTGTCGTCAAGTTTGACTTTTTATTTCCATATGGACAAATATTCTCCCATTTATTTAAAATCTATTTCTACAGCCCTTATACTGCAATGAATTAAAACTGAAGGGCATGGCTCATCAATGGTGAGGGGGAATGGTAAGATGTTATTTACAACACTGGAAACTGTATAACAGCCTCCTTCTTTACCTGGTTATAACATTTGAATTCTGAAGTCCTAAATTTAATCCAATTTGTGTTTACCATGGTTCTAACAACAGAACCTTGGTCTCAAGTGTTGCTGTAGCAAGTGTTGCGTTGTTCCCTGGGGTAGATGACAGAGAAGGGAGCACACACCAAGTTTACAGTAGACCCTCTTTAATTCAACCCACCAGAACTGAAATTTCTGATCCCTTGGGATGTGGAATTGAGGAATGTAGATTAATTACTTGGCTTGGGTGGAGTTCCCTTTGAGGGTTTCGCTCCACACCAGTGGTTCTTGTCTCCTCCGTGGAGAGAACTATTTAATTAATTAAACACAAGGTAATAGACCAAATAAATAAATAGTGTGCGACATTTCTGTAACAACACTGTTATTGAAACGTCACGCACTATTTATTTATTTGGATTTGGTCACCTTGTGTTTATAATCTACTAGACGAATGACCCGGGCAACGCCCGTGTTTTACCCGATTGAATGTTTTTATTCAAATACTATTTGTTACAATTATAAATTGGAGCCGTGGATGTCACTCTTGTGAAACGTCCCGCTCCAAACTTTACATGTACATTAGGTCAGCTGGTATTACCCCTCATTTTCACCGCTAGAGGCGCGAGCGAATTGACTTTTTGTAAATATACATAATTATAAAGATAGAAGCTTCTATAGAAATAAATAAAATAAGCCGAAATAGCTCAGTTAGGAGAGCGTTAGACTGAATATCTAAAGGTCCCTGGTTCGATCCCGGGTTTCGGCATCTTTTTTTAATTTTTAAATTTCTACTTACCGTAACTTGACACTTAACGTAACAGAATTGTGCATGACACTGATAACTGTATTAAATATAATCCAAATTGTGCCTTATCACACACTATTTATTTATTTGGTTTAGGTCTTATTACCTTGTGTTTATAATTTATAATCCAAATTGTGCCTTATCACACACTATTTTTTTATTTGGCCTTATTACCTTGTGTTTATAATCTATGACGTAATGCCGGCGGCGCGCGCCTGTTGGCTGCCGGCGAGCACGTGACCTCCCTGTGCACGCGCATCCGTGACAGAGGCGGCCGATGAGGAATTGAGGAAAGACGGTCATGACTATATAGGTTGATAATAATAATATAATAATAATTATTATTATTATTATCATTAGATAATGATAATGATCATAATGATGATGCGCGCGCATCCGTGACATGAGGTCGATGAGGAATTGGGGAATTGAGGAAAGACGGTCGTGACTATATATGTTGATAATAATAATAATAATATAATAATTATTTTTATTATTATTATCATTAGATAATGATAATGATCATAATGATGATGCGCGCGCATCCGTGACATGAGGAATTGAGGACAGCGATGAGGAAAGACGGTCGTGACTATATATATTAATAATAATAATAATAATAATATAATAATTATTATTATTATTATTATCATTAGATAATGATAATGATCATAATGATGATGCGCGCGCATCCGTGACATGAGGAATTGAGGACAGCGATGAGGAAAGACGGTCGTGACTATATATAGGGATAATCCAAATTGTGCCTTATCATATTTCATTAATCTTGTTACCTTTTGAAATATAATGATGAGGAAAGAGAGGATGTGAAGAGTAAAAATAATTGATGTGGATTATAGAAGGAAGTTGAGAAAACACACCATTGAAAGGGTGAGCTCTCACATCAACTTATTTGGTCTTGTTGCCCTCGAAGTGTTGGCCCCCCGCCCAGTCAAGTGTGACAAAACTTTCCTCACCTCACATACTCGGTGAATTTGCTCCTTCAATTTTTAGATTTGAAATACAAATTTTGGGGGAGAACTCTGTGTGGAAACAAAGTGGCTGTAGCAAACAAGTGAGTGGAGAACACACAAACTGTGGAGACACAAAGACCAAATATAAGTGTGACATTTTGGTGGAAATATCTTTATTTACAGGGCTGCTAACCAAAATGGATGATTTTTAAGCCCCAATGGCTGCATAAAGCGGAATATATATAAGGCACTATGACCAGGCTGGGGAAGCTAGGGACAGGATCTCCGTCAGGGAAGATGCAGGTTAGGCCGGATTGGGTCCGCAGAGGTCAGGAGGCAGGAAGAGAGGACTAGAACTTTGCAGCTCTGGCAGTTGGGCAAGACCTTGCCTTGTGGTCGGCAGAGAGGCCTTTGGCTGAGCAGTTGGCGCACTTGGCCGTGCGAGAGTTGGACAGCTTCGGCCTTGGTGGTCACCAGAAGCACAGTGGAAGCAGGCGACTGTAGCCTTGGTGTATAACATTTTGTTAACAGCATTGTTACCATCACAATCATATAAAAGTACTGGAAGAAAAATATCACAGCATGTTTTTTAGTGTTACTGCTATCAAGTGTGTAAACAAGATGGCAGATAAGAAGAAAACAGTTTTCCAAGAACCCTGAAGTACTATTCTTAGAATGAATCAAACAACATCCTGGACATCAACTTAACTTACAATAACAACAGTATTACCGGGGATCGGTGGAAGGCTGGTTAAACCATTTGGTTTTCGACCACTACGACCCGGGTTCGATTCCCGCATTGGACACTTTTTTCTGTTTAAAAAAATGCTCCAATGGCCCCCCGATTCTTGCAAAAGTCCAACCCCACCAGTGAGTGCAAGTAACCAAACGGGGCTCTGGCACATTTGTAAGTGCAAAGTCGAACTGCTTTTCACATGTGTAGACATGTGGTGCGCTTACAGTAAAGGCAGTCGCTAACTACCCACCATGATTATCATGGCCTGTACCACTGTACTAGGGATAAGCAAAAAAAAAACAGTATTACCACCACTATATATACAAAACATACAGGAACTTATTGGAACTATAGCTCACAGCACCATTTCAGCCATAAAGTAGTAAAAGCTCTTATATCAATTTTACACTTATAAAAAGAAATAGAAATTAACCTCAAAAAAGAACAAATCAATGAAGATTTTCCCATCAACTTGACAGATAGAATGATAGAAGACATGAACCAAAAATATGAGAATAATATTTTAATTCAAAATGCAAAAACCAAGAAACCAAATTCATTACATTTACCATTTATAAACCAAAATTTTGCAAGAATTTTTACTAATATATTCAAAAATTATTTTAAAAATAAAAATTGCATGTAATCCTATAATACATCAACAAACACAAGAACACCCAATTGCCAAAAAGAGCAGATTTAATCTATGAAGTGAAATATAAAAGTGTGACCAATGCTATGTAGGACAAACATACAGAAAAGAAAGAATGAAAAACCATGAACATTCTCTAAAATGATAAGGCACAATTTGGTATTCAGTACTTCTGTCTGAAGATGGTAACAATGCTGTTACCGAAATGTCACATACTATTTATTTATTTGGATTTGGTCTTATTACCTTGTGTTTATTCTCTAAAATTGGGATAAAATTGAGAATTCTGCACTTGTAGAACATAGAAAAATCACAGGGAATAATTTCAATCTAAAAAAAAAAGAAGCAAAGAAAATTAATTTTGAGAAAAAATTAAGAGACAATTTAAGGAAGCCTTCAAAAGAAATGTGCTACAATTAATAGAATGGAAGAAATATCAATGCTTTTAATTATATCTGAAAAAAAAGTTTTTTTCCACTTCAAGAATAATATTTTAGGGTTCTTTATTTTCTTCTTGTTTACACACTTGATAACAGTGACTAAGCATGCCGTGGTGTTTTTCTCATCTGTGCCAGGATGGCCGAGTGGTCTAAGGACTCAAGAGTAATTTTTCTCATTTAGTACTTTTGTCTAATGATGGTAACAATGCAGTTACCAAAACGTCACACTATTTATTTGGATTTGGTCTTATTACCTTATAGACCTCAAGTTTTAAAAACACAAGGTAAAAACATGATGTTTCGGTAAAGCTTTGTTACCATCATTAGACAAAAGTACTGAAATGATTCCATAAAATGAGTCTGATGACAATGTTACCAAAATATTGTTTATGTATTTGGTCTAATCACCTTGTGTTTCTGCTCAATATTGTACCTCGGGTTTACTCAGTAGCTCAAGCAGACTTCCAAAGTAACTCAGCTTTCAACAATCATTATGATACCATTTGGATTATAGATTAGAAGCATAAGATAACAAGACCAAATAACTAAGGCACAATTTATTTATTTGGAAATGGTTTTGTTACCATATGTTAAGGATTATTTGAAAAAGCTCATGTGGCTTTGGCCAAGGTTACAAATTCTTTTTACGCTCAATGTGTTCATTACTACAGGAGCAGTAACAAGCTCACTGGGCTCAGCTGGCCCGGCTGATAGTACCGACTCCAGGGATACAGGATGAGCAGCGTTTGTACTCCATGTTAGGAGCAGCTGTACATGGCGTCTGTTTCTCATGTCAGAGGCGGCCATTGGAGCTAAGTCGGCCTGCCACTGAGTAGTGGTCCCAGTCTTAATGACAAAGGCAGACACATTCTATTTCACCCAATGGTTGTCAAACAGACACCATCACAACTTGATACCCTAATATGATTGAGTGGAGATAAGAAGAAGAAGAAGATTACTACAGTTGCATATTTGTTCGATACACACCAAGGTGAAGGTATTTAGGTAGGAGGCTGCGATGGCAGGCTGACCACTGGGATAAACCCCAGCACACAACGAGCTGGTTGACAAACCCTGGAGATAAGTGCTGATAAACACCTTGATAAGAAACCAAGGCAAAAAGTTCTGATTGAGCCAATGTCTAGAGTTGGTCAAACTTTGAAGGGTAAACATTGCTTTGAATCTGATCCCAATTGTCTTCTTCAATCTCAGTGATTTGTTGACTCATTGGAAGAAAGTTCAAAATGTACAAACTGTATCAATCACTAAATTGTTCCTTTGACACTTCTTTCGGAGAATATTTCTGTACTCCCAATACTCTGTGTCCACTGGTTGCAAACAGGAATCCCGTACATATTGGTCACATTGGAGATAACGGCTGCACCATGTCTTTCCTTGTTTGGACTTTTGTGCAAATATGATGATGTCAATCTGTATAGTTTCATCTGATAACACTGGCGACAATTGAGAGGAAATAGGGAGTGGTGGGAGTGGCCGACAGCTGTGTGGTGCAGCAAGGATTGGCAGCAACTCCCGGTACTGCTGCCCCACATACTGTCAGTTTATGGAGGCCTGTGGTGTGGGAACACATCACTTGGGCAAACTACTGTCTGCACAAGTAAGCTGGTTCATTGCCAGCTATCTCTGAAAAATCAATTTCAAACAAAATGGTGGAGTGTGGTGAGCAGCCCAGATGTATACACCAGTGACCAGAGATTTTTCCACTGAAGAACACATTTATTTAAAAAATAATAGAATTTTGTAAATAAATTTTTCCATTAATCCCTAATTTTAGAATATTTTTTTTTTTAATTTGAATTTAGGTAGTGGTTGATAAAGTACAATTTGGATTATAAACATAAGGAAATAAGACCAAATCTTAATAAATAGTGTGTTACCGAAACATCATGCACTATTTATTTATTTAGATTTTATTACCTTGTGTTTATGTAGTGGTTATTTAATACCTAGTAAAGCAGTAAAACTGATTTACAAAATTCTTGATAAATGTGACCGGACACAAGGTGGAGTGCTGCAGCAAGTGGCCTGGCAGAAAATGTGCCTCACAACAATGTGGGCTGAAGTTTGTTGTAAAGTGCAGTGTGGAGGATTGAACAGCCACAGGACTTAATAGAAGAATGACCAACTTTATTCCTGACAGATACCCTAGGAGGGGCAGTCCCCTGTAGCACCAGGGCTGCCGTACTTTGCTTTCAAGTTTTGGCCGATGAATTCGTAGTAGTTCCTCCTGATGGTGTCATGCTCATTGGCGAGGTCGTCCAGGAGCCGCGCAGCCTCCTGAAGCAGCGCAGGCCGCGCAGCAGGCTGGCTCTCCATCTCCTCCTCTGCCACGTCCACCAGGAAGGCCATGAGGTGGGGCGAGATGCAGCCGGACTTCAGCAGCTCCTTGCAGAACTTGACCACGGCCTCATCACCCAGTTTAGCTCCGAGCAGGCCTCTCAGATAGCTCCAGGGGCTTTCATTATGTGCCGCCTTCGCAATGGCATCCAGAGTGTACTTAATCTCTCTCTTCATGATCTCTGGGTCTGAGAATCCAGTTGTGTGCTTCACCACAAAGTAGCGCTGGTTCCACGCAGAGTTGTTACGGATATCATCTTCAAGCAATTTCTCAACATAGCTCAACTCATCATCCCAGAGGCCAAATTCCTTCATAGCCCACTGCCTGTGCTGCCAGGCATGATAGTGCTTAGCATCAATTGCTATAATCTCTTCTGTAAATGGTTTTTCTTTACTTCCATCTTTCATCAATTCCACAATAACTTGCCTATGATGCCAAACTTGATAATTTTTGCTTGTACTTTGTATTATATCATTGATAAATATTAGTTCCTGTTGTAAATCTTGATTTAAAGCTTTTAAAAGCTGTCTTCTGTATTGCCAAACGGTATAATTTGCTGGATTTAAATATATCGCTTCCTTGGTTAATCCCAGAGCGCGCTCACTGATTTCATTTTTGTGAAGCAGTGCTCTAAGGTAATCATTGACGTCTTTATATTTATCTGAATAGGCAATGCATATTATTGGATTAGGGCCTTCATCTTGTGGGATGGGCTTGATATCAGCCCATTCCGGTTTATCTTTGTACATTACCCATTCGCTTGCGCTATCCTCTTCGGAAGAATAATCGCTCATATTTTAAAATTTATATATCAAAATTGATTTAAAATTATATATAAATATATATATATATAAAAGAATACACAAAAAGAAAAAGTTTGATAGAAATATAAACAAGAAACAATATTTTACCGTCACAAAGAAAATTGGTCAAAACATTTTAAAATACAAACAACATTATTTTTTATTTAAAAAAAAAAATATATATATATATATAGTTTACCAGTTTTTTTTACAAATATAAATAATTTTCAGAAATATGAATTCACAGTTTATAGACTACAAATATCGTTTATGCAAAATTCGAAATAATATTGAAAAAAAAAATTAAAATAACATCTGGTAAATGTGATTTTTGTTTATTTTTTATTTAAATGTTTCATATTTTTTATGTAAACATGTAAATTTTATTATAAATTGGAATCCAAATCAAAGACTAAAACGCCCCACTCCTCTCAACATGTCTAACAATTATAATCATTTAGACATCCCAATTAATCCCAAACACAGAACTTTCTATCCCCCACACAGAACTCACAAAAAACTCACCTGTATCCCTCTTCTCCCAGCCAATCCCCAGAAACATGATACTCAATCAGAATTACTTAAAGTTTTTGGCCTCCATATAATCGAGGAAAATAGCTCCCTCGTTGATATTACAATTTACACTGACGCAGCCAACTTGAAACTGGACTGCTGGCAGTGAAATTTCTATCTACAAAGATGATATCCTTGAAAAATCTTCCCTTCCTACCCTAGACACCTTTTAGTTTATAAATCAGAACTTTCTGCAATAGATACTGTTCTAAAAATATATCAATTTCACCTCTCAAGTAAAATAACAATCTATTCCAACTCAAGAGCAGACACCTGCTTCTCCAGTCAAAGAACCTCTTCTCAAAAGCATCGCCAAATCTGTAAACCGACTCCCAGCCAACAGCCCTTTCACTGTGGCTTCCAGCTTACTTTGGATTTCCTGGGAAATTAGCTAGAAGACTCTTTGGCAAAGTCTGGAACTCTTGGCCACCCTAAGGACAGAAAATCTACCACCCAACTGTACAATCGAGATGGATTTTATACCTTTTTTTGTTGCTGTTATCTTAAAAAAACTATTTTCACATGCGCTCATATTTCGGACGCCAGCACTGCAGAAAAGCAGACCACAAATTTATACATCTATGGCACATACAGAGACTTAAAGCTGTACTGGTTAGCAATAAAACAATCCCTTTTGGCTAAACATATTTTATTTTAGTCTAATAAAATAAACTTTCAATGTACATCAGAAATATAATATTGTAGGGTAGAAATCAAGCCTTGAAATATCCTAAGATGTAAAAGTATTTATTGATGACGGCACAGCGGCGAGTCGACAATTATTAACAAGTCAACCAAACTATATACAGCTAGGGAATCTTAAGCAAGCAAGCAAAGAAATATTTTAAAGATGGTTTCACAAATACATAGTAATATATATTTTTATAATCTGTTGAATATTTTCATTGAATAATATTAAATTAAATAATAAAATATGTGGTTGTTGTGTTGTTCAGTGGGGATGTCTTCTTCCTGGAAGTTTGTCGAGTCATCTTCTGGGTCCTCTTCTAGGTGGTCTTCCTGGTCCTCTGGGTTTAAATATGGTTTCATCCTACAAATGTGAACTAAATCTTTTGTTTTACGACGACCTTGCTGGTTTCCGAATGTTTCAACTTCATAGGTCACATCAGATATTTTTCGGGTTACTTTGTATGGGCCGAAATAACTTCTCATTAGTTTTTCCGAATATCCCACTTTACGCACAGGGATAAAGATCCATACAAGATCTCCGTATATATATAAATGAATGAATGTATGTGTGTGTGTGCTGAATGTTTTAATTTGCATTTACCTATTTTACATGTGTGTGTGTGTGTGTGTCTGTCCTTTATGCCTGACCAAACCATTCATTGGAACGCCATGAAACTTTGGGAAGTTATTTAGTATAGTACTGGGAAGGTTTTTGAAAAATATTTTTTTGAATATCTTGAATATCCTTAGAGTTATTTGCAGATTTGTAGATTTAACTCGAAAGCAGCGCCCCCATTGCGACGATGATGACAAGTTTTTTATCTATAAGTTTTATTATCACTAAGTTTATTATCTTAAAGATTATTTATCAAAAGTAAGATTTTCTACCTATTAATTGCGCACAAGTCAAAGTTAGTTATCGAGTATTTTTCAAGGGACCGAAAAAAATGTTCACTAGATAAAACGATGATTTTTTAATGTGGAAAATTAGGAAAGACAAAATTCAGGATGACATGGCAATTTATTTGAGACAAGAATAATGATACAATTCCAAGGCAAGATACTATTCCTTTAACTTCCAATTACCGAGGGAACCAATTAATATTGATTTTATTCAACTTATCGAGTATTTTTCAAGGTACCGGAAAAAATGTTCACTTTATCGAGAGATTCAAATTTACGAGTTTCAAATTATCAAAATATATCTATTATTTTTTTATAAGTTTATAGAGAATTGTTTTAACAAATGTTCGTTAGACAAACCTTTACTCCTGGGTCGCTAGTAAATTATATTTCTGTGATGGGCGTCATAGCGATGTTTATTGCTATCTCTCAGGAACGATATAAATATAGAAAACATCAATGACTACATTATTAGACAATCATTTAAATTCTATGAAAAATCCGAAAAATTAGAAAACCCCACCTTTAAGGAAGCCACAAATTACAAATGCGGAAAAAGGAAAATAAGAAATTTAAAACCTATACAAATTCTCCATCAATTAAGCCAGAATGACGAAAAGTGGAAAAAAGGAAAAACAAACCCACCTTGAATATCAAACAAGCCAGAAAAAACCTTCTCAAGAACAATATCCCCAAGGACCTGAGAATCTGGACCCAACGACATCATTATAAATTATAATTGTAAATGAACCCCTGTACATAACCACCCCCCTCAGTATATTGTAAATATGATGATCTAGGTTGCTCTTTTTGAGCGGCACCTAATAAAGTTATTTGGAACTGGAACTATTGCTATCTTGAGATCTCATGGAGTGGATACATGCCAGTTTTCGTGCTTCTTCGGCTCTTGCCCCTAGAGTTTGAATGAAATCGTCGTCTTCTGGCAATAACTTGGGGAATAACACGTCCAGTGGAGTCTCGGCTTCACGCCCGTGTACAAGGAAAAATGGGGTGAACCCAGTAGACTCTTGTTTTGCTGTGTTATATGCAAATGTAACGAATGGAAGAATCCTATCCCAATCTTTCTGGTTGACATCCACATACATGGACAGCATGTCTGCTATGGTCTTATTCAACCTCTCCGTGAGTCCATTTGTCTGGGGGTGATAGGCGGTCGTCTTCCGATGGGTTATTCTGCACTGGTTGTTCAGATCACTTATCATTGAAGATGTGAAGTTCCTTCCTCTATCCGTGATTAATTCCCTCGGCGCGCCGTGTTTTAAGATGACATCTTCAATGAAGAATTTGGCAACTTCCATGGATTCACTTGTGGGTAGGGCTTTAGTTATCGCATATTTCGTTAGATAGTCCGTACATACAAATAATCCAACGGTTGCCACCTTCTGATATTGGAAATCTCCCCAGGAGATCCATTCCTACCTTTTCAAAGGCAACTTCAGGAAGAGGTATTGGCTGTAAGTGCCCTGAGGGGAGTTGGGGCTGATGCTTACGCCTCTGACAATCTGAACAGTGTGCCACATACCTTCTAACCGTTTCTATACATTCCGGGTCATAGGTTTTAGTGAGGTGACCAGCCGTGGGTGAATCATGGAAATTTTTCAGTAATTCCTGCCTTAAATGGCGAGGAACCACCAAAAGCCATGGTTTCCCCATTGGATCATATTTTTTTTCTGTAGAGCGTGTTATCGATTTTTAAGAGTACTTTGTAATTGGTCAGCGATTTTTCTAAGAGCTTGATCATTCATCTGCTCTTCGCTAAAGTTCTGCAAAGTCACTATGCTTGGAATATCTTCCTCCATATCTTCACTGTATTCTAATGGACTTCTTGATAAGCAGTCTGCGTCCTGATGTTTCCTTCCGCTCTTATACACGACAGTGACGTCAAACTCTTGCAGCCGAAGTGCCCATCTTGCTAACCTCCCACATGGGTCTTTGAGGCTGGTCAGCCAGCACAAAGAGTGGTGGTCTGTAACTGTTTTAATGTCCATCCATACAAAGTTCAAAACAACAAACTGACTTACGCGCAGGCCCGGTCACGCTCCGCCGCGGCACGTGGGAAAGCATGCAATGTTTCCAGCACAGTAACAATAGTGAACGGCTGTCCAAAGACATATGGTCGGAATTTATTGATAGCCGAATGATGGCAAGGCATTCCCTTTCTGTGGCTGAATAATTTTTTCTGCCTTGTTTAAGGTTCTGGATGCATAAGCAATGGCTCTTTCCTTTTCCTTTTGTATCTGCACTAATACTGCTCCTATTCCATAGTTGTAGTTGCTTGCGTCAGTGTGTATTTCGGTTGGGGATGAGTAATCAAAATGTCCAAGAGCGGGTTCGGAAATTAACGCTGTCTTGAGAGCTTCAAATGCATTTTGCTCTTCCTGGTTCCAATTAAATGCTGAGTCTTTCTTCAAAAGGTCATTCAAGGGTTGGGCTATGTGGGCATAATTGGGTATGAAGCGGCGGTAGTAGGATGAAAGGCCAAGAAAACTTCTAACTTCCTTCAATGACCTTGGCGTAGCCAAGTCGCGGACTGCTCGAATCGAATCTTTTCGGGACGAATTCCATTTTCACTCACCTCATGTCCAAGAACTGTGATAGTTTTTGCCCCAAACTTACATTTCTTGGAATTGAGACATAATCCGCTTTCTTAAGGCAATTTAATACAAGTTGAAGGCGTCTTAGATGTTCTTCAAAATCATCTGAAAAAACGATGATGTCGTCGAGGTAACACAAGCAAATGGTCCACTTAAGACCCTTCAGAAGATTATCTATCATACGTTTGAAGGGGTAGCTGGAGCATTACATAACCCAAATGGCATTACGTACAGTCCATCTGGAGTTATAAATGCTGTCTTCCTGAACCTAGGTAAATAAAAATATAAGAACGTTTTCATCATGAATGATACCATTTGCACTTTATTTTCTATATTTTAAAATTATATTATAACGATAATATTTATAATAACTTATATTATAATTTTCCCTTTTAAACTAACTATTGTTTCTAAAATTATGTCCACAATAATATAAGTTACAAAAGAATAACATGCAATATAGAATGAGGAGCCTTGAAGCTTCTAGTAGATTCTATCCCAGGGGCTCCAAGGATGCTCACAGTCTGGGATCTTCTTCCTTAAGGGCCGCAAGACTCCATTCTGTCAGGTTATCCAGGGTCTACTAATTGTGTTGCAATCTGAGCATTCAACTCAGTACGAGTATACAAGTACATGAGGGTACAATCCTTGTAGATTAACAAATAATTCTGTCTCGACACTTTGGCCGCCATTTTCTTAACAATTATAGAGCGTGAAACAATAATGAAAGGAACAAAAATAGGTATAAATAAAAAAAAATACTCCTGTTTGAACGAAGGGTATTAAAAGTGGGAATCGGTAAAATATCATTTAGGAATTAATTTAATTCATATAAGAGAAAGAGACACACACACAATTGACATAATTCTATACATTGTTTACAGAAATCGTTCTCAGTCCAACATTTTGATTACAAGAGTTAGGGCCTATAAATGGTCCAGGTGTTTGCATTTGTGTCATATCTGAAAAGCTTTGCATATCAAATATTTCAGGAGAATTTCTCTATAAAACCTATTTTCTTTGAGAAAAGAAGCTCATTTCTACTAAGAAGTTCCTTTACAAACAATTTTAAAATAAAAGTTGGCAAATATGAGTGAGGGGGGCTGGAAATCAAGAAAATTTGGGAACAAGAAAAGAGTCTGGTTTGAAGAGACAAAGAGCATTCTGTCAAGGGAAAATTGCACGGGATGCGGTCATGCCCATGACTATTGTGGCTAAACCAAATTATTCAGGTTGTCAAAATATATAAATTAAAATTGAAAATGTCTGGATAAAAATAAAAGTATCTAAATTAAAATTGAAAATGGCTGAAAAAAACGAAAGTGTCTTAATTAAAATGAAAAATATCTAAATGTAAATTTAAAATGCCTAATTAAAAGCTCAAAACCTATATATCATTGATTTTTAAAGTTAACTTTTTTTTTCATCTGACAACCCTACGATTTAAGCTTTGTTTACAAGGTGTGCTTGAAATATTTACATTTTAAAAAGTAACATTATATTTGTCCTGTTATTTTTTATTCGAGGATAAAATTTTGAACGCAACTGTTTTTTCAAAGGAATGGTAATAATGGCGTTAGAAAATTGGCAACCACCCTTTGTGCTAATCGAGACAACAATGGGGCAAATTGTGTTGGAGTTATATTGGAAACATGCCCCCAAAACCTGCAAGAATTTTGCAGAACATTGTCGAAGTGGTTATTATAACAACGTTAAATTTCACCGCATTATCCCAGACTTTATGATTCAAGGTGGGGATCCCACAGGTACCGGTAAAGGCGGGTACATCAATTTATGGCAAATATTTTGAAGATGAAATCCATCCAGATTTAAAGCACACGGGTGCTGGTATCCTGTCAATGGCAAATGCCGGACCAAACACCAACGGAAGTCAATTTTTCATCACCCTAGCCCCGACCCAGTGGCTTGATGGCAAGCATGCCATATTTGGCCGGGTCTACAACGGCATGCAGGTGGTGCAGAGGATGGGCAAGGTGCCGACGGACTCCAGTGACAGACCATCAGAAAATGTCATGATTGTGAAAGCACAGGTGAAGCAATCTCTGTGAGATGGTGAATATTCCACCTCGTTGCTATTTCATACACCTGGCACTACTGCCATGTTCATCACCCAGGGCTTCATCTCGATGTTATAAATAAAAAACAAAAGTTCATTCATTGAAAATGTTGGTTTATACTTTTTTTGACTCATTTAAAGATTTTTTGTATCCAAATCCCAAACTCATATTTAAAAAAATATCCCTAGTACACATGATACAGGCCATGATAATCATGGTTGGAAGAAGTTGGCAACTGCTTTTACTGTAAGTGCACCACATGTTTACGCATGTGAAAAGCAGTTCACATGTGCCAGAGCCCCTTTTGGTGATATACACTCGCTTGTGGGGTTGGACTTTTTTTTTTTATATAAGAAAAAGGGCCCAATGTGGGATCCGAACCAGGGTCGTGGCGGCCAAAAACCAACGGTTTAGACCACCGACCCCCCAGGTGTTGATGTTATGGATGGGTGGAGCCATTGGGACTCAGGAGTTGAACACTACTGGCCATGACAGGATGTGAGAGATCTATGGATCCGTACAACTACAATTTGGATTATAGATCAGAAACACACAAGGTAATAAAACCAAATCTAAATAAATAGTAATTTCAGTAATAGCATTGTTATACACTATTTTTTTATTTGGATTTGGTCTTAATAACCTGTGTTTTAAATATAATTACAAGTTTCCAGCACAAGAAGTAATTTTGACAGAAAACACAGTTTATAGATAAATAAAGTATTCATTGATTTATACAATATAGAGTTAGGTATGGCCTCCACACATGGTCCCTCCGTTGTTGTGGCCTCACTTTCCTCCTTCAAGGCTTGTTGCCAGGACTTGGACTTCAAAAAATGTCCAACATCTCGTGACCTTAGCGGCAATTTCTGATCATAGAACTGGATGACCAGAAAATACAGTAGCTGTAAGACAACTGTAAAATAACTCGCTGTTTTTATAAACACAAGGTAATAAGACCAAATCCAAATAAATAAATAGTGTGTGAAATTTCGGTAACAGCATTGTTACCATCTTCAGACAAAAGTACTGAATCAGTAACAACGCTGTTAGCGAAACGTCACACACTATTTATTTATTTGGTCTTATTACCTTGTGTTTATAATCTATAATCCAAATTGTACCTATCAACTCACTGTTTACTTTATGGACCAGTTGGGAAGTTTGAATCATAAACCTGTGTTTCTATCAAAATTACTTCTTGAGTGTGAATGTTGGCCGTCCTATATAAATGCAACCTGCGCTCATACAATTTCCCACAATGTTGTGTTGGTTGACATTGGTGAACATTTTATTTTCATTCAAAGTGACATCGCAATGTTGGGAAACTGATGTTCACTACTGATGAGGATTGCAGTGATGGCAAAGTGTGTGAGTAGAGAACAATTTAATGGCTGCCACTGTTGACAGGACCGTGGAGTGGATCAACAGTTGCAGTACTTCCCTCAACATTGGGGTTGGAGCCTCCTGGAGTTTACACAAGGTAACCATGATATGGTAGAATGTGGATTATAGATTTGTTACACAAGGTTATAGGACTAAATAAATAAATATTAATTTGGATTTGTTCTTATTACCTTGTGTCAAAACTCCGCCATTGTCGGTCCCAAGCCCGAATGTAAAAGGAGGAGGGGGAGCAGTAACAAGCTCGTTAAAAAACCTGGGTTCAGTTGGCCCGACTGATAGCACCCTGTAAGGGCTCCTATTCTTGGGTTACAGGATATTCAGCAGCGTCTGTTCTCCATGTTAGGAGCGGCTGCACAAGGCGTCTGTTCCTCATGTTAGAGGCGGCCATTTAATACCAGGTCAAAGTCCAAGTTACACCTCTCTGTAGGTGACCTCGGGGAAATGTTGGATAAAACCAGCGCTTTAACGTAACTGGCATATAACCTATATGGAGTCGTGCACAACAGAATCTCATACTGCATCGGTTGTCGCGCAGGATCTGAACCGCGTTTTAGGATAAGTAAAAAAAAAGAAAAAAAAACCTTGTGTCAAGACTTATTGGTATAAATCAACATATCAACAAAATAAAAATGTCCGGTGTTGATATTAAAAACAAAAAAGACATATCCTGACCAGGAGCACATGTGCTTTACAGATGGCAGAGCGCCATCTAGTGGAACAGAAATCAACTAAACATTGATTTAACCTGTTCCCTG
>CP092873.1:89626970-89763177 GCA_030710605.1 Cordylochernes scorpioides | reverse complement strand
GTGAGGACCTGGCTGCTCTTCAACATTGGGATATGGAATGTCGATAATTGATTCTATGTTCCTATAATTTTTATTTTATTCAATTTTTTTTCTTCTCTACTATTGACTTTGTTTCGGGTCAATAAAAGATTTAAATTTACAATGGGGATAACAACAAAGGAAACAAATTAAAATGTTTATTACGGTTCAGTAACAATGCTGAAACATCATAAACATCTGTTTTAATGTCCGTCCATACAGAGTTCAAAATAACAACTGACTCACCCGTGCAGCCGAGGTCACGCTCCGCTGCGTCACGTGGGGAAACATAGGTAGATGTTTTCTTACATCTTCTCAGCACATCCCCCTTTTTAGACTTGAAATATATATATACATTACAAACTTTAAATGCATAATATAATTAATAATGAAGGCGATCCACAGGTTTAACAATTCGTCCACTCTGGGTTCTTATCTGGCCGTCTTCTGAGTCGTTAGAGGGATAATCCACAACTGGGGTCTTTTTCATTTTCAACCAGTTCCTCCCCCGAAAAGGTCGGCGTCGATGGGTCGGCTGGATATTGCACTGTAACTCCTTTTCGTAGATGGAACCTGTTTCGACGTAAAGTCCCAACTGGAGTATCAACCATATACGACCTTGGTGTCAATGCTTTCTTCTTTACAATCCCCCAGGTTCGCATATCTGTAATCCAAACCGTGTCACCTTCGGATAGCTCCTCCATGTCCGTAGCTCCGCAGCGTCGATCATATCTGGATTTCATATCCTTTCTCCTTCTCCCTTCCTTTCTTTTCAGGTCTGAGAGTCCACCAACTTTGGATTAAGATTATCTGTGCAATTGGCAAGGTCGTTCGGAGTTTACGTCCCATGAGAAGCTCAGCAGGGCTGTAACCGTTCTCCAAAGGGGTCGATCGATACTCCAGGAGTCCAAGCGATGGGTCTTGATTTTTCTTGAGGATCAACTTAGCAATTTTCACACCTGCTTCTGCCATCCCATTGCTCTGCGGGAATCGAGGACTTGAAGTGACATGTGTGAATCCGTACTGCCTTGCAAAATTTGCAAATTCACGAGCAGCTCCGAATTGCGTCCCATTATCGCTTACAACAGTTTCTGGTACTCCATGTCGGGCAAATATGGATTTGCAACCACGCACCACCACATTGGCTGTGAGCCGATCCAGCTGAATCATTTCAGGAAAGCGAGAATAATAGTCAATGACGACTAGATACCACTTATTCTCGAACTTGAACAAATCCATTCCAATCTTTTGCCACGGTCGTGTAGGAAAGTTGGTTGGTATCAAAGGTTCATGTTTTGAGACGGCTTCCTGGATACAAACACTGCACTTTCTGACCGTTTCCGCGATCTCTTCCGAAATTCCAGGCCACCATACCGTCTCACGTGCTCGAAGTCTTGTTTTTGTAATCCCGAAGTGCCCAGCGTGCAACTTATCTAGGATCTCCAGTTTCATACTTGCTGGAATAACAAGACGACAGCCACGCATCAGTAGTCCATTTTGAACGCCGAGTTCATCCTTGACATGCCAATAAGAGAGCAGAGCCTGTGACATCTTCTTCTTATCTGGCCAGCCTTGCTCAAGGTAGTTGGCTACTGCTTTCAGGGTCGTATCTTCTTGTTGAGCTTCAAAAATCTTCGTCAACATCTCGTCTTTGTCGGTTATACTCGAGAGAACTGCATTTATATGCGCTGAGGTTGGCCGTTCGTTTTCACCTCCCTCGGTTGTAAGAAGTGGTTGTCTGGATAATGCATCGGCGTCGAGCAGCTCCTTTCCAGGGATATGCACTTCAGGGAATTTCTTGATCGGGTTAATTCTCGTCGCAACCACTTCAATCCGCCTCGCCAGGTTCAAGAGCTCACATGCCCGGCGACTCAGAAGAGGTTCACTCAAACGACGAATGACATAAATCTTCTCCTTGATTTCATAATTGCCATTTCGCAGCGTTGATATAAACATACCCACAGTCTGAAGTTCGGAGAATTCCGCAGCTCTAATGTTGATATCACTTTCCACTAGTCGTTGCTGTCCCATTATCTTCTTGAAGAGACACAGAGGAACACATGTAACATCCGCCTGGGAGTCGAGCTTAAACTTCACCTTTTTCCCGTTCACTTGGATTTCTGCTGTCCATCGCCTCCTGCACTCGTCTTCATCATTATCGAGATTAGATGAATCCTCCACAGCTGAGACCTCCAGGAGAAAACCAATTTCTTCATCAAGTTCAGAAACAGCTTTGACTTCTGCAGTCTTTGCCTGCTTATCTGGGCAGCAATTTGCAAAATGGCCTGTTTTTGAACACAGGTTACATTTCTGTCCTTCAGCACGGGCAAGCCTGTCCTTCCCTGTGGGTGAAACCTCCGCACTTTGGACATCGTGATCTTGTTTTGGCTGACTTCTCCTTCTTCCTCGAAGGCTGCTGTTGTTGTTTTCGGTGATTGTTTCTTCGAGTTAAACTTCACCTGATTGACCTTTTGGCTTGTTGAGGGACGCTGCAGGTCGACTTGCTGCTGTCGAACGGCCTCCTGCTGTCGAACCATTTTCACCGCCTTTTCCAAAGTCAGTTCGCTGTCCAACTGCATTCTTTCAGATAAAGCTTTGTCCCTCACTCCAACCACTATTCGGTCACGGATCAACTGCTCATGAAGACCCTCAAATTCGCAACTATCAGCCAATTTGTACAATGAAGTGATGAATTCGTCCACTGGCTCCCGATCCTCTTGGATTCTTGAATTAAATTTCGCACGTTCGTAGATAATATTCTTTCTGACACAGAAGTGGCTGTCGAACGCCTTGAGGACGGAATCAATTTTCGTTGCCTCTTCCTCCTTTTCGAACTTGAATGTCCTGAATATATCATCCGCGCGGTCACCCATCAAGTACATGAACAAATCGATCTTGTCCGCCTCCTCTTTCTTCTTCATTCCACTGACCACGAGGTATCGTTCGAATCTCTTCCTCCATTTGGGCCATTCGTTGGGAGTCGAGAAGTCGAAAGTTTCTGGAGGTTGAATCTGAGCCATGTTGAATTATCTTCCAAGGTACACAAAAATCGATATTTTGCAATATACGGGTTCGTATTTTATCCAGTTATCGCTGCCACCATGTTTTAATGTCCGTCCATACAGAGTTCAAAATAACAACTGACTCACCCGTGCAGCCGAGGTCACGCTCCGCTGCGTCACGTGGGGAAACATAGGTAGATGTTTTCTTACATCTTCTCAGCACAACATCCTTCCGTTTGAAAAACTTTTTTATATACCAATGATTTTTCAACCAAACTACTAAATAAATCCTCATGTAGGCAGCTGAGATTATACCCTATTCAAAGCCTATATAACTTTCCTATATTAGAGTTATAAAATGATGATTTCACATCATTGCTACCATAGTTAGAACCTCTCTAAGGGACAACACCTTGTTGCAGAGCCAAAATGTCCTTTAGGAGGATCCTCTTACCAAAGATTTACTAAATAGTAAATTGGTAATTTTGAAAATAAAAATTGTCTGTTGTCTTAGCGAGTGTATGATCTCTACTGTACTACTAATATAATAATTATCATTTGTTACAATAATATTTATTGAGCAAACACCCAGGAAAATCTTGGGAGAAGTCATTTGGATAGTACCAAATACTTTTTAAATTAGCTAGAGAGAGATAATGTAACCTGGATACCCTATACAGACGAACCTTGTAATAACATTAGCATTTGGGACCAAGATTGTTATATCTATGTTGCTGTTATAACCCCAGTTAAAATAAATAAGATGTTATAACAAGGTAGTTCACACAACTCTCCCAGGTACCTGCTGTACGATGTGAACCCACCAGAGGGGTTCAACCTGCGCCGCGATGTGTACATGCGCGTGGCCCAGCTGGTCAAAAAGCTGAGGAAGGATGACCCTGGCCACAACTGGACACTGGTGCTGCCCCCCTGGGGCCCCCTCTACCACTGGGGCCCTGAGGCCTCCGACCAGCTGCCATGGAGCCACTTCTTCCACCTGGACAGCCTAAGGCGCTACGTGCCCTTGTTGGAGCTGGATGACTTCCTCAATGGTAAGTCAGAGTTGAGAAACTCTCTCCATTGATGTGGAAGTGTTGGCTGCCAGAGCACGGCCCTCATCTGGACGGCATCTACTACCTCCAGTACCCATCAGACATGGCGGACAACATGCTCGACACCTTCCACCCAGACAACTGCACCCAACACATGCCCTACTTTGAGCTGGCAGACCGGAGGTTCTACGGCCACTTCTGGGGCTACACCGACATGTCCGCCAGCTCACTGACCTGCCTCTCAGTCCTGGGCTCCTCCACCTCCATGGCTTCCTTCCTCCAGACTCTTCCAGAGCAGGCGACCCTCCTGGACCGGGCCGAGACTCTGCTGCACCCTTCCTACGGGGATGCAGAGTTCTGGGCAGTACGCAGGAGCATGCGGCTCTCCCCAGCCATTGTTGCAGTGGGAGATGACTTCCGCAGGGAGCACCTGAACTCCACTGATGTGGGGGATGAGACCCTGATGGAAGATGACTGGGTCACAGCGCAGTCTTTCCATCCAGCCCAGGGTGGCCCCTACCTGGCCGTCCACCTGCGCAGGCAGGACTTTGTCTCCAGCCGCGCGGCTCAAGTTCCCAGCCTTGCCGCAGCTGCCACACAGATCGATGCCTTGCTCAGCAAGTTGGGCCTCAACCTTGTCTTCATCGCAACAGATGCTCCTGAAGAGGGTAGGTCCAGATTTCTATAGAATGTTGTCATTTTGTGACATTTTGCCATTTCCCATCAAGTGTTTTACCCTCATTGTGTTGAGCTCATTCACATCTTTGTTGTGGACCACATTCTGTCAATGTATCGGTGTGTTGACTACAGAGTTCCAGGAGCTGCAGTCCATGGTGAAGGAGGGGACAGTGCTGAGGTTTGAGCCCAGGGCAGGAGATGATTGGCTGGGGCCAGGGGGTGTGGCTGCAGTGGACCAATGGATCTGCGCCCACGGCCGGTACTTCCTAGGGACCTACGAGTCCACATTCTCCTTCCGCATCATGGAGGAGCGGGAGATCCTGGGCTTCCCCGCAGACTCCACCTTCAACCGGCTCTGTGGGGACCTCGAGAGCTGCGAGCAGCCCACCCGGTGGAGGATCCAGTATCCCTCCTGAGTCATCCTGGGTTCCCATGTGTGAAGATTTTATTTTATAAATAAAATGCTATGTGGCCTGTCTCACCACCTGCTGTGACATGGATGATGAAGCCTTCAACTTTATAAACAGTAAATATTCTCAATAAAATTATGTTTTCCATCTCTACATCCCTTCACTGATCCAAACAACAAGTAAAGGACCTCTGTGTCCCAATATCTACCTCCTAGTTCAACTTCTTGTATTATGGTATCTTATATGATTTGTATGAGTGAACAGAACCTTCATAAATTCCACTAGCATTAAAATTTGTGTCCATTTTTTTTTTTTTTGACAATGTGTTTCCTATGATATATATTATCAAATAATATCTCTACAGACCTTACTGCATTAGTTAAATTTAGTAAATGAGAGGGCCTGGCTCATCAGTGGTGAACCCTCTCAGTGGTTTCACCAAATTAATCTCCAGACAGCTCTACTATTGTATTGGATTATTTCTCTATAAACCCTGCATTTAGTAATGAAGGCAGCTTAGGGAACCTATGGACAAAGGTCTGTGGAGGTGCATGCATGTCATTATAATAAATTGCATTGAGCAATGTTCTTCTGCAAATATTGTTTCATATTAAAGCTATTATTAGCAATTATAACTTGCCATCTATTGTATGCATGCACCTCCACAGACCTAATGTCCAGAGGTTCCCTAAGCTGCCTTCATTACTAAATGCAGGGTTTATAGAGAAATATTCCAATGCAATAGTAGAGCGGTCTGGATATTAATTTGGTGAAATCATTGTGAGGGTTCTCCACTGAAGGCCAACCAATGCAGTAAGGTTTGTAAAGATATTAATTGATAATATTTATCATAAGAAACATTATGTATCATTCAGTACTTTTGTCCCAGGAGGAGCTCTGAACATCAGAAATAGACAGCATCAAACAACACTAATAAGATTTAGAACAGGCCATCTCAAGCCATTGAAGATAGAAAATAACAACAAAATCTACCCCACTTACCCAAAATGTAGCTTGGCACCTGCAGCTCCAGAACACATTTTGGATTGCATTAGATGTACTAAACAGGACCTTTGGGAGAGGCTGCTGCTTATCATAAAACAGCTCGAGAAGCATGAACTCATGGAATTTGTGTAATCTTTACAAAAGGGGATAAGAAAAACAACAACAGTACTTTTGTCTGAGGATGGTAACATCACTGTTACCAAAACATCACACACTATTTATTTATTTGGATTTGTGGTACCTTGTGTTGCCAAATAAATTATTACAAATTTCAAGAACACCAACATTGTGTACAAAGTATCCAATACTTTGACCTGCCAGAAGACTTCAGGTCTTGCTGGCCAAGATCCCTACAATTATGTCACCAATCAATTTTTTTTAATGTCAATGATAAGGCACAATTTGGATTATAGTTTAGAAACACAAGGTAATAAGACCAAACAAATAAATAGTGTGTGACGTTTCTGTAACAGAAATGGAAGAAATATCAATGATATTTACAGATATATGCTTTTAATTATATCTAAAAATGTTTTTTCCACTTCTAATTCTAAGAATAATATTTTTGGCTTCTTAGAAAACTAACTTCTTATCTGCTATCTTGTTTACACACTTGATAACAGTGACTATTTAAAACATTCTGTGGTGTAGCTACAAGAAAATAAGACCTAATCCAAATAAATACTGTGTGACATTTTGGTAACAGCGAAACATCACACACTAGTAATTTATTTGGGTTATTTTCTTGTAGCTATAATTGTGCTTTACCATGCGGTAATATATTTTCTCATTCAGTACTTTGTCTGATGATGGTAACAATGCTTTGACCAAAATGTCACACACTATTTATTTATTTGGTCTTTATTTACTTGTGTTTTTAGTATCAATATGGTGAGTTTTTGGAGCGAGGAAGGAGTCATGTGTCATTCCCTCATTGACTGTCAGATCACCACCCTTCATTGCAACCTGCCAATTTGAATCAGCTATTTGAAGAATATTTGGACTGCTTCACCCAATGTTCACATTGAAGTTAGAAAATTGGAAATTAATTTGGCCAATTTAATTTATGGTTTTCCATTAAAATTTGAAGACTTTGTGTCAAGTCCAGTTTCCCACTGTTATTCTTGATGTTGGCTCTGTGAAGCTCTTCATTACATCTCGCATTGGGTCAAATTTGACCATCTTTTACCCAACGAAATATTTCAACTTCCACAAATGTCATCACATCTGACCAACATAAGGTTTATTAGGTCTTATTACCACAATCCAAATTGTGGCTTATCATCTGACTAACATGTTCCATCACAAATCTCTGGGTTGGAATTTGACCACTGAAGGTTTTTTTTTTTATCCCTAGTACACGTGGTACAGGCCATGATAATCATGGTGGGTAGTTAGCGACTGCTTTTACTGTAAGCGCACCACATGTCTACACATGTGAAAAGCAGTTCGACTTTGCACTTACAAATGTGCCAGAGCCCCATTTGGTTACTTGCACTCGCTGGTGGGGTTGGACTTTTGCAAGAATCGGGGGCCATTGGAGCATTTTTTTTTAAACAGAAAAAAAGTGTCCAATGCGGGAATTGAACCCGGGTCGTAGCGGTCGAAAACCAAACGGTTTAACCAGCCTTCCACCGACCCCCCCACTGAAGGTTGTCATCAAGTTTGACTTTTGATGACCCTATGGACAAATCTATTTCTACAGCCCTTATACTGCAATAAATGAAAACTGAAGGAGGAAGGGCATGGCTCATCAATGGTGAGGGGGAATGGTAAGATGTTATTTACAACACTGGAAACTGTATAACAGCCTCCTTCATAACCTGGTTATAACATTAGAATTCTGAAGTCCTAAATTTGAGTCCAATTTGTGTTTACCATGGTTCTAACAACAGAACCTTGGTCCCAAGTGTTGTGTTGTTCCCTGGGGTAGATGACAGAGAAGGGAGCACACACCAAGTTTACAGTAGAACCTCTTCAATTCAACCCACTAGAATTCAACTAAAATTTCTGATCCCTTGGGATGTGGAATTGAGGAATGTAGATTATTTCCTTGGCTTGGGTGGAGTTCCCTTTGAGGGTTTATCTCCGCTCCAGTGGTCTCCTCCGTGGAGAACTATTTATTTAATTAAACACAAGGTAATAGACCAAATAAATAGTGTGTGGCGTTTCTGTAACAACACTGTTACTGAAACATCACACACTATTTATTTGGATTTGGTCTTATTACCTTGTGCTTATAATCTATAAACCAAATTGTGCCTTATCATATTTAATTAATCTTTTGGTCTTGTTACCTTTTGAAATATAATGATGAAGAAAGAGGGGATGTGAAGAGTAAAAATGATTGATGTGGATTATAGAAGGAAGTTGAGAAAACACAGCATTGAAAGGGTGAGTTCTCACATCAACTTATTTGGTCTTGTTGCCCTCGAAGTGTTGGCCCCCCGCCCAGTCAAGTGTGACAAAACTTTCCTCACCTCACATACTCAGCCAATTTGCTCCTTCAATTTTTAGATTTGAAATACAAATTTTGGGGGAGAACTCTGTGTGGAAACAAAGTGGCTGTAGCAAACAAGTGAGTGGAGAACAAACAAACTGTGGAGACACACAAGACCAAATATAAGTGTGACATTTTGGTGGAAATATCTTTATTTACAGGGCTGCTAACCAAAATGGATGATTTTTAAGCCCCAATGGCTGCATAAAGCGGAATATATATAAGGCACTATGACCAGGCTGGGGAAGCTAGGGACAGGATCTCCGTCAGGGAAGAGGCAGGTTAGGCCGGATTGGGTCCGCGGAGGTCAGGAGGCAGGAAGAGAGGACTAGAACTTTGCAGCTCTGGCAGTTGGGCAAGACCTTGCCTTGTGGTCGGCAGAGAGGCCTTTGGCTGAGCAGTTGGCGCACTTGGCCGTGCGAGAGTTGGACAGCTTCGGACTTGGTGGTCACCAGAAGCACAGTGGAAGCAGGAGACTGTAGCCTTGGTGTATAACATTTTGGTAACAGCATTGTTACCATCACAAACCATATAAAAGTACTGAAAGAAAAAATATCACAGCATGTTTTTAAGTGTTACTGTTATCAAGTGTGTAAACAAGATAGCAGAGATAAGAAGAAAATAGTTTTCCAAGAACCCTGAAGTACTATTCTTAGAATGAATCAAACAACATCCTGGACATCAACTTAACTTACAATAATAACAGTATTACCGGGGATCGGTGGAAGGCTGGTTAAACCATTTGGTTTTCGACCACTACGACCCGGGTTCGATTCCCGCATTGGACACTTTTTTCTGTTTAAAAAAATGCTCCAATGGCCCCCCGATTCTTGCAAAAGTCCAACCCCACCAGTGAGTACAAGTAACCAAACGGGGCTCTGGCACATTTGTAAGTGCAAAGTCGAACTGCTTTTCACATGTGTAGACATGTGGTGCGCTTACAGTAAAGGCAGTCGCTAACTACCCACCATGATTATCATGGCCTGTACCACGTGTACTAGGGATAAGCAAAAAAAAAAACAGTATTACCACCACTATATACAACACATACAGGAACTTATTGGAACTATAGCTCACAGCACCATTTCAGCCATAAAGTAGTAAAAGCTCTTATATCAATTTTACACTTATAAAAAGAAATAGAAATTAACCTCAAAAAAGAACAAATCAATGAAGATTTTCCCATCAACTTGACAGATAGAATGATAGAAGACATGAACCAAAAATATGAGAATAATATTTTAATTCAAAATGCAAAAACCAAGAAACCAAATTCATTACATTTACCATTTATAAACCAAAATTTTGCAAGAATTTTTACTAATATATTCCAAAATTATTTTAAAAATAAAAATTGCATGTAATCCTATAATACATCAACAAACACAAGAACACCCAATTGCCAAAAAGAGCAGATTTAATCTATGAAGTGAAATATAAAAGTGTGATCAATGCTATGTAGGACAAACATACAGAAAAGAAAGAATGAAAAACCATGAACATTCTCTAAAATGATAAGGCACAATTTGGTATTCAGTACTTCTGTCTGAAGATGGTAACAATGCTGTTACCGAAATGTCACATACTATTTATTTATTTGGATTTGGTCTTATTACCTTGTGTTTATTCTCTAAAATTGGGATAAAATTGAGAATTCTGCACTTGTAGAACATAGAAAAATCACAGGGAATAATTTCAATCTAAAAAAAAAAGAAGCAAAGAAAATTAATTTTGAGAAAAAATTAAGAGACAATTTAAGGAAGCCTTCAAAAGAAATGTGCTACAATTAATAGAATGGAAGAAATATCAATGCTTTTAATTATATCTGAAAAAAAGTTTTTTTACACTTCAAGAATAATATTCTAGGGTTCTTTATTTTCTTCTTGTTTACACACTTGATAACAGTGACTGAGCATGCCGTGGTGTTTTTCTCATCTGTGCCAGGATGGCCGAGTGGTCTAAGGACTCAAGAGTAATTTTTCTCATTTAGTACTTTTGTCTAATGATGGTAACAATGCAGTTACCAAAACGTCACACTATTTATTTGGATTTGGTCTTATTACCTTATAGACCTCAAGTTTTAAAAACACGAGGTAAAAACATGATGTTTCAGTAAAGCTTTGTTACCATCATTAGACAAAAGTACTGAAATGATTCCATAAAATGAGTCTGATGACAAGGTTACCAAAATATCGTTTATGTATTTGGTCTTGTGTTTCTGCTCTATATTGTACCTCGGGTTTACTCAGCAGCTCAAGCAGACTTCCAAAGTAACTCAGCTTTCAACAATCATTATGATACCATTTGGATTATAGATTAGAAGCATAAGGTAACAAGACCAAATAACTAAGGCACAATTTATTTATTTGGAAATGGTTTTGTTACCATATGTTAAGGATTATTTTAAAAAGCTCATGTGGCTTTGGCCAAGGTTACAAATTATTTTTACGCTCAATGTGTTCATTACTACAGGGGGAGCAGTAACAAGCTCACTGGGCTCAGCTGGCCCGGCTGATAGTACCTTGTAAGGTCTCCAGGGATACAGGATGAGCAGCGTTTGTACTCCATGTTAGGAGCAGCTGCACATGGCGTCTGTTTCTCATGTCAGAGGCGGCCATTGGAGCTAAGTCGGCCTGCCACTGAGTAGTGGTCCCAGTCTTAATGACAAAGGCAGACACATTCTACTTCACCCAGTCATGATGGTTGTCAAACAGACACTATCACAGCTTGATACCCTAATATGATTGAGTGGAGATAAGAAAGAAGAAGATTACTACAGTTGCATATTTGTTCGATACACACCAAGGTAAAGTTGAAGGTATTTAGGTAGGAGGTTGCGATGGCAGGCTGACCACAGCACACAACGAGCTGGTTGACAAACCCTGGAGATAAACACCTTGAAACGAAACCAAGGCAAAAAGTTCTGATTTAGCCAATGTCTAGAGTTGGTCAAACTTTGAAGGGTAAACATTGCTTTGAATCTGATCCCAATTGTCTTCTTCAATCTCAGTGATTTGTTGACTCATTGGAAGAAAGTTCAAAATGTACAAACTGTATCAATCACTAAATTGTTCCTTTGACACTTCTTTCGGAGAATATTTCTTTACTCCCAATACTCTGGGTCCACTGGTTGCAAACAGGAATCCCGTACATATTGGTCACATTGGAGATAACTCACACCATGTCTTTCCTTGTTTGGACTTTTGTGCAACTATGATGATGCCGATCAGTATAGTTTCCATTCACTGGCGACAATTGAGAGGAAATTTTCACTCTAGGGAGTGGTGGGAGTGGCCGACAGCTGTGTGGTGCAGCAAGGATTGGCAGCAACTCCCGGTACTGCTGCCACACATATTGTCAGTTTATGGAGGCCTGTGGTCTGGGAACACAACACTTGGACAAACTACTGTCTGCACAAGTAAGCTGGTTCATTGCCAGCTATCTCTGAAGAATCAATTTCAAACAAAATGGTGGAGTGTGGTGAGCAGCCCAGATGTATACACCAGTGACCAGAGATTTTTCCACTGAAGAACACATTTATTTAAAAAATAATAGAATTTTGTAAATAAATTTTTCCATTAATCCCTAATTTTAGATTTTTTTTTTTTGAAATTTGAATTTATGTAGTGGTTGATAAAGTACAATTTGGATTATAAACATAAGGAAATAAGACCATATCTAAATAAATAGTGTGTTACCGAAACATCACGCACTATTTATTTATTTAGATTTTATTACCTTGTGTTTATGTAGTGGTTATTTAATACCTAGTAAAGCAGTAAAACTGATCTACAAAATTCTTGATAAATGTGACCGGACACAAGGTGGAGTGCTGCAGCAAGTGGCCTGGCAGAAAATGTTGCTCACAACAATGTAGGCAGAAGTTTGGTTGTAAAGTGCAGTGTGGAGGATTGAACAGCCACAGGACTTAATAGAAGAATGACCAACTTTATTCCTGACAGATACCCTAGGAGGGGCAGTCCCCTGTAGCACCAGGGCTGCCGTACTTTGCTTTCAAGTTTTGGCCGATGAATTCGTAGTAGTTCCTCCTGATGGTGTCATGCTCATTGGCGAGGTCGTCCAGGAGCCGCGCAGCCTCCTGAAGCAGCGCAGGCCGCGCAGCAGGCTGGCTCTCCATCTCCTCCTCTGCCACATCCACCAGGAAGGCCATGAGGTGGGGCGAGATGCAGCCGGACTTCAGCAGCTCCTTGCAGAACTTGACCACGGCCTCATCACCCAGCTTAGCTCCGAGCAGGCCTCTCAGATAGCTCCAGGGGCTTTCATTATGTGCCGCCTTCGCAATGGCATCCAGAGTGTACTTAATCTCTCTCTTCATGATCTCTGGGTCTGAGAATCCAGTTGTGTGCTTCACCACAAAGTAGCGCTGGTTCCACGCAGAGTTGTTACGGATATCATCTTCAAGCAATTTCTCACATAGCTCAACTCATCATCCCAGAGGCCAAATTCCTTCATAGCCCACTGCCTGTGCTGCCAGGCATGATAGTGCTTAGCATCAATTGCTATAATCTCTTCTGTAAATGGTTTTTCTTTACTTCCATCTTTCATCAATTCCACAATAACTTGCCTATGATGCCAAACTTGATAATTTTTGCTTGTACTTTGTATTATATCATTGATAAATATTAGTTCCTGTTGTAAATCTTGATTTAAAGCTTTTAAAAGCTGTCTTCTGTATTGCCAAACGGTATAATTTGCTGGATTTAAATATATCGCTTCCTTGGTTAATCCCAGAGCGCGTTCACTGATTTCATTTTTGTGAAGCAGTGCTCTAAGGTAATCATTGACGTCTTTATATTTATCTGAATAGGCAATGCATATTATTGGATTAGGGCCTTCATCTTGTGGGATGGGCTTGATATCAGCCCATTCCGGTTTATCTTTGTACATTACCCATTCGCTGGCGCTATCCTCTTCGGAAGAATAATCGCTCATATTTTGTATTTATATATTAAAATTGATTTAAAATTATATATAAATATATATAAAAAAGAATACACAAAAAGAAAGAGTTTGATAGAAATATAAACAAGAAACAATATTTTACCGTCACAAAGAAAATTGGTCAAAACATTTTAAAATACAAACAACATTATTTTTTTATTAAAAAAAAAAATATATATATATAGTTTACCAGGTTTTTTTTTACAAATGTAAATAATTTTCTGAAATATGAATTCACAGTTTATAAACTACAAATATCGTTTATGCAAAATTCGAAATAATATTCGCAAAAAAAAAAAAAATAAATAACATCTGGTAAATGTAATTTTTGTTTATTTTATTTAAATGTTTCATATTTTTTATGTAAACACGTAAATTTTATTATAAATTGGAATCCAAATCAAAGACTAAAACGCCCCACTCCTCTCAACATGTCTCACAATTCTAATCATTTAGACATCCCAATTAATCCCAAACACAGAACTTTCTATCCCCCACACAGAACTCACAAAAAACTCACCTGTATCCCTCTTCTCCCAGCCAATCCCCAGAAACATGATACTCATTTGGCCTCCATATAATCGAGGAAAATAGCTCCCTCGTTGATATTACAATTTACACTGACGCAGCCAACTTGAAACTGGACTGCTGGCAGTGAAATTTCTATCTACAAAGATGATATCCTGGAAAAATCTTCCCTTCCCACCCTAGACACCTTTTAGTTTATAAATCAGAACTTTCTGCAATAGATACTGCTCTAAAAAAATATCAATTTCACCTCTCAAGCAAAATAACAAACTATTCCAACTCAAGAGACAGCCACCTGCTTCACCAGTCAAAGGACCTCTTCTCAAAAGCATCGCCAAATCTGTAAACCGACTCCCAGCCAACAGCCCTGTCACAGTGGCTTCCAGCTCACGTTGGATTTCCTGGGAAATTAGCTAGAAGACTCTTTGGCAAAGTTTGGAGCTCTTGGCCACCCTAAGGACAGAAAATCTACCACCCAACTGTACAATCGAGATGTATTTTATGCATTTTTTCGTTGCTGTTATCTTAAAAAAAACTATTTTCACATGCGCTCATATTTCGGACGCCAGCACTGCAGAGAAGCAGACCACAAATTTATACATCTATGGCACATACAGAGACTTAAAGCTGTACTGGTTAGCAATAAATGTTGAAGGAGAATTAAACAATACCTTTTGGCTAAACATATTTTATTTTAGTCTAATAAAATAAACTTTCAATGTACATCAGAAATATAATATTGTAGCGTAGAAATGAAGCCTTGAAATATCCTAAGATGTAAAAATATTTATTGATGACGTCACAGCGGCGAGTCGACAATTATTAACAAGTCAACCAAACTATATACAGCTAGGGAATCTTAAGCAAGCAAACAAAGAAATATTTTAAAGATGATTTCACAAATACAGAGTAATATATATTTTTATAATCTGCTGAATATTTTCATTGAATCATATTAAATTAAATAATAAAATATGTGGTTGTTGTGTTCGTTCAGTGGGGATGTCTTCTTCCTGGAAGTTTGTCGAGTCATCTTCTGGGTCCTCTTCTAGGTTGTCTTCCTGGTCCTCTGGGTTTAAATATGGTTTCATCCTACAAATGTGAACTAAATCTTTTGTTTTACGACGACCTTGCTGGTTTCCGAATGTTTCAATTTCATAGGTCACATCAGATATTTTTCGGGTTACTTTGTATGGGCGGAAGTCACGTCTCATTAGTTTTTCCGAATATCCCACTTTACGCACAGGGATAAAGATCCATACAAGACCTCCAGGCTGATCTATATATATAAAAATGAATGTATGTGTGTCTGTCCTTTATGCCTGACCAAACCACTCATTGGAACGCCATGAAACTTAGGAAAGTTATTTAGTATAGTACTGGGAAGGTTTTTGAAAAATAATTTCTCGAATATCTTGAATATCCTTAGAGTTATTTGCAGATTTGTAGATTTAACTCGAAAGCAGCGCCCCCATTGCGACGATGATAACAAGTTTTTTTTTTATCTATAAGTTTATTTATCACTAAGTTTATATATATTATCTTAAAGAATATTTATCAACAGTAAGATTTTCTTTTTCTACCTATTAATTGCGCACAAGTCAAAGTTAGTTATCAAGTATTTTTCAAGGGACTGGGGGGGGGGGGGATGTTCACTAGATAAAACGATGAATTTTTAATGTAGAAAATTAGGAAAGACAAAATTCAGGATGACACGGCAATTTATTTGAGACAAGAATAATGATACAATTCCAAGGCAAGATACTATTCCTTTAACTTCCAATTACCGAGGGAACCAATTAATATTGATTTTATTCAACTTATCGAGTATTTTTCAAGGGACCGGGGAAAAAATGTTCACTTTATCGAGAGATTCAAATTTACGAGTTTCAAATTATCAAAATATATCTATTATTTTTTTATAAGTTT
Organism: Cordylochernes scorpioides; assembly: GCA_030710605.1. Classification (NCBI taxonomy): domain Eukaryota; kingdom Metazoa; phylum Arthropoda; class Arachnida; order Pseudoscorpiones; family Chernetidae; genus Cordylochernes; species Cordylochernes scorpioides. The sequence goes on along the minus strand of CP092873.1, from coordinate 89,747,093 downwards.
ATAGAGAATTGTTTTAACAAATGTTCGTTAGACAAACCTTTACTCCGGGTCGCTAGTAAATTATATTTCTGTGATGGGCGTCATAGCGATATTTATTGCTATCTCTCAGGAACGATCTAAATATCGAAAACATCAATGACTACATTATTAGACAATCATTTAAATTCTACGAAAAATCCGAAAAATTAGAAAACCCCACCTTTAAGGAAGCCACAAACTACACAAATGCGGAAAAAGGAAAATAAGAAATTTAAAACCTAGACAAATTCTCCATCAATTAAGCCAGAATGACGAAAAGTGGAAAAAAGGAAAAACAAACCCACCTTGAATATCAAACAAGCCAGAAAAAACCTTCTCAAGAACAATATCCCCAAGGACCTGAGAATCCGGATCCAACGACATCATTAAAATTATAATTGTAAATGAACCCTGTACATAACCACCCCCTCAGTATATTGTAAATATGATGATCTAGGTTGCTCTTTTTGAGCGGCACCTAATAAAGTTATTTGGAACTGGAACTGGAACTATTGCTATCTTGAGATCTCATGGAGTGGATATGTGTTGTGCTTCTTCGGCTCTTGCCCCTAGAGTTTGAATGAAATCGTCGTCTTCTGGCAATAACTTGGGGAATAACACGTCCAGTGGAGTCTCGGCTTCACGCCCGTGTACAAGGAAAAATGGGGTGAACCCAGTAGACTCTTGTTTTGCTGTGTTATATGCAAATGTAACGAATGGAAGAATCCTGTCCCAATCTTTCTGGTTGACATCCACATACATGGACAGCATGTCTGCTATGGTCTTATTCGACTTTCTCCGTGAGTCCATTTGTCTGGGGGTGATAGGCGGTCGTCTTCCGATGGTTATTCTGCACTGGTTGTTCAGATCACTTATCATTGAAGATGTGAAGTTCCTTCCTCTATCCGTGATTAATTCCCTCGGCGCGCCGTGTTTTAAGATGACATCTTCAATGAAGAATTTGGCAACTTCCATGGATTCACTTGTGGGTAGGGCTTTAGTTATCTCATATTTCGTTAGATAGTCCGTACATACAATAATCCAACGGTTGCCACCTTCTGATGTTGGAAATCTCCCCAGGAGATCCATTCCTACCTTTTCAAAGGCAACTTCAGAAAGAGGTATTGGCTGTAAGTGCCCCTGAGGGGAGTTGGGGCTGATGTTTACGCCTCTGACAATCTGAACAGTGTGCCACATACCTTCTAACCGTTCTATACTATACATTCCGGGCCAGTAATACTTTTTTCTTATTCGGTCATAGGTTTTAGAAAATCTGAGGTGACCAGCCGTGGGTGAATCATTGAAATTTTTCAGTAATTCCTGCCTTAAATGGCGAGGAACCACCAAAAGCCACGGTGTCCCCATTGGATCATAATTTTTTCTGTAGAGCGTGTTATCGATTTTTACAAAGTGATTATTAGAAGTACTTTGTAATTGGTCAGCGATTTTTCTAAGAGCTTGATCATTTTCATCTGCTCTTCGCTAAAGTTCTGCAAAGTCACTGTTGAGGGTTCAGCAAGAATCCTCACGAGCCTAGCGGCGCCGAGGTGACGGCGGGAACCGGCCGAAACTGGATCTCGCCAGTTTGTTTTGGTGTCGGCTGGAGGGAGGACTAACTCCGCGTCTAGCTGTGTGTGGTATTCTCCTTATGTTCCGGCACTGGTGATAAATAAAACCGGTACCAAGGAAGCTCCGACGACTCAGAGTGGATTATTGACAAAACAACGGGCACAACACAACATGGTGGCAGCGGCGGGATCGTGAAGAGCCCAAGTAAGTGCCTTTTTAATTAATTCCACTCTTGTGCAATCAAATCTGACATGGAATCAAATTCCTTTCTTCCGCCTCCTAACTTCAGTTTCGACGCCAAGGATTGGCCAAGCTGGAAACAGCGATTTTCTCGATACAGACTTCTCTCCAACTTGAACGCCAAGGAACAAGAATATCAGATCACAGCATTGATATATCTTATGGGGGAGAGGGCTGAGGAAATCCCCTCTGCGTTCAATCTCTCAGAAGATGACGCAAAGAACTTCGAAAAAGTCATTGAAGCGTTCGACAACCACTTTATTGGCAAACGCAACGTGGTGTATGAACGGGCTTTGTTCGGATTAAGGAGTCAACGGCCGGAAGAAACCATCGAGGAATTCGTAACAGTCTTGCACAGAATATCTGAGCACTGCGAATACGCTAATCTGCGCGAGGAGCTTATTCGTGATCGTATAGTGCTTGGAGTAAAAGACAGGAAGTTGTCGGAGAAACTGATGCTAAACGAAAACCTGACCTTGGCCAAAGTAGTCGAGATCGCCCGTCAGTGGGAAGCTGTGATGCGTGAACAACAGGATCTTAACCCTTCTACATCGCAGCTCGACACAACGCGGAAAAGTGGCCAAGCAGAAGCCTAAAGCATCCGGTCATGGCAAGGACAATGGCAGATCAACGTTTAGACAAACAGACAGTGCCAAGGAAACAGACGAAGGAAAAAAATTTCCAACTTGCTTTAACTGTGGGACTACCAAACATCATTATCGTTACAGAGATAAGTGCCCCGCTAAGGACAAAGTCTGTGGAAAGTGCGGGAAAAAGGGCCATTACACTAATCTCTGTCGAAGAAAAAACAATGAGGTGAACGCCATATCCTCGGAGGAAACCCCAGCGCGGGAGAAGGTCTCATATGTATATGCTGTCCGCGAGCCTACGCTGGGAAGCAGAAAGAGCAGGTGGAAGTCAACAGTAAGAGTCAACGGCACTGCAATCCACTTCAAGTTGGATCTGGGCTCGGATGTGACACTGATACCATTTTCTCTGTACAAGCGGTATTTCAGCAACGTCCAACTGACGCCTACCGACGGTCAACTGATGGCGGCCGCGAACCAAAGATTGGAGAATGCTGGGACCTTCGTGGCGAAGCTCCGAGCTAACACACGTGAAATGAAGAAAACCGTGTACGTGGTCCCCCATTTGGAGCAACCTCTGCTGGGTGTCGGAGCCTGTGAAGACCTCCAACTCGTCAAACGAATTGATCTTGTCATCAACGGAACAACGGATGTCAATCCTGAACGAGAGTTCCCTAAGCTATTTGAAGGACTGGGGCTTCTTGAACAGCCCTATCACATCAAGTTGAAGGAAGGTGCCAAGCCCTTCTCCATACCAGTCCCAAGACGAGTGCCTCTTCCGCTCATGCCGAAGTTAAAAGAGCAACTGGATGCCATGGTGGCTCAGGAAGTCATCGAACCAGTTGATGAGCCACGGAGTGGTGCGCACCGATCGTCCTAGCTGGAAAGCCAAACGGGAAAATCAGGATCTGTGTAGACTTATCCCGGCTTAACCTGAGTGTGGAACGTGAGCTTCACCCGCTTCCTGCCCTTGAACATGAACTAGCTCAACTCAACGGGGCCAAAATCTTTTCCAGGCTGGATGCTAACAGTGGATTTTGGAAGATTAAACTCTCCGAAGAAAGCCAAACGCTGACGACTTTCATTACGCCCTTTGGCAGATATAAATTCAAAAGGCTTCCCTTTGGGATCTCTAGCGCTCCAGAACACTTCCAGAAACGCATGTCTGCTATCCTACGCGGAAGTCAATGGGGTAATCTGTCACATGGATGACATCCTCATTTTCGCAAAGAGAAAGGAAGAGCATGACGAGACACTACGCGAAGTTTTGAGACGCCTAAAGAACTCAGGAATTACGCTCAACAAAGAAAAGTGCCAGTTCGGTGTAAGCAAAGTCACATTCCTGGGACATTACATCGACGAACACGGTATCAAGGCGGACGAAAAGAAAGTCAGAGCCATCGCCGAGATGAAACCGCCAACTGACGTGCACGGGGTACAACGTTTTATGGGCATGGTCAATTTCTTAGGCCGCTTTGTTCCAAACTTAGCGGAAATCACAAAGCCACTAAACGACCTAAGAAAGAAAGATGTTAGTTTCATCTGGGGTTCACCACAGAAAAAAGCGTTCGAGAAAGTAAAAGACGTTCTGGCCAGTGACCGAGTTCTGGCAAGCTTTGACATCTCTAAGAAGACCATGGTCTCAGCTGATGCATCATCGTATGGCCTGGGAGCTGTCCTCAAGCAAGAGCATGAAGCCAACGAGTGGCGCCCAGTGGCCTTTGCATCACGGACGCTGACGAAGACGGAACAGGGATACGCTCAAATAGAGAAGGAAGCCCTTGCAATCACATGGGCGTGTGAGCGCTTCAAGGACTTTGTGGTTGGAAAAACCTTCCTCATCAAAACAGATCACAAACCTTTAGTCCCCATCTTCACCACTAAAGATCTGAACGATCTAACGCCAAGGCTTCAACGGTACCGTATGAGGATGCTTCAGTTCTCGTTTCATATCTTTCATACACCGGGGAAGGACCTAATCACCGCTGATGCCCTTTCAAGACAACCACTTCCAGGTCATCTTCCCGAAGATGAAGAGCTCCAGGAAGAAGTTGAACATTTTGTGCGTAGCATCGTCCTGCATCAATCCACGACAGACGACCGACTTGCCAAATAGCCCTCAACCAGAAGCTGGAGCCTACCCTTCAAAATGTGGCATTTTATTCCAAAAACGGTTGGCCCGCCAAATGTCAGCTCTCTCCCTTAGAACGCTCGTTCTACGATGTTCGCGACGAGATAGGGGAAGAGAACGGCTTACTAATGAGAGGACTGCGAGTGATCATCCCCTCTAACATGCGAAAAGATGTTTTGAACCGCATCCACGCAGGTCATCAAGGAATAACAAAATGTCGAGCAAGAGCAAAGGATCATGTTTGGTGGCCAGGAATAGGTCAAGAAATCCAGGATATGGTAAAAACCTGTGAGAAATGCATAGAGAATCAACCTCTAAAGCACGAAACCACTCATCCCCAACGACTTTCCGGAAAGACCGTGGCAAAAGGTCGGGATGGATCTCTTCCATTACGAAGGAAGTGAGTATTTAGTCGTCGTAGACGTAGACTTAGACTTACTAAACTTTCTCGGAAGCTGTGGTAGATCACTGCAAAGCCATCTTTGCTCGTCATGGCATCCCTGACATTGTAATCAGTGATAACGGACCACAATTTCGCCCATCAACAACTTCAGCTTTTACGAAGTTTGCCTCTGAAGTTGGGTTTCGACACATCACCTCCAGCCCAAAGCATCCACAATCAAATGGTCAAGCAGAGGCTGCTGTCAAAATTGTGAAAAACCTGATGAAAAAGAATAAAGATCCGGTCCTAGCACTCATGGAGTATCGGGCAACACCCCTGGCAAACGGACTCTCCCCTGCGGAACTTCTATTTGGACGGAAAATTCGCACTATGGTTCCCTGCACTTCATCATCACTAACCCCTAAAACAGTGGATCAATCCAAACTCAGGGGGAAGAGGAGCAGCGGAAGATGGCGCAGAAAACGGCTTTTGACAGACGCCATGCGGCCACGAAAAAGGCGGAACTAATTGCAGGAGAGAAAGTTTGGGTGAAGGATCTTCGAGCGTGGGGAAGTGTCCTCGAGAAGGCTTCAGCGCCCCGCTCATACATCGTGGAAACTCCTGTAGGGACCTACAGGCGGAACTCTCTTCTTCTGGCTTCTTCCCAACAACAGGTCGACCCCAGTGAGACATCTCCTGACAGTGAACTCCCCGCTGAAACGGAGGAAACTCCGGGAAATGAACTGCCTGCAGAGGAGCAACAACAGCTGCCAGCAATCGCTCCAGAGATAAAGCAGCTGTCTCCCTCACCTGGGAAAGTGTCGCGGTATGGGAGAAGATACAAGCGTGTCCAGCGCTAACCTCCTCTAAACTTTTTGGGGGAGATGTTGAGGGTTCAGCAAGAATCCTCACGAGCCTAGCGGCGCCGAGGTGACGGCGGGAACCGGCCGAAACTGGATCTCGCCAGTTTGTTTTGGTGTCGGCTGGAGGGAGGACTAACTCCGCGTCTAGCTGTGTGTGGTATTCTCCTTATGTTCCGGCACTGGTGATAAATAAAACCGGTACCAAGGAAGCTCCGACGACTCAGAGTGGATTATTGACAAAACAACGGGCACAACAGTCACTATGCTTGGAATATCTTCCTCCATATCTTCACTGTATTCTAATGGACTTCTTGATAAGCAGTCTGCGTCCTGATGTTTCCTTCCGCTCTTATACACGACAGTGACGTCAAACTCTTGCAGCCGAAGTGCCCATCTTGCTAACCTCCCACATGGGTCTTTGAGGCTGGTCAGCCAGCACAAAGAGTGGTGGTCCGTAACTGTTTTAATGTCCATTCATACAAAGTTCAAAACAACAAACTGACTTACGCGCAGGCCCGGTCACGCTCCGCCGCGCCAAGTGGGAAAACATACAATATTCCCAGCACATCCTCCTTTTTAAGATTTGAAATATATATACATTACAAATTTTAAATGCATAATATAATTGATAATGAAGGCAATCCACGGGTTTAAAATTCGTCCACTCCGGGTTCTTATCTGGCCGTCTTCTGAGTCGTTAGAGGGATAATCCACAACTGGGGTCTTTTCATTTTCAACCAGTTCCTCTTCCGAAAAGGTCGGCGTCGATGGGTCGTCTGTATATTGCACGGTATCTCCTTTTCGTAGATGGAACCTGTTTCGACGTAAAGTCCCAACTGGAGTTTCAACCATATATGACCTTGGTGTCGATGCTTTCTGCTTTAAAATCCCCCAGATTCACATATCTGTAATCCAAACCGTGTCACCTTCGGATACTCCTCCATGTCCGTAGCTCCGCAGCGTCGATCATATCTAGATTTCATATCCTTTCTCCTTCTCCCCTCCTTTCTTTTCAGGGTCTGAGAGTCCACCAACCTTGGATTAAGATTCTCTAGTGCAATTGGCAAGGTCGTTCGGAGTTTACGTCCCATGAGAAGCTCAGGAGGGCTGTAACCGTTCTCCAAAGGGGTCGATCGATTATCCAGGAGTCCAAGCGATGAGTCTTGATTTTTCTTGAGGATCAACTTAGCAATTTTCACACCTGCTTCTGCCATCCATTGCTCTGCGGGAATCGAGGACTTGAAGTGACATGTGTGAATCCGTACTGCCTTGCGAAATTTGCAAATTCACGAGCAGCTCCAAATTGCGTCCATTATCGCTTACAACAGTTTCTGGTATTCCATGTCGGGCAAATATGGGTTTGCAACTACGCACCACCACATTGGCTGTGATCCGATCCAGCTGAATCATTTCAGGAAAGCAAGAATAATAGTCAATGACGACTAGATACCACTTATTCTCGATCTTGAACAAATCCATTCCAATCTTTTGCCACGGTCGTGTAGGAAAGTGGTTGGTATCAAAGGTTCATGTTTTGAGACGGCTTTCTGGATACAGACACTGCACTTTCTGACCGTTTCCGCGATCTCTTCCGAAATTCCAGGCCACCATACCGTCTCACGTGCGCGAAGTCTTGTTTTTGTAATCCCGAAGTGCCCAGCGTGCAACTTATCTAGGATCTCCAGTTTCATACTTGCTGGAATAACAAGACGACAGCTACGCATCAGTAGTCCATTTTGAACGCCGAGTTCATCCTTGACATGCCAATAAGAGAGCAGAGCCTGTGACATCTTCTTCTTATCTGGCCAGCCTTGCTCAAGGTAGTTGGCTACTGCTTTCAGGGTCGTATCTTCTTGTTGAGCTTCAAAAATCTTCGTCAACATCTCGTCTTTGTCGAGCTCTTCCAATCCTGTTTTGAGCTTTTCCATCAAAGGTATTGGTACCCGTCGAGGAGTATGCACAGCATATGGTTTTGCTCCAGGTTTTAATTGGATTTCGTAAGGGTTTCCGATCTGTCCCAGTCCTTCAAATACTTCAGGGAATTCCTTGATCGTGTTAATTCTCGTCGCAACCACTTCAATCCGCCTCGCCAGGTTCAAGAGCTCACATGCCCGCGACTCAGAAGAGGTTCACTCAAACGATGAATGACATAAATCTTCTCCTGGATTTCATAATTGCCATTTCGCAGCGTTGATATAAACATACCCACAGTCTGAAGTTCGGAAAATTCAGCAGCTCTAATGTTGATATCACTTTCCACTAGTCGTTGCTGTCCCATTATCTTCTTGAAGAGACACAGAGGAACACATGTAACATCCGCCTGGGAGTCGAGCTTGAACTTCACCTGTTTACCGTTCACTTGGATTTCTGCTGTCCATCGTCTCCTGCACTCGCCTTCATCATCATCGAGATTAGATGAATCCTCCACAGCTGAGACCTCCAGGAGAAAACCAATCTCTTCATCAAGTTCAGAAACAGCTTTGACTTCCGCAGTCTTCGCCTGCTTATCTGGGCAGCAATTTGCAAAATGGCCAGTTTTTGAACATAGGTTACATCTTTGTCCTTCAGCACGGCAAGCCTGTCCTTCCCTGTGGGTGAAACCTCCGCATTTTGGACATCGTGATCTTGTTTTGGCTGACTTCTCCTTCTTCCTCGAAGGCTGCTGTTGTTGTTTCGGTGATTGTTTCTTCGAGTTGAACTTCACCTGATTGACCTTTTGGCTTGTTGAGGGACGCTGCAGGTCGACTTGCTGCTGTCGAACGGCTTCCTGCTGTTGAACCATTTTCACCGCCTTTTCCAAAGTCAGTTCGCTGTCCAACTGCATTCTTTCAGATAAAGCTTTGTCCCTCACTCCAACCACTATTCGGTCACGGATCAACTGCTCATGAAGACCCTCAAATTCGCAACTATCAGCCAATTTATACAATGAAGTGATGAATTTGTCCAATGGCTCCCAATCCTCTTGGATTCTTGAATTAAATTTCGCACGTTCGCAGATAATATTCTTTCTGACACAGAAGTGGCTGTCGAACGCCTTGAGGACGGAATCAATTTTCGTTGCCTCTTCCTCCTTTTCGAACTTGAAGGTCCTGAATATATCATCCGCGCGGTCACCCATCAAGTACATGAACAAATCGATCTTGTCCGCCTCCTCTTTCTTCTTCATTCCACTGACCACGAGGTATCGAATTTCTTCCTCCATTTGGGCCATTCGTTGGGAGTCGAGAAGTCGAAAGTTTCTGGAGGTTGAATCTGAGCCATGTTGAATTATCTTCCAAAGTACACAAAAATCGATATTTTCAATATACAGGTTCGTATTTTATCCAGTTATCGCTGCCACCATGTTTTAATGTCCATCCATATAAAGTTCAAAACAACAAACTGACTTACGCGCAGGCCCGGTCACGCTCCGCCGCGGCACGTGGGCAAACATACAATGTTCCCAGTGTTAGAAAGCCCAAATTTATTGATAGCCCAAATGATGGCAAGGCATTCCCTTTCTGTGGCTGAATAATTTTTTTCTGCCTTATTTAAGGTTCTGGATGCATAAGCAATGACTCTTTCCTTTCTCTTTTGTATCTGCACTAATACTGCTCCTATTCAATAGTTGTAGTTGCTTGCGTCAGTGTGTATTTCGGTTGGGGATGAGTAATCAAAATGTCCAAATTAACTCTGACTTGAGAGCTTCAAATGCATTTTGCTCTTCCTGGTTCCAATTAAATGCTGAGTCTTTCTTCAAAAGGTCATTCAAGGGTTGGGCTACGTGGGCATAATTGGGTATGAAGCGGCGGTAGTAGGATGAAAGGCCAAGAAAACTTCTAACTTCCTTCAATGACCTTGGCCGTAGCGAAGTCGCGGACTGCTCGAATCTTTTCTTGAGCGGGACGAATTCCATTTTCACTCACCTCATGTCCAAGAACTGTGATAGTTTTTGCCCCAAACTTACATTTCTTGGAATTGAGACATAATCTGCTTTCTTAAGGCAATTTAATACAAGTTGAAGGCGTCTTAGATGTTCTTCAAAATCATCTGAAAAAAACGATTATGTCGTCGAGGTAACACAAGCAAATGGTCCACTTAAGACCCTTCAGAAGATTATCTATCATTGTTCGAAGGTAGCTGGAGCATTACATAACCCAAATGGCATTACTTTGAACTCGTACAGTCCATCTGGAGTTATAAATGTTGTCTTCCTGAACCTAGGTAAATAAAAATATAAGAACGTTTTTCATCATGAATGATACCATTTGCACTTTATTTTCTATATTTTAAAATTATATTATAACCATAATATTTAGAATAACTTATATTATAATTTTCCCTTTTAAACTAACTATTGTTTCAAAAATTATGTCCACAATAATATAAGTTACAAAAGAATAACATGCAATATAGAATGAGGAGCCTTGAAGCTTCTAGTAGATTCTATCCCAGGGGCTCCAAGGATGCTCACAGTCTGGGATCTTCTTCCTTAAGGGCCGCAAGACTCCATTCTGTCAGGTTATCCAGGGTCTACTAATTGTGTTGCAATCTGAGCATTCAACTCAGTACGAGTATACAAGTACATGAGGGTACAATCCTTGTAGATTAACAAATAATTCTGTCTCGACACTTTGGCCGCCATTTTCTTAACAATTATAGAGCGTGAAACATTAACGAAAGGAACAAAAATAGGTATAAATAAAAAAATACTCCTGTTTGAACGAAGGGTATTAAAAGTGGGAATCGGGTAAAATATCATTTAGGAAATAATTTAATTCATATAAGAGAGAGAGACACACACAATTGATATAATTCTATACATTGTTTACAGAAATCGTTCTCAGTCCAACATTTTGATTATAAGAGTTAGGGCCTATAAATGGTCCAGGTGTTTGCATTTGTGTCATATCTGAAAAGCTTTGCATATCAAATATTTCACGAGAATTTCTCTATAAAACCTATTTTCTTTGAGAAAAGAAGCTCATTTCTACTAAGAAGTTCCTTTACAAACAATTTTAAAATAAAAGTTGGCAAATATGAGTGAGGGGGGCTGGAAATCAAGAAAATTTGAGAACAAGAAAAGAGTCTGGTTTGAAGAGACAAAGAGCATTCTGTCAAGGGAAAATTGCACGGGATGCGGTCATGCCCATGACTATTGTGGCTAAACCAAAATATTCAGGTTGTCAAAATATATAAATTAAAATTGAAAATGTCTGGATAAAAATAAAAGTGTCTAAATTAAAATTGAAAATGGCTGAAAAAAAAAACGAAAGTGTCTTAATTAAAATGAAAAATATCTAAATATAAATTTTAAATGCCTAATTAAAAGTTCAAAACCTATACATCATTGATTTTCAAAGTTAACTTTTTTTTTTATCTGACAACCCTACGATTTAAGCTTTGTTTACAAGGTGTGCTTGAAATATTTACATTTTAAAAAGTACCATTATATTTGTCCTGTTATTTTTTATTCGAGGATAAAATTTTGAACGCAACTGTTTTTTCAAAGGAATGGTAATAATGGCTTTAGAAAATTGGCAACCACCCTTTGTGCTAATCGAGACAACAATGGGGCAAATTGTGTTGGAGTTATATTGGAAACATGCCCCCAAAACCTGCAAGAATTTTGCAGAACATTGTCGAAGTGGTTATTATAACAACGTTAAATTTCACCGCATTATCCCAGACTTTATGATTCAAGGTGGGGATCCCACAGGTACCGGTAAAGGCGGTACATCAATTTATGGCAAATATTTTGAAGATGAAATCCATCCAGATTTAAAGCACACGGGCGCTGGTATCCTGTCAATGGCAAATGCCGGACCAAACACCAACGGAAGTCAATTTTTCATCACCCTAGCCCCGACCCAGTGGCTTGATGGCAAGCATGCCATATTTGGCCGGGTCTACAACGGCATGCAGGTGGTGCAGAGGATGGGCAAGGTGCCGACGGACTCCAGTGACAGACCATCAGAAAATGTCATGATTGTGAAAGCACAGGTGAAGCAATCTCTGTAAGATGGTGAATATTCCACCTTGTTGGTATTTCATACACCTGGTACTACTGCCATGTTCATCACCCAGGGCTTCATCTCGATGTTATAAAATAAAAAACAAAAGTTCATTCATCATAAATGTTGGTTTATACTTTTTGACTCATTTAAAGATTTTTTGTATCCAAATCCCAAACTCATATTTAAAAAAATATCCCTAGTACACATGATACAGGCCATGATAATCATGGTTGGAAGAAGTTGGCAACTGCTTTTACTGTAAGTGCACCACATGTTTACGCATGTGAAAAGCAGTTCACATGTGCCAGAGCCCCTTTTGGTGATCTACACTCGCTTGTGGGGTTGGACTTTTTTTTTTTTTTTTTTTTATATAAGAAAAAGGGCCCAATGTGGGATCCGAACCAGGGTCGTAGCGGTCAAAAACCAACGGTTTAGACCACCGACCCCCCAGGTGTTGATGTTATGGATGGGTGGAGCCATTGGGACTCAAGAGTTGAACACTACTGGCAATGACAGGATGTGAGAGATCTATGGATCCGTACAACTACAATTTAGATTATAGATCAGAAACACACAAGGTAATAAAACCAAATCTAGATAAATAAATAGTAATTTCAGTAGTAGCATTGTTATACACAATTTTTTTATTTGGATTTGGTCTTAATACCTTGTGTTTTAAATATAATTACAAGTTTCCAGCACAAGAAGTAATTTTGACAGAAAACACAGTTTATAGATAAATAAAGTATTCATTGATTTATAAAATATAGAGTTAGGTATGGCCTCCACACATGGTCCCTCCGTTGTTGTGGCCTCACTTTCCTCCTTCAAGGCTTGTTGCCAGGACTTTGACTTCAGAAAATGTCCAACAGCGTTAAATCTCGTGACCTTAGCGGCAATTTCTGATCACAGAACTGGATGACCAGAAAATACAGTAATGTTGACTGTAATACAACTGTAAAATAACTTACTGTTTTTATAAACACAAGGTAATAAGACCAAATCCAAATAAATAAATTGTGTGTGACGTTTCGGTAACAGCATTGTTACCATCTTCAGACAAAAGTACTGAATCAGTAACAACGCTGTTACCGAAACGTCACACACTATTTATTTATTTGGTCTTATTACCTTGTGTTTATAATCTATAATCCAAACTCACTGTTTACTTTATGGATCAGTTGGGAAGTTTGAATTATAAACCTGTGTTTCTATCAAAATTACTTCTTGAGTGTGAATGTTGGCCGTCCTATATAAATGCAACCTGCGCTCATACAATTTCCCACAATGTTGTGTTGGTTGACATTGGTGAACATTTTATTTTCATTCAAAGTGACATCGCAATGTTGGGAAACTGATGTTCACTACTAATGAGGATTGCAGTGATGGCAAAGTGTGCGAGTAGAGAACAATTTAATGGCTGCCACATGTTAACAGGACCGACAGTTGCAGTACTTCCCTCAACATTGGGGTTGGAGCCTCCTCCTGGAGTTTACACAAGGTGACCGTGATATGGTAGAATGTGGATTATAGATTTGTTACACAAGGTAATAAGATTAAATAAATAAATTATTAATTTGGATTTGTTCTTATTACCTTGTGTCAAGACTTATTGGTATAAATCAACATATCAACAAAATAAAAATGTCCGGTGTTGATATTAAAAACAAAAAAGACATATCCTGACCAGGAGCACATGTGCTTTACAGATGGCAGAGCGCCATCTGGTGGAACAGAAATCAACTAAACATTGATTTAGCCTGTTCCCTGATATTTGGCCAACCCAATTTCTAGATGAATCAAGAAAAGCCATCCACGAACACGTTTCTCGCTGTTGGCACTCGTCAGCGTGGAGTAGTTTAATATCAACACCTGACCTTTTTTATTTTTTTCTATTATTTTTTACATGTTAAGTGTATTTACGCAAGTTTGGCCTTAAATACCGATTTCTTGGTTTCTCAAGAAGCCTCTGAAACCAAAAATCTTTTTGGTCGCAGTGGTACAGCGCTGACAAGCGTAAAAACACGTTCATGGATGGCTTTTCTTGATTTATCAAGAATATGGGTTGGCCAAATATCAGGGAACAGGTTAAATCAATGTTTAGTTGATTTCTGTTCCACCAGATGGCGCTCTGCCTTCTGAAAAGCACATGTGCTCCTGGTCAGGATATGCCTTTTTGCTTTTAATATCAACATGTAAATACATTTCAATGTTGTCTATAGAGTAGGACCTCCTTGAGAGAACACTCTCGCTAACAGACATCTCTCTAACAAAGGACAGTTGCCATTTTTACCAATCAGCCACAGTCTGGTAAGAGGACACTTTGTCTCTGTAACTGTTACAGCCAGTCACAGTGGAATCACAGAGACTGGCATTGAGGCTGCCACAGTTCAGTTACAAAACCTATTTTCAGCAACTTTACTTCAAGCCTGAGTTTTTATTGGACGGCTTTTTAGAGCATTGCTTGGAGGATTTAAGCAATCTACCGGCAACTACACAATCAACACTGTGTTTGAGATATACGTAGATTTCTACATGGCCCTGAGAACAAGCCTCTTGGATCGAGCCACGCTGGCTTAATTTTATTGGATGCACAAAATATTTAAAAAACTAAACCATCAGGGAGCCGTGGATTCTCAAAGCCACCAACTGATGAATGTTAAATATGTACAGACGCCTCTCACTGATCTTTACTGCAAACTTCCAATTTCCTGATTGAAGCCTGCTACAATCAGATCCACCGGACCCGAGGAAATTATACATTTAGGAACATTTAAACAATTGCCTCCAGATAAGAAATCCTATTGGCTCCCACCAGACAGGATCACTTCTGTTGAAATATTATATATAATATATAAATATTTCAATCATTAGTGTGTCTCATTAAAGACAAATACTTTATTTTTTTTAGAATGATCTTTGATGAGGTTTTCTTTATACAGTACTTAAAAAAAAAGGAACAACTTGTCTCCTGAATTGAAATAGAAAGAGGGTAAAGTACATCTTGTCTATAAAGGAGAACTTTGTGTCCCATTATGTAGGGGCCAAACCTCCCAACTGTCATCTTTGCTCTCCCACAAAGAGGCTGCTCCATCCAACCACAAGCCTCCCATCCTTGACTGCTCATCCATTGATTCACAGCCACCAGCTCATTGATTCTCTGATATGATTATCATGAAGCTAGAGGTTGCCATTCACAGTTCTTAGAATTGAGACACTTCGGCTAGTAAAGGTTTTTCATTCTCTCAAAGTTTCAACAAAAATCTTTTTAAACACAAGGAAATAAGACTAAATCCAAATAAATAAATAGTGTGTGACGTTTCAGTAACAATGCTGTTACCGAAATGTCGCACACTATTTATTTATTTGGATTTGGTCTTATTACCTTGTGTTTATAATCAATAATCTAAATTGTGCCTTATCAACAAAAATCTTTTGTTTTCGTCAGGAAAAAAGATTTTTGTCGGAATGTCAAGAGAATAAAAACATTACTTGCCGAAGTGTCTCAATTCTAAGACCCTGATAGGATTGTGGAGATAAGAAAGAAGAACTTTAGTGTTGCTGGGAACAGGAAGAGAGAGTTGGTCCACTGATACAACAGATGGAACAAACATTACAAGATTTGCATACAAGAGATATGGTGCCAAGTATGCCATGATAATCATGGTGGGCAGTAAGCGACTGGTTTTGCTGTAAGTCACCACATGTCAACACATGAAGAAAGTAGTTTGACTTTTGCACTTGTAAATGTGTCAGGGACCTGTTTGGTTTCTTGCACTCCCTGGTGGGGTTGGACTTCTGCAAGAATCGGGGCCATTGGAGTAATTTTTAGAAAAAAGTGCCCAATGCAGGATTCGATCCCAGGTCATGGTGTCAAAAATCAGCAGTTTATATCACTCGATACAAAAGATAAAATTTGCATATACATATGTATTTGAAGCAAAGAAACTTTATTTTAAAAATGATCGGTGACGTAACCTCAGTCTTACTGTACGGGGCGGTGGAAACTGTCAACCACCACTGCCTGGGATCAATTCCCACATAGGACACTTCTTTTTTCTGAATAAAGAAATTGTCTAATGGGCCCTGGTTCTTGCAAAAGTCCAACCCCACCAGTCAATTCAAGTAACGAAGATTTGGCACACTTGAAAAGTCAAACTGCCTACTACATGCGTAGACATGTACTTACAGTAAGTCACTAGCCACCCACCATGGTTATCATGGTCTAAACCACGTGTACCGGAGACAGGTTTAAAAAAGACTGATGCATCAGTGCGCCATCTGTTATGAATATTCAAAACTATTATATTAAAATGCAATATAACAGCGGTATGGTAGATTAAACTGGCGAAACCGCTGGGAGGGTTCACCACTGATGAGCCAGGCCCTTCCTTTAATTTTTCCATTGCAGTAAGGGCAGTATAAATTGTTTAATTTTCAAAAGAATCTTATGCGCCTATAATCTTCTTCTTTCTTATCTCCATGCATCTATAATAGTTTCCAATATTGACTTGTGTTGTGGCAGGTTGAATCTGCTACTTCCTGTCAGATGTACCAATCTGTTATATCTTTGTTTGTGAACTCCAGGTGTGGCCACAGATGTAGGCTTACAGTGGATTGTAACAGCAGCTAATTGTCCTCCCACAGGTTGGATCTCATTGTTGGTCCACTGACTTATCATCAACACATGTCATGTACATCGACAAATGTTTTACAAATATCCGAAACTTGATTTCTTATATTAAACATAAGGTAACAAGACCAAATAAATAATGTGAGACATTTTGGTAACAGCATTGTTGCTATAATCAGAGAACTGAAACTTTTGTCTCTTCAGTACTTACAACTTCAGTACCTTTGTCTGATGATGGTAACAATGCTGTTACCAAAATGTCACACATATTTATTTATTTGGACTTTCTAATCAATAACCCAAATTGTACCTTATCATAACAATTTAATAAATAAATAAATATAACGGAGAGAAACTTCTAAGTATTACAGTAATGAACTGGCTCAAGGACAGTATATATTTACTGCATTAAAGTGGGGGAGGGGTATACAGCCGAGACCTGGGATCGAATCCCGCATTAGACACTTTTTTCTAATAAAAAAAAATTGCTCCAATGGCCCCTGATTCCTGAAGAAGTCCAACCGCACTAGTGAGTGCAATAACCAAATGGGGCTCTGGCACATGTGTAAGTGCAGAAATCAAACTGCTTTCATGTGTAGATGTGGTTACTTACAGTGAAACCAACTACCACCTACCATGGCCTGTACACACCATGTACCTACCATGGCCTGTACACACCATGGACCTACCATGGCCTGTACACACCATGTACCTACCATGGCCTGTACACACCATGTACCTACCATGGCCTGTACACACCATGTACCTACCATGGCCTGTACACACCATGTACCTACCATGGCCTGTACACACCATGTACCTACCATGGCCTGTACACACCATGTACCTACCATGGCCTGTACACACCATGGACCCTACCATGGCCTGTACACACCATGTACCTACCATGGCCTGTACACACCATGTACCTACCATGGCCTGTACACACCATGTACCTACCATGGCCTGTACACACCACGTACCTACCATGGCCTGTACACACCATGTACCTACCATGGCCTGTACACACCATGTACCTACCATGGCCTGTACACACCATGTACCTACCATGGCCTGTACACACCACGTACCTACCATGGCCTGTACACACCACGTACCTACCATGGCCTGTACACACCATGTACCTACCATGGCCTGTACACACCATGTACCTACCATGGCCTGTACACACCATGTACCTACCATGGCCTGTACACACCATGTACCTACCATGGCCTGTACACACCATGTACCTACCATGGCCTGTACACACCATGTACCTACCATGGCCTGTACACACCATGTACCTACCATGGCCTGTACACACCATGGCCTGTACACACCATGTACCTACCATGGCCTGTACACACCATGTACCTACCATGGCCTGTACACACCATGGACCTACCATGGCCTGTACACACCATGGACCTACCATGGCCTGTACACACCATGGACCTACCATGGCCTGTACACACCATGGACCTACCATGGCCTGTACACACCATGGACCTACCATGGCCTGTACACACCATGTACCTACCATGGCCTGTACACACCATGTACCTACCATGGCCTGTACACACCATGGACCTACCATGGCCTGTACACACCATGGACCTACCATGGCCTGTACACACCATGTACCTACCATGGCCTGTACACACCATGGACCTACCATGGCCTGTACACACCATGGACCTACCATGGCCTGTACACACCATGTACCTACCATGGCCTGTACACACCATGTAACCTACCATGGCCTGTACACACCATGTACCTACCATGGCCTGTACACACCATGTACCTACCATGGCCTGTACACACCATGGACCTACCATGGCCTGTACACACCATGTACCTACCATGGCCTGTACACACCATGGACCTACCATGGCCTGTACACACCATGGACCTACCATGGCCTGTACACACCATGGCCTGTACACACCATGTACCTACCATGGCCTGTACACACCATGTACCTACCATGGCCTGTACACACCATGTACCTACCATGGCCTGTACACACCATGTACCTACCATGGCCTGTACACACCATGTACCTACCATGGCCTGTACACACCATGTACCTACCATGGCCTGTACACACCATGTACCTACCATGGCCTGTACACACCATGTACCTACCATGGCCTGTACACACCATGGACCTACCATGGCCTGTACACACCATGGACCCTTACCATGGCCTGTACACACCATGGCCTGTACACACCATGTACCTACCATGGCCTGTACACACCATGTACCTACCATGGCCTGTACACACCATGTACCTACCATGGCCTGTACACACCATGTACTCTACCATGGCCTGTACACACCATGTACCTACCATGGCCTGTACACACCATGTACCTACCATGGCCTGTACACACCATGTACCTACCATGGCCTGTACACACCATGTACCTACCATGGCCTGTACACACCATGTACCTACCATGGCCTGTACACACCATGGTACCTACCATGGCCTGTACACACCATGTACCTACCATGGCCTGTACAACACCATGTACCTACCATGGCCTGTACACACCATGTACCTACCATGGGCCTGTACACACCATGTACCTACCATGGCCTGTACACACCATGTACCTACCATGGCCTGTACACACCATGTACCTACCATGGCCTGTACACACCATGTACCTACCATGGCCTGTACACACCATGTACCTACCATGGCCTGTACACACCATGTACCTACCATGGCCTGTACACACCATGTACCTACCATGGCCTGTACACACCATGTACCTACCATGGCCTGTACACACCACGTACCTACCATGGCCTGTACACACCACGTACCTACCATGGCCTGTACACACCACGTACCTACCATGGCCTGTACACACCACGTACCTACCATGGCCTGTACACACCACGTACCTACCATGGCCTGTACACACCACGTACCTACCATGGCCTGTACACACCACGTACCTACCATGGCCTGTACACACCACGTACCTACCATGGCCTGTACACACCACGTACCTACCATGGCCTGTACACACCACGTACCTACCATGGCCTGTACACACCATGTACCTACCATGGCCTGTACACACCATGTACCTACCATGGCCTGTACACACCATGTACCTACCATGGCCTGTACACACCATGTACCTACCATGGCCTGTACACACCATGTACCTACCATGGCCTGTACACACCATGTACCTACCATGGCCTGTACACACCATGTACCTACCATGGCCTGTACACACCATGGACCTACCATGGCCTGTACACACCATGGACCTACCATGGCCCTGTACACACCATGTACCTACCATGGCCTGTACCACCATGGCCTGTACACACCATGTACCTACCATGGCCTGTACACACCATGTACCTACCATGGCCTGTACACACCACGTACCTACCATGGCCTGTACACACCATGTACCTACCATGGCCTGTACACACCATGTACCTACCATGGCCTGTACACACCATGGCCTGTACACACCATGTACCTACCATGGCCTGTACACACCATGGACCTACCATGGCCTGTACACACCATTGGTACTGAGGAAAACACAAGGAATATTTACATACTGTTGAAACTACAGTGGAACCTTATTATAGCAGCTACATGATATCATAACAACCCTGGTTCCCATGGTGATGAAGCAACAACCTGATGTTCTCAATATTCTGAAGTAAGAAATGACATTGTGAAGACACTATGTCGGTGTAGATACTGTACATTCTGTAGATGGAAGTTCTCTATATGTTGTGTTCTAGGGACAGTTATGGCCTACAGAACCTTGACAGTGTCTCTGAAGGACAAAAATCTATTTCTTGTATCAGCTTTCCCAGTAGAAACACAAGGTAATAAGACCAAATAAATAAATAGTGTGTGACATTTCAGTAACAGCACTGTTCCCAAAACGTCACACACTATTTATTTATTTGGTCTTATTGCCTTGTGTTTATAATCTTTATTCCAAATTATGCCTTATCCTTTTCCCAGGATCTTCACCAATTACATTGAACTTTCTGGCCAAGAGTCTGTTGGTATTTCAACAGCACGGAATGTAACTTGAATGTACCATCTACAGATATGTGAGACAAACTGTCTAATACAGCGGTTGGAGAATGATGTGATGTAACCACTGATGAGCCAAGCCCTCTCCATCCTATCATCGCAGTAAAGTCTGTGTAGGGATATAATATATACCATACAAAAGATATATTTCCAAAAATTATAAATTTTACCAAGATTTTATGTTGTTGTAACCATGGTAGAAACAATTGGAAACTTGGGAATTAACAAACTTAAGTCCTCACCAGGTTGCCAAATCTCAGAAACTTTATAACACATCCAGTAAAGAAAGGTTCAACTCTTATTTGTAAAAGTTCTCAAAATTCCTATTTAAAGATAAAACAATATTTCTGTCGACCTGACAAACATGTCAGTTGTGGATCAAAGTAGGTGGTAGAGCAAGTTTACCTTCAACTTATTGTTTTCATGTAAAATTATATGGATTTGATAAGGCACAATTTGGATTATAGATTATAAACACAAGGTAATAAGACTAAATCCAAATAAATAAATAGTGTGTGATGTTTCGGTAACAGCGTTGTTACCATCTTCAGACAAAGTACTGAATGAGAAATTTCTTCTTTACTTCCGGGCTAATTGGCCTAATGTGTAAGGTCTTCTAGCCCCAATGTAATAGCCTACAACACCCGGTGTTCCCAGGTGGTCACCCTCCCAAGTACTGACCAGGCCCGACATTGCTTAACTTAAATGAGAAATTTTACCACAGGATGTTTTAAATAGTTACTGTTATCAAGTGTGTAAAAAAGATGGCAGATAAGAAGAAGATAGTTTTCTGAGAAACACAGAATATAATTCTTAGAATTAAAAGTGGAAAAAACCATGTGTTTATATTGATTTGAAAATGCCATTTTGATGACCTAAATATCTCAACTAGACCCAAGATGCTTCCTTTGGATTAAAGCAGGTGTTGAGAGGATGTATTGAACCAAGAAGGCAACAAGTCCCAATATCACAGCACAAGCCATGGATAGAATTAGATGCTACTCCAGGTTTCAAACCTTGACAACTCTGGATATGAAAGCATTTAAACATGAATGCCTCATGCAGAACAAACCTCACTGTCCCCACTGTGATATTGGTTATTGCTTTGTGTTAATTTATGCCTAACTGGCTTTGTCCTTATTGTTTGCGGAAGAGATTTTCTCGATGCAAATATTTATAAGTAATTCTACTGTCCTATAAGCTTATTTCTATAGTTAGTTTGCCTGAATACCATTTCTAAGATTCCACCCTTCAGTGCAGCCTATACAAGCATCCAACACAGTATTGGAGCTCTAAGAAGCGGTCTGATGATTGAATTGGTGAAACTGCTGTTCACCACTGATGGGCCAAGCCCTCCCAATACTTGTTCAATGCAGTGAGGAGAGTAGAAGTTTGATTTGTGTGGAAAATAGGCATCCGTGCTTTAATGCTCTCTTACATATAGATGCAGGTTATATCTGTTCACATGGAGGTTAATTGACCCAACTTCCTTAAACTCACCGGCAACAAACTGTCTACATTGTCGCTCCTCGTCTACATTGTGGGGTCTACGGGTTGCTCAGGGAACCTCATGGAACAACAGACAATCCCCACTTGTCCCAATTATATCTAGTCTCAAATACCCGAGTCTCTCTTATCAGCAGTCCCAATTAACTAAAATATATTTTTCAAACATTCTCCCAATCAAAAACAAGTTTCATTAATTGGGAAAATGAATTGGTTTCCTGGAATTTTTTTTTTTTAATTAATAAGTTGTTGTTAAAACCAAACACAACTAGTCAAGTGCCGGCACACACACCTTTGGTCAAACTACAATACAATGGTTACAGTCTCTTGGGACTTTCAGATTTTCCTGAGAGGTCCTGTGTTGAAGGACCACTTTGTAATCAGAATGATGCCATCCAATGAACCAGTAAGATCTGACTATATTCCAACCTACCATGAATTCAGTCTCCAGACCTTGTATTTATACAACAGGATAATGATGATAAAACACCAGTAAGATCTGTGTTTGGTCCCTGCAGTCACATCTGTCAATGATGACTGGAGAGCAGACGGCAGCTCAACTACAATGGGAGAGAGAGATTGTTGCTCCTTGCTGACAGATCAAATATATAAATTACAAAATGAGGAACTTATCATTTTTTGGCTGCCTCTCAATTGCTGCTTCAATAAGGCGGAATTCTGGTTCTGAAGAGAAGAAAGAAATGTCTGACCTTTGTATCACAGGGACTATGCCCAGTCTTGGCTCAGTATTTGTCAGAACTGGACGTTCATCTCTGAACCGGGGTTGCCAGATTCATGATTGTCATGTGTGAAGTGAAGACACGAGGAGCCGATGGTTCCATTTATTCAGGTCCACACCAGGTGGCGAAGACTAGGGGAATGACAGGAAGGTTTAAAATTAAGTAGCCAACAACAATCTCTAGAAAAATACATAAGTGGAAATATGTAAATATATTCTTTATATATATATATGTCAACAAATAAATAAAAATAAATAAAATCTGTAAAATATATTTTAAATTATAAAAAGAGAGCATTTATAGAAATAAAAACAAAATATAAAAATTTTTGGTCGCTGGAGATTTTGGGAGAGACTACAGGGCTATACCACGGGCAGCCTGCGGCGCTGGAGGTAGCGCAGTACGCGATCCACGTCGCGGCCACGGCCCATCTCAGCCTGCCGGCACCTCGTCAGTTCACAGTGAGGTGACAGAGCAAGGGACCCACCTCACTGTGCAGAGCAGGCTGCAGGCTGTTCAGGGGGGCCAGCTCGAAGTCCACGCGCAGGGCCTGCTCCTGCGCAGGGTTGTTCACCTGCACAAAGGTCTCCTGCGGCTGGTAGCCGTGCTTCGAGGCCACCACGCGGTACTGACCGGGGGTGAGCAGCCGCCAGTACTCGCCCTGCGCCGTGGTGGTGACATCATGGTTGATGGGCCGCAGCTTGTCCCCGGTGATGTTCACCACCTTGACGACAGCGCCCTCCAGTGGCAGCTTGGTGCCGGCCTCGTGCACCAGGCCCTTGATGCCGATGTGGGACTGCACAGAGCGGACCTGCTGTAGACAGGGCGGAGCACGCCGCAGTACGGTACCTGCCACATGTAGTGGAGCAGGGCGTCCTTGTTGTTGCTCCACTCCAACCCCAGCTGCTCTGCCGGAGGATACTTGGTGCAGCCCAGCTCCAAGGTGATCTCAAAGTCATTGGAGCCGAGGTAGTTGAAGTCCTGCATGCCCCCCGCCACGCTGTACCAGTACGCTCCGTTGGTGATGCCGCCCTGGTGGCTGAAGTCATCCCCCTCGCAGGGCGGAGAGGCCCCGGCCTTGCTCATGGTCTTGTGGTGTGTGGAGTACGCCAGGGCCAGGTGTCTGGAGCCACACCAGCTCTATTGGCCTCACAGGATTCTGGGCAGATTTCAAACCCACCGGAAGGTGTCGTTGTCAGGTGTGGCCATGTACTCATGGTCCAGTCCGTGGCGGGACTCATCGTACGGGAAGTTGGCCACCAGAGCCCCGCCGTGGAGGTTGGCGGAGAGCACGAAGGGATACTGGAGGATCCACTCCATGACTGCCTGGGTCTCTGGCTGTAGCTGCTCACATCACATTACATGTCTGTGTTTGGTGTTTACATTACGTCCTGCTGTCTGTGTTTGGTGTTTACATTACGTCCTGCTGTCTGTGTTTGGTGTTTACATTACGTCCTGCTGTCTCTGTTTGGTGTTTACATTACGTCCTGCTGTCTGTGTTTGGTGTTTACATTACGTCCTGCTGTCTGTGTTGGTGTTTACATTACGTCCTGCTGTCTGTGTTTGGTGTTTACATTACGTCCTGCTGTCTGTATTTGGTGTTTACATTACGCCCTGCTGTCTGTGTTTGGTGTTTACATTACGTCCCCTTCTGTCTGTGTTTGGTGTTTACATTACGTCCTGCTGTCTGTGTTTGGTGTTTACATTACGTCCTGCTGTCTGTATTTGGTGTTTACATTACGTCCTGCTATCTGTGTTTGGTGTTTACATTACGTCCTGCTGTCTGTGTTTGGTGTTTACATTACGTCCTGCTGTCTGTGTTTGGTGTTTACATTACGTCCTGCTGTCTGTGTTTGGTGTTTACATTACGTCCTGCTGTCTGTGTTTGGTGTTTACATTACGTCCTGCTGTCTGTATTTGGTGTTTACATTACGTCCTGCTGTCTGTGTTTGGTGTTTACATTACGTCCTGCTGTCTGTGTTTGGTGTTTACATTACGTCCTGCTGTCTGTGTTTGGTGTTTACATTACGTCCTGCTGTCTGTGTTTGGTGTTTACATCATGTCCTGCTGTCTGTGTTTGGTGTTTACATTACGTCCTGCTGTCTGTATTTGGTGTTTACATTACGTCCTGCTGTCTGTATTTGGTGTTTACATTACGTCCTGCTGTCTGTGTTTGGTGTTTACATTACATCCTGCTGTCTGTGTTTGGTGTTTACATTACGTCCTGCTGTCTGTATTTGGTGTTTACATTACGTCCTGCTGTCTGTGTTTGGTGTTTACATTACATCCTGCTGTCTGTGTTTGGTGTTTACATTACGTCCTGCTGTCTGTATTTGGTGTTTACATTACGTCCTGCTGTCTGTGTTTGGTGTTTACATTACATCCTGCTGTCTGTGTTTGGTGTTTACATTACGTCCTGCTGTCTGTATTTGGTGTTTACATTACGTCCTGCTGTCTGTGTTTGGTGTTTACATTACATCCTGCTGTCTGTGTTTGGTGTTTACATTACGTCCTGCTGTCTGTATTTGGTGTTCACATTACGTCCTGCTGTCTGTGTTTGGTGTTTACATTACGTCCTGCTGTCTGTGAGATACAAGGGTTACATACCCACAGATGTTACTTTCAACAATTCCCCGGCTATTGTGGTATTTATAGTATTACAGGATTAACTTTGGCTCCACCCGGACCTCCCACTGGGAGATACTCCGGTGAAACAAGCCACCAAACTACGGTACCTTGTGGTCCACCAAACTACGGTACCTTGTGGTCCACCCTACTACGGTACCTTGTGGTCCACCCTACTACGGTACCTTGTGGTCCACCAAACTACGGTACCTTGTGGTCCACCAAACTACGGTACCTTGTGGTCCACCAAACTAAGGTACCTTGTGGTCCACCAAACTACGGTACCTTGTGGTCCACCAAACTAAGGTACCTTGTGGTCCACCAAACTACGGTACCTTGTGGTCCACCAAACTACGGTACCTTGTGGTCCACCAAACTACGGTACCTTGTGGTCCACCAAACTACGGTACCTTGTGGTCCACCAAACTACGGTACCTTGTGGTCCACCAAACTACGGTACCTTGTGGTCCACCAAACTACGGTACCTTGTGGTCCACCAAACTAAGGTACCTTGTGGTCCACCAAACTACGGTACCTTGTGGTCCACCAAACTACGGTACTTTATGGTCCACCAAACTACGGTACCTTGTGGTCCACCAAACTACGGTACTTTATGGTCCACCAAACTACGGTACCTTGTGGTCCACCAAACTACGGTACCTTGTGGTCCACCAAACTACGGTACCTTGTGGTCCACCAAACTACGGTACTTTATGGTCCACCAAACTACGGTACCTTGTGGTCCACCAAACTACGGTACTTTATGGTCCACCAAACTACGGTACCTTGTGGTCCACCAAACTACGGTACCTTGTGGTCCACCAAACTACGGTACCTTGTGGTCCACCAAACTACGGTACTTTATGGTCCACCAAACTACGGTACCTTGTGGTCCACCAAACTACGGTACCTTGTGGTCCACCAAACTACGGTACCTTGTGGTCCACCAAACTACGGTACCTTGTGGTCCACCAAACTAA
The DNA here is from genome assembly GCA_030710605.1 of Cordylochernes scorpioides. NCBI lineage: Eukaryota > Metazoa > Arthropoda > Arachnida > Pseudoscorpiones > Chernetidae > Cordylochernes > Cordylochernes scorpioides. Next base: position 89,720,718 of record CP092873.1, on the reverse strand, counting down.
GGTACCTTGTGGTCCACCAAACTACGGTACCTTGTGGTCCACCAAACTACGGTACCTTGTGGTCCACCAAACTACGGTACCTTGTGGTCCACCAAACTACGGTACCTTGTGGTCCACCAAACTAAGGTACCTTGTGGTCCACCAAACTACGGTACCTTGTGGTCCACCAAACTACGGTACTTTATGGTCCACCAAACTACGGTACCTTGTGGTCCACCAAACTACGGTACCTTGTGGTCCACCAAACTACGGTACCTTGTGGTCCACCAAACTACGGTACCTTGTGGTCCACCAAACTACGGTACTTTATGGTCCACCAAACTACGGTACCTTGTGGTCCACCAAACTACGGTACCTTGTGGTCCACCAAACTACGGTACCTTGTGGTCCACCAAACTACGGTACCTTGTGGTCCACCAAACTAAGGTACCTTGTGGTCCACCAAACTACGGTACCCTTGTGGTCCACCAAACTAAGGTACCTTGTGGTCCACCAAACTACGGTACCTTGTGGTCCACCAAACTACGGTACCTTGTGGTCCACCAAACTAAGGTACCTTGTGGTCCACCAAACTACGGTACCTTGTGGTCCACCAAACTACGGTACTTTATGGTCCACCAAACTACGGTACCTTGTGGTCCACCAAACTACGGTACTTTATGGTCCACCAAACTACGGTACCTTGTGGTCCACCAAACTACGGTACCTTGTGGTCCACCAAACTACGGTACCTTGTGGTCCACCAAACTACGGTACTTTATGGTCCACCAAACTACGGTACCTTGTGGTCCACCAAACTAAGGTACCTTGTGGTCCACCAAACTACGGTACCTTGTGGTCCACCAAACTACGGTACTTTATGGTCCACCAAACTACGGTACCTTGTGGTCTACCAAACTACGGTACCTTGTGGTCCACCAAACTACGGTACCTTGTGGTCCACCAAACTACGGTACCTTGTGGTCCACCAAACTATGGTACCTTGTGGTCCACCAAACTACGGTACCTTGTGGTCCACCAAACTAAGGTACCTTGTGGTCCACCAAACTAAGGTACCTTGTGGTCCACCAAACTACGGTACCTTGTGGTCTACCAAACTACGGTACCTTGTGGTCCACCAAACTACGGTACCTTGTGGTCCACCAAACTACGGTACCTTGTGGTCTACCAAACTACGGTACCTTGTGGTCCACCAAACTACGGTACCTTGTGGTCCACCAAACTACGGTACCTTGTGGTCCACCAAACTACGGTACCTTATGGTCCACCAAACTACGGTACCTTGTGGTCCACCAAACTAAGGTACCTTGTGGTCCACCAAACTAAGGTACCTTGTGGTCCACCAAACTACGGTACCTTGTGGTCCACCAAACTACGGTACCTTATGGTCCACCAAACTACGGTACCTTGTGGTCCAAGACCTTCTTGCTGAAGAGATGGCTGGTGGCCGGCCTGCCTTGTGGTCCACCAAACTACGGTACCTTGTGGTCTACCAAACTACGGTACCTTGTGGTCCAAGACCTTCTTGCTGAAGAGATGGCTGGTGGCCGGCCTGCCTTGTGGTCCACCAAACTACGGTACCTTGTGGTCCACCAAACTACGGTACCTTGTGGTCCACCAAACTACGGTACCTTGTGGTCTACCAAACTACGGTACCTTGTGGTCCAAGACCTTCTTGCTGAAGAGATGGCTGGTGGCCGGCCGGCCCTCCTCATCATTCTGGAACAGCACGCGGTCCAGGTCTGGGAAGTCCCGGTTGAGGTCGACGTAGTTGGCGTTCTCTCGGCCGGTGAGCCAGTCATGGCCGCCTGCGTCCTGCGGCAGCAAGACCTCTCAGCACTGTGGAATTGTCTCAGTTAGGGAGTGGTTGTTGATTATATTCAGGTTTGTACAAGGGTGCAATTATAGCAGTTTCAAGGTCACCTGTCAATGTATCACTCCAGCAAAATTTCCATCAGAAACATTTTAAAAGTTTGTTATATTTGTCCTCAGGATGTTTTCTTGCCAAATGAAGATGAAGTGTGTCGGAGTGAAACATGAGGTTGTAGCTCTTGATTTAGAAAGATGTTATCAAAGTTGTCACAAAGCAATAACGCGCCATCTATACATATAAAATGAAAGGATTTAAAAGCACCAATGTTTCTTTTATACATAATACAAACTTCTACTGTCCTTACTGCGATGAAAAAATATATTGGGAGGGCTCTTGGCTCATCGCAGTAAGGGCAGTAGAAGTTTGTGTTATGTATAAAAGAGACATTCGTGCTTTTAAATCCTTTCATTTTATATGTATAGATGGCGCATTATTGCTTTGTGTTAATTTATGCCTAACTGACCTTGTCTTTATTGTTTACGGAAGAGCATTGCTCGATGCAAATATTTGAATGTAATTCTACTGTCCTATAAGCTTATGTCCATAGTTTTCTTGAAAACCATTTCCGAGATTCCACCCTTCAGTGCTGCGTATATAAGCAGAATCGTCCAATACAGTATTAGAGCTCTGAGAGGCGGTCTGGTGGATTAAATTGGCGAAACCGCTGGGAGGGTTCACCACTGATGAGCCAAGCCCTCCCAATATATTTTTTCATCGCAGTAAGGGCAGTGGAAGTTTGTGTTATGTATAAAAGAAACATTCGTGCTTTTAAATCCTTTCATTTTATATCAAAGTTGTGTTCATGATTTTGTAGGCTCAGCAGTTGGAGACTTGCCAGCTGAGAGAGGAAATATCGCGGCTGCTGAGGAAACTCTATCTCTGATTGCAGAACAGCTGTCTGGTAACCCTGTCTCCCATAATCCCAATATATCCTCGAGTACTGATGTACCAGGTGTTGGGTTATAAATAGCTGAACCAATTTTGATGAAATTTCCCTTTCCTATATAGGGAAGTAGAGGAATTAGGTTATTCAAACTTTTACATTGGAAACAGATAAGGCACAATTTGGATTATAAACACAAGGTAGTAAGTTAATAAGACCAAATAAATAAAAAACATTCAGAACTTTTGTCTGATGATGGTAACAACGATGTTACTGAAACCTCACATACTAATTATTTATTTATTGGTCACCTTGTGTTTAAAATATAACAATAACTGTGTCAATGACAAGGTCAGAATATTCATGAAAATGTCCGGATTTGACTTAGAGGAAGCCACAATGTAAAGTTGGGGGGGGAGAGGCATCAGTCTAAGACCAAATAAGTTATGTTGTTCACACAAATAAATTTACACAACAATAACTATTTATAAAAGAAAATAAAACCTAATCCAAATAATTTATTAGTGTGACGTTTCGGCAACAACATTGTCACCATCATCAGACAAAAGAATTCTATTGTCTGATCTATAATAGATTCTTTTGTCTGATGATGGTGACAATGTTGTTGCCGAAACGTCACACACTAATAAATTATTTGGATTAGGTCTTATTTTCTTGTATTATAATCTATAATCCAAATTGTGCTTTATCAATAACTATTTATAAAATGCTGTGGAATTTTTCATCATTCAATACTTTTGCCTGATGATGGAAACAGCAGTCTCAAACATTTCAATGATGGGATCTACTTGTTGGCTAAGGTTGTGTGATGTTAAACTGGATGATATTATTTGTAAGAAGAGCATTTCATGGTATTTTGATGGTATTCCACATATATAAAAATACAAGGTAATAACACCAAATACAAATAAATAAATTATGACCAAATAAATTATACAAATAGAAAAAATGTAAAAATATACAGTCGAACCTCTTTAATTCAACACCCCAAGGGATCAGAGCTTTCGGTTGAATTAAAGGAAGTGTTGAATTAAAGTTATTCAGATGATTAGCTAATCATCTAACTAGCTAAAATAATATTTTTTTAAAACAGCTTTATAATATAAATTGATCATATTAATTAAAACCATTGTGTGTGTACTTTTTTGCATTATTTTTAATTTTCATGATTAACTTTAGTATCAGGGACAAAATGGCAATAATACATATTTTTGAAACATAAATAATTACAAATAATATTTTATTCTAATTGAAGAATATAGCAGTTGAAAGGAAATAAATAAGGAAAATAAAAAGAAAATTTAAAAATAATATTTAAATATAATCATGAAGATCTTTTTAAAAATTCCTTTATAGATGTCTGTTTTTGCACTGAAATCCTATTCAGGATGTATTCCAGATGGTCCATTTAAAAAAAAACATGCATGTGTTTCTTCCTCTGAAATGTGCTTTGAATAACAAAGAGCTTTGATTATATTAAAGACATCCACTGCTACTGCAGGTGTTATTGATTTTGTGTTTAAATCTTTTATAACACGGAAATGGAATATTGAAATAAAATGCTATCATAATCATTGGGGCTACATTTTATGAAGATTTATTTATTTAAAAGGATTTATTTGTAAATTTTAAAATAACTAAATTATTTAAATGCTGAAAATTAAAAAGGTAATATTATTAATTAGAGCACGAAGCCTGAATTCCCACGTAAAAAACAAACAACACCTGCGACATTGCGCAACGGCACTGCAAAGTGAAACTTAAACTACCAGAAACCAAAGTGCGTGGCGCGATCCTTTGGGCGCCCACCGATCGCCACCGCCGTAATACCTTTTTAGCGGTAAAGTTGTATGTAAAAAAACATTTAACTGTCAAAATTCGAATTTTAAAATGGTCGAACTATCGGAACTGTCGTATTATCGATACTGTCGAATTACGGTTTGTTATTTGATAGGCCGGAGGTCGGGACATCAAAATATGGTCGAATTAAGGTAGAGTGTCGAATTTGCGTATGTCGAATTAACGAGGTTATACTGTAGTTTGCAAATTTCTATTTAAAATATATTTTTACACATTTTTTTCTACAACCCTAGAGACATTACCAGAGCAACATGCCCGTGTTTCAAGTTGAGGATGTAAAGCTACGCCCCACAATGTGTCCCACTGACCGCCTGGGTGGCAATCTGCCAGCCGTCCGGGTTCATGGACGGGAGCAGGTGGAGGTGAGTGAAGTTGACCAGATTCTGCACGCTGCGGTCCCCGGACTTGTACGCCTGGCAGAGGTGGTCCGCGAGCGCAAGCAGCAGCTCCCGGCCCAGGACCTCGTTGCCATGCATGTTGGCCACATACTTGAACTCCGGCTCCACTGGGCACACAAACCTACGGCTCAGCAGCAGCCACGGGGGATGCCATGGACACATCTCCGGGTGTTTGTGATGAGAACTTCCAGGTTATATAATGCCTGGAGAAAATAATAAAAAAACCTGAAATTCAAAGAAACCTTTCACCTCACAATTTTGTGTTTTTACAGACCAAATCCAAATAAATAAATAATGTGTGACATTTTGGTGACAGCGCAAACACGTCAAACACTTTATTTATTTATTTATTTGGATTTGGTCTTATTACCTTGTAATCTCAAGGTAAATCTGTGTTGAATTCCACTCAGTTAAATTAAAAAAGAGTTGAACTCCGCCTTTGCCGGTCCCAAGCCCGGATGAAAAAGGAGAAGGGGGATCAGTAACAAGCTCAGTAAAACCTGGGTTCAGCTGTCCTGGCTGATAGTACCCTGTAAGGTCTCCTAATCCAGGGATACAGGATGAGCAGCGTTTGTACTCCATGTTAGGAGTGGCTGCACATGGCGTCTGTTCCTCATGTCAGAGGCGGCCATTTCTTTTGGAGCTAAGCCGGCCTGCCACTGAGTAGTGTTCCCAGTCTTAATGACAAAGCCAGATGCTTTCTACTTCACCCAGACCCTAATATGATTGAGTGGAGATAAGGAAGAAGAAAAAAGAGTTGTGTTGTTTGGGATTTGAAAAACTGATAAAATATCATCATGTAGCGCGGCCTACAATCTGGAGGTCGGACATCCTCACCTTGTTGTGTGGGACTCCACAGACAGCTCTGGCAGCTCCACTCTCTATTAATTCTTCTCCAAATTGATTAGGTACAATTTGGATTATAGATTAGAAACACAAGGTACCAAATCCAAATAAATAAACAGTATGTGATATTTTGGTAACAGCGTTGTTACCAAATCACACACACAATTTATTTATTTGGATTTGGTATCTTGTGTTTGTTTGTCAGTCTCTCCATTTGACCTTGAGAATTCTCCACCACATGTCAAAACTTCCCTGCGGACCAAATCTCCACCACCACATGTCAAAACTTCCCTGCCGACCAAACCTCCACTTCCTAATCTCTTCTCTTAAAAGCTTTTCATTTTTCAAGAGTTGTGTCTTTGAGATTCTTTTTTTGCCTCTTCCACATATCCTCATTTCTGATACTTCGAAGTGGAGGATTTTCACTTGTTCAATTTCCATGCACTGTTGACTGAATTAAATAATTGTCACAAGGTGACCAAATCCAAATAAACAAATAGTGTGTGACATTTCAGTAACAGCATTGTTATTATCATCAGACAAAAGTACTGAAACTTTTTGTAATTTGTAAACAGTACTTTTGTCTGATGATGTCACACACTATTTGGTCACCTTGTGTTTATAATCCAAATTGTGCTTTATCAAATTGTCAAATAAATTGAAGGAATTTGAGATTTGAAAAAGATTGATAGAATTAGGGTTGGTGTGCTGAGATCTAGCTTGGTGAGTGTTGACACCATGGTGCCGGCCGGATCCCTGGAGTTCGGCAGCAGGTTCAACACACTAGTTGTTTCCACACCCAAGATGTCACATTGAAGGCACGGCCTGGCGATGAGCCCAGCCCTCACTCACCAGGAAATTTTCACAATTCTGATGATAGCCATTATTTGGATTATAGATCAGAAGGCAACAAGTCCAAATAATTACCTTGTAGTTCTAATCTATAAACATTATGTCTGATGATGGTAACAGCGTTGTTACAGAAACGCCACACACTATTTATTTGGTCTTGTCTTACCTTGTAGGTTTCACAACACAATCCTTGTATAAAAATATGGCGTCAAGTCACGGACTGTAATATGTCATTATTTCAACAGTTCCAAGGATCCTATAGATGTGGTATCAGTAATACAATAAAGTGTATTTTAAATCCAAACTGTGCAACAATATTTCTTCTCTCCCTAATTTACATATCCAGGTGAGGCCTGAGGAAGTCCATGGCACATTGTTATGGGATATTTTAATTCAAAACTAAACCGGCGAGATTGTTTTATGATCAATTTTACAATTTACTTGTATAAATAAGGCCAACTATAAATAATCAAATTGTATGAATTTGGTACCTTATGTACCTATCATACAGATTGTACCATTAATTAACTTTAAAGTAATTAAAGTTCTGGCACCAGCTGTGGCAGAGAGAGGGAGGACCACTGGAGCTGAAGTCTTGGGGAGAGAGGTCATCAGAGAACTGGATGGGACATGTGTCAGGACTATGGAAGAAAGTCCTTGGGGTAAAATGAATGGAAAGTGAACGGCAAGAAGATGAATTGGACTCTCTTGATGTAACCGGGATTTGTGGAGCATACAAAGTCGCCAACTATCTGGGAAACTGGCCTGGAACCAGCATTGTAAACAAATCTGGTACATAAAAACGGCCTTGTCAAAGAAAATGTGAACGATCTGCAAATATGTCAAATACAATTGTGTTCGCTCAATATGTTAAATTAGTACTTACGGATCTCATGCTTCCCCGGTCTGTCGCTGAACTCTATGACGATGAGGGGAACTCCCTTGACACTTCTATGGCCGAGTTCGTAGATTTTGGTTATGTTGGGACATTGACTATGGATGTAATTTAAAGTCTCTAACAGTTCCTCATTATCGTGATGCTTTAACTTGAAAGAAAGGCTAAAGTCCTGGGCACGAATCCCAATAATCAAGAGTAAAAGTATTGCACTTTTCAACATTGCCATTTGTGCGTATAAAACTTTAACAAAATGTCAATCAATTTATTCAAAGAGACAGTTTAAAGTCATATGTTAAAGGTTGAAAACAAATAATCAATAGAGCGTTTCGGTCCCTAATAGCTTTTGAAATTGAGCACTCAGGTCGCTTCTATGATTTTTCAAATATTTAAAGTAAAAATCGGAAACATGCTTATATATATTTAAAGTTGGTAAATCATTAATATATTATATAATATTTTACATCAAACAAATAAATAAATTCAATGTTCATGTGTTGAAAATGTAAAAATATAAAATCAACAACTAGTAAAAAAAAAAAAAAAAACACTTTACAAAAATTAAACTATTTCGGAAAAACAATTATTTTAATGTTGTATATAAATATATTAATAAATAAAATGTACATTATTTACGTTCTAATAGTTTTTGACATGATCTCAATTAGAAAAAAAATCCAAAGAGACACCTATCCCTTTTTAAAAATTATAAAGATCAATAAATTATACATAACACATCCAAGTGGAATGAATATATGTGTAAAAACTATTTCTCAGGTAGATAATTTTGAGCATAAAAGTGTTATTTTTAAATTATAAAATGAATCACAATCGAAAATTAAAAAAATTTGGTGGATTATCCCAGGAAATTTTAATTCATCCTGAATTCATTGAAATTATTTGTTTAAAATAAAAGCATAGTATCCTAAAATGATTGAGCTTTTTGTAAAGCTTAAATACATTTTGTAGTGATTAATTTTAATGGCGTATTTACACACATGTGAATTTTGAATATATACACATTAATTTATAAATGCAAATCAACAATTTTCTTTTGTGCACACACACATACTTTTTCAACAAAATTTTTCAAGAAAAACTGCTCTAATACAAATTGTAAAGATAAATATTTGGAGACTGTATATACGAGGTGTGTTCAAAAAGTATCGCGAAATTTGTATTTTCGCGGGTTACGTATATTCGAATTTCGATCTTTTTGTGGCTTTATGTTGGTACTCATGTCTCTCACTTATGCCGACAAGCTCGGCCATTTTGAATGTTCACTTAATTGTTGACAGCTGCTTTGCTTGCAGGTGTTTTGGATCGTCTTCGATTTTTACCTATTAAAAAAATGGATCAAAGAACCTGTATCAAATTTTGTGTGAAAAACGAAATTAAGTGCGCGGATGCATTCCGAATGTTGACTGTGGCATACGGAGAAGCTACCTTGGACCGAAGCAACGTTTATCAGTGGTACAATATGTTCTCAGAAGGCCGAGAAGATGTGAACAACGAAGAGCGTGCCGGACGCCCGCCCGAGCACTTCAACAACAGACGAAAAAATTAATGAAGTGGAAAAAATGATATTGGCCAATCGTCGAATCACCGTTAGAGAAGTTGCTGAGGACCTAAACATATCGATTGGCTCGTGCCATTCGATTTTTATCAATGATTTGGGCATGAGACGGGTCGCCGCGAAATTCGTACCAAAATTGCTCAATTGCGACCAAAAACAGCATCGCATGAACATTGCTAATGAGATGTTTGACTCTGTCCGCGACGACCCAAATTTGCTCCAGAGGGTCATAACTGGTGACGAAGCGTGGGTTTATGGTTATGATGTGGAAACCAAAGCTCAATCATCTCAATGGAAGCTGCCGCACGAACCAAGACCGAAAAAAGCGCGCCAAGTTCGGTCGAATGTGAAAGTTTTGCTGACAGTTTTCTTCGATTGCAGGGGCGTGGTGCATCATGAGTTCTTGCCACAGGGTAGAACGGTCAATAAGGAATATTACCTGCAAGTTATGCGCAATTTGCGCGAAGCAATCCGCCAGAAACGCCCGGATTTGTGGAAGAACAAAAATTGGCTTTTGCACCACGATAACGCCCCTGCCCACACATCGTTGCTTGTGCGCGACTTTTTGGCCAAAAACAACACACTAATGATGCCGCAGCCACCGTATTCCCCAGACATGGCCCCCTGTGACTTTTTCTTGTTCCCTAAACTGAAGAGGCCCATGAAAGGACGACGTTACGTTACGCTTGACGAGATAAAGACGGCATCGAAGGAGGAGCTGAAAAATATTTTAAAAAATGATTTTTTGAAGTGCTTCGAAGATTGGAAAAAACCGTTGGCACAAGTGTATAATATCTCATGGGGATTACTTTGAAGGGGACAAAATAGGTATTAATGAATAAATATATAATTTTTGAAAAAAAACACAAAGGTCGCGATACTTTTTGAACACACCTCGTATATCAATATTAATAAAATGCAAATTTTATAAGTGGTGTTCGCTAAAAACTTTCGTTACAATGTATCAATTTCAACCAAATTTTCAACATTTATGTAAAACGAGATGGTGCAGGTTTTGCTTAACATCAAAATATTTTTCCTAACTTTAACATGCGTAACTTCGCTGTTATCGATTAAATACAAAAAAAAAAATCAACAGAGTTAATTTTATTTATATATAAATACAAAAAAAATCAGCAATTCATTCAACTCAATCTAAAAAAATATTCAAAACAAGCAATTTTAAGATAACACCATATGTAAAACAGTCGGCCAAGAAAACAACAACGATATTACATCTTTCTCACATATTCACACACAATCTTGATTAATAATTAAAACTAATCTTTAACATTGTTTATTATACTTCATAATCTATATATATAAAATTGAATGTCTGTCTGTGTGTGTGTGTGTGTGTGTGTCCTCTATGGATTCAAAAACCATACATCCAATCGCCGTGAAAATTTGGGATATTATTAGGCATATCCCCGGAAAGGTTTACGAAAAATAATATCTTGAATATCTTTAATATCCTTAGAGTTATTTGCAGATTTGTATCTTTAACTCGCAAGCAGCGCCGCCATTGAGACGGAGATAGGCTTAGGTTTGCTGCTCCTGATGACCTTGGGTCTGCCCCACCCCGTGAGAGAATGGATTCGCCCGGCCGCCGGCCGACAGTCCAAGTACCCACCGACCAATCAGGGCAGAGTTGGTGACACAGCTATGCCAAGTAGACAAGAAAAAAAGCCTCGCGGGAGCTTGCCCAAGATGACCTCCGGGAACTTCGTCCATCTTCCATAAACGACCATGAATTTATTCAACCTTATCGAGTATTTTTCAAGGGACCGGGAAAAAATGTTCACTAGATAAAACGATGATTTTGTAATGTAGAAAATTAGGAAAGACAAAATTCAGAATGACACGGCACACAGGGACCGGGAAAAAATGATCACTTTATCAGTTTCAAATTATCAAAATATATCTATTTCTTTTTATAAGTTTATCGAGAATTGTTTTAACAAATGTTCGTTAGACAGACCTTTACTCGGGTACCGATTAATATTGATTTTATTCAACTTATCGAGTATTTTTCAAGGGACCGGGAAAAAATGTTCACTTTATCGAGAGATTCGTTAGACAAACCTTTATTCGGGTAAAACACGGGCGAAGCCGGGTACATCCGCTAGTATATAATATTCGTTAGGCAAACTTTCACTCGGATAAAACCCGGGCGAAGCCGGGTACACATCCGCTAGTATATATATATATATACACCAACATAAAAGTTATTAAATTATAAAACTATTTTACCTATTTTATCATCATAAAGTTGACTCTATTTTTGACAAAGTAACTATATAAATAATTTTGTTCATATTATATTTTTAGGTTTCACATTCTCTCTGTAGCTTTCCAACTTCAGCTTGCTGTAAACATTGGCCACTATAAAAATACTAAAAAAGGAAAATACCAAAATCTAGATAAAAAAAAAACATCAAAACATTTGACCCTTAGCCTAACACGATAGGCTAGTTCATTAATATTTCTACCAAATTAAATTGAAGAACTTAACTGAAATAACGACTTGAAATAGGAAACAATAGGTACATCAGATTCTAAGAGAGTAGAACTTTGAAATCACACCTATAATTTAAAACATTTATCCGCGACAGACGTGCTTCAAGGGCGTACAAGTCACGCTGCGTGGCAGCCACAATGCCTGGTTGGTCGAGAGCAGTGCACGGCTCTACCCCCCTCCATCCGTTGTGACTTTGACAGCCCTGCGCTAGGGAGATGGACATAATGCATCGTTCTGATGTATAGTTAAAGGGAGAGATGCAGGTACATGGATATAATACTCCGCAACTTTATGTTGTATATATATATATTCAAAATAATAATGGCATATCCTGACCAAAAGCACATGTGCTTTTTAGATGACAGAGCGATATGATATTTGGCCAACCCAATTTCTTGATAAATCAAGAAAAGCCATCCACGAACGCGTTTCGCGCTGTTGGCGCTCGTCAGTGTGGAGCAGGCTGCACCACTGAGACCAAAAATATTTTTAATCCCAGAGGCTTCTTGATTTATAACGAAATTGGGTTAGCTAAATATCATGGAGCAAGTTAAATAAACGTTTAGTTTACTTTTGCTCCACTAGATGGCGTTCTGCCATTTAAAAAGCACGTGTACTTTTGGTCAGGATATGCCTTTATTATTTTTAATATCACGCCTGACCTTTTTATTATTTATTTTTTCTATGGTTTTCTCATAAATATATATGTAAAAAATAAAATAGAAAAAGGTTAGGTGTTGAAATAAAAAAGGCATATATATATAGACCATTATAAATTGTTATGGGTATCGTATATACTCAATATGCGTATGTGTAATAACGTTTATAAAGAGAGAGAAGCTGGATCCAAATAATAAACTGCTGACTTAGTAGCATATATATATATTTGTAATATACACCGAGATATTTTTATTTTACCAAATTTATTTTGATCTCCTATTTTGTCTCTTTGGACTTAACATGTGGATATACACTGAGTTACATGGACAACACCAAGCGTAGTGGCCCGAAGGTGGCGAAACCCAGCATTCAGAGAGATACTACAATGAACAATAAGCGGTCTTTATTTCAAAGCGATAGGCAACACAGAGCGAGAACAACGTCAGCTCGGTAGATTGTAGGACGACCAATGACGCCAATACACGGAGCAACACGCCTAGGTACAGAGTCAATGAGAGTCTGGATGACTTTCTGGGGAAAAGCTCCCCATTCCCTGCCAACAACTTGCCACAGTTCATCTTCTGAACGTGGCTGTGGAAGGGAATGTAAGCGAGGTCCAATCAAATCCCTGACGGGTTCGATTGGTGAGAGATCCAGAACATATGTGGTCAGAGTAGCATCTGTACATCTTTAAAAGCATATTGGCTGATTGCGAACAGTCTGTGGTCGGGCGTTCTTCTTCTTATAGTACAAGGCAATGAGTACTTCCTGGTAGTAGGGGAGTATCACATCATTCATCTATCGTTGAGCCGCCCTGAATATGAAAGATATATGTCCTGCTATCGTTCGCGATGAGGCCTCGTTACCGCGCGGAGGGGCGATCCACAGATGGCACCGGACTATCACCACGTTGGTATTACACTCGTATTCAGCAGCCATCGTTGGAGAAGCAGAAGCGTGACTCACCTAAGAAGACGAGCCTGTGGCATTCCGTCATCCACGTCGCTCATTGCAAGCGATGACGTATATGATTTTACGCTCAATAAAAGTAATTTTAACAGATGACATGAGTGCAGGCCGCTAGCAACCAATCGATGATTATGGTCGAGATAAGATCATCAAGGTTTGTCCTGCACATACTGCAAAATGAGAGCGGAAGTGGCTGCCACCTCTTGTCGGCGGATTTGTCGATTCACGCGTGCTCCACCTATTAAACTTGCCACATTTCTATCTTCCAACCACTTGTGACACAGCTTGTGCATCGTGAAGAGGCCTAGGTACATTTCAACTGTGATTTGGTGTATGGAAAAACAGGATTTTCTCAGCCTGATCACCATGCCCCTCCTAAAATTGTCTTTCTGCTGAAACTGCCTCATATTCTATGTATTTAACGTGTCATCTGAGACCAGGGGCAAATTTTTGCAATGGTTCTTCTGGCGATAATTAGGGCACGCGTATTCGTGACTCCTACAGGCTCCTTTCTTGCTCATTGTGCGCATTGAAGCTGCGAATTGAACATACTTTCCTAACTTAGTGAGAGGCCCCACCATGAAATTTGCATAATTTCAAGCCACTCCTTTTTGGTTCTGCATTTTCATTGTCAGATAGTGTATGTATAATTGTCCGAATAAATATTTTGCGCGTACGCGTATATTGACCATTTTATAATTATTTTCAAATATTTATATTTTCAATCGTTTCGCTCTCGTCTCCCTTTATACGTAGAGGTGAATCCATGGAATAAGACTATAAGCTACAATGAAGGTTTTGTATGGGTATTTGTATATAAATAAATATATTTACATTTCTCCTCTATCTTTTTAAAATAATTTCTCAGGAGATTATTGTAAGACTAAATTGTATTAATACAGGACTTTGTGTGGGGGGCTAGATAGCGCAAGTTTTTTCTTAGAACAGGGTCTGCATATGAGATAGGTTACTGAAATTATAAAACGTGTAACAACAAAACTCTGTGTAATCTGCTTTTAAAGTGAGAAGATCAACATTTTCTATTTTTAATTATGTTTATTTGACTTTTTGTGAAAAACGATGTCTATTCCAATTTATTTACTCTTTATTCAAAAGGCCGCTTAGTGAGGTATAAAGGATATATAAAATTGATTCTTTGGACAGCATCGATAATGCCTTATTCTTCATTTAACAGGCTCTTTCTTAACATAAGACCGTGATAGAGAGAAATATATAGGACCAGAGAGGAGAAATATTTAAGCATTTTATCACTAATAAAAATTAAACGTTAGTTACTATATGCTGAAGCAATTTTACTTCTGTGTTTTCATATTTATGGAGTTTGTGAACATTTTGAAGAACACTCATAAAATCTATCTAGATCATCTAAAAATTTCATCTTTGGACATTAGTTACTCTATATTGGCATAAATTGTCGATCTATTTCTCCACAACAATAATTTGATGGTTAGAATACTTATCCTCTTAGAGATTTATTTCTATGGCTAGTCATTTGATGATATTGAAGGATCTTCTCCTGCAATTGTCCATGAATTGCATATTTGCAAGGCAGAAAATAAAACTGGAACTTTCTAAGTGAGGATGAAACACATTGTTTGACTCCTCTCTCTTTTTGATATTCAAAGACGATCACCTTTTCTGAAAATATCAATTCTGGCGCTGAGAAGTTAACATAGGGCTTGTTTCATTGTAGCAATAGTTGCCTTAATATCTAAACAACAAGAAGAATTACCTCTTCATTTGGATTATTTCACAAACTTATGCTAGGACATGTTGAAATAATCAAGCCACGTATGAGAAGTGGACTTTTTTAGTTTGTACTTCAAACTTATAAATAAATGAAAAGTTATTATTTCTACTTTATAAGCTACGTGAAATACTCTAATAAATAGGTTCTTAACTCACATTTGTCGCGTGTTCTCTGCACTTCCACCGCCAAGGCCAACTTCCTTTCTGGTTGGGCATGCGGCGGGAAATGCGTGCGACACTTCTGGGCGGATGAATCGGTTCAGCTAATATGGGCGAAGACAAAAATGGCCTTTTTTACTCATTCATATTTCCTGCCCTCGCATTTATTGGCGGCGCTAACTCAGGACGTTATTCTCCAGCCTGAAATCACCTTTAAAATAGAATTTGGTATTTTTGTAGCTATGAGAGGTCTGTTGGGATAACAGATGTTCACAGCATTTAAACGACACAGAGTGAACAATGCAAATTCAATTTTCGCCTTTTTATCATCATATAGATTTGGCATCTTCTGAAAAAAGTTTGCAATGTTTATCGCATATATGTTGTAGTGTGAATCTTATACAAATTATAATTGATTAAATGCGCGTAAGATAGAGTAAAAATATATTATTGGCTTTATAAATAAGTCAAAAGAAACAATTCTATTTATCGTTTTTCCTTTGAAATACCAACAAATAAGATAATGAGACTGAATCACCTCGTAAGACGTAAATATTGAAAAATGGCGTAACACTAAATGAAATCTTTGAATTACTTGAAAAACTTGATAATTGCAACTATGCGAAATGGTCTTTCAAAATGAGAATGCTATTAAAAAAGAACAAATAGCAGAAACTGTTCAATTATTTCCAAGAGATCGAACTGAAGACTTTAAAAGAAAGGATGCATCAGCACTTGCACTCATCAACTTGCACATTTCCCATTCTTTAATGATTAATGTTAAATCTTAAATGCAGCTAAGCTAGCGCTATGGGATATTCTAAAGAACATCTATGAAAGAAAACTCTTATATATAAGTAAAACATATTTTTATTAAAGAGATACTTTATGGCTTCAAACTAGCTGAAAATGATAATATAAACCAACACATTAATGCTGGAGCTGATTAATCAACTTAAAGGGATTGGTTAAGAATTAAAAATTCTCACATAGCTACACTGTTACTCTGTTCACTATCTGAGAGTTATTCTACCTTTATAGCAACTTTAGAATCAAGAGATGAAGAAGATTTAACACCAGAGTTCATAAAGTAAAAGCTCTTAGGTGATATTCAAGAAGATAAACACACTAAGCTTTAAAAAGTCCAAAAAGAAACAAGGGCTTTCAAGGTGTTACGGATACCACAAAGAATCGAAACAATTTCTCAGAGAAATATTGCTCCCACTGCAAGAAAGATAATCATTAAAATACCAATTGCTGGTTTTAAATCCTAATAAAAAAACGTGGGAATTTTTCCAAAACTAATGTCTGCAAGCAAATTGAAACAAGACAGAATCAAGAGGTTGAAACCAAATAAATTGTTGTACATATATGAATTATTTGTTACCACAGAGTGTGTGTAAGCTCACAGGTAAATAGGCGCTAACCAAAACAATAAAAAGTTCCTTTGTTTCAATATTAGTTTCCCTTTTATAATTTGTTCTCTCTCTTGTAAATCAATAAATATAATGTTTAATTAATAATTATTGGAATCAGTTTCATTAATAATTCTAAGCAAAGTCAACAATTGGTAGCAGAGCTTGGTTATTTGATATAAAGCTCAAAAGAGAAAATATTTAATTTGTAGATTAAGCAAGAAGTTTATTCTGATCGGTAAACTGAAGCACTTCTAAGAAGATTAAAGGTATTTATATAGATTAAGTTAAATTATATCTATATATTGCATGTTTAAAAGCTACCCAATATTTAAATAAATTTTAAATTTTAAATTATATTGGTTTGTTTATATTAGCTCAAAAGGCGAAAATGGCTGAATATAATTTTTTATCCCAAACAAAAATTGAACCATTAACAGGAACCAATTATCAAATATGGGCGTTGAAAATCGGCGCAATTCTGAGAGGAAGAAAATTATTTAAATGTGTAATTTCCGATCCAGAACCTGATATGGAAGACAAAAGTTCTTGGGAGATTTGGAGTGATAAAAATGATGAAGCTTTTGGGATAATCATCACAACATTGACTAATGAACAAGCTGGAATGTTCACAGGTGAAACAAATGCTAAGAAAGTATGGGACTCACTGAAAAAAACATACACAGGCAATTTGGAAGATAGAATTATTGATATAGGCTTAGAATAAAAGAACATTAAAATGAAAGATAATGAAACTGTAGATGAATATATAACAAGGGCAAAAATATTGCTGCTAGAAGTTCATCATTAGGGCATCAATTTCCCTCAAGAGAACTTTCATTTCATATTGTCAGAGGCATACATCCAAAGTATGAAAATATTGCTATTGTCTTACGATCAAAGAGAGAGGCAAACAATTGAAGAGATTCAACAAACTCTAAGAGAAGAGGAGTCAAGAAGAAATATGAGATTAAATCAATCGGTTGAGAATGGGCATGAACAAGCATACATAATTAAAGATAGAAAAGTTAAACAATTTCAGCCAAAAAGATGTTTTGTTTGTATTAAAAAGGGACATCTAGCTAATGATTGCTGGTTTAGAGATAAAACAGAAACAAGGATATCAAAAGAAATGGACTCCTGATTATAGAAATCACAGATACAGTTGGGAACATTCAAATAACCTAATGGATACTATGAAAAGTGGAATTAATGAGCAAGCATTTGAAACATATGTAAAAGAATTTGAAGATTCACCAGATAGAGAAATGATAGGCAAATATGGTGTATAGATTCAGGATGCACCACACATTTACCCCAAACCTAACTTTGATGGAAAATGTGGTAGATTATGAAAGTCAAATCAACCTAGCTGAGAAGGGCAAAACTACCCAAGCCACAGCCAAAGGAGATATGAGACTTACTACATGCACAAGTGAAGGCCAAGAAAATATTCACATCAAAGATATCTTACATGTACCAAGTTTAAGGAATAATTTCTTGTCAGTATACGAATTAGTCAACAAAGGAAATTCAGTTATTTTCAATAAGAATGGAGCAAAAATTTATAATGAAGGGAATGATTTAGTTGCTGAAGCATATATTAAAGATAGAATGTTTATGATGGAAACAAAACAAAGAAATGTACCAATAGCAAAAAATGAGAATGTCATGGTTATAAATACACATTTATCAAATAAAAATAGCAATATAAGTTTATGGCATAAAAGATTAAACCATTTAAATGAAGAATACATGAAAAAAGATTCAAGGACATATTGTAAGAGGATTGGATCTAAAATTTGAAAGGTTACCAGAGTGCGAAACATGCATAATGGGAAAACTGGTTCAGAAGCCATATAATATTATGGAAAATTATACAGTTAAGCCCCTGCAGTTGATTCATATGGATTTATGTGGACCAATGCCATGCCAATCTTTAGGAGGATCTAAGTATTTCCTTGTTATAGTAGATGATTACAGTAGAAGAATCTTTGTATATTTCCTGAGGTCAAAAGATGAGACCTTTGAGAGATTTGAAGAATTTAAAGCAAGAGCCGAAAACGAATTAAGTCTTAGAATAAAAGATGTAAGAACCGACAATGGAACTGAATTTTGTAACTCTAGATTTGAAGTACTTTTCAAGAGAAGTGGGATCCATCGCCAACTTACCACAACATACTCACCACAAAGTAATGGAGTCGCAGAGAGAGTGAATAGGACTCTTATAGATACAGCAAGAACCTTACTAATTGACTCAAAATTACCCATGAAGTTTTGGGAAGAGGCAATTGCTACAGCTACATACATTAAGAATTGTACACCCCACAGGTCTATCAAGCACCATACACCTATGCAGAGATGGAATGGCAGGAAACCATCGGTCAAACACATTCGAATATTTGGATGCTTTGACACATTGGCTTGAGAGAAAACCAAGAGGAAACAAGCTTTCACCAAAGGGTAGAAAGGGAATATTTATTGGTTATTCCATTAAAAGAAAAGCCTACAGAATATATGATATAATGACAAAGAGAATTCATGAAGCAGATCAGTAAAATTTAGTGAAGATAAGAGAGGAATTGCTTATGCAAATGATATTCAGGAAGATACTAATTGTGATAATTTGATCTATAAAGGAAATTGTGAAGAAATAGTTGAAGACTTTCTTATCTTGAAAGAAGACAATCCTGTCACAGAGAGTAAAATGAAGTCTCAGGAGGATATTCAGTAAAACCAGGTGGTGACACTGAAAATGACTCAACACAAACTGAACCAATAGAGGAAAGATGCGCAAAAGGAGGAAGAAAGAAAGGAGAAACAAAGAGCATCTTAGAAGAACTGCACAAAGTAAGACTTGAAGAACAAGAAAGGAAATTGATTGAAGAAGGAGTTCGACGCACACAAAGAATAAAGGATAGGAATGATGCAAACTTAATTAAGGAAATAGATCATTATATCCCGGAGAACTTTAAAGAAGCAATGGATAGTGGAGAAAGAAATGAATGGCACAAAGCAATGGAAGATGAGCTCAGTGAGATAGAGAAACATAAAGTAAGGACACTAGTACCAAGGGAAAATGGCATGAAAGTCATCAATAGTAAATGGGTCTACAGTACAAAGAAAACATCAAATGACGGCATATATAAAAGAAAGGTCAGACCGGTTGCTGTTGGATGCAATCAAAGATATGGTGTAGACTATAAGGACAAACTACGGAAATGTGCAGATAGCCTTGGACTTGCTGGTTAGGGCTTACACACAGGGGAGCGTGTGTTGTATATTTATTAATTATTTGTTACCACAGAGTGTGTGTAAGCTCATAGGTAAATAGGCGCTAACCAAAACAATAAAAAGTTCCTTTGTTTCAATATTAGTTTCCCTTTTATATTTTGTTCTCTTGTAAATCAATAAAAATAATGTTTAATTAATAATTATTGGAATCAGTTTCATTAATAATATTCTAAGCAAAGTCAACATAAATTGTACCGTCAGTGGCAATGCAAACAAAATAATCTAATACAAATGATTTGAAAGTGGATTCAGGTGCTACATCACTCACTCATGACGAATGATATAGCCTTAAAAAAAAAAGTCGACCGATGACAAGAATAACAAGTTATCATTGCAAATGGAATTGCACTTCCAGTTCAAGAGAAAGGAGAATGATTTAACATATTTATAACATTAAATGGAAGAACAAACAAGGTAAAATATATTGACGTTCAATATGTTCCAGAATTTTATGACAACTTTTACTCGTTGCACAAGGCAACTTCAAAGGGATTTACTATTGAATTTTCACGCAATGTTGTCACAATTTCTGATCTTGATGGTGTACTTGTCAACGCTATAGCCAAAAATGGTATCTACATACTCTTGACTTGTGATAAAAAACAAAGAGACTTTAAGCAGCCACGTGGCGAAGAAGATAATTTCTCTAAGAATCTTTGCAAAAATAAAATTTGCTTGATGAAGTGGCATTCAAGACTAGAACATAGAAATTTTGATACACTCAAATATATTAAGATGCACTAAAATGATCAAAGAAGAAATCCGAAAACTAACGATAATGTAATAACAAGCCGTCCGGTGGAATTCGTTAAACATCAAAATACCCCGAATACCCAATCAGATCAAAATTATCCACTAAATCTACAGCTTTCCAACAAAGTGAATAAAATTTGGAAATCATAGATGAAGTAGAGAATAAAAGTAACCAATAATTGAATTCATACAACAACAGCAATAAAAAGTAAACTATGAGAAGATCATACATAATTACAAAAGGAATGCCACCAAAAATGGGATGATTCCATTGCTCTACAAATATATGAAAATACAAGAAATAACCAATGGATTTAATATAAATAACTCCCCCGTGACACTCATTGCACCGGCTGCATTGCTAGTAAGCTCATTGAAACATTCTATCCTAAAGAAAGTAATTACCAAGCCAATCAACCACTTAATTTAATTCATAGTGATATTTTTGGCCCCAATACCTATCAGTTCAAAAGATACAAATGATTATTTTCTAACCTTTATTGATGACTACAGTCGGTTCTCAAAACTATACATGTCGGTTTCGAAGGATCAGGTTTTACCAAGACTGAAATAATTTGTTGCTCTAAACCAGCAAATGAATTTGGAAGAAAGATAAAGACTATCCGAAAACGGACAATTTTGGAGTTAAAATTTTCCTTAAAGATGAGGGAATAAAACGCCAACTAACAATTTCCTATTCTTCAGCTCAAATGGAGTCGCAAAACGGAAAAATAGATCACTGGTAGAAATAGTTAAAACCATGTTACTGGATTCCAAGCTTCCAAATGATATTTTAAGTGATGGTCTTATCACACACACACAGCCGCATATCTTCAAAACTATCTTTCAAACAAGGCAATAGTCAAGACACCCCGTATGAATTATAATTAAATTGAAGGCCTAACTTCATTCATCTCCGAAGTTTTGGATGCAGAGATTTTGCCTATGTTAACCAAGTTAAAAGGAATAAATTGAACAAAAAGAAATTGAAGACGTATTCATTGGATATGATCAAAGAAGAAAAGCTTATCCGGAAACTAACGATAATATAATAACAAGCCGTCCGGTGCAATCTTCCGGAAAATAAGAAGTCAATCGGATGCAAATGTGTGTTTAAACACCAAACATGACTCTAATGGGCACTCACGAGTCTAAATTGGTTGCAAAAGGATTTCATCAAAATATAGATCAGACTATGAAGACACATTTGTCCCAGTTGTAAAGCATGAGACAATAAGAATTTTTCTCAGTCGATCTGTCTTTAAACGTATGAATGTTGAGCATATTAATGTGTCAAAACAGTATTACTTAATGGAGAACTTGAATAATTATAATTTGAATTTCCAAAAGGGCCTAAAATGAACAGAAAGAAAGGTTTTCAAGCTAAATAAGGATATCTATGAACTAAAGCAAGCAGTCATGACCTAGAATAGAAAGTTGAATGACCTACTTCTTAAAAAACAATTTTGAGCAAAGTAATGCAGATCCATGACTCTTTGTTCAGAGAAACACTCGGGAAAATGTTTACCTCATTGTCCATGCTGATGACATACTTATTGGATGTGAAAATACTGACGCAGTTCAATATACAATAAATTTACTCTCTTTGAAACATTTTCAAATTGATAAATTAGGTTTACCAACACAACTCTTAGGAATTTAAATTGAGAGCGCCCAAAATGGAGACTATTTCATATAGTCAGAAAACACTATAGTCACACTATGATCAGAAAACTAGGATAATGAATCTAACTTCAATTTGTGTGTGAATGAGGCAAAACAAACGCATGCTACAATGATGATACCTGGATATAATAAATTACAAAAGTAAACTTCAGAATCGTCTACAAATACTCATATATAAACAATCATAAGACCTCTGATATTTTATCTATAATAATATTTCCAGTAGAAGAAATGAAAAACCACGCCAATGTGACTGGGAATCTCTGAAACAAGTTATAAAATATATCAACAAAACAAAAGATATAAAACTGCATATTAAAATTTATGAGAAGCGAAAACTGGCAGTATAGTCAGATGCAGATGGGAGATAGTCACAATTTTATCATGAATAGAGATAGTCCTATATCATGGATATCCAAAAGACAAGACACTGTTTCACGTTCATATACTGAAGCTGAACTAAATTCTGCAGCTCTAGCATCAAAGAAACTCTTGTGGATTCTTGAATTAACTCATGTTTAGACTTGAACCAAGAAAAAAGCTTTGGATTGCTACATAGGCTATCTGTTGGCAATCAAACTGAGGGCGAACA
Source organism: Cordylochernes scorpioides (assembly GCA_030710605.1). Classification (NCBI taxonomy): domain Eukaryota; kingdom Metazoa; phylum Arthropoda; class Arachnida; order Pseudoscorpiones; family Chernetidae; genus Cordylochernes; species Cordylochernes scorpioides. Next base: position 89,697,695 of record CP092873.1, on the reverse strand, counting down.
AATGAATTAAAGAACTAAACATCTGAGGTAAAGCTCCATCACATGAGGAATCTACAGAGAGAAGAGAAAGAAGGACAAGATTATAAATTTAATTTACCAACCTACATAAAAAATAGAAGCTGACACTCTAATAAAACTTCTTCCAAGACTCGCCTTCGAAAGTAACCAGCTGAGTCTGTGCATCTTGATTGGAGGTTTGTTGGAATCATAAGATGTTCACAGTATTTAAATGACATAGAGCTATAAATGTAAATACCGTTTTCACCTTTTTCTTATTTTGATAATCATATAGAGCTTTTCTATCATATTCTGAAAATGTTTATGATGTTTATCGCATATATGTCGTAGTGTATCTTATATAACTTCGCTAAGAGAGAATATAAAATTTATACAAATATATATGACCATTTTAAGAAAGCTATTATCATAACAAAAAGTATTGATTAATTCAAAACCTATTTCTCATATTGCCTCTCTATTATTTTATGTTGATAAGTTTATAATTCATTTGAGTAAAAATGAATTGCCTTGTCATCCTCATGCTTGTTTTTTTTCTAAATTATCTACGTGACATTTTGATCGAGATGCTGGGTAGATGCTGTGGTCTATATTTTCTATGATTGACTCCAGGATTCCACTAAAATGCCTCCAAGACCAACAACATAAATTAGATGCAATGATGACAAAGCCATTCTTCACGCTGCAAGAAAAATACTTTTAAGACTCAGAAGGAATCCTTGACAGGAACACGCCAGATCCATAGCAACAAGCTTTGAAAACTGTGGGTCACAGCTGCTAAAGGAAAGGAGCTATGTATAACTGACTATTCATAATTATATCTACAGAATATATTTATATATTTTGACATTATATTTATCAGCATATTTCTTTTGCCTCTCTATCATTTTATCTTAATAAGTTTTAAATTTATTTGAATCAAAATAAATTTTCTACGTCATTCTCGTGCTTGTCTTTCCTAATTTTTTAAAAGACAAAAATATTTCATTATGTGAAATTAATCTCAATAACTTATTTTATATTTCCAGTTTATTTTGTGAACATTTAAAATTATTATTTTAGAATTATAGAATTTATTATTTAAGAGAGAGAAAATAGAAATAAAAGAGCAAATATTTGTGTTTAAAAGATACAATACAACATGTTTTAAAAAGATTTATTCAAAATTTCAATAATAAAAATCAATGATTTATGTGGGTTTTATAGAATTTTAATTCACAAAATTTACATATATCATAATAAAACTTGTTTTACTATACAATATTTTTACATATTGTTTATTTTCTTTATATGATTTTTTTTACAAAATAAATATCTAAAACAAAAACATGATTAAAATACTGACTTTTACAATGTGTGTATATTAACTAAGATATTTTAAAAAATATTTTCTTATTTTTTGCCTTATCTATATATCTTTACTAGGAGCACACATTTCGAAAAGATATTATAAAATATAATCTGTGAAATTAAAGTCAATAGAAATGTCTTATTAAAAATAAACAAAAACAAATTGAAAGTGTTAAGTGTTAGGATGTAGTGTGCTTACGAAATATGATAAATTTGAAGTATTTGCATAATTAAATAGATAAAAAAGATGTAAAAGGTAAGCGAAAATTGTCATTATAATAGCTTTAAATAAATATATACAAAATATAGCTTTACTAATCTACAAAAAGTAAGCCACTATTTTTTAGTAAATATATATAAACTAGTTTTGATAAAGTAAAATTTTTGTGTAATCTAAATTTTCCTATATAAATATTATATTGAGAATATATTTATTTATAGTATTCTATATAATATCACATTTTTTTCATGAAATGTTTAAATCGACTCTTTGACTTTTGGCAAGTTCTCGCGCACAAGAGGTAAATCGATATATTCATTAAAATAGCTACAAGTTCATAGAGAAGGAAATTAACTTTTAAAAATTAAATGTTCACACACACACATATATATACAGGTTTCAGATTATTTTGATATTATAAAGGCATATAATATTTGACACAAAATATAAAAATATCTATGTATCAGGGTATTGGTATCTTTAATTTTGCTCTATTCAAAGCTTTAAACATCAAAATTATATAAAACATACTGATTGTAGTTTCATGTCTTGACATTGGATAAAAGCCAGCGTGCAGATTCATTTCGACCAATTTCTAAAGCCTTAAAAATAAAAGGTGCACAGTTTTGATAATATTAAAAATTAACCTATGTGAAGAATGTGAAGAAAAATAGAGAAAATGGAATGAAAATCAATGATTAATTTGAAAACTTTTAATCGATATTTTTAAAATTTGCTAATGCAATGAAAAAAATATTTTAAAAATAAAAATACGAAGTGAAAAGATATATATTCTGCTAATAAATAGATGGCTGCCGCGAGTATTCAAAAAGAGAAAGTTGAACTGGGAATATATTCGCTGCTTTAACTCTATTTAACACGGCCACATTTATTTGTCACGTTTGTTGTTTATATCGTATTTTACTTATCTTAAAATTCTGAAATGTTTTATTATCGACGTTAAAACATTTAATCTGTGAGAAACAAATTATATAAAGGCGTTACTTCGAACAATATTTGCGGAACAATTGAACCTTTTAAAATTCAAGTTTTAAAAAGAGTCGCGTATTAATGAGCGTCACTGCACAAACAGCGGCATTTATAAAATTGGCCAAATTATGACCTTGCATTCAATGTACGTACTTTGAAATTTAAAAATCCATTAAAGAAAGCATGCACGGCTTCGTTAGTTTTGCGTTAACAATGAAAATATTCTGGGCGAAGATCAAACAGAGCGTGACTGGAAGTACAGAGTGTTCCTCTCGGTATAAATAAAGGCACAGTGGCAACATGGCGTCTACCCGTTATCTTGCTGCACACCGCCCCACTTCACCTGCAGTCGACGTCGGCCCGCTGAGGCTTGAGGTCCGAGGCCAGGGTGGAGTGGGCCGAGGAGAAGCCGCTCTCGTCGGGGTGGCCGCCTTTACCCTCGGGGAAGTAGGAAGCCTTGGCGTCGGAGGCCATCTTAGACTTGAGGAGAGCCTTGTCAGACTTGGGCCTGGAGACGCTGGTCACGGTGCTGACGGTGGAGTTGTGGCGGGGGGAGGTGAGGCTGACCTCCACCTCCACCTCGCCACCCTTGGTGCGGGTCACCACCGTGGAGCCGTCCTGGCCGCGCACCACGTACTCCTTCCTCTGCGGCCACGACGAGCCGTTCAGCACCCACTCGGCCACCGAGGCGTCCTTGGGCTGCGTGCTGCTGCCACGGCGCTCGCGGTGCGGGGACACGCGGCGAGACTCGCTGCGGCCCAGGCTGCTGGAGCGGCGCTGCGCAGCACAACAGTCACTCTCTCTACATTCAGTCCTCAAGCGGACCGCAGAACACAGAATATTGTTGGAAGTATCGGCTGCATTTATTTTTAAGTAAAACTCGGGGCTTCCGAATTTACAAGCTCTTCCTCTATAAAAAAAGAGGGCTCCCGTCAAAATTGACCCAAAACCTAGGCGCCATTTACAAGCCTATCGAGATGAACAAATAAATCTCACCCGGCTTCCATCAGAACTCGACGATTGAGCTGTAGGGCTGTCGACAGACATCCGCCGTTCTTCGAATCACAATTTCAATACATTTTGATTTACATCATATTTTTAAATGTAAAAAATAATATGACTTCAATACGTGTGAAATACGTGTATTTGTCACCTGTACAGACAAATGTCAACATTTGACCAACGAGGTGCGGCCGAAACTCCTCGACACAACCAAACTGTCGCAAGTTGCACTGTCGCAAGTTGCACGAGTGTCACCAGGATGCGGTCAAGAGGTGGCTGAGGCAATATTTACCTTCGTTTTAAAGACGCCAACAGGACGAGCCACCAAGGAAGAAGGAAGTTTTACTGAAGGAGCGTTCGTCGCTATTTTTGTTGCTGAGGGAGAAAACGCAAAAAATAAAAATAAAAAAATCGGGGGACGATCAAAACTAAGCGAAGAAGCGGCGGTGGCTGGAGATCTCATCGCCCTCATTTTCTCTCTATCGTCGGTCTGAAAGTACATTTTGGGAAACAAAATACTTCGATTATAATGCGCTACCGTCCCGCTTATAGCGGCCATCCGATATAGTGCAGTGCTGGTGTCCGGAGACATCGTGGAATCTCTTTTCAGAATTTGTACAAATTTTCACAAAGTCAGAATTTTTTTATTCAACCCCTAAGGTCCAAATGATGCTCCCTGTACGCACAGAGTTAAACTAAGTTGAAACCAAACTCTCTCCTTGTCAACGAGAATAAATGTTTTGGTGAAACTACGTTTTTCTGTGAATTGACGTTATCCCGCGTTTTTGGCTAACACTCCATAATATTCTGTAGTTACATAGACACCTGGATCTCACACGATATCTTCCGGATCCCTACATTAGATGTCTACAGGATCTCTACATTAGATGTCTACGGGATCCCTACATTAGATGTCTACAGGATCCCTACATTAGATGTCTACGGGATCCCTACATTAGATGTCTACAGGATCTCTACATTAGATGTCTACGGGATCCCTACATTAGATGTCTACGGGATCCCTACATTAGATGTCTACGGGATCCCTACATTAGAAGTCTACGGGATCCCTACATTAGATGTCTACGGGATCCCTACATTAGATGTCTACGGGATCCCTACATTAGATGTCTACAGGATCTCTACATTAGATGTCTACGGGATCCCTACATTAGATGTCTACGGGATCCCTACATTAGATGTCAACGGGATCCCTACATTAGAAGTCTACGGGATCCCTACATTAGATGTCTACAGGATCTCTACATTAGATGTCTACAGGATCCCTACTTTAGATGTCTACAGGATCCCTACATTAGATGTCTACAGGATCCCTACATGACTCAGCAATTTGAACCAAACTTCCTGGTGGCAGAGTGGAAGTCACCGAGGTCGGAATTCTCAGACGGCAGCAGAGAGGTTTAAATGATAATTCTCTGACAGAAATGACCAACGCACACCAACAGATTGTAATTGCCGAGGACGGACCACCATTTCCCTGACCACAGGGCGCCGTTACCTGGTGAACTGAAGACTCATCAATGGTCCTGCCAGCGGTTTGGCCAATCCGCTTCCATCTAAGCTACAACTGTGCATCGTTTACTCCGCTGCGGCACTTGAAGGTTTATTCTTGGCATTTAAGGAAACTACTAAAAGAGGCTTCTGTAATTGTGGATATTTCATAAATTTCAGAAACATGGCGTCCACTACGGCTATTTATTTCTGTTATCGTCCTCTTCTCCCCTGACGGTGTACTTGAGCTTGTCCGCCATCATGTGCACGAACTCCTCGTAGTTGATCTGGCCGTCCCCCTCGATGTCTGCGTCCTGGATCAGAACGTCGGCCTCCTGGTTGTTGAGCCGCGCGCCGTAGTTAGTCATCAGGTAGCGCAGCTCGGCGCTCCGGATGAAGCCGTTGCCCTCGCGGTCGAAGATGCGGAAGGCGGCGACGATGTCCTCGACAGATTCCTGGAGGTCGGGCGTCTGGTTCATGAGGCAGAGGAAGTCCTTGGAGGAGATGAGGTCGCTGTTGTCCCTGTCGTACGTGGCTCTGGCCTTCTGGATGTCGGCCTCCGTGGGGTTCTTCATCAGGGCGCGCATGACCACGACCAGGTTGGTGAAGTTGATGAAGCCCCGTCCCTGCGAGTCGTAGTAGTTGAAGGCGTCGAGGTAGTAGCGCTTCTTCTTCTCTTCTTCGGCTCTCTCCATGCTGCTGCTGATGGGGCGTGCTTGCGTGCGGCTGTTTGGAGTTTCCTTTAAAGAGGATGCAATAAAATAATAATAATAAAGGAAAATAAAGATCTGTGCCCTTGAGATAGGGTATAAATGGGTATTCATTGCAGTAAAAATGTTTTACAAATATTGTCAGAAGACATAGATCAACCTTGAGCCCCCGGAACCTTGCGATGAAAGTTATTCAGTCAGTCCAGTAGGTTCCTGCAGTCACCTGGGCTGACCTAAGTCTGTTTTATTCACGATGCCAGCCCAATTTACGAGGTCACGCAGTTTTATTTTTTAGATCATACCATCTCAAGTTGACAGGGCTAGAACACGTAGATGCTGCAGGGAAGTCCTCCCTTTAATGATGGAACCAGCGAGGGATGTTTTTCCCCAACACGTGAGGCGTTTTATTGATCCATTCCATTGTTGCCCGGCCGTCCATTGTTACACGATTGTTAGATCAACAACAAGAACGCTGCGGATGTTTCCATTTATGTTGCCATTGTTGTTGTACCGCCGCTATGTGGACAGAAGCTCGGAGAGGGTTCGATGGCGTTGGAACATATACCACTGAAGGGGACACGGAAGGAATAAAGACGGCGGAGGGAGATTTGAATGGATAATAGGAGCAGCCGAGGGGGGTAGCGGCAACGGGGACTGGAAACATTTGAAACGTGGAGGAGAATGGGGAAAACAGGATCAAGAATAAAGAAGTCTCAAGAAGATTGAAGGCGGAACAAAGGTTTATCTGCCAAATACAGAAGAATTGGTTGAAGATATTTAAAGAAAAAACTGATTGAGATAAAGAAAGTTGTTGAAGATTAAATGGATGGAAAGTAATGGTAGGAAGAATTGGACTGGATGGGAAGTTATGATGAAATCATGAAGAAAGAGAAGCCACTGGGAGCTGATCAAGGCCAGAGAGAAACACAAGAACTCTAACCTAGATCTGTGAATCCACAGTACACGGAATGTCTCCCATGTCACCCCAGCCTGTACATGGCCGAACTTGACCCAGCCAGCGCCCGGGGCGGCCTTGGCCGCGGACAATGCTGCCAGATAAGGATCCGGCGACACAATGCTCTCAGAGGGACAAATCACAAGCGGGTCGAGTGATCCGCCCGGAATATTAAATTGTCGCTGGCATTGTCTCGGTTGACAGGAGTTCTCAGCTCCGAGGTCGTCGGGCCTCAAAGTCAATTCTTAGAGCCGTGGACACTGCGGAGTGGCTGGTGTTCCTGGAGTGACATCGGTGACACCGGTACTATGGATCTAGGCTACAGTACTGTGGATCTAGGCTACAGTACTGTGGATCTAGGCTACAGTACTGTGGATCTAGGCTACAGTACTGTGGATCTAGGCTACAGTACCGTTGATCTAGGCTACAGTACCGTGGATCTAGGCTACAGTACTGTGGATCTAGGCTACAGTACCGTGGATCTAGGCTACAGTACTGTGGATCTAGGCTACAGTACTGTGGATCTAGGCTACTGTACTGTGGATCTAGGCTACTGTACTGTGGATCTAGGCTACAGTACTGTGGATACACAGATCTAGGCTACAGTACTGTGGATACAAAGATCTAGGCTACAGTACCGTGGATCTAGGCTACAGTACTGTGGATCTAGGCTACAGTACTGTGGATCTAGGCTACTGTACTGTGGATCTAGGCTACAGTACTGTGGATACACAGATCTAGGCTACAGTACTGTGGATACAAAGATCTAGGCTACAGTACTGTGGATACGGAGATCTAGGCTACAGTACTGTGGATACGCAGATCTAGGCTACAGTGCTGTGGATACGCAGATCTACGCTACAGTACTGTGGATACGCAGATCTACGCTACTGTACTGTGGATACGCAGATCTAGGCTACTGTACTGTGGATACGCAGATCTAGGCTACTGTACTGTGGATACGCAGATCTAGGCTACAGTACTGTGGATACGCAGATCTAGGCTACTGTACTGTGGATACGCAGATCTAGGCTACAGTACTGTGGATACGCAGATCTAGGCTACTGTACTGTGGATACGCAGATCTAGGCTACTGTACTGTGGATACGCAGATCTAGGCCAAGTACTGTGGATACGCAGATCTAGGCTACAGTACTGTGGATACGCAGATCTAGAATACAGTACTGTGGATACACAGATCTAGGCTACAATACTGTGGATACTAAGATCTAGGCTACTGTACTGTGGATACGCAGATCTAGGCTACAGTACTGTGGATACGCAGATCTAGGCTACTGTACTGTGGATACACAGATCTAGGCTACAGTACTGTGGATACGCAGATCTAGGCTACAGTACTGTGGATACGCAGATCTAGGCTACAGTACTGTGGATACAAGGATCTAGGCTACGGTACTGTGGATACGCAGATCTAGGATACAGTACTGTGGATAAGCAGATCTAGGCTACAGTACTGTGGATACAAAGATCTAGGCTACAGTACTGTGGATACGCAGATCTAGGCTACAGTACTGTGGATACAAAGATCTAGGCTACAGTACTGTGGATAAACAGATATAGGCTACAGTACTGTGGATACGCAGATCTAGGCTACAGTACTGTGGATACGCAGATCTAGGCTACAGTACTGTGGATACACAGATCTAGGCGACTGTACTGTGGATACACAGATCTGGGTTACTGTACAGAAAATTGACTCCAATGCTAGGTTGCTGTATCACGCCCTGATTTCACTAGGGAGAGAAGTTGTAGAGGTTTTACTTAAAAATATTGTGACTTCTTCAGCAAGGTTGTGCCGCGGTGGACAGCAGTGTCTTTGTGCCGCGGTGGACAGCAATGAGGTTGTGCCGCGGTGGACAGCAGTGAGGTTGTGCCGCGGTGGACAGCAATGAGGTTGTGCCGCGGTGGACAGCAGTGAGGTTGTGCCGCGGTGGACAGCAGTGTTTTGTGCCGCGGTGGACAGCAATGAGGTTGTGCCGCGGTGGACAAGCAATGAGGTTGTGCCGCGGTGGACAGCAATGAGGTTGTGCCGCGGTGGACAAGCAATGAGGTTGTGCCGCGGTGGACAGCAGTGTCTTTGTGCCGCGGTGGACAGCAATGAGGTTGTGCCAGTGGACAAGCAATGAGGTTGTGCCGCGGTGGACAGCAGTGTCTTTGTGCCGCGGTGGACAGCAGTGAAGTTGTGCCGCGGTGGACAGCAGTGAGGTTGTGCCGCGGTGGACAGCAGTGAGGTTGTGCCGCGGTGGACAGCAGTGAGGTTGTGCCGCGGTGGACAGCAGTGAGGTTGTGCCGCGGTGGACAGCAGTGAGGTTGTGCCGCGGTGGACAGCAGAGTGCTGGCAGCAAGGTTGTGCCGCGGTGGACAGCAGAGTGCTGGCAGTAAAGTTGACAATCCCAGCCGAGGTAAAAGTGGGGAGAAAGGGGACGGCGGGTTAATTGCTGGACAGATCGGGGCCGCAGCCCGGGGCGGGGAATCAGGGCCAAGCTCCGCCCTGGTCTGACCATCCCGCGGCGCTGAGCATCCCGCCTGTTCTCGGCGTCCTCCCGTGGTCTCAACATTCCGCCAGTCAACTTGCTAACTTGTAGGTCGAATCCTCACAGCACTTTTAAAATCAAATCTCTGTCCATCTATAGAAATCTCGGCAGAACTCGGCTCGACCTGTTCTGCCACATTTCATTGATCCCCGTGGTCAGGAAGAAAGGAGGCCACACCCACGTTGCTCCAACAATGACGCCATTGTTGGAGTAATGAATTGACGGTCCACAAGTATCGCGACTGAGCCAGTGTTGTCGGGGAGTTTTTCGTCGCACTTTTTGCTAGAAAACATTCAGTTGGGAGCATTGCACCTTTTCCGCTGAAGTAATTTTAGTTTTAAAATATTCGTTTTTTTTTTGGTATACCGCCCCGAGCTTTTAAAAGTAACATAAACTCTGGCGGAGTAATCTCCCAGCCAAACGCCCAAGCTGTCCCACAGTTGGAATGGATCAACCCGCGCTGTCAGGAGAGCGCTCGTATAACTCTTCTTTCTTCCTCTTGTCGGCTGCCTTGAATCAGGAATTTTGGCGCGGAATATATAATGAGGGAAGAGAGGCCCGGGTGGGAAGTTATTGGACAATGGAGGATTATGGCATCGATCAGGTGGCCGATGACATTGCCGGAAGTGGGGACAATAAGATGTCCCACAATTACCGCGACAAACAACGTGTCCATTGTGTGGGGTTCACGGCCGTCTTATCACAGCTGCCGGAGTCCTACAATTTCTGTTCGAAAATAAATAAATTGAAAAGGTTTGTTGCACACTCAGCAGTTCGGCCACAAGTGCCACGTGACAGACCCAGATATGCAAATATGGCTCTCGGGAGCCGACGTTTCTGCCGCAATTGTTACAAAAGTAATGCGCCGCTAAATGGTCCCGAGATGCCATCAGCCGCTTCCTGGTGGCGCAAATTGCGGCAGCTCCCGGATAGCATAGGTCGTCTGGTGACTTTTTTTTTTGATGGGTTAAAAAATAGAATTTTCCCACCATCTGCGATGGAACGAATGTTTTGAAACTGTCTCGTTATGCTCCTCGCTTGAGGTGAAAAAGTGGCTCAAAATGCTAAGCCTAACGTAAGACCAGAGTTGGCTGCGATACTTCCAGACCATCGCCGTCTCTTGCTGCCGACGTGTACTCGGCGCAACAGGAGGTTTTCAATATTCTGGTCACTTTGCTCCCTAACTTTGTAACGAAATGGCATCTTTCTGCCAGTTGTTTGAGCCCGCAGCGATGGCCGTTCAAGGCTAGATGCTGAAGTGCCGCAGCGAAGGAAGTGGGCCATTGACCGGAACAAATAACACATGACTGTCTGGTGGGGCAACAGTTCGATTGCTTCAAGGTTTTCTTGCGTTGTCCGAGCACTCTGTGGCTGAACGCCATTCCGAGTGCTTCAAACCACCGCTCCAGATGGGCGCTGTGGATGTCGCTTCAATATTCCACCAGCCGCACACCATCGACTTATGTTCGAAGTTTGGTTCAGGAAGTTGACCCGGGCTCACCTGCTGCTTTTGGCCGTTCGGATAAAGGAGCCATTTTCTCCTGGCAATCATGGAATGTACATCCTGCGGATTGACAGCAGATAAACACCTGTTTGCCGTGAGGTACTGTTGCCAGTTGGTTAACTACGTGGTTGCGATGTCCTCCGCTCGTCTGATAGTCTCCGAATTCTGGTTGTGTCACAGCTTGGCCCCGGCCGGCTCACCGTGCATTCCACAGTGCATCTACGCGCCGTTCAACACAGCACTGGTTACGTACACACCGCGGTAAGACCTACAGTAGTGCAGGAATAAACGTACACGGCCGCGGTACAGACCTACAGTAGTGCAGGAGAGGACGTACACGGCCGCGGTACAGACCTACAGTAGTGCAGGAATAAACGTACACGGCCGCGGTACAGACCTACAGTAGTGCAGGAGAGGACGTACACGGCCGCGGTACAGACCTACAGTAGTGCAGGAGGGGACGTAAAAGGCCGCGGTACAGACCTACAGTAGTGCAGGAATAAACGTACACGGCCGCGGTACAGACCTACAGTAGTGCAGGAGGGGACGTACACGGCCGCGGTACAGACCTACAGTAGTGCAGGAATAAACGTACACGGCCGCGGTACAGACCTACAGTAGTGCAGGAGGGGACGTACACGGCCGCGGTACAGACCTACAGTAGTGCAGGAATAAACGTACACGGCCGCGGTACAGACCTACAGTAGTGCAGGAGGGGACGTACACGGCCGCGGTACAGACCTACAGTAGTGCAGGAGGGGACGTAAAAGGCCGCGGTACAGACATACAGCAGTGCAGGAATAAACGTACACGGCCGCGGTACAGACATACAGCAGTGCAGGAGGGACGTACACGGCCGCGGTACAGACCTACAGTAGTGCAGGAATAAACGTACACGGCCGCGGTACAGACATACAGCAGTGCAGGAGGGGACGTACACGGCCGCGGTACAGACCTACAGTAGTGCAGGAATAAACGTACACGGCCGCGGTACAGACAGACAGCAGTGCAGGAGGGGACGTAAAAGGCCGCGGTACAGACCTACAGTAGTGCAGGAGGGGGACGTACACGGCCGCGGTACAGACCTACAGTAGTGCAGGAGGGGACGTAAAAGGCCGCGGTACAGACCTACAGTAGTGCAGGAATAAACGTACACGGCCGCGGTACAGGCCTACAGTAGTGCAGGAATAAACGTACACGGCCGCGGTACAGACCTACAGTAGTGCAGGAGGGGACGTACACGGCCGCGGTACAGACCTACAGTAGTGCAGGAATAAACGTACACGGCCGCGGTACAGACCTACAGTAATGCAGGAGGGGACGTACACGGCCGCGGTACAGACCTACAGTAGTGCAGGAATAAACGTACACGGCCGCGGTACAGACCTACAGTAGTGCAGGAGGGGACGTAAAAGGCCGCGGTACAGACCTACAGTAGTGCAGGAATAAACGTACACGGCCGCGGTACAGACCTACAGTAGTGCAGGAATAAACGTACACGGCCGCGGTACAGACCTACAGTAGTGCAGGAGGGGACGTAAAAGGGCCGCGGTACAGACCTACAGTAGTGCAGGAATAAACGTACACGGCCGCGGTACAGACCTACAGTAGTGCAGGAATAAACGTACACGGCCGCGGTACAGACCTACAGTAGTGCAGGAGGGGACGTAAAAGGCCGCGGTACAGACCTACAGTAGTGCAGGAAAAAACGTACACGGCCGCGGTACAGACCTACAGTAGTGCAGGAGGGGACGTACACGGCCGCGGTACAGACCTACAGTAGTGCAGGAGGGGACGTAAAAGGCCGCGGTACAGACCTACAGCAGTGCAGGAATAAACGTACACGGCCGCGGTACAGGCCTACAGTAGTGCAGGAATAAACGTACACGGCCGCGGTACAGACCTACAGTAGTGCAGGAGGGGACGTAAAAAGGCCGCGGTACAGACCTACAGCAGTGCAGGAATAAACGTACACGGCCGCGGTACAGACCTACAGTAGTGCAGGAATAAACGTACACGGCCGCGGTACAGACCTACAGTAGTGCAGGAGGGGACGTAAAAGGCCGCGGTACAGACCTACAGTAGTGCAGGAATAAACGTACACGGCCGCGGTACAGACCTACAGTAGTGCAGGAATAAACGTACACGGCCGCGGTACAGACCTACAGTAGTGCAGGAGGGGACGTAAAAGGCCGCGGTACAGACCTACAGTAGTGCAGGAATAAACGTACACGGCCGCGGTACAGACCTACAGTAGTGCAGGAGAGGACGTACACGGCCGCGGTACAGACCTACAGTAGTGCAGGAATAAACGTACACGGCCGCGGTACAGACCTACAGTAGTGCAGGAGAGGACGTACACGGCCACGGTACAGACCTACAGTAGTGCAGGAATAAACGTACACGGCCGCGGTACAGACATACAGCAGTGCAGGAGGGGACGTAAAAGGCCGCGGTACAGACCTACAGTAGTGCAGGAGGGGACGTACACGGCCGCGGTACAGACCTACAGTAGTGCAGGAATAAACGTACACGGCCGCGGTACAGACCTACAGTAGTGCAGGAGGGGACGTAAAAGGCCGCGGTACAGACCTACAGTAGTGCAGGAATAAACGTACACGGCCGCGGTACAGACCTACAGTAGTGCAGGAGGGGACGTACACGGCCGCGGTACAGACCTACAGTAGTGCAGGAGGGGACGTAAAAGGCCGCGGTACAGACATACAGCAGTGCAGGAATAAACGTACACGGCCGCGGTACAGACATACAGTAGTACAGGAGGGGACGTAAAAGGCCGCGGTACAGACCTACAGTAGTGCAGGAATAAACGTACACGGCCGCGGTACAGACCTACAGTAGTACAGGAGGGGACGTAAAAGGCCGCGGTACAGACCTACAGTAGTACAGGAGGGGACGTAAAAGGCCGCGGTACAGACCTACAGTAGTGCAGGAATAAACGTACACGGCCGCGGTACAGACATACAGTAGTACAGGAGGGGACGTAAAAGGCCGCGGTACAGACCTACAGTAGTGCAGGAATAAACGTACACGGCCGCGGTACAGACATACAGCAGTGCAGGAATAAACGTACACGGCCGCGGTACAGACCTACAGCAGTGCAGGAGGGGACGTACACGGCCGCGGTACAGACCTACAGTAGTGCAGGAGGGGACGTAAAAGGCCGCGGTACAGACATACAGTAGTGCAGGAATAAACGTACACGGCCGCGGTACAGACATACAGCAGTGCAGGAATAAACGTACACGGCCGTGGTACAGACCCACAGGAGGGGACGTACAAAAACAAGGTTGCCGGGCCGTACCAGCCCGTCTGGCTTATTATATCCACCATGCCGTCGTTTTGTTTGTTCGCCGCGTTAATTGCTCGTTCTTCATTTGTCGCGGAACTGGAGCGGCGGATCTTGGCTTCCGTCTACTGTCGTTGTTGGGGATCTCTCCCCTTCCGGGCATTGCTGAGGTGGATACGGACCTACAGCGTGGACGTGGGATGTTGAGGTGACTACGGACCTACAGCGTGGACGTTGGATTCTGAGGTGGCTACGGACCTACAGCGTGGACGTGGGATGCTGAGGTGGCTACGGACCTACGGCGTGGACGTGGGATGCTGAGGTGGCTACGGACCTACAGCGTGGACGTTGGATTCTGAGGTGGCTACGGACCTACAGCGTGGACGTTGGATTCTGAGGTGGCTACGGACCTACAGCGTGGGCGTGGGATGGAGAGGTGGCTACGGACCTACAGCGTGGACGTGGGATGGAGAGGTGGCTACGGACCTACAGCGTGGACGTGGGATGCTGAGGTGGCTACGGACCTACAGCGTGGACGTGGGATGTTGAGGTGGCTACGGACCTACAGCGTGGACGTTGGATTCTGAGGTGGCTACGGACCTACAGCGTGGACGTGGGATGCTGAGGTGGCTACGGACCTACGGCGTGGACGTGGGATGCTGAGGTGGCTACGGACCTACAGCGTGGACGTTGGATTCTGAGGTGGCTACGGACCTACAGCGTGGACGTTGGATTCTGAGGTGGCTACGGACCTACAGCGTGGACGTTGGATTCTGAGGTGGCTACGGACCTACAGCGTGGACGTGGGATGGAGAGGTGGCTACGGACCTACAGCGTGCCGTGGGATGGAGAGGTGGCTACGACCTACAGCGTGGACGAGGGTTGCTGAGGTGGCTACGGACCTACAGCGTGGACGTGGGATGCTGAGGTGGCTACCGGACCTACAGCGTGGACGTGGGATGCTGAGGTGGCCTACGGACCTTACAGCTGTGGACGTTGGATTCTGAGGTGGCTACGGACCTACAGCGTGGACGTGGGATGGAGAGGGTGGCTACGGACCTACAGCGTGGACGTGGGATGGAGAGGTGGCTACGGACCTACAGCGTGGACGTGGGGATGGAGGAGGTGGCTACGGACCTACAGTGTGGACGTGGAATGCTGAGGTGCTACGGACCCTACAGGTGACGTGGGATGCTGAGGTGGCTACGGACCTTCAGTGTGACGTGGAATGCTGAGTGGCTACGGACCTACAGCGTGGACGTGGGATGCTGAGGGTGGCTACGACCTACAGCGTGGGACGTGGGATGCTGAGGTGGCTACGGACCTACAGCGTGGACGTGGGATGCTGAGGTGGCTACGGACCTACAGCGTGGACGTGGGATGCTGAGGTGGCTACGGACCTACAGCGTGGACGTGGGATGCTGAGGTGGCTACGGACCTACAGCGTGGACGTGGGATGCTGAGGTGGCTACGGACCTACAGCGTGGACGTGGGATGCTGAGGTGGCTACGGACCTACAGCGTGGACGTGGGATGCTGAGGTGGCTACGGACCTACAGCGTGGACGTGGGATGCTGAGGTGGCTACGGACCTACAGCGTGGACGTGGGATGCTGAGGTGGCTACGGACCTACAGCGTGGACGTAGGATGGAGAGGTGGCTACGGACCTACAGCGTGGACGTGGGATGCTGAGGTGGCTACGGACCTACAGCGTGGACGTGGGATGCTGAGGTGGCTACGGACCTACAGCGTGGACGTGGGATGCTGAGGTGGCTACGGACCTACAGCGTGGACGTGGGATGCTGAGGTGGCTACGGACCTACAGCGTGGACGTGGGATGCTGAGGTGGCTACGGACCTACAGCGTGGACGTGGGATGCTGAGGTGGCTACGGACCTACAGCGTGGACGTGGGATGCTGAGGTGGCTACGGACCTACAGCGTGGACGTGGGATGCTGAGGTGGCTACGGACCTACAGCGTGGACGTGGGATGCTGAGGTGGCTACGGACCTACAGCGTGGACGTGGGATGCTGAGGTGGCTACGGACCTACAGCGTGGACGTGGGATGCTGAGGTGGCTACGGACCTACAGCGTGGACGTGGGATGCTGAGGTGGCTACGGACCTACAGCGTGGACGTGGGATGGAGAGGTGGCTACGGACCTACAGCGTGGACGTGGGATGCTGAGGTGGCTACGGACCTACAGCGTGGACGTGGGATGGAGAGGTGGCTACGGACCTACAGCGTGGACGTGGGATGGAGAGGTGGCTACGGACCTACAGCGTGGACGTGGGATGCTGAGGTGGCTACGGACCTACAGCGTGGACGTGGGATGCTGAGGTGGCTACGGACCTACAGCGTGGACGTGGGATGCTGAGGTGGCTACGGACCTACAGCGTGGACGTGGGATGCTGAGGTGGCTACGGACCTACAGCGTGGACGTGGGATGCTGAGGTGGCTACGGACCTACAGCGTGGACGTGGGATGGAGAGGTGGCTACGGACCTACAGCGTGGACGTGGGATGCTGAGGTGGCTACGGACCTACAGCGTGGACGTGGGATGGAGAGGTGGCTACGGACCTACAGCGTGGACGTGGGATGGAGAGGTGGCTACGGACCTACAGCGTGGACGTGGGATGCTGAGGTGGCTACGGACCTACAGCGTGGACGTGGGATGCTGAGGTGGCTACGGACCTACAGCGTGGACGTGGGATGCTGAGGTGGCTACGGACCTACAGCGTGGACGTGGGATGCTGAGGATAAACAAGGAAGTTGTCGAACAACTTGGCCGATGTGATCGCTGAGTTTGTTGGCCATCCGGACAAATTAAAATTTGAAAAGGGTGACCTCTTTTGATGAGAAATCAAAATATTGTAGCGAAGTATTTTTTAAATTTCAATAACAGATTATCAATTCCGATATTTACTCTGTAAACTTCCCTCATTCCTTATCTTCTGTTTTATCATTCATAGCTTGTTCTTGTCTTAAATAAATTGCTCGGTCATCCTGAAGTTTGTCTTCCACGTGACGATATATTTAAAAACCTTTTCTATCTTTCCGAATATCATTTTAAAATATTGAAAGAAAAATAAAGCCCCTCCGCAATATTAAAAATAAATAAGAATTAATTATAAGGCAACAAAATATTAAAGCACGGATTTACACATAAAACAAACTTTCATTTCTTAATAAACAAGAACGTTGTTGGCGGCCCCGCGCTACTTAATTAGGAGCTAAATTTAGCCTCGGGATGATGATGATGATGATTAGATAAACCCACAGAACAGCCGTCTGCCGCGATATAATTTCTTTCCTAATGAGGTTCGTCTGCCGGGTGATGATGATAAGTCTCGGTGCTGTCACAGAGTAAATAATGCCCGCTGACGTCACAGCAAGCGCCCAACAATGGAGTCGCTACAATGGGGAGAGGATTGGCTTTTGTTCCTCAAATGGTGGACATATTCCAAACAATGAAATTGTTCTCAATGGTTTGTTTCCCTCTAGATTGTTAACTTCCAGACCACACGGCCAAAAATTCGAATCAGTAAAAATTCTCCGTGTGAGCAAACCTTCCTCCGGCGTGACGCTGGGATCCCCCTGGACTCACCTTGTAGCGGAGGTCCGGCTCCGAGTCCCGAGTCTGCGTAGCGCACGAGCGGACCTCGCTGGCGGCATCTGACCAGTCCGCCGGACTCAGCGTGGCCGAGTTGGTCTTCACCATCTTCTCCTGGCCGCCGTGCTTGGAGCGACGCCCGAACCACCGCGAGAACACCGAGGGACTCTTCTCTTCTGCAACCACAGCGCAGGTTACTGACGTCCCAGCCCGGCTACTTCCTCCTCAAATCTACACTTCTGACTGTTTTAAACCTTTTGATGGTGTTCTTCAGCCAGATATAAAACTTTAGTGCACATCGAGACATACCGATGTACTGATACTGTACACATAGCGAGGTAAAGAAAGCGGCACAATCGGCCCAGAACTTGCTCCGGGGATGACTCACTCTTGTAAGGCTCCTCGGTGTCGCTGGGCGGGGAGTCGGGGGAGAGGCGGGACCGCAGCAGGCGGAGGGAGTGGCTGCGACGGAGGCAGTCCGGGGAGGGAGCGCCGTGTAGGCGGGCCAGGGCCTCGTCATTGGACAGAAGGAGGGGGCGGTCCCGGGGAGTAGAACCCCGGGGCTCCAAAAAGTACTCGCGGCGGGCGGAGCGAGTGGAAGCGGCTCGCAGCGTGCGGTCCCGTGTGAGGCGGACCAGCGCCCTGGACACGGCCTCTCGGCCCGGGAACGTGAGCTCAGGAAAGGAAGACTTGAGGCGGCTGCAAATGGCGTCCTCGGTGGCCGCGCGGCCCTTGGCGTTGAGCTCGTACACCACCTTGCACAGGCAGTCGGCCAGCGGGGCGAACTGGGACTGGGGGCTGACGGTCATGGAGATGTCCTCCACGTCACCTGCGGCACACCACATGTCATTGGCTGCTATCATAGGTCTGGTGGCGGAATCCACGTCTTTCGTCTGATTCTGCGCTAGGTGCAGATAGATCGCCCAGACTCGCTCACTGCCCTCAACTTACGTCAGTCAGGACAGA
The DNA here is from genome assembly GCA_030710605.1 of Cordylochernes scorpioides. Taxonomy (NCBI): domain Eukaryota; kingdom Metazoa; phylum Arthropoda; class Arachnida; order Pseudoscorpiones; family Chernetidae; genus Cordylochernes; species Cordylochernes scorpioides. The sequence goes on along the minus strand of CP092873.1, from coordinate 89,678,995 downwards.
AGTTGTCCGCATTGCCCTCACGTCAGTCGGGACAGAAGTTGTCCTCACTGCCCTCAACTCACGTCAGTCGGGACAGAAGTTGTCCGCACTGCCCTCAACTCACGTCAGTCAGGACAGAAGTTGTCCGCACTGCCCTCAACTCACGTCAGTCAGGACAGAAGTTGTCCGCATTGCCCTCAACTCACGTCAGTCAGGACAGATGTTGTCCTCACTGCCCTCAACTCACGTCAGTCAGGACAGAAGTTGTCCGCATTGCCCTCAACTCACGTCAGTCAGGACAGATGTTGTCCTCACTGCCCTCAACTCACGTCAGTCAGGACAGAAGTTGTCCTCACTGCCCTCAACTCGCATCAGTCAGGACAGAAGTTGTCCGCATTGCCCTCACGTCAGTCAGGACAGAAGTTGTTAAAAATAGATAATTTATAATTGTATGTTTTATAGATTTTCCCCAATTATTATTACGTATACATATTTTTATTTTATTTTGTTGCCTCTTTCTCTTAATGGGTGGAAAGGAATAAAGAATGGAAGGAGCAAAATTTGTAAACAAACAAGACATCGCCCCCCATCCCATGCGCGAGCACCTATGCGCGGTGACGGGGAGAAAAAAGAAGAAAGGACAACCGGCAGCACTGGTGTATAGGCTCGGGGAACTATGAGCTCCCTGCCTCGGAAGGAATGAGTAGCCACGTGTTGAAGAAACAAAGAAGATAACGAGAAGAGCGTCGTTATAGAATTGCGCACCAATTAAGTGGGTTGCGATATAGTTTCCTGTTATGGAACAGAAGAATTAATCCGGATAATTATCTCAAGTGAAGAATTATCTCAAGAGTGAACTCATGATCGGATTTATCGACAGAATTGAAAACAAGATTTGTTTTTATAAACAGAAGAGCTTAGATAAGTATTTGTGAACTTTGTTTGAAAAAGATTTTGCCTTTCCAACCCAAGTTATTTTGCTCTCTACATTATTTGTTTGTATGTATATTTATTTTATATCACTTGTTTATTCTAATTTTGAATATATCTAACCTTTTGGCCAATTTGATTATCACCCTTTTTATCTATTTTTTAAATTTTTATTTTGATGACCAGTCATTTTTGAAAAGCAAAATAAAATATATATTTATGCCATTTTTGCTAAATTGCATTTCCACAACTTGTGCAAAAACAACACGTGAATCTCTATTTTCAATCTGGGTAAGCTTGACCTTCCCCCCATTTTTTTTTTTTCAAATTCAACAGAAGTTGTCCGCATTGCCCTCACGTCAGTCAGGACAGAAGTTGTCCTTACTGCCTTCACATCACGTCAGTCAGGACAGAAGTTGTTCGCACTGCCCTCACATCACGTCAGTCAGGACAGAAGTTGTTCGCACTGCTCTCACATCACGTCAGTCAGGACAGAAGTTGTCCTCACTGCCTTCACATCACGTCAGTCAGGACAGAAATTGTTCGCACTGTCCTCACATCACGTCAGTCAGGACAGAAGTTGTTCGCACTGCCTCCACATCACGTCAGTCAGGACAGAAGTTGTTCGCACTGCTCTCACATCACGTCAGTCAGGACAGAAGTTGTCCGCATTGCCCTCACGTCAGTCAGGACAGAAGTTGTTCGTACTGCTCTCACATCACGTCAGTCAGGGCAGAAGTTGTCCTCACTGCCCTCACGTCAGTCAGGACAGAAGTTGTCCGCATTGCCCTCACGTCAGTCAGGACAGAAGTTGTTCGTACTGCTCTCACATCACGTCAGTCAGGACAGAAGTTGTTCGCACTGCTCTCACATCACGTCAGTCAGGACTGAAGTTGTCCGCATTGCCCTCACGCCAGTCAGGACAGAAGTTGTCCGCACTGCCCTCACCTCACGTCAGTCAGGACAGAAGTTGTTCGCACTGCCCTCACATCACGTCAGTCAGGACAGACGTTGTTCGCACTGCTCTCAGATCACGTCAGTCAGGACAGAAGTTGTTCGCATTGCCCTTACGTCGGTCAGGACAGAAGTTGTCCGCACTGCCCTCACGTCACGTCAGTCAGGACAGAAGTTGTTCGCATTGCCCTCACGTCAGTCAGGACAGAGGATGTCCAGTGAAGTCAGCCATGGTCAGGTTTCAAACACACCGCCCATTTATTAACCGCGGCCAGCCAGCGACCAGTTCTATGCGACTTCAGTAGAAATTAGTATTTGCTATTTCACGCCAGTTTATTGCTAAGGTTTCCTACAATTAATGTTTGTAACGGTTCCCGAGAAACGGAAATATCTTTATTTACGGGGCTGCTAACCAAAATGAATGATTTTGAGCCCCGATGGACGCATAAAGCGGAATATATATAAAGCACAGTTCCCTAGAAATCTCCGGAGTCAGCACAACTGCGGCGATTTGGCCTCAGACCAGCCGGGAAAACCGAATTAATCCTAGGCAGACAGACAGAGCTTCAAGCATTCCAAATATACCTTCTTTAAAGTTGAATCACTTCTCAAAGGCTCCTTTGTTTGCCTTCGACCCAAATAAGCGCCTATTTTTGAATGCGATTTTCAAATTTGGTCAAACAGAGGATGCATTCTTGGTCCCTCCGCCCTGCGCGCGCTCTTGTGCCAGATTCGACGTCGTCTGCTGCAAAAACCCTCCAGCCTCGAGGCCCCAGAGCTAATTGTCAAATTGGATTGTCACAAGGTGAACATTCGGTTGTCACTCTTTTTATCTTTCAACCGGCGTTCCAGACTTTTTTATTTTTTAAATTCTCACTGCAGGTGTTGACACGGTTTCTTCTGCTAAATTTTAGGGCGGTGATTTTTTTATCTGACGCAATCAAAGATTTCTCTCCCTTCTTTCTTCAACGAAACAACACGTCGGGCCAGATTTTACTTTGTTTCTTGACAAGAAGGTTGATACATGTTAAACTTTCCAAATATTTTTTATCAAACTAAATTTAGGAAGAGGCTTTTTGAATTTTAGATTGATTTATTATCGATTAAAATCGCAGAACTTTGTTGTTTGATCGATTGTCAAATTTTCTTCTGTTTCAATTTATTTAGATATGCGCGGAAGAGCTGATCCCTACAATTTATGTGAAGTTGTAAATATTTGAAACAAAATGAAAATAAATTCTCAACAATAGTCTTCAGCAACGCCTCATCGTTAGGGACGAGCAAACTTCATCCTCGCCCATTGTTTAGATTTGAATAAATAAAAACAAATAACAATATTACAATTGATCTCTTTAAAAACTTTATTAAAATATATATTATATCTACATATTTTCATTTATATTAATAATTATTTAAATATATAACTTTCAAATCGACCTTAATCTCTTTAGAGAGGAGAATACAGTTATATAGCAGCACGTGACAAGCATTTAAAACTTTATTTTAAACTTTTGGAATATTTGGAAATTTTAATAATAATTATTTGAGTGTTAAATATATCACAAACATTTGTTTTAATTTTGAAGCCTCATTAAAAAAATCTTCGTTGAAATAATTTATTTGGTGCCTACCACAATTTTAACCAATCCAAATATATTCCGCTACAATGAAGAATTTCCACATCACCAGATGTGATGTTTTGATAGTGTTATGTAACACAAGTTATGTCAGCGTTGCCACAGCATGGGATCAAAATGTAAACAATGGATCAATCTAATCTCGCATCTAAAAAACAACGGAACTTCGTCCTAAACAAAGGTATGGATGTGATACAAACAGGATCTTGATGGATTGAAATGGTCCTAACCCGGGTGACCGAGCAATCTAGCTCCCAATAATGTCCTTTATCACAGCTCGACGAATTCAGAAAGAACACAGAGTAAAGCCGAGAAACTTAAGTCAAATAAAAGCGATGATCCAGGGCGTAAAAATTAAAATTTACGTTCAAAATGAACATCAGTTTTAACTTGGCTTTGTTTGACCTGGGCTCTGTTCTATCGTTTGCTGAAAATTAAAATAATTTTGCGCTCAGCCACGAAATAATGGATCCAATTTATAAATTTAAATGAAGAAAAAATCACATTTTGAAAGGTTGAATATAAAATATTTAATAAATATAAAACGAGAGACTTTTAAAGTTTTTATCGCGAAATTATTTTGCCACCTCTCCCGTTAAAATGCATTAAAACAACGAGGGACTCGTTTTGGTGCATGAATACCACCCTACCGACACTTATCAATTTTAATCAATAAAAATGTATGACCTTTAACGCCAGGCAATTCTCTTTTAATTTATTTGAATAAACATTACACAGAGTTTTTAACAAATAGAAGTCCACAGTTTTATTAACCCAACTACTGCCCGCCGGGTCGTCTGTTTTGGTTAATAACGGTCCAGGTGTGTGGCATCAAGATTTTTTTCTTGGAAATATAATTGATGCAATTCGATATTTTATTTGAAATATAACCGATATTCGTTTTAAATGTTTCAATTTAGGGAAAATTTTGCGATATAATTTATAAACTAAAAAACTTTCGCGCAGTAAGTTTATTTAATAAATTTTATAATATTTTTCACGCTTAAAAAAAAAAAACATTTCTTCTATTGGTAAAAATAAAACGACAAAATTTTACTAATTTGCAAATTTGTTATTTATAGTTTTGTAAAAATATTTTACTACAAAGTGTAGTAAAGAAAACCTATCTCGTAAATTAAAAAAAATAATTATCGTTTTATGGTTAATACATTTTTAATGAAGGTGCAATAATTTCCACGAAAATATCTAGTTGAAAATTTAAATGGACATAAAACTAATGGATGATTTCTAAAAATTTGCACACAAATACACTTCAAAAATTGGAAAATAATGTGTGAAAAGCATCAATCGTGATATGTGTAAAAGGGTTTGTAAAAACATTTAAATCGTTTATCAATTCAAAAATTCGAATAAAAATAATTTAAACAATTAAACTTTACTTATATTTCTATATTTTTATTATTTATATTTGTGAAAAACCTGGTAATGCTATAGCATATACCATTTTAACGAAATATTCTTTTTTTTTTTTAAATGATGTTCGACGAAAAAGTTTAATTTCTAACATCGACGTATTAAGTAATTTAATCAAAACAATGACGCAATTAAAATATCTCCATTCTTAAAAATACATTTTTTTAAAGAATTGGCCTGAAATGAAAAGAATAATTATTCGATTGAAATAGCCATAAAAGTATATTTCTAGAAAATCTACATATACAGTGGTACCTCGACATACGAGTGCCTCAACATACGAGTTTTTCGAGATACGAGCCGACGAGCAAGTGATTTTTTGCTTTTAGTTACGAGCGAAATTCGAGATACGAGTTCGGTTCGGTAGTGTTGAAGATATTAATCTGTGATTTTAAATGTTTCTTTTTGACCAGTACTTTTGTTTTGTTTTTGCTTTTCCTAAAATGTTTATTTCTTCTTCTTCATTTATTATTTGTTCTATATGCAAAGCTTTGTTTTTTGAGACTTGAATTAACAAATTCAAGTTTATTATATTTTTGTGTGCTTTTAAAGTTAAAACACAACAGGTAGTAACCCGCAGTCGCGCCATCACGATCAGTTAGCAGCGTGCTTCCGCTGTGATAAGTTGTGTTTTGTGTTCGCGTTTTGTGTTGCGTTTACATTTACAGTTTTAGTTCATTTATTTTTATAACCATGGATCGGAAGAAAGTTTGTAAAAAGTCAAGTGCTAAGAAAAAGATGATGAGTATTGAATTAAAACCTGAAATTATAGAAAAACATGAGCAAGGTGTTCGAGTTGTTGACTTGTCGAGGCAGTATGGCCGTAGTACGTCCATGATATGTTCTGTGCTTAAACGGAAGGAGTCGATAAAGAGTGTAACGCCGGCTAAGGGCCTTACGATAATTTCCAAGCTGCGAACCTCCCTTCATGAAAATATGGAGAAACTGCTGATGGTGTGGGTGACAGAAAAGCAGCTCCAAGGAGATACCTTGACGCAGACCATCATTTGTGAGAAGGCAAGAGCGATCTACGGAGATTTGCTGAAGCAAACCCCGCAGACTTCCATCGACGAGGCATCGGAAGAGTCATTTAAAGCCAGCCGGGGCTGGTTTGAGATTTTTAAAAAGAGGAGCGGTATTCACTCCGTTGTCAGACATGGTGAGGCAGTAAGTTCAGATATGAAGGCAGCTGAGGATTACATAAAAACATTTTCCGATCTAATAAAAGCCCAAGGATTTACATTCTCTTTTTTGTTTTTGTGCAATAAATATTTGATATTTATAAATACGTTTTTATTATTCAAAACCACGTAACAAAAATAACTGGGGTGACATTTTGGAGGTTGGAACGGATTAATGGTAGTTCAATTGTTTTGTATGGGGAAATTTGCTTCGAGATATGAGTAATTCAAGATACGAGCAAGGTTGCGGAACGAATTAAACTCGTATGTCGAGGTACCACTGTAGTTTCATTTACATTTTAAAAGGGTAAAATTTAAAAAGAGTTTCAAGTAAACATGTTTTTTTTTTTAAAATACGATATAGACTTTGCACTTTTAAGACAAATTTTTACTCTTTAATAACAATTTTACACTAATAACCTTTTAACTTAAATAATGCTTTAATTTTTAATCGATATTTTCGATTTTTAAAAATAGATATATTTTAATTTTTATCGAAATACTTTTATTTAAAATGAAATTGGTATATTTTAGATATTTTTATATCCGTTTTGATCAAGCAATAAAATTAGTGAATTTAAAATTTCTCTCTCAAATAATTTTAACCACAATTTGATATGACGTTAAATTTGATCTATATTGCCAATACAAGATGCTTAACCGTTATCCGTTTTCATAAATGTGATTTTTAAAATACATTTTTATAGGTTCAATGCAAAATCACATAAGTTATCATTTCCCTCGAGTGCTTAAATATTTATTGAGTAATAGGAACTGATATTGCCATTCGAAAACTAATAAAAATTCTTATTTCGTCATAAATGCGATGGAGAAATACCTAAACCAAACTGCTAACTTGTGTAACGTCCTGATTCAACTTGAAAAGCTATTTATAACAATAGTATGAAATAGATGAAAGTTTAAGCTGGGAAGTAGCTTGAAGCGGGAATATAGGAAAATTTCAACCCCATATTAAACAGTGCTTAACTTGATAAAATTTCAAATTCTCTATTTCTAATGCTTGATTAAAACGGATATGAAATATCTAAAATAGACCAATTTTAATTATATATAAAATAAAGTATTTTGATAAAAACTAAAATATCCATAGTAAAATTGTTAAAATAATCCAAAAATATCGATTAAAATTGAAATTGTTGTTATTAAGGTGTAAAAAGTTGTTATTGAAATGTAAAATGTTATTAATGTGTAAACTGTTACCTTAAAGTGTTACTTTATATTAAACTGTTACCTTATATTAAATATAAATATTCTATAATTTTGTCACGTTTGTTTATATTATTAAATTATTAACTATTTGGCGTTACGGTGTTTGATACGTAAAATTATATATTTTATAAAGAATTAAAAAAAAAAAAGAACTGTATCTTTTATAGTAATGGAGATTAAGCTGAGGTAAATCGTTAAAAATTGTGATACGTTATAGCATTCAATTCTAAATGAGATATTAGATGGCGATAAATTAAAATAAAAACATCTTAAAATTTGTTTTTTTTTTTGTTGAATATATATTTTAAAAATATAGAATTTGCCGCGTGATCCATAATGATTATAATATTTTATTTCTCTCATAAATTATATTTTGATCCAATTTATGCCTTTTTATTAAAAATATTTAACGGTAACACAATAGCAAATTTATTTTGTATAAATATATTTTAAAAACTATTTAAAATATATTTATTGATTTTTTTATCATCATCTTTAAATATTTCTTATGTTTTAATTTTTTCGCTGCTGCAAGTGTTTAGAATTTTGAAAAATAATTCATATTTATCAAGTTTCAAAAGTTTTAAAGGTAAATATATACTTTAAAATAATTAATTTTTTATATATATGCTTTTAACAGAAAAAGAGATTAAGAAGTTTATGATAAAAATGTAAATTCGAATTTTCGGGCAAGGATATGCTGGTACAAATCAAATCTTTTTTTTTTTTTAATTATTGAACATTTGTACCTAGTAATTTAAAATAATGTATGTTTTATATTTTTACATTATCTCCAAGTTTTTTTTTTGTGAAAATGTATACAACTTAAATAATGTCTATATATATTTAAAAACACATTTTATTAATGCAAATATAAATTGGCTCCGGGAATCTGGGTTAATTTAATTTATAGGTTTTTTACTTTTAATTAGACAATTTTAATTTATATTTAGACATTTTTCATTTTTTAATTTAGACACATGGACTTTTCTATAAAAAGTTCATGTGTCTAAATTAAAATGATAAATGTCTAAATTAAAATTGAAAATGTCTAAATAAAAATGAAAGTGTCTAAATTAAAATGAAAAATGTCTAAATATAAATTTAAAATGTATAATTAAAAGTTAAAAACATATATATAAACATGTTTATATTTAATTATAAGATAAATTAGATTTTTTTTTCAATTTGAAACTCCTGCACTACTATGTTGCAGCATGTACTGGGCGTTTTCTAAAGTCTTCGATGGTGCTTTTTTGACATGTTTATTATTTCACGTAAATCTTCCATTAAGAACTAAATAAAAATATATAAATTGTAAAACATTATGCACATGGTACCCGAAACAATGGAAGTTTATTTAAATGTCGACTTTTACATATAATTACATATCATTTAGACATCCACGATGATTTTTTAGTTTTTGTTTTTAAATAAAATATTTTGGATTGAATAGGATATTTTCCTCGCTGTACGGGACAACATACCTTTTGATTACAAACACCTCTTTTAGGTCTCAAATGAATTTCAAATTAATTTTAGCCTCGTGCAATGTTTTGTTTGTGTTCGAACGGGCGTGATTGAGATCAGAGCCAAAAAAGAAAAGGGAGCGACCTCATATTTTAGAGGAGAGAATCCCAGCGGAATTTTAAACAAAAGAATATCTGTTGCGAGGTCAAAGGTCACTTGGCCAGAGTATTCCTTGCCCACAATGTGCCACGGGGCGATAGCACCCGTCTTAGCGATTCTCATGCAAATCAGGCCGCCGCGGCTCTTGCGCAAACATTCCTGTTTGAGAACGGGCCAACCTTCACGATCTTAATCTCCGAGACGAAATAAATCAATAAAAATCGTGTCGTAAACTTGAAAAAGATTAGATTTGTTGCAGAACGTCGAGCCTTTGATTAATTCAACTGCGACGAATGAGCTATTGTAGCCAGGGGCGGGCGATATCTTGGAGTCTAAAGACTTGAAAATATTCTCACGCCTTTTCACTTTTACAATTAAAAACAATGAGATATTGAATGGGTGAAGCCTCTAAAAGGGGTGACCATTGATGAGTCAGGCGCTCCTATCGCCGTAGGGGAAATTGTTTTAAAAGAAAAACTAATCTCAATTTTTTTTTTTGTCTAAACAACGCGAATAATTCCTTCAAGTTATCTTGAAGCAAAATGGGTCATTTTCAGCTCACCTGACTATTTTACAAATGTCGAAAAATCTTCATAAAGTCATATAAATTTAACATTTTAAATGTAACTTTTAGCCTTCATCTTGGTTTGGTCATTCCTTTATTGGCGCGAAGTACTTGGAGGATTAACGTCGGTAATCGAGGTTTGTCAGACGTGACATTCCTCGGGTATAAACCAGGGGAGTCCGCTGCGATCTGACGTCTTTACCTCACTTTAACGGCTGGACGCTATATCGAGATTTATATTTTTACAAAACTTGCTTTACTCTCAATTTGCATATGTCCCAGGCAGAACCTTCTGTTGATAGTCTGTTTTCCGAGCTACTTTCTTTTATTTCCCAGAGCATTTTGAATATAACTCGTTGTTGTTAAAATTCACATCTAAAACAAATATGAATACCTAATTGTCTGTTTACATAAAAACAGATTCATTAATAGTGTCCCAACACGTCGGCGACACGTGTCAGCCTATACAACCGCCATAAACAACAGACTCGACCTCCATATGTTATATTTTACAGAGACACACTGTAGAGAACTTGCCATGTGATTTGTGACGCTTAAAAAAAGCATAAATGTTGAGACAAATATAAGAAACTTGGTTTTGTATACAATGTATGCTAAAAGGAAACATAAATAACCACGAGGCGTGAGAAATGACGCCGTTGTGGTTTCACGGGCTTTAACCAAATCACAAATTGTTTACATTCAGAGGTCGTGGGGTCACTGCGCTGTGCCGTGTGGTTTACCGAATATTGTGCCACCTTATCGCCGTCAGATCTTGTTACCCGCCTGGGCGACCGCCCCGCTTCACAGCTCCTGCCTCGGACATCCTTGTTAGCTCCACCGACGCTACCCATCGTGCCCATCCTCCATTCAGACACATCGGCCATCAAATTAATCAAAACGAAACTTTCGCACTTATTTTAGAAAAAAAAATCGTGCCTGCGATGGCAATATCGCAAAGGGCTGCTTCATCAGTGGCGAACCCTCATGACGAGATTTTTTCCATCGCAGTCAGAGTAGAATTGCCTTCTGAAACAAAAAATGTCAAAAGGTTCAATTTTCTGCAATAAATAGCGGACATTTGTTTCTCAATTCGAACCTAAAGCTGACATGAGCGACCACAGTCACTTATTGTGCTGGGGAAGGTGCTGACTTAGCGTTAAAGAAGGCAACCACACACAGGATTTCCTGGAGCGGCAAATTTCCGGGCGCAATCCATCAGATTACAATTTCAAAGCAGACGGTTAAAAGAAAACCATAAGTTTAAAAAACCAACACCACGCGCAGCTGGAAGAATGGCGCCATTCAACCCCGCCGCGCTCTTTAATCACACCTCGCGGACAGCAGCGGCTAAATAAAGCCCCCTTCGCCCCTGATTAATTCCAGCCGGCAACAATGGCTTATTGAATAAAAACGTGGGCCCTGGGTGCATCAGCCAACATTGTTGTTTTAAACACGACCTACGTGCCTCACCCAACAAATAGGTCCACCAACTACTGACCTTATGGCCAAATGTTTGATTGCCCAGGGGAGAAATCCATTAGAAGAAGGTTTTCCGCGTTGGTTAGAATGTTATTTGTTTGGAAATGTATGCCGCAGCTTTGACCCTTGTGTTTGACCCACAAATGTAGCTCATCCGCCGTAAAATCCACCAAGTTTCACGGCGAGCTGATAGCACCGTACACACCTTTCACTCCCAATACCCGGCTCGCCAGTGCGGGTCAAAAAGTTCTGTCAGGGCGCCATTGTTCCCGCAGATGTAAATTTTTGTCTTTCCATGGTCGTTTCTTAAATAGGATGACTAACTCCTTTTGCCGGCTCCCTCAGCGGCCGGCACTTTGTTTGTTAATCTAACCACGAGAGAAATGGCCAACTGGATTATTTTAAATCTTTTCCACCGCTGGAAGAAGCAGTTTTACCGATGGCCAACGTCCTGAGAACCAGGACTGGCCCGCGGCGACGCGCCGTCCCACTTGTCTCTCTGCCAATTACCTTCCCAATTACATCGGCTGCGGTTTATGGCTGTTCTTCGTTAAACTGAAAGCCGTTATGTCGGCTGACAACTTCCCGTCTGTGTGTGCAACCTGCGAACCCCGGTTGGAATTGTCGGGGAGGCCGTAGTTCAAATGTTCAGGTCCCTCACGATATGTGTGAGGCCCTTTTATTCACAAAGTCAATTGGATTTCGAACAGGGAGTTGTCGGACGAAAATCAGCAAGACTTAAGAGCTGTTGTTGCTCTAGCTTATTTGTGCCGAGCATACATGTCCGTTTAAATAGCCATGACAGCTGCCTGACCCACATCTCTTGTAATCACTCCGTGTAATTTTAGATGAATAGCGAAGTTGTAATTAATTTTTAATTAAGTGACTATTTGGGCTTATTAGAGGCCTGACACGTGGGAAGCAATTATTTTAATGTTGCGGTCGGGCTGTCAAGTTGTTGTAACAACCACTATGGTGCGCTTCTCTTACTGGGCGAGTTTCTCCAAACCACGTCCTTGTTATCTCGACTCACACAGATCTACGTGGGCAGGCTTCTCATTCAGCCCAATTCTTTCTTCCACAGAACGTTCTTCATCAATCCGTTTCCTTCCAATATATGTCCCATACAATTGTTGCTTTTTCTGATGACCATCAACAGGCATGTAACAGGATAAAATTCGCCTAGGATTGTGATGTGCACGTGGACACTGGGCGGCCAGTGGAAGGTTAGCGGGTGGAAAAACAAGAAATTTTATCGGGCGGCGTATATACAGGTTTAGGGCGGTTTATCAATTCTTCCCCTTCTCGGCCTGCATTCCTCTAATTGTTGGAATACCACAGCTCTGTCACATACGGGGTTTACCTTCAGCTCCATATTTTGACAACAAAAGATTAATTTTATCCCTCTCGGTCAAAAAGGACCAGAATTTCAACAGAGTGGAGCAATGTAAGATTTCCTAAAGATGTTAGACGGAAAACATCATAGCGGCGCGTGGGCCACAGCTCGGGTTGGCCGAGTGAAAGTTCTGAGGACGCCGTCCCGTAATTAAATGGAAGTTTTTTAAACGACGACGACGTCCAGTTTTCCTGCCGCGGCCACATCGCCGTGTTTTTGCCTCTGCTCGACGCTAGAAAAACAACGAGGAAGTCAGAGAACATTTGATGTAGAGCCGCTCAGAGTTTCTAGTGAAGGTAGCGAGACAAACTGTCTTTATATCGTGCTCCAGAGATATATGGCCGGGCCCGGCAGTCTCGCGTTCAGTTTGAAAAATCTTTTATTTATCCTGAACACAAGTTTTTAACCCAGAACGAGCGGTCAAATAGAAAGATGAAACTCGACCTCGGGGATTAGGTCCAAGTTGAGGTGTTGACCCGGGGTGGAGGAAGGCTGTTGGAGCTGAGGCCACGTTGCCTAGCTTCATTTGTCTGCCGTCTCAATGTTCCCGCAATATTTCAACATTTCCTAAGTAATAATTACCCCCTAGATAACAAAACTGTTTAGATCAGAGGAGAAATGTCTCTTTTATGAACTACGAACTTTAAATCCTCACGGTTACAGGTGGAAATCCGATGTGGGCTGACCTGTGGAAGAACCGTGAGGTTTGAAAGTTCGGGTTTTACCGTTTTAATATATGAGCCGTGTGTGGGTATAGCTCTCCAGCCATTCTTATATACCGCGTGTATGTTAGAGGTGTGTGGGTATAGCTCTCCAGCCATTCTTATAAACCGCGTTTATGTTAGCCGTGTGTGGGTATATCTCTCCAGCCATTCTTATATACGGCGTGTATGTTAGCCGTGTGTGGGTATATCTCTCAAGCCATTCTTATATACCGCGTGTATGTTAGAGGTGTGTGGGTATATCTCTCCAGCCATTCTTATATACCGCGTGTATGTTAGCCGTGTGTGGGTATATCTCTCCAGCCATTCTTATATACCGCGTGTATGTTAGCCGTGTGGGGGTATATCTCTCCAGCCATTCTTATATACCGCGTGTATGTTAGCCGTGTGTGGGTATATCTCTCCAGCCATTCTTATATACCGCGTGTATGTTAGCCGTGTGGGGGTATATCTCTCCAGCCATTCTTATATACCGCGTGTATGTTAGCCGTGTGTGGGTATATCTCTCCAGCCATTCTTATATACCGCGTGTATGTTAGCCGTGTGTGGGTATATCTCTCCAGCCATTCTTATATACCGCGTGTATGTTAGCCGTGTGTGGGTATATCTCTCCAGCCATTCCTATATACCGCGTGTATGTTAGCCGTGTGGGGGTATATCTCTCCAGCCATTCTTATATACCGCGTGTATGTTAGCCGTGTGTGGGTATATCTCTCCAGCCATTCTTATATACCGCGTGTATGTTAGCCGTGTGGGGGTATATCTCTCCAGCCATTCTTATATACCGCGTGTATGTTAGCCGTGTGGGGGTATATCTCTCCAGCCATTCTTATATACCGCGTGTATGTTAGCCGTGTGTGGGTATATCTCTCCAGCCATTCTTATATACCGCGTGTATGTTAGCCGTGTGGGGGTATAGCCCTCCAGCCATTCTTATATACCGCGTGTATGTTAGCCGTGTGGGGGGTATATCTCTCCAGCCATTCTTATATACCGCGTGTATGTTAGCCGTGTGTGGGTATATCTCTCCAGCCATTCTTATATACCGCGTGTATGTTAGCCGTGTGTGGGTATATCTCTCCAGCCATTCTTATATACCGCGTGTATGTTAGCCGTGTGGGGGTATATCTCTCCAGCCATTCTTATATACCGCGTGTATGTTAGCGGTGTGTGGGTATATCTCTCCAGCCATTCTTATATACCGCGTGTATGTTAGCGGTGTGTGGGTATATCTCTCCAGCCATTCTTATATACCGCATGTATGTTAGCCGTGTGGGGGTATATCTCTCCAGCCATTCTTATATACCGCGTGTATGTTAGCCGTGTGGGGGTATATCTCTCCAGCCATTCTTATATACCGCGTGTATGTTAGCCGTGTGGGGGTATATCTCTCCAGCCATTCTTATATACCGCGTGTATGTTAGCCGTGTGGGGGTATAGCCCTCCAGCCATTCTTATATACCGCGTGTATGTTAGCCGTGTGGGGGTATATCTCTCCAGCCATTCTTATATACCGCGTGTATGTTAGCCGTGTGGGGGTATATCTCTCCAGCCATTCTTATATACCGCGTGTATGTTAGCCGTGTGGGGGTATATCTCTCCAGCCATTCTTATATACCGCGTGTATGTTAGCCGTGTGGGGGGTATAGCTCTCCAACCATTCTTATATACCGCGTGTATGTTAGCCGTGTGGGGGTATAGCCCTCCAGCCATTCTTATATACCGCGTGTATGTTAGCCGTGTGGGGGTATATCTCTCCAGCCATTCTTATATACCGCGTGTATGTTAGCCGTGTGGGGGTATAGCTCTCCAACCATTCTTATATACCACGTGTATGTTAGCCGTGTGTGGGTATAGCCCTCCAGCCATTCTTATATACCACGTGTATGTTAGCCGTGTGTGGGTATATCTCTCCAGCCATTCTTATATACCGCGTGTATGTTAGAGGTGTGTGGGTATATCTCTCCAGCCATTCTTATATACCGCGTGTATGTTAGCCGTGTGTGGGTATATCTCTCCAGCCATTCTTATATACCGCGTGTATGTTAGCCGTGTGGGGGTATATCTCTCCAGCCATTCTTATATACCACGTGTATGTTAGCCGTGTGTGGTTATAGCTCTCCAGCCATTCTTATATACCACGTGTATGTTAGCCGTGTGGGGGTATATCTCTCCAGCCATTCTTATATACCACGTGTATGTTAGCCGTGTGGGGGTATATCTCTCCAGCCATTCTTATATACCACGTGTATGTTAGCCGTGTGGGGGTATAGCTCTCCAGCCATTCTTATATACCACGTGTATGTTAGCCGTGTGGGTATATCTCTCCAGCCATTCTTATATACCGCGTGTATGTTAGCCGTGTGGAGGTATAGATACAGTGTGAAAGCTGCAGTTCTATAAACCCTCCGGTTGGTCCGAGGACTCTACACCGACAACAGGAAGTATCCACACACTCCGGAGGTAGAAGGATCCCTCCGCTACAATTCCCATCACGCTCGCCGACAGCGTGAGGTGGTCGCGACTCCCGCGTTGATTGACAGCCGCTGGAAGAGTGACAAGAATGTGGGGCGGTTCAATATTTGAGGCTTTTGACCGAAATCACTCGTTGAGGATCACTTTCCCCTCCGTCACCTTCCTGTGGTATTGTGGGAAGTTTTAAAACATTTATAGCCATAATAGCCCTTTCCTTACCACGCACAGAACGGCGATGTTGGAATAATCCTAATAGTTCGGCGGCGATATTGGAATGGGACAGGGTAGTTCTGGCAGGCTGTGGCGATGTTGGTTTGAATCGAAGTAGATCTGTTGTTTTTCAGCGATGTCGGAATGGGCCAAGGTAATTCTGCAGCGATGTTGGAAAGAGCCGAAGTAATTCTGCAGCGAGGTTGGAATGGACCGAGGTAGTTCTATAGCGATGTCGGAATGGGCCAAGGTAGTTCTGGCGTGCTACGGCGATGTTTGAATGGACCGAGGTAGTTCTGTGGCGATGTCGGAATTGGCCGAAGTAGTTCTGGCGTGCTACGGCGATGTTTGAATGGACCGAGGTAGTTCTGTGGCGGTGTTGGAATGGGCCGAGGTAGTTCTGGCCTGCTACGGCAATGTTTGAATGTACCGAGGTAGTTCTGTGGCGATGTCGGAATGGGCCGAAGTAGTTCTGGCGTGCTACGGCGATGTTTGAGTGGACCGAGGTAGTTCTGTGGCGATGTCGGAATGGGCCAAGGTAGTTCTGGCGTGCTACGGCGATGTTGGAATGGGCCGAGGTAGTTCTGGCGTGCTACGGCGATGTTTGAATGGGCCGAGGTAGTTCTGGCGTGCTACGGCGATGTTGGAATGGACCGAGGTAGTTCTGACGTGCTACGGCGATGTTGGATGGGCCGAGGTAGTTCTGGCATGCTACGGCGATGTTGGAATAGACCGAGGTAGTTCTGGCGTGCTACGGCGATGTTGGAATGGGCCAAGGTAGTTCTGGCGTGCTACGGCGATGTTGGAATGGGCCGAGGTAGTTCTGGCGTGCTACGGCGATGTTGGAATGGGCCGAGGTAGTTCTGGCATGCTACGGCGATGTTGGAATAGACCGAGGTAGTTCTGGCGTGCTACGGCGATGTTGGAATGGGCCAAGGTAGTTCTGGCGTGCTACGGCGATGTTGGAATGGGCCGAGGTAGTTCTGGCATGCTACGGCGATGTTGGAATGGACCGAGGTAGTTCTGGCGTGCTACGGCGATGTTGGAATGGGCCGAGGTAGTTCTGGCGTGCTACGGCGATGTCGGAATGGGCCGAGGTAGTTCTGGCGTGCTGCGGTGGAGATAATGGCGCGCCGGCCGAACAATACGTGGTGGGTTCGTGAGGAGGAAGTGGGTGATACCCCGGAAACATAACGGGCCAATTAGCCGCCATTGTGCTGCTGCATATCATCTTAAATGTCGGATATTGAATGTAGAGTGTGGTGTAGGGACGACTCTATGAAGTTTTCAAAAACTCCACACACACTCAGAACGTTTCCCAAGCCAGTGTGAGCTGGCTATTTTCAATCGAATTCATTCTCTGCTACAGCTTTGTTCATTCTTCAGAGTTGATTGAAGCATATTCAGGAAACCAGCCAATTACGTTATTGCGGAGGCATTATCTCAAGATTCTACAAACACGTGATAACATATATAATAAACGCCCAATGTTGGAAGCGAGCGGTTGACCTCTTTGTCGCTAAGTAATATCGCAGTGATACAATTTACTCTAGAGAGATTGGGGAACATTTGTCGAAATATTTTGCAGATGGAGTGATAGATATTGGTTTACGTTCCAGATGGTCCCATAAACGGGCAGGCCAAGGAAATGTTAAACCAGCGGAGACATTAATTTTAAATTCCTTTTGTGTTTGGTCTTGAAAACTCGTTCTTCAAATTGAAAGCTGTGCAGTGAGAGATAACACAACGGACATAGCTACTGTACATCTCGACATAGATTTGTCGCCGCTATGGAAGAAATGATCTTAAGAAGTACAACTTCATAACCTGGGGAGCAGGAAGCGCAGTTCATTTCAAACCTTGTCTGGTCAGGAGTCTGTAACGAGGTCGCCTTATTTGGACGCCAGACAACGAAACTGGGCTTTGATTGATCTTATGGGAGTCCTCATTTCTTGTGGTCTTTTAGGTTCGGCAGCTCACAGCGCCGTGTGATAGCTCAAACTTGTCAAATGCAGAATTTTTTTTTTCAAGCGCGACCTATACGCGACGGCTTTAGCAAAAATGTAAACAATTCTGAATACAAATTTTCACTGAGGACCAAAGAGATTCTGGAATAAGTACGACGTGGCGTATGCCAGAGTGCCACGTGTGCCATTAATTGGCCATTTTCTTACTTTGCGACGCGGCGGGACCACGCGGATTCCACTTAGCGCCTTGAAGTGCTGCTGGAACGGGCCAAGATTGCTGAAACTATTCGACCTCGGTCTCAATAACAAACAATATCTTGATATTTATTGACTTGAGAATTTATTTAAGTATCACAACAATAAGGAATAACAGGCGCCTACGGTCGGTCAGGGATCTCCTTAACAAGCACAGAGTGAGAGATGTTAAGGTATGGAACGACGACATTCCAAGATGACGCCCCTCTGGCCATGTCGGGAGTAAGACCTTGTAAAGCTGTGCTGTCATTGGCAAAGTGTTTAGCAGCCACTTCGGTTGTCATCCCACGCAACCGCTGGGACATTGTTGTCTCTAAAGGACCAATAATGGCACGCCAGAACAATGCGCTAATTGTTTCAGCGGCAAACACGGGGAAATGCCAACAATGCCTTTGTCCTCCTCGTGTCAGTAGGCTGCTGGGGAGGTTATTTTTAAATGGAACATGTCCTATCATCGGAGAACATGGCAAGTGAACTTGGCGAATCCGGGATCTGCTCTGGGAACTGGCGATAAGCCATTCGATTAGATCATTTGGAGGATGCCAAGAAAAAGTGGGAAAACAATGTTCAAGGAGAGACCGGCCTTCCACATTTCGTCCCGAGCAACAACATGCTCTCACAATTGCCCCAACGTCGGAGACAGTCCCAAACAGCCAATTAAAGCCAAGGTAAGCAATGGGAGGTTCTGTACTTTCTGACGTAATGAGTCACTAAAAAAGTTGCTATTTAAACATTGGCAAACTAATTGGATCCGCCCTTTTCTCGGCGGAATATTCGGCAAGCAAATGGAACTAAGGGATTTAATTACGGAACTATATATGAGGGACGTGGGAAGCCGCGGAGAAAGAAAGGGCAACAAAGGTATTCATTGTGGCCACTTCCGCGGTGTGTGATTAAATGGCTCAGCGGTATCTGCCCCGGATCATTGCATTGTGGCTGTTCCACTTGTCGCGTGCACTTATTGACCAACTTTACGGGATCATTCTCGCTGACGATCTTTGTTCTGCCCTGACACCTGCCGGAGCTTCCACGGCGTCTTCAAAATGGACAATAGGCCTCTCGCCCCAGGCGAAACCTTCGGTGTCGCTGACAGGCTGTGATTACGGACGTGACCCACACAGGGATCTTGTTGACCTTGGGCAGCAAGTGCTAATGGCCGAGGTACACTGCCTTGTTAGCGCTGGTCCTCTGTCCTACTTGTCCAAGATTGCCGAGCGGTGGAAAGTGAAGGTAGATTTGTCCAAAGCCGGCCACAAGTATTATAAGCAACGGAGGTTTTGCTGGAGGAAAGTTTTTGAGGCTTAAAATAAACCCCATTCTATCTATAAAGTCATTTATACAACATTCAACGTGGACACAATCAATCCAACCTCTGGCGCGACAACGGTCTGCTTTGATTTATTTCTAGTATTGTCTATCGGAATATTAATTATAAAATAATATTGGTCTTTACTAGTGAGATCTATTCAGACTTTACCGATACTAAGTTGTCTTGGCGACATTTTGAAAGTCCAATTGTAGACTTTTAGTAATGTTAATTATTTTAATAATTACGTTTCAAACTTTACTATAAAAACGCATTCAACTACAATAATTTTTAACCTTTGACTAAAACAACTTTTTTTTTTTAATTTGAGCAATCCCCAACTCTATTAAATAAAACGTCTTAAGGGATCGTATGTATTCTGAAAACTCAATGTTTGACGTGAGGGATTCCAACTCCTTGTAAGCATCATCCTCGAGACCACATTTTACGACACATTGTGAATTTAGTTCTTAAAGTACTTCAGTTTGTTATGACAACTTATTTATTTTAATTTACATTCTATAACAACAAAAAGTCGACGCACCAAGAAAGAGTTGCCCGATTTATATGAAAATGCTATACCAAGACGTTTCTACCAAACATGCAGATGATTGCAATTTGAAAATTTGGTGGCCGATTTATGCAAAGCAAGAGCGTCTGAACTTCCCATCCAGCATTCTAGACTCAATATTCGGCGTGGCACAAACTGATTTTTAAAAATTCCGTTTACTTTTTTTTTTTTTTTTGCAGAAATACCTTCCCATTTATACTGTACCTTGCCGAAAGATTCGTGCTCATTATGAACATACTAGCCGAATGACCCGGGCAACGCCCGGGTTTTACCCGATTAAATGCTTTTATTCAAATACTATTCGTTACAATTATAAATTGGCGCCGTGGATGTCATTCTTGTATAATATATAAATGAGTTTTAAAAATTGTAGAAAAAAAGAATGCATCGGCCGGGAATCGAACCCGGGCCGCCCGCGTGGCAGGCGAGCATTTTACCACTGAACCATCGATGCTTATGAGAAATGGCCATATTTGGGTATTTATTCCATTCACAAAAGCAAACAGTGACAGAATTAAGAATTGATTGATGACTCTGATACTTGTATATATTTAATGCCGGAATTTGAAAGAGCTCGTGTTATTGGGGACTGAAAGAGGCTGGTTGGTCAAATCGACTAATCGCGCGACATGTGTGTCGAAGTGAGGCGGCTATTAGACGATGTTGGCAAGAGTGGGTCAACAACGGAAGTATGCAACGTCAGGACGGCAGCGGTCGACCAAGGGACACAACATAACGGGAGAACAGAGCTATTGTCAGAACGGCTGTCACAGCACCGACGTTATCTACCATACAACGTGTGACCGGCACACAAGTGTTCAAAATGACCATCAACCGACGACATAAAGAGCGGAATCTAAGAGCTCGCCGACCGTTACGATGCCTAGCTCTCACACCCGTACACCGACAAGTCCGACTAAGGCCTGTATACGAAAATAGCTGCCACATTTAACTGTGAATATCACGTGTAAGTTATCGTGGTCAGTGTTCGAGAACCTGGTTCTTAGCTTAAAGTGTGTTAAAGGAATGATTTGTTTTGGAGTTAGCAACCATTCACAATAATTGATTCAAAAAGAAAGTCGTCAAAATGTGATTTACAAATAACTTTAAATTCCACAACGTCCAACCGCTTTGATCGCAAAAGACAATATGTCTCGTATATCAGTTTTTTTTTATTATTCTAGAGAACTATTTTGAGACACTTCCTCTCTTGAAATAAAGCCTGGATGGGGAAGTGGACCCAGTGATCCTGCTCTGCATGCAAAAATCATTGAGACAATCCGTAAAAACCGAAGCATGTCGATCAGAGATATTGCCAAAAAATGCGGAGATGATTCAGAATACCATGCAACGCGAAGGTATGAAGACGCGCAAGAAACAAAAAGTTCCAAGAGTTTCTGAAAAGCAGAAAACATCCATTAAAACAAGATCCCAAAAACTCTGACTTTCTAAGAGAGTAAAAAGACCCATTATAAAGCATTGCCCATCTCAGCCTCCATGAGTTCATTCTTCCCTTCTTGAGATACCAGAAAGCTGCTTGCTCTGGCGTCGAATCCAAGCTGTCCATCCAGAAGTGGTGGGGAACAAGATGTCTCCCCGAAATAGAAAGTGGATCACGAGGAAGCGCTATGCAAATCCCGGAGATGTAAATAGACGTCAGAAGTCCACTTTGAGGATAATTTGGGGGATTGGATCCTCACGACGGACAAATTGGGGATTCGTGAGCGTCCGGGGAAAGTGTCAAGATTCGCCGGCACAAATTTACATGTCAGCTCTTAACTTTCCTAAATGTGTCTGTGGCTGGATCGAAAGGCCGGGAGCTATCAAGTGAAGTTTCCGCAGGTAAGTCAAATCGTCACATTATTCTGTGGGTGAAGCCAAGACGTGACATCATGCAGCCTCTATTCCGGAATCTGTTTAAGAATCCCGTGTAGATCTACGGTCCGTCACTTCCCCAAAGTCAGTTCGGCTCAACTTGGTCACTTTCGGAGAACTGAGGCCAGGCGTGTTAACTGGAATTATCAAAAGAGAAATGTAGCGGTTGGGAGATCCCCCTTGGCTATTGCTACGTGATGTTAAAACGTCTACTCTCCGTCCGGACGTAGGTTCCACCAAAATCCTCTTGGCACGAAGTTATGGAGAATCCGGTTCCCCGAACTTGGCGGTGAGGTAATTCCCATTGTGGGGGGAGAGAGTATATATAGCCAGACAGACACAAAGGGCTTGTTAGGGATCCATTAATGGAGATGAGAAAACAATCCAGTTTCTGCCAAATCCCCGGGCCGGCCCTCGGGAGAAAATTGCAGCAATTTAAGACAAACATTTAAGATCCTCGACTCGATAAAATTCAGGAAAAGTGAAGAAAACCCAGAAGTGAGTCTTTTGTTGTGGGGGAAGAATGGAGGTCGTGGTCCCCTTTATTTCGGCCGCTGCCGCTTTTAATTAGGTGCAGGAAGAAAGGATACGTAACGTAGCGGATGGTGTAGAGGCAGGGGTATGTAACGTAGCGGCAGGGATATGTAACGTAGCGGATGGTGTAGAGGCAGGGGTATGTAACGTAGCGGATGGTGTAGAGGCAGGGGTATGTAACGTAGCGGATGAGGTAGAGGCAGGGGTATGTAACGTAGCGGATGGTGTAGAGGCAGAGGTATGTAACGTAGCGGATGGTGTAGAGGCAGGGGTATGTAACGTAGCGGATGGTGTAGAGGCAGGGGTATGTAACGTAGCGGATGGTGTAGAGGCAGGGGTATGTAACGTATTGGATGGTGTAGCAGCAGGGATACGTAACGTAGCGGCAGGGATATGTAACGTAGCGGCAGGGATACGTAACGTAGCGAATGGTGTAGTGGCAGGCATACGTAACGTAGCGGCAGGGATATGTAGGGGCAGGGATCTGTAACATAGAGGCAGGGATACGTAATGTAGCTGATGGTGTAGCGGCAGGGATCTGTAACGTAGCAGCAGGGATATGTAACGTATTGGATGGTGTAGCGGCAGGGATACGTAACGTAGCGGATCGTGTAGCGGCAGGGATCTGTAACGTAACGGCAGGGATACGTAACGTAGCGGATCGTGTAGCGGCAGGAATCTGTAACGTAACGGCAGGGATATGTAACGTAGCGGTAGGGATACATAACGTAGCGGTAGGGATATGTAGCGGTAGGGATACGTAACGTAGCGGTAGGGATATGTAACGTAGCGGTAGGGATATGTAACGTAGCGGTAGGCATATGTAACGTAGCGGTAGGGATATGTAACGTAGCGGTAGGGATATGTAACGTAGCGGTAGGGATATGTGACCTAGCTGATGATGTAGCGGTAGGGATATGTAACGTAGCGGTAGGGATATGTAACGCGGCTGTTAAAAAGAAGGTTAAAATTGAAACAAAATTTAAAGCTACCTTTATATATAATTAAAGACTATTTTACAAACCTTATAAACTGCATTGATAAAATGGGAGTTCATGGCTCATCGGAAGTGAACCCTCCCAGCGGTTTCGCCAGTTTAATCTCCAGACCGTTCTACTATTGTACTAGGGTCTAGTACAGCCTTGTATAAACAATGTAACATGTAATTTGTCATTAGAGTTTGCAGTCCTAGAATGTCCACAGTTTCCATAAAACACCGCGTTTGTTCCATATGGAGATTTTCTGTCGGCGGTGCGCGGTCGGGGTTTGACTTCAGAGAAATCCAAAATTTGTCTCTCGAATCTCCTCGGAAACCGCAATAAACAATTGATGTCACTCGTGGCCGCACTCAACCGGGGAATGAATGCTATTGAATCACTAATTCGCCAAGTTCATCTGGGCACACAGCGTCTGAATATGTTTTCGATATGCCATTGTCAATAATTTGTTTATTTTAAATACACATTTTTGAAGCGTGTTATTTTTTTTCGTAAACCTTGTACAAGTATATAGCATTTTTACTTCAAATAACATTTTAAAATCCCTAATTGAACATATATTTTCTCATTTGTATGGGAGATTCTCCGAGTATTGCACGTTGATTCAAAGAGAAGAAAAAATGTGTAAAACGAAATTTGAGAGAAAACATATGAATCTCTTGGTTCGGTTTCCCTCCCGTGTACAGATGGACAACATGTTGTGTTGAATGAATGAAATATTCCAGAATTACAAATAATAATAAATATGTTCACTCCTTATGTGTGGTATTTGTAAGTTTTATGTTGGTGTAATAATTAAATTTATATATAAATCTCTCTCAAAATATATCAAAGGGAATTTATAAAGGGCTTTAAACATTTGTGGAATATATGAAAGTTATTAATGTTTTTTAAGTAAAGATGGTTAACGTCTCCACAAAGATAAGATGTCGGCGTCTAAGTTACACATTTCTAAAATGCTACATTATAATGTAGAGCTGATATATCCGCTACTTGTAGCTCAGCACCCTTTCTCGACAGGGTTTTAAATATATACAAAGTTGGAAACGGGCTGTTAGAGTCCTTCCTGATGGTTCACTGCCATCTATCGGGGAAAAATATTTCAAAAAGCTTTAAATGCGTATTCAAACATTTATAGTATTTTGGTTGAGATATGCGCGATGTTCTTTGAATTTTCGCGGGTTACGTATATTCGAATTTCGATCTTTTTGTGGCTTTATGTTGGTACTCATGTCTCTCACTTATGCCGACAAGCTCGGCCATTTTGAATGTTCACTTAATTGTTGACAGCTGCTTTGCTTGCAGGTGTTTTGGATCGTCTTCGATTTTTACCTATTAAAAAAAATGGATCAAAGAACCTGTATCAAATTTTGTGTGAAAAACGAAATTAAGTGCGCGGATGCATTCCGAATGTTGACTGTGGCATACGGAGAAGCTACCTTGGACCGAAGCAACGTTTATCGGTGGTACAAAATGTTCTCAGAAGGCCGAGAAGATGTGAACGACGAAGAGCGTGCCGGACGCCCGAGCACTTCAACAACAGACGAAAAAATTAATGAAGTGGAGAAAATGATATTGGCCAATCGTCGAATCACCGTTAGAGAAGTTGCTGAGGACCTAAACATATCGATTGGCTCGTGCCATTCGATTTTTATCAATGATTTGGGCATGAGACGGGTCGCCGCGAAATTAGTACCAAAATTGCTCAATTGCGACCAAAAACAGCATCGCATGAACATTGCTAATGAGATGTTGGACTCTGTCCGCGACGACCCAAATTTGCTCCAGAGGGTCATAACTGGTGACGAAGCGTGGGTTTATGGTTATGACGTGGAAACCAAAGCTCAATCATCTCAATGGAAGCTGCCGCACGAACCAAGACCGAAAAAAGCGCGCCAAGTTCGGTCGAATGTGAAAGTTTTGCTGACAGTTTTCTTCGATTGCAGGGGCGTGGTGCATCATGAGTTCTTGCCACAGGGTAGAACGGTCAATAAGGAATATTACCTGCAAGTTATGCGCAATTTGCGCGAAGCAATCCGCCAGAAACGCCCGGATTTGTGGAAGAACAAAAATTGGCTTTTGCACCACGATAACGCCCCTGCTCACACATCGTTGCTTGTGCGCGACTTTTTGGCCAAAACCAACACACTAATGAAGCCGCAGCCACCGTATTCCCCAGATCTGGCCCCCTGTGACTTTTTCTTGTTCCCTAAACTGAAAAGGCCCATGAAAGGACGACGTTACGCTACGCTTTACGAGATAACGACGGCATCGAAGGAGGAGCTGAAAAAGATTTTTTTAAATGATTTTTTGAAGTGCTTCGAAGATTGGAAAAACCGTTGGCACAAGTGTATAATATCTCATGGGGATTACTTTGAAGGGGACAAATAGGTATTCATGAATAAATAAATAATTTTTGAAAAAACACAAAAGTCGCGATACTTTTTGAACACACGCAAACATGAGTTAATGGCAACACATCATTGCTCCCACCATGCGGTCAGTCTAAACCCGAGCAAGCAAGAGATTTCACCGACGTCAAAAGGCTAACACGAAACTTATTTGCGCCTATAAAATTCACATAATGTAACAAGCAACTAAGTATGTGGTAATTTACACAATAGAGATTTCACCGTTGTATGATTTTGTGGAAAAAAAAGATCAATTTTATAAGTGCCCAATATACACTGGCCACAAAAAAAAAAAAAATTGCATCACCTAGAAATACTTATGTACATTTTCTGAAATTTTGTGAGCTATATAATGGTAAGGTGGATAATCATTGATTAATTTTTTTAAAAAATGGGATGTGAATTTATTGAGATGTTTTTCCACTCAATATTTTGTGTGTCCTCCTTTGGCACGTATACAAGCAGCTACACTGCGAGGCAGTTTTTATGGCTTCTTGTGGGACGCTGGACCAAGCCATTTCTTGTCGAAGCCGTCGGCTGTGGAATTTCCCTCCCCATCATGGCCCATACATGCTTCAATCGGGTCGCGGGCCGGGAAGGATGTTAACATTTTGAAGGAAAGCTCGTGTGGCTGTATTATCTTGGTTGGCATTGTTAGTCTGCTCAAGAAATGGTAACACAACAAGTTGCAACACATCTACAGCTGAGCAGTCGTTTGTGATTTTAGTAAGGACTAAGTACTTTCTTATCTAACGCCACCCCTTGCCATGAAGCCAGGGGTTCTTGCTGTATGTCACAATACATAGGACACTAGGAAACTTTTGCAATATGACTTTATTATTTAAAATCTTTCCGAATATTTTTACTACAATCAATAGTTCTCCATCCTTCGAAACCAGTCATTAAACCAACTCTTCCACGTTTCCTCTGGGCTCACTCGACATCGCAGTCTCGTCAATTCAGTTTGTTCTTTACCTGAGGGCAAAGTCACAAGGACTGAAAGGAGGATTTTCCAACAATACCAGTCCAGTACGTGCCAAATAATCGGCGCAGACCTTCGAACGGTGAGCTGGAGTCATGGAGGAAAGTCAGGCGTCAGTCTTTGAGTTTGGACGTAACTGTTTGATAGGTGGAACAACTATTCCTCAGTGTACCACTTGGCAGTGGCTGTCCGCGCGACTCACAACTCCTCTGGCAGTAAATAAGACGGCTAACATTTTCTTCCTTATGGATCTGGATTTGCGTGGGCGTGCCTTCACCTTCAAAGATCCATACTTGGTTCTGGGCTTTAGTAGACACATCAAAAAGCCAAGTTTCATCACCTGTTTTGATGCTATTGACATAACGAGATGATCCATTTTAAATTTTTTTGGGCATCTCTTGGCATCATAACACACATCTCATCAGTTGAGGAATGGGGAACCCATAGGGAACAAACTTTACTAACTTTTAGATGGTCGCACAGAATGGAATGAATTGCTGGTGCAGGAATGTCTCTCCTCTAGCTGGCGATATATGTCGATCACTCTCTGATAATTTATTGACGTCAGCGATGTTTTCCTCATTAACTGACGAAGTCTTGACCTTGGCGCGTCGCTTATGCCATATTTTCCTCGTTGAAACTCACGGTACCACTTAAATATGGTAGTACAATGTGGACACCCAGTACAGGAGTCATTTCTTGCAAGCATTCTTCAATACCCAAACCGCGTTCAAAGTTATATTGCAAAATGGCTCAGTCTTCAATTTTGCGCCAGTTAGACATTCATATTTTATCACTCCACAGTTCAAAGAGAATACTAAAATCTAGAAAATTAAATTTTGACTACAGTTCAAACATGGTTCAACAAGTTCGAACCCGCGCCCATTTGGACGCACAGGTTGGAGCATATTGCCAAACTTTCCTAGTGCCCTTTGTACAGTCCTGATGGGATCTTTCTTGGGGCCTACGTCAAAATGTATCCTGCCGTCATGAGCCCCAATGACATAATGTCATTCTTGAATTCCATCGTCACACCAGCTGAGCTTCTGTGTATGGCAAAGAGTGGAATAAAGGCCGGGGACTACGGAGTAAGATGGTCATTAATGGCGTTCAGAGATGGTCCATCCTGCACATGTAGAAATACATTGGTACAGTCCTGTCTGCTTCAACCATCCTTCGAATCTTCCTATCCTCTCTCTGTTGTTACTCTAGGACGACCTGAGCCAGGTTTTCTTGAACTTTCCTCTGACCAAATCTTTACAACAGTACTTTGATTTCAGCCTAATTTCATAGCAATTTCTCTATTAAAATTCCACCTCTGAGGCCTATGATTCTGCCTTTTGAAAAATCAGAAAATTGCTTATACAAGGTGTGTCCAATAAATAATGAGACTGGTCAAAAATAAAGAAAAAATAGAATGATTAAAAAAAATTATTAGTATTTTTCAAAATAGTCCCCTACCGCATCTATACATAATTTCCATCTCTTCTCCCATGATTTAAAACATTTAGAAAAGGCATCTTTCGGGATGTTCTTCAAGACCTTTTTCGAATCCGCTATGATGGACTCTCTAGTGTCAAATCTCCTTCCTTTTAGAGCCATTTTGAGTTTTGGAAAGAGAAAACAATCATTTGGAGCTAGGTTTGGGGAATAGGGAGGTTGTTGAAGTATTTGGATGCCGTGTTTAGCCAAATAAGTCAGTACAGATGTAGTGGTGTGTGGTGGTGCATTATCATGATGGATAATCCAATTTTTGGAACTCCACATTTTACTTCTTTTCGGACGAATTGATTCACGTACACGTCTCATAATGTTTAAATAAGACTCCTTATTGATTGTTTGACCTTCCTCTAGATATTCATAATGCACAATTCCCTTTATGTCAAAGAACGTGACCAATAAGACTTTGTTTTTTGACTTGCAAAGTCGGGATTTCTTCGTTCTTGGTTCATCTTTTCCTTTCCATTCCATGGATTGGCGTTTTGTTTCCGGGTCATACCCGTAAACCCATGTCTCGTCTCCAGTTATTACTTTTCCCTTCCAATTAGGGATTTCTTCCACCATTTCAAGCATTTTTTTGGCAACTTCAACGCGATTCTCATTTTGTTGGATTGTGAGCATTTTAGGGACAAATTTTGAAGGTGTCTTCTTTAACTGCAAGTCTTCTTTAATTATCGATCCAACTAAGTTTCTGAAGCCGATTTTCCAATTTTGTAGCAAAATTTAATACAAATTCTTTGTTCGAATTTTCTATCCATTACAAATTAGAAGTTGTTATGCAAGGCGTTCTATTTACAAGCTTACATTTTATGGACTGCACGCGCAATCACGTGATGTGGTATACCGCAGTGTAGCTGAAGCTTTCTCTTTTTTTAATAGACTTTCTAAAAAAATTATCATTCCATTTTTTCTTCCTTTGCTTTATTCAGATAAAAGATAATCTTGAAGAAAAAAAACTTAAATTAATAATACACAGGTTTAGGCTCTTACATTCTAGTTAAGGTTTCATTTACATGCCTTGATGGTGTTATTAAGTATGCAAATTTTATGAAAATTTACTGAAGTGTTTAAAGGTGGTGCAGCCTTTTTTTGTAGCCTTGTAGTTCGTTTTAGAAGTTAATATGGGTTTACACCGCAATGTAGAATGAGCCGGGAGACTAGAGTGTTAGACTTTGTAGTGAATCTCCAACCTTTGTGGAGTAGTGTTAGACTTTGTAGTTAATCTTCAACCTTTATAGAGTATAGTGTTAGACTTTGTAGTGAATCTCCAACCTTTGTGGAGTAGTGTTAGACTTTGTAGTGAATCTTCAACCTTTATAGAGTATAGTGTTAGACTTTGTAGTGAATCTCCAACCTTTGTGGAGTAGTGTTAGACTTTGTAGTGAATCTTCAACCTTTATAGAGTATAGTGTTAGACTTTGTAGTGAATCTCCAACCTTTGTGGAGTAGTGTTAGACTTTGTAGTGAATCTTCAACCTTTATAGAGTATAGTGTTAGACTTTGTAGTGAATCTCCAACCTTTGTGGAGTAGTGTTAGACTTTGTATGAATCTTCAACCTTTGTGGAGTAGTGTTAGACTTTGAAGTGAATCTTCAACCTTTGTGGAGTAGTGTTAGACTTTGTAGTGAATCTTCAACATTTGTAGAGTATAGTGTTAGACTTTGTAGTGAATCTTCAACCTTTGTGGAGTAGTGTTAGACTTTGTAGTGAATCTTCAACCTTTGTAGAGTATAGTGTTAGACTTTGTAGTGAATCTTCAACCTTTGTGGAGTAGTGTTAGACTTTGTAGTGAATCTTCAACCTTTGTAGAGTATAGTGTTAGACTTTGTAGTGAATCTTCAACCTTTGTGGAGTAGTGTTAGACTTTGTAGTGAATCTTCAACCTTTGTAGAGTATAGTGTTAGACTTTGTAGTGAATCTTCAACCTTTGTGGAGTAGTGTTAGACTTTGTAGTGAATCTTCAACCTTTGTAGAGTATAGTGTTAGACTTTGTAGTGAATCTTCAACCTTTGTGGAGTAGTGTTAGACTTTGTAGTGAATCTTCAACCTTTGTAGAGTATAGTGTTAGACTTTGTAGTGAATCTTCAACCTTTGTGGAGTAGTGTTAGACTTTGTAGTGAATCTTCAACCTTTGTAGAGTATAGTGTTAGACTTTGTAGTGAATCTTCAACCTTTGTGGAGTAGTGTTAGACTTTGTAGTGAATCTTCAACCTTTGTAGAGTATAGTGTTAGACTTTGTAGTGAATCTTCAACCTTTGTGGAGTAGTGTTAGACTTTGTAGTGAATCTTCAACCTTTGTGGAGTAGTGTTAGACTTTGTAGTGAATCTTCAACCTTTGTGGAGTAGTGTTGGACTTTGTAGTGAATCTTCAACCTTTGTGGAGTAGTGTTAGACTTTGTAGTGAATCTTCAACCTTTGTGGAGTAGTGTTAGACTTTGTAGTGAATCTTCAACCTTTGTGGAGTAGTGTTAGACTTTGTAGTGAATCTTCAACCTTTGTGGAGTAGTGTTAGACTTTGTAGTGAATCTTCAACTTTTGTGAGTAGTGTTAGACTTTGTAGTGAATGTTCAACCTTTGTGGAGTAGTGTTAGACTTTGTAGTGAATCTTCAACCTTTGTGGAGTAGTTTAGACTTTGTCGCAATATTCAGGCCTGCTCCAGTGAGACTGCAGCGATGGATTGGGAGCGCCGCTCCACGCCCAGAGTTTTTGTTCCCTCCAGAAGGTAGCTATTAGAGCCAGTGTAATAAAAAAGGAAAGAGGAAAGAATAATAATTAATGTGAATCCGCTGTTGAGCGAGTAAACAAAGTTATTAACTACAAAATGCGCATTTGTAATGGGCAAACAATTGCGGCAAAAACCAAACACGTTATTGATTCCTGGCATGTAATTTGACATTAGTCTGTCCAAGGCTGCGGCTCTCCTCTGTTGGCAGTTTGTACCGAAGTTTTGGCTTGGAGGGACATTGTGACTTCTTCCAACCTCTCGCTGTAATCTCTAAGTGATCGCCGCCGGTGTGCAGCGGGGAACTTAATCTGCAAGTCGATGCACATGTCTCTCCGCCGCCACCCCGCCGTAAAAGGATATTTATCTTCCAAACGGGTTAGCCTGCCCCGGGGATGGAGGTCGGCCGCTTGTGTGCTCCTCTCTGACACGTTCAGTTGTTGTCCATATATTGGAACTGTTGTCCATACATTGGGACTGTAGCCCATACATCTATATTGGGACTGTAGCCCATACATTGGAACTGTTGTCCATACATCTATATTGGGACTGTAGCCCATACATTGGAACTGTTGTCCCATACATCTATATTGGGACTGTAGCCCATACATTGGGACAGTAGCCATACATCTATATTGGGACTGTAGCCCATACATTGGAACTGTTGTCCATACATCTATATTGGGACTGTAGCCATACATTGGAACTGTTGTCCCATACATCTATATTGGGGACTGTAGCCCATACATTGGAACTGTTGTCCATACATCTATATTGGGACTGTAGCCCATACATTGGAACTGTTGTCCATACATCTATATTGGGACTGTAGCCCATACATTGGAACTGTTGTCCATACATCTAATTGGGGACTGTAGCCCATACATTGGAACTGTTGTCCATACATCTATATTGGGACTGTAGCCCATACATTGGAACTGTTGTCCATACATATAATATGGGACTGTAGCCCATACATTGGGGACAGTAGCCATATATCTATATTGGGACTGTAGCCCATACATTGGAACTGTTGTCCATACATCTATATTGGGACTGTAGCCCATACATTGGAACTGTTGTCCATACATCTATATTGGGACTGTAGCCCATACATTGGAACTGTTGTCCATACATCTATATTGGGACTGTAGCCCATACATTGGGACAGTAGCCCATACATCTATATTGGGACTGTAGCCATACATTGGAACTGTTTGTCCATACATCTATATTGGGACTGTAGTCCATACATTGGAACTGTTGTCCATACATCTATATTGGGACTGTAGCCCATACATTGGGACAGTAGCCCATACATCTATATTGGGACTGTAGCCCATACATTGGAACTGTTGTCCATACATCTATTATTGGGACTGTAGCCCATACATTGGAACTGTTGTCCATACATCTATATTGGGACTGTAGCCCATACATTGGAACTGTTGTCCATACATCTATATTGGACTGTAGCCCATACATTGGAACTGTTGTCCATACATATATATTGGGACTGTAGCCCATACATTGGGACAGTAGCCCATACATCTATATTGGGACTGTAGCCCATACATTGGAACTGTTGTCCATACATCTATATTGGGACTGTAGCCCATACATTGGAACTGTTGTCCATACATCTATATTGGGACTGTAGCCCATACATTGGAACTGTTGTCCATACATCTATATTGGGACTGTAGCCCATACATTGGGACAGTAGCCCATACATCTATATTGGGACTGTAGCCCATACATTGGAACTGTTGTCCATACATCTATATTGGGACTGTAGTCCATACATTGGAACTGTTGTCCATACATCTATATTGGGACTGTAGCCCATACATTGGAACTGTTGTCCATACATCTATATTGGGACTGTAGCCCATACATTGGGACAGTAGCCCATACATCTATATTGGGACTGTAGCCCATACATTGGAACTGTTGTCCATACATCTATATGGGACTGTAGCCCATACATTGGGACAGTAGCCCATACATCTATATTGGGACTGTAGCCCATACATTGGAACTGTTGTCCATACATCTATATTGGGACTGTAGCCCATACATTGGAACTGTTGTCATACATCTATATTGGGACTGTAGCCCATACATTGGAACTGTTGTCCATACATCTATATTGGGACTGTAGCCCATACATTGGGACAGTAGCCCATACATCTATATTGGGACTGTAGCCCATACATTGGAACTGTTGTCCATACATCTATATTGGGACTGTAGCCCATACATTGGAACTGTTGTCCATACATCTATATTGGGACTGTAGCCCATACATTGGAACTGTTGTCCATACATCTATATTGGGACTGTAGCCCATACATTGGAACTGTTGTCCATACATCTATATTGGGACTGTAGCCCATACATTGGAACTGTTGTCCATACATCTATATTGGGGACCTGTAGCCCATACATTGGAACTGTTGTCCATACATCTATATTGGGACTGTAGCCCATAACATTGGAACTGTTGTCCATACATCTATATTGGGACTGTAGCCCATACATTGGAACTGTTGTCCATACATCTATATTGGGACTGTAGCCCATACATTGGAACTGTTGTCCATACATATATATTGGGACTGTAGCCCATACATTGGGACAGTAGCCCATATATCTATATTGGGACTGTAGCCCATACATTGGAGACTGTTGTCCATACATCTATATTGGGACTGTAGCCCATACATTGGAACTGTTGTCCATACATCTTATTGGGACTGTAGCCCATACATTGGAACTGTTGTCCATACATCTATATTGGGACTGTAGCCCATACATTGGGACAGTAGCCCATACATCTATATTGGGACTGTAGCCCATACATTGGAACTGTTGTCCATACATCTATATTGGGACTGTAAGTCCATACATTGGAACTGTTGTCCATACATCTATATTGGGACTGTAGCCCATACATTGGGACAGTAGCCCATACATCTATATTGGGACTGTAGCCCATACATTGGAACTGTTGTCCATACATCTATATTGGGACTGTAGCCCATACATTGGAACTGTTGTCCATACATCTATATTGGGACTGTAGCCCATACATTGGAACTGTTGTCCATACATCTATATTGGGACTGTAGCCCATACATTGGAACTGTTGTCCATACATATATATTGGGACTGTAGCCCATACATTGGGACAGTAGCCCATACATCTATATTGGGACTGTAGCCCATACATTGGAACTGTTGTCCATACATCTATATTGGGACTGTAGCCCATACATTGGAAC
This sequence comes from Cordylochernes scorpioides, assembly GCA_030710605.1. Classification (NCBI taxonomy): domain Eukaryota; kingdom Metazoa; phylum Arthropoda; class Arachnida; order Pseudoscorpiones; family Chernetidae; genus Cordylochernes; species Cordylochernes scorpioides. The sequence continues at coordinate 89,644,762 of CP092873.1, read as the reverse complement.
TGTTGTCCATACATCTATATTGGGACTGTAGCCCATACATTGGAACTGTTGTCCATACATCTATATTGGGACTGTAGCCCATACATTGGGACAGTAGCCCATACATCTATATTGGGACTGTAGCCCATACATTGGAACTGTTGTCCATACATCTATATTGGGACTGTAGTCCATACATTGGAACCTGTTGTCCATACATCTATATTGGGACTGTAGCCCATACATTGGGACAGTAGCCCATACATCTATATTGGGACTGTAGCCCATACATTGGAACTGTTGTCCATACATCTATATTGGGACTGAGCCCATACATTGGAACTGTTGTCCATACATCTATATTGGGACTGTAGCCCATACATTGGAACTGTTGTCCATACATCATATTGGGACTGTAGCCCTACATTGGAACTGTTGTCCATACATATATATTGGGACTGTAGCCCATACATCTATATTGGGACTGTTTGCCCATATCATTGGGACTGTAGCCCATACATTGGACTGTAGCCCATACATTGGGACTGTTGCCCATACATCTATATTGGGACTGTAGCCCATACATCCTATATTGGGACTGTTTGCCCATACATTGGGACTGTAGCCCATACATCTATATTGGGACTGTAGCCCATACATCTATATTGGAACTGTAGCCCATACTTGGAACTGTAGCCCACACATCTATATTGGGACTGTAGCCCATACATGGGACTGTAGCACATACATTGGACTGTAGCCCATACATTGGGACTGTAGCACATACATCTATATTGGGACTGTAGCCCATACATCTATATTGGGACTGTTGCCCATACATTGGGACTGTAGCCCATACATCTATATTGGGACTGTAGCCCATACATCTATATTGGAACTGTAGCCCATACATTGGAACTGTAGCCACACATCTATATTGGGACTGTAGCCCATACATTGGGACTGTAGCACATACATTGGACCTGTAGCCTATACATTGTGACTGTAGCCCATACATCTATTTTGGGACTGTTGCCCATACATTGGGACTGAAGCCCATACATCTATTTTGGGACTGTTGGCCATACATCTATATTGGGACTGTAGCCCATACATCTATTTTGGGACTGTTGGCCATACATTGGGACTGTTGGCCATACATTGGGACTGTAGCCCATACATCTATTTTGGGACTGTAGCCCATACATCTATTTTGGGACTGTTGGCCATACATTGGGACTGTTGCCCATACATTGGGACTGTAGCCCATGTATTGTAACTGTTGTCCATACATTGGGACTGTAGCCCATACATTGAGACTGTAGCCCATACATTGGAACTGTTGTCCATACATTGGGACTGTAGCCCATGTATTGTAACTGTTGTCCATACATTGGGAATGTAGCCATACATCTATTTTGGGACTGTAGCCCATACATCTATTTTGGGACTGTTGGCCATACATTGGGACTGTTGCCCATACATCTATATTGGGACTGTTGGCCATACATTGGGACTGTAGCCCATACATTGGGACTGTAGCCCATACATTGGGACTGTAGCCCATACATTGGAACTGTTGTCCATATACTGGGACTGTTGTCCATACATTGGGACTGTAGCCCATACATTGAGACTGTAGCCCATACATCTATTTTGGGACTGTTGGCCATACATTGGGACTGTAGCCCATACATTGGAATGTTGTCCATATACTGGGACTGTTGTCCATACATTGAGACTGTAGCCCATACATTGGGACTGTAGCCCATACATTGGGACTGTAGCCCATACATTGGAACTGTTGTCCATATACTGGGACTGTTGTCCATACATTGGACTGTAGCCCATACATTGAGACTGTAGCCCATACATCTATTTTGGGACTGTTGGCCATACATTGGGACTGTAGCCCATATATTGGGACTGTTGTCCATACATTGGGACTGTAGCCCATACATTGGGACTGTAGCCCATACATTGAGACTGTAGCCCATACATTGGGACTGTAGCCCATACATTGGGACTGTAGCCCATACATTGGGACTGTTGCCCATACATCTATATTGGGACTGTTGGCCATACATTGGGACTGTAGCCCATATATTGGGACTGTTGTCCATACATTGGGACTGTAGCCCTAACATTGGGACTGTAGCCCATACATTGAGACTGTAGCCATACATTGGGACTGTAGCCCATACATTGGACTGTAGCCCATACATTGGAACTGTTGTCCATATACTGGGACTGTTGTCCATACATTGGGACTGTAGCCCATACATTGAGACTGTAGCCCATACATTGGGACTGTAGCCCATACATTGGGACTGTAGCCCATACATTGGAACTGTTGTCCATATACTGGGGACTGTTGTCCATACATTGGGACTGTTGTCCATATACTGGGACTGTTGTCCATACATTGAGACTGTAGCCCATACATTGGGACTGTTGTCCATATACTGGGACTGTTGTCCATACATTGGGACTGTAGCCACATACATTGAGACTGTAGCCCATACATCTATTTTGGGACTGTTGGCCATACATCTATATTGGGACTGTTGGCCATACATTGGGACTATAGCCCATACATTGGAACTGTTGTCCATATATTGGGACTGTAGCCCATACATTGGGACTGTTGGCCATACATTGGGACTGTAGCCCATACATTGGAACTGTTGTCCATATACTGGGACTGTTGTCCATACATTGAGACTGTAGCCCATACATTGGGACTGTAGCCCATACATTGGGACTGTAGCCCATACATTGGAAACTGTTGTCCATATACTGGGACTGTTGTCCATACATTGGGACTGTAGCCCCATAATTGAGACTGTAGCCCATACATCTATTTTGGGACTGTTGGCCATACATTGGGACTGTCTGCACATAATCTATATTGGGACTGTAGCCCATACATTGTGGACTGTAGCCCATACATTGGGACTGTAGCCCCATACATCTATATTGGGACTGTAGGCCATACATTGGGGACTGTAGCCCATACATCTATATTGGGACTGTAGCTCATACATCTATATTGGACTGTAGCCCATATATCTATATTGGGACTGTAGCCCATACATTGGGACTGTAGGCCATACATTGGGACTGTGCCCATACATTGGGACTGTAGCCCATACATTGGGACTGTAGCCCATACATCTATATTGGGACTGTAGCCCATACATTGGGACTGTAGCCCATTCATTGGACTGTAGCCATAATCTATATTGGGACTGTTAGCCATACCATTGGGACTGTAGCCCATAACATTGGGACTGTAGCCCATACATCTATATTGGGACTGTAGCCCATACATTGGGACTGTAGCCCATACATCTATATTGGGACTGTTAGCCCCATTCATTGGGACTGTAGCCCCATACATTGGGACTGTAGCCCATACATCTATATTGGGACCTGTAGCTCATACATCTATATTGGGACTGTAGCCCATATATCTATATTGGGACTGTAGCCCATACATTGGGGACTGTAGCCCATACATTGGGACTGTAGCCCATACATTGGGACTGTAGCCCATACATTGGGACTGTAGCCCATACATTGGGACTGTAGCCCATACATAGGACTGTAGCCCATACATCTATATTGGGACTGTAGCCCATACATTGGGACTGTAGCCCAAACATTGGAACTGTTGTCCATACATTGGAACTGTAGCCATTACATTGAGACTGTAGCCATACATTGGGACTGTAGCCCATACATTGGGACTGTAGCCCATACATTGGAACTGTTGTCCCATATACTGGGACTGTTGTCCATACATTGGGGACTGTTGTCCATATACTGGGACTGTTGTCCATACATTGAGACTGTAGCCCATACATTGGGACTGTAGCCCATACATTGGGACTGTAGCCCATACATTGGAACTGTTGTCCATATACTGGGGACTGTTGTCCATACATTGGGACTGTAGCCCATACATTGAGACTGTAGCCCATACATCTATTTTGGGACTGTTGGCCATACATCTATATTGGGACATGTTGGCCATTACATTGGGACTGTAGCCCATACATTGGAACTGTTGTCCATATATTGGGACTGTAGCCCTACATTGGGATGTTGGCCATACATTGGGACTGTAGCCCATACATTGGGACTGTTGCCATACATTGGGACTGTAGCCCATACATTGGAACTGTAGTCCATATACTGGGACTGTTGTCCATACATTGAGACTGTAGCCCATACATTGGGACTGTAGCCCATACATTGGACTGTAGCCCATACATTGGAACTGTTGTCCATATACTGGGACTGTTGTCCATCATTGGGACTGTAGCCCATTCATTGAGACTGTAGCCCATACATCTATTTTGGGACTGTTGGCCATACATTGGGACTGTTGCCATACATCTATATTGGGACTGTAGCCCCATACATTGGGACTGTAGCCCATACATCTATATTGGGACTGTAGCCCATACATTGGGACTGTAGCCCATACATTGGGACTGTAGCCCATAAACTATTATTGGGACTGTAGTCATACATCTATATTGGGACTGTAAGCCCATATATCTATATTGGGACTGTGAAGCCCATACATTGGGACTGTAGCCCATACATTGGGACTGTAGCCCATACATTGGGACTGTAGCCCATACATTGGGACTGTAGCCCATACATCTATATTGGGACTGTAGCCCATACATTGGGACTGTAGCCCATACATCTATATTGGGACTGGTAGCCCATACATTGGGACTGTAGCCCATACATCTATATTGGGACTGTAGCTCATACATCTATATTGGGACTGTAGCCCATATATCTATATTGGGACTGTAGCCATACATTGGGACTGTAGCCATACATTGGGACTGTAGCCCATACATTGGGGACTGTAGCCCATACATTGGGACTGTAGCCCATACATAGGGACTGTAGCCCATACATCTATATTTGGACTGTAGCCCATACATTGGGACTGTAGCCCAAACATTGGAACTGTTGTCCATACATTGGAACTGTAGCCCATATATTGGGACTGTAGCCCAAACATTGGAACTGTTGCCCATACATCTATATTGGGACTGTAGCCCATATATTGGGACTGTTGCCCATACATCTATTTTGGGACTGTAGCTCATACATCTATATTGGGACTGTAGCCCATACATCTATATTGGACTGTAGCCCATACATCTATATTGGGACTGTAGCCCATACATCTATATTGGGACTGTAGCCCATACATCTATATTGGGACTGTTGCCCATACATCTATATTGGGACTGTAGCCATACATCTATATTGGGACTGTAGCCCATACATCTATATTGGGACTGTTGCCCATACATCTATATTGGGACTGTAGCCCATACATCTATATTGGACTGTAGCCCATACATCTATATTGGGACTGTAGCCCATACATCTATATTGGGACTGTTGCCCATACATCTATATTGGGACTGTTGCCCATACATCTATATTGGACTGTTGCCCATACATCTATATTGGACTGTAGCCCATACATCTATATTGGGACTGTAGCCCATACATCTATATTGGGACTGTTGTCCATGCGTCTTTATTTACGTTGGAACTTGTCCATATGTCCTTTATTTATGTTAGGACTCTTGTCCATACGTCTTCAATTATGTCGTGTATTTTTTACATTGTTATTCACGGGTTTCAGAACGTCGTGTAATAACGTTGGGACTGTACGTATATTAGAACTCGTGTAATAACGTTGCGACTTTACGGTTTCAGAACGTCGTGTAATAACGTTGGGACTGTACGTATATCAGAACGTCGTGGAATAACGTTGGGACTGTACGTATATCAGAACGTCGTGTAATAACGTTGGGACTGTACGTATATCAGAACGTCGTGGAATAACGTTGGGACTGTACGTATATCAGAACGTCGTGGAATAACGTTGGGACTGCACGTGTAATAGAACGTCGTGGAATAACGTTGGGACTGCACGTGTAATAGAACGTCGTGGAATAGCGTTGGGACTGCACGTGTAATAGAACCTCGTGTAATAACGTTGCGACTTTACCGGTTTCAGAACGTCGTGTAATAACGTTGGGACTGTACGTATATCAGAACGTCGTGGAATAACGTTGGGACTGTACGTATATCAGAACGTCGTGTAATAACGTTGGGATGTACGTATATCAGAACGTCGTGGAATAACGTTGGGACTGTACGTATATCAGAACGTCGTGGAATAACGTTGGGACTGCACGTATATCAGAACGTCGTGGAATAAACGTTGGGACTGCACGTGTAATAGAACGTCGTGGAATAACGTTGGGACTGCACGTGTAATAGAACGTCGTGGAATAACGTTGGGAGTGCACGTGTAATAGAACGTCGTGTAATCCCATGTAGTACATTGAGTGTGTGCTTCCTAGCGTCGAGTTGCCAGACTGCAGCTGTGACACCATTCATGGCTAGAAATCCTCATCCACGAAATCTAATGAAAGTGAGTTCACTTTAAATTTGAATAAAACATTTTAAAAGGGGTAATGGATATCATGGTTCGGAAGTTTCCCCGCGGTTCAACCAAGTTGACTTGGGTGACCAGCTGTAACACTGAGATGTCTTGTTGTTGACCGATTGTTTGGTGTGTTGGCTGACGGACACAAACCCTCAGAACGTAAGTTGTTTTCAAAATGTAATAACTCCCGCCACACTATTTGCCTCAAATTTCTACACAGGAAGTTATCCGATATCTCGGAAACCTAAATGGACGAGTAAAAAACTGACTTGGATTAATCATAAGGAACTATGTCGTTGTACAATCGTTTTTTATTTCCCTCAAGTTTCTAATTCCTTCCAATGAAAGAAATTTCTCCGTGTGATGGCGGTGTGCCGTTCTATGAATAGACCGCTTTATAAAATTAAAACCATTCAACTCTGGCAGAAGATGGATGCCTGTGATGATGCATCGGGACTGGCCATCAGCGGCCGCGGGGTAACCGTGTGCCTAGATCGGGAATGTTTCGGAGTATTTCGAAGGGCACAACAATGCTTACAAGGTGTTGAGAGATATTCTTCCCACTGATTGAATACCGTATTATATGCTCCAACAGAGAGGTACATCGAGTGAGTCACTTTAGAATCCTCCCCGTCACGTGGTGGAGTTCACCTTTCAAAAAAGACAGAAAATTTCCTTCCTGAATTTGAACCATTAGAAGAATCTGAGATCGTCCCATTTGTAGCCGACCCAGTCGGATTACCCCGGCGAGTACACGCAGAGTTCCATACTTTTCTGGAAATTCCAGTAAGCGCTTAGTTTTTAAGTTAGAAAAACATATTGTCCATTTATATTTTTAATATTTTAAAATTTAGTTTAAGTTCGAGGTAGGTTGTTAGAGTGATGTCCACACAAAGAAGTTCCAGAACACAGTGAGTTCTATCGACGATATCAAGTTGCGGGAGGAACCTTAGAAACGTTTTGTTCCCCCCCGCGAACGTAATGATGGTGAATATGTCGCGACACCAATGACAGTGAATTTAGACAAAGCCAACCTGTAGGCCATGGTTCTCTCGTAGAATGACATCGCCCCGGTACTGATGAGGCCGTAACCATAGGTTGTCGACTTTTGTCTTAATTTGTCAAAACTGCACAAATTATTTATCACCGCCATTACTAAGGTAGTAGAAGACATTCTAATAGTCTGTGTTGCACTATGGAAGACTGTGCTGGAAGAAACAAAGGCGGGGCGGGAGAAGGAAGTGCCAGGAATAAACCCGGTGATTGCCCTCGACACCGATTAACTCGGACAAAAAGGATGAGCCGCAGCTTATCAGCGTGCGGCCATCTTTATATAGTCGTTAAACATGGGCGAACAATCTCCTTTGTGCCGGAGCGTGCTGTAGACAAGGAGCGTTGGAAGACAATCATATGACAAACTTGGAGCACAGCTCTGGGATAGAAACAGCTGAGATTGATACCTTGACAACTGAATTCACAGCTCTGTGTTCCAACAGTCGGCAGAAGGCGAGGAACCAGATAGAGGGACAAATATTGTCAACTTGACATTCAGCCATTCAATGTCTGCCAAATGTCATTTATCTCTCAGCACAGATTGTCCCACAAATCTATTCGCCGCCAATCCGTGGAATTCCTCCTCCGCTACTGCCACATGGATCTGCTTAAATGACGTTGAAAAAACCGCGCGCTTAACACAGTTGTCGCGGAAATGGTTTTGGATATTTATTCAAATTTAATAATTTCCAGTTGTTCATGTTTTATTTCCTCCCTAGGCGTCAAGCACAGGTAATTAGGATGGTGGCCGAGTGGCTCAGCTTGGATTCCGTGGCCCCAGAAGAGGCGATCCGGTCACAAAGAAATTGCAGGATGGTTTTTATTGACTTTCTATCTCCGTCATAGAACGAAAGTTTCCATTCTTATAGGAATTTGGTCGAGCTCCATCAGATCCAAGTCAAACAAAGAAATTACAGGATAGTTTTTATTGACTTTCTCCAGCGACTCCACAGAACTTCCTCGCTCCACCCCGGGTCGGCTATTACCATAATGCAAATTGAATCAAGAATTGTTGATTCAAGGCGGAGGGTGAAGTCTTGGCCCGCTTCCTCTCCCGGAAACTTTTGACCCGACTCTTTTGTTAGGTCCACACCCACTCTCCATCCTGGCAGTGATCATCGTTCCCCACCAGAAGTTCTTTTCATAAACCGAAATCCGTTTTGTTGATAATTTATACGCAGCGGCTCAATGAGTCCGTGGGGCCGACCGCTTTTGTTCGATGGAAGAATACGTCCCATTAGACGAAATTCCCCATTAAAATCATTCTGTTTATTTCTCAATTCACCTTCTGATGCCATTGGACTTTAAACTTCCTATGAGGACTGTCTCAAATATGTTTTCATTGGATAGACCTATACATTTACACCAATTAAACAAGAACCTGGGATCGCCATGTATCTGCAGGAATAAACGAGCAGTTCACTCACCGTGCACACATGTTGGATTCCCAACTGGAATGCCCCCAAAACGTCGGTCACTTTTGTCCAAGAAACGTCCCAAGTAGACGAGGAAAACGCTCGTCGCGCTAGAAAAGTTGTTTCGGAGAAATCTCTCGCCGTATCAGAGTTGATCAAACATTCTTTCCCTTTCTTCGGAGTAAACGGGCTGAATGATGGCACACGGCAACCTCAAGATGAAGGGATTGAAAACAAAAATATATTTTTAGCATTTGGCGTCCACGGGGAAACACGAGGTCAGCCAGCACCCAGCTGAAATGTGGGTCAGTATAACTGAGCGAGCGACTAGAAGGGGCAAAGGGTCAAACTTCATTTTGTTAGATTACCTCTGACATTGAGGCTGTCAGCAAAGAAAACACGGAATCTAATGGAGCCAGGCCCTCTGGACGTTCACCAGCTGTTGGTTCCAGTGAACTGATAACTTCTAGATACCAACCGTTGTTCCACACATTTTATTTCGCTGCTTCATCGATTTTTTTGTGGCGGCAACTGGCAAATAAAGGCCCGACCGGACGTTGGCACTGGAGGGAAGAATCTATCCTGAGAAGTCGTCGTAAATCTCGGCGGGAATTTACAAGACAAATAAAGAAGTCAGCGTGGCCGAGCCATTGTTTCAAAACGTCATTGAATAATAAAATAAAGCCGTAAATTTATTTATATGGCCTAGGTGTTTATGTCTGGTGAAACCTGCGGGGCAGCAATATCCGATAGCAAGACTTGGGATGTCTCAAATAGGAAACCAATTTGTCCTCGGGCCATAGATCAGTCAGCTCCTCTACATCGTAAATCAGAAATAGAGAACTCAGCGTTGCCTGCCATTGTTGGCAAGATTCACGCGGCAATAAACGCAACATTTTGTTTAGTGGTCGAGAGTAGGTCACCGCGGCTAATCCCTCGGCCAGTAATAGCTCCGTGGCTTATCTCCCGGGCAGTGCTCCACTAATTGCTGGATGGACGAACGATCGCGAAGCCAAACTTCTGTCTATTTGGCTAACGGTGAAATGTCGGTTTTATTGGAACTCTAGTTTGTTTGGTGTGTCGCACGCCAGCAGTCTGTGTCAACTCAGTTTGGTGGTGTCACACGCCAGCAGTCGTGTCAACTCCAGTTTGGTGGTGTCGCACGCCAGCAGTCCGTGTTGTCAACTCCAGGCCACAGTTTGGTGGTGTCACACGCCAGCAGTCTGTGTTGTCAACTCCAGTTTGGTGGTGTCGCACGCCAGCAGTCCGTGTTGTCAACTCCAGGCCACAGTTTGGTGGTGTCACACGCAGCAGTCGTGTTGTCAACTCCAGCCCAGTTTGGTGGTGTCACACGCCAGCAGTCCGTGTTGTCAACTCCAGTTTGGTGGTGTCACACGCCAGCAGTCCGTGTTGTCAACTCCAGGCCACAGTTTGGTGGTGTCACACGCCAGCAGTCCGTTTGTCAACTCCAGTTTGGTGGTGTCACACGCCAGCAGTCCGTGTTGTCAACTCCAGGCCACAGTTTGGTGGTGTCACACGCCAGCAGTCGTGTTGTCAACTCCAGGCCAGTTTGGTGGTGTCACACGCAGCAGTCCGTGTTGTCAACTCCAGTTTGGTGGTGTCACACGCCAGCAGTCCGTGTTGTCAACTCCAGGCCACAGTTTGGTGGTGTCACACGGCAGCAGTCCGTGTTGTCAACTCCAGTTTGGTGGTGTCACACGCCAGCAGTCCGTGTTGTCAACTCCAGCCATTTGGTGGTGTCACACGGCAGCAGTCCGTGTTGTCAATCCAGGCCACAGTTTGGTGGTGTCACACGCCAGCAGTCCGTGTTGTCAACTCCAGGCCACAGTTTGGTGGTGTCACACGCCAGCAGTCCGTGTTGTCAACTCCAGTTTGGTGGTGTCACACGCCAGCAGTCCGTGTTGTCAACTCCAGGCCACAGTTTGGTGGTGTCACACGCCAGCAGTCCGTGTTGTCAACAGCCAGTTTGGTGGTGTCACGCCAGCAGTCCGTGTTGTCAACTCCTGGCCAGTTTGGTGGTGTCACACGCCAGCAGTCCGTGTTGTCAACTCAGGCCACAGTTTGGTGGTGTCACACGGCAGCAGTCCGTGTTGTCAACTCCAGGCCACAGTTTGGTGGTGTCACACGCAGCAGTCCGTGTTGTCAACTCCAGTTTGGTGGTGTCACACGCCAGCAGTCGTGTTGTCAACTCCAGGCCCAGTTTGGTGGTGTCACACGCCAGCAGTCCGTGTTGTCAACTGCACAGTTTGGTGGTGTCACACGCCAGCAGTCCGTGTTGTCAACTGCCACAGTTTGGTGGTGTCACACGCCAGCAGTCCGTGTTGTCAACTCAGGCCACAGTTTGGTGGTGTCACACGCCAGCAGTCCGTGTTGTCAACTCCAGGCCACAGTTTGGTGGTGTCACACGCGCAGCAGTCCGTGTTGTCAACTCCAGGCCACAGTTTGGTGGTGTCACACGCCAGCAGTCCGTGTTGTCAACTCCAGGCCACAGTTTGGTGGGTCACACGGCAGCAGTCCGTGTTGTCAACTCCAGTTTGGTGGTGTCACACGCCAGCAGTCCGTGTTGTCAACTCCAGGCCACAGTTTGGTGGTGTCACACGCCAGCAGTCCGTGTTGTCAACTCCACTGTTTGGTGGGTCACACGCAGCAGTCCGTGTTGTCAACTCCAGTTTGGTGGTGTCACACGCCAGCAGTCCGTGTTGTCAACTCCAGGCCACAGTTTGGTGGTCACACGCCAGCAGTCGTGTTTGTCAACAGGCACAGTTTGGTGGTGTCACACGCAGCAGTCCGTGTTGTCAACTGCAGGCCACAGTTTGGTGGTGTCACACGCAGCAGTCCGTGTTGTCAACTCCAGTTTGGTGGTGTCACACGCCAGCAGTCCGTGTTGTCAACTCAGTTTGGTGGTGTCACACCAGCAGTCCGTGTTGTCAACTCCAGATTGTGGTGTCACACGCCAGCAGTCTGTGTTGTCAACGCCAGATTGGTGTGTCACACGCAGCAGTCGTGTTGTCAACTCCAGTTGGTGGTGTCACACGCCAGCAGTCCGTGTTGTCAACTCCAGTTGGCGGTTGTCACACGCCAGCAGTCCGTGTTGTCAACTCCAGATTGGTGGTGTCACCACGCCAGCAGTCTGTGTTGTCAACTCCGATTGGTGGTGTCACCGCCAGCAGTCCGTGTTGTCAATACCAAGATTGGTGGTGTCACACGCCAGCAGTCTGTGTTGTCATCTCCAGTTTGGTGGTGTCACACGCCAGCAGTCCGTGTTGTCAACTCCAGATTGGTGGGTCACCGCCAGCAGTCTCTGTGTTGTCAATCTCCAGTTTGGTGGTGTCACACGCAGCAGTCGTGTTGTCAACTCCAGGCCACAGTTGGTGGTGTCACACGCCAGCAGTCCGTGTTGTCAACTCCAGTTTGGTGGTGTCACACGCCAGCAGTCTCTGTTGTTGTCAACTCCAGTTTGGTGGTGTCACACGGCAGCAGTCCGTGTTGTCAACTCCAGTTTGGTGTGTCACACGCAGCAGTCCGTGTTGTCAACTCCAGGCCACAGTTGGTGGTGTCACACGCCAGCAGTCCGTGTTGTCAACTCCAGGCCACAGTTTGGTGGTGTCACACGCCAGCAGTCCGTGTTGTCAATTCCAGTTTGGTGGTGTCACACGCCAGCAGTCGTGTTGTCAACTGCAGGCCACAGTTTTGGTTGTCACACACGCCAGCAGTCCGTGTTGTCAACTCCAGGCCACAGTTTGGTGGTGTAAACACGCCAGCGTCCGGTTGTCAACTCCAGTTTGGGGTGTCACACGCCAGCAGTCCGTGTTGTCAACTCCAGTTGGTGGTGTCACACGCCAGCAGTCCGTGTTGTCAACTCCAGGCCACAGTTTGGTGGTGTCACACGCAGCAGTCCGTGTTGTCAACTCCAGGCCACAGTTTGGTGGTGTCACACGCCAGCAGTCCGTGTTGTCAACCAGTTGGTGGTGTCACCGCCAGCAGTCCGATTTGTCAACTCCAGTTTGGTGGTGTCACACGCCAGCAGTCCCGTGTTGTCAACTCCTGGGGTCACAGTTTGGTGGTGTCACACGCCTGCAGTCCGTGTTGTCAACTGCAGGCCACAGTTTGGTGGTGTCACACGCCAGCAGTCCGTGTTGTCAACTCAGTTTGGTGGTGTCACACGCCAGCAGTCCGTGTTGTCAACTCCAGTTTGGTGGTGTCACACGCCAGCAGTCCGTGTTGTCAAAACTCCAGTTTGGTGGTGTCACACGCCAGCAGTCTGTGTTGTCAACTCCTGAATGGTGGTGTCACTCGCCAGCAGTCCTGTTGTCAACTCCAGATTGGTGGTTGTTCACACGCCAGCAGTCCGTGTTGTCAACTCCAGTTTGGCGGTTGTCACACGCCAGCAGTCCGTGTTGTAACTCCAGATTGGTGGTGTCACTACGCCAGCAGTCTGTGTTGTCAACCTCCAGATTGGTGGTGTCACACGCCAGCAGTCCGTGTTGTCAACTCCAGATTGGTGGTGTCACACGCCAGCAGTCTGTGTTGTCAACTCCGTTTGGTGGTGTCACACGCCAGCAGTCGTGTTGTCAACTCAGATTGGTGGTGTCACTCGCAGCAGTCTCTGTGTTGTCAACTCCAGTTTGGTGGTGTCACACGCCAGCAGTCGGTGTTGTCTCTGGCCAGTTTGGTGGTGGTCACACGCTGCAGTCCGTGTTGTCAACTCCAGTTTGGTGGTGTCACACGCCAGCAGTCTCTGTGTTGTCAACTCCAGTTTGGTGGTGTCACACGCCAGCAGTCCGTGTTGTCAATTCCTTTGGTGGTGTCACACGCCAGCAGTCCGTGTTGTCAACTCCAGTTTGGTGGGTGTCACACGCCAGCAGTCGTGTTGTCAATTCCAGTTTGGTGGTGTCACACGCCAGCAGTCCGTGTTGTCAATTCCAGTTTGGTGGTGTCACACGCCAGCAGTCTCTGTGTTGTCAACTCCAGTTTGGTGGTGTCACACGCCAGCAGTCCGTGTTGTCAACTCCAGTTTGGTGGTGTCACACGCCAGCAGTCTCTGTGTTGTCAACTCCAGTTTGGTGGTGTCACACGCCAGCAGTCGTGTTGTCAACTCCAGTTTGGTGGTGTCACACGCCAGCAGTCAGTGTTGTCAACTCCAGTTTGGTGGTGTCACACGCCAGCAGTCTCTGTGTTGTCAACTCCAGTTTGGTGGTGTCACACGCCAGCAGTCTGTGTTGTCAACTCCAGTTTGGTGGTGTCACACGCCAGCAGTCAGTGTTGTCAACTCCAGTTTGGTGGTGTCACACGCCAGCAGTCTGTGTTGTCAACTCCAGTTTGGTGGTGTCACACGCCAGCAGTCCGTGTTGTCAACTCCAGTTTGGTGGTGTCACACGCCAGCAGTCCGTGTTGTCAACTCCAGTTTGGTGGCGTCACACGCCAGGTGTCGGAGAGAGCGAGTGAATCAGTAGTTTATCTGCTGATTTATTTATTCGGCATTCTCTAAACACAGATCTGATTGAGTCCACTGTGCTGTTGAACACAGCCAGGAGCTTCTAATACCTTGTGTATTCTTGGGAAGGTACCAATATTATAGCCGCCTAAAAAAATCCTTCTTCAATAATTCATTGGTGTACCTCCAGCAGGTCAGTGGGCGAAAGATATTTTAAAAAGAGGCTCGCGTGGCCCCTACTTCAGCCAGATGTGGGCAAGAAACAGCTTGTGGGGGAAAACTTCCATTTCCTACTGTCCAACTTAAGGCATTTTAATGTGCCTCGGGGTACAATATTTACTTCACCCTAACTATGGAACCGCCGTGGTGGACGACCGGACCTCTCTCGGCTACCATGGGTCTGGTAGCAACACGGTGGCGTCCCTCCAGTGGCGGCGCGAGGGTTCTAATTAAATCCTTTGTCCCATCTGTGCGGCCAACAACCACCGAGGCAAAGTCTGGACTTAGGACGGCCGCCTCAACGGGGCACTCGAGCGGAACATGATAATGTCATAATCAGCTGTGGAGAACTATGGAAATTGGCCCGTTGCGTGACGACTTGTTCGCGATGGGGTGGACATCATTCTATGGAGGTTGGCCGTTCGTGAGAAAGCGAAAACTCAAAAGTTCATTTGTCCCACAGTCTGCTGACCACTGAGTGACTTGTCGAGATGAAACAACCTGATGGCAAAAGGTTATATAGTCTTATGACATTTGACCTATTTAATTAAAATACAAAGTTTTGTATTGGAACCACACACACAGATTCGATCGTTTGAATAATAATGGCCTCGGCATGTTCCCCAGCTCACGTGTAGAGAAAATCTCCAAAAGTTGCGGGAAGAAATGCGAGGGGAATGATGTTTTGCCTGGTGTGAGTAGCTGGCGCGAGTTGAAGCAAAGAAAGCGTAGGCTGAAACATCTATAAAGTGGTTAGGCTGTAGGGGGATGAACAACGGCGGTGAGATAACCCCGGGGTGAGCCACAGAAAGTTGATGAGCTCCATCCACTTTTGTTTACCTTGCCTTTGTTTCCCATCGGGGTCAGATCAGATTGGAAGTACAGCGCTCACACATGGCGCTCAGCCACGCGGCACCTTTTACGAACTTGGGTGTGACAAGGAGTTGTGCAACAGACGATAATGTTACAGCGCCATTCTCAAAATCCCGTTTTGAGGTAGGCCATACGGAGGTCCTCGCTCGCACCTTGCTTTAGGACGCTCGCGGCAAATGAAATGGGATTGTACAATGCCGTGTATTGATCGCAAATAAAAACATCGTTGCGCTTCTACCGCAGGCCTGTGTGCATTATAAAATGTCGATAAGGAAGCCTAGTGACAATGGAAAGTCTTCATTGTTGCTGACAATTTGTCCATAAAATGGGTCGTTTGGAGGCCTCGGGGCTCTGCCAGAAAGTCTTCCTGGCTGGCACTAATTGATACATTCGGATTGCTGATGACATTCATCCGAACTCTTTTGCCTAAAAATTCGACGTGAAAAGATAAAGCTAGCTATAAAGCGTTCAACAAAATGTCAATTGTGAAGATTGTAAGTTCCGAGTGAGGCAAGTTTACTCCACCTGGGCCACACCGGTTGTGTAACTTAGGTTAGCATAAGGTTGAAATCAGATCAGAATTTAGGACGAGATGACTTTAAATAGAAGTTTTGCCGAGTCGAGTGCTGGGACTATCGTGCTGCTGTTGAACGTTTGTCATTATACGGTGATTGTGAGTGTATTAAATGATGCACAGGGGTTCTGGAGATGAGTTTCATTTCTTTCACTGTATTCTCAAGTTTCGGGTATTTCTAACAGTACAAAATGAACAAATGAGCGCAAAATGAATCTCCGAAACCCTGTTTCTTTATTTAATTCATATACACCTATTACACTGTGAATGTCTTACACTGTGAATGTCTTACACTGTGAATGTATAACACTGTGGATGCATAACACTAAGAATGAATAACACTGAGAATGTATAACACTGTGAATGTCTTACACTGTGGATGCATAACACTGTGAATGTATAACACTGTGAATGTCTTTACACTGTGAATGTATGACACTGTGGATGCATAACACTAAGAATGAATACACTGTGAATGTATAACACTGTGAATGTCTTACACTGTGGATGCATAACACTGTGAATGTATAACACTAAGAATGAAAAACACTGTGATGCATAACACTAAGAATGAATAACACTGTGAATGTATAACACTGTGAATGTATAACACTAAGAATGAATAACACTGTGAATGTATAACACTGTGAATGTATAACACTGTGAATGTATAACACTAAGAATGAATAACACTGTGAATGTATAACACTGTGAATGTATAACACTGTGAATGTATAACACTAAGAATGAATAACACTGTGAATGTATAACATGTGAATGTATAACACTGTGAATGTATAACACTAAGAATGAATAACACTGTGAATGTATAACACTGTGAATGTATAACACTGTGAATGTCTTACACTGTGAAGGTCTTACACTGTGAATGTACGGAGGGTGTTTCCTTTCAAATGAAACGATTTCAAACGTCCGTTAGAACTTTATTTTTCGAACGTGAATTTTTTTCATGTGTTCTATGTGCTTCCCCTTCTTCTTGGCTATCTCCCTGCATCGGACTTTCCAAGCTGCGAACACTTCCTTGACTTTGGAGAGCGAAACATTCGACCACTCTTGTGCGGCTTTCCAAAGAAGGAAACAGTTATAGCGTCATAGTGAAAAAGCTAAAGTGAAGGACTAGATGTTGGCAAAGCTACAATATTAGGGTAGTAAATGGCATCGGAAAGAAAAGGGAAGCTGAATCAATGGGCAAAAATTTCAAGTCGATCGACACGTCCGGTGCGGACCCCCGCCACGGTTTCCAAGGTAAAGCGGCTAGCAACTACTGAAAATCCACCATCTCAGCGCCAACTTTCCAGAATGTGTGGAACATCGCTAAAAACGATAAATAACATCATTCACAAAGATTTGGAACTGGATACCCGACGAAAAGGCAAGGTTCACAAGCTCACCCTTTCCACATGAAAAACCGTGCAACGAATGCCGGAAGCTCTACGAGGAACACCTGGCCGGTTCCAGATCGGAATATACTGCAACATTGGACGAAGCATGGATGTATGTGACGTATTGCAATGGAATCGGAAGATCTGTTACATCAAAAGAGGCAATCAGGTCCCCGGATAATTGGGTTCACCAATGCTCCGAAACTTTCCCTAAAGGTTTCATGGTTGTCGGGTAATGACTGGCCGTGGAGTCCTTCCGCTCATAAAGGTTCCATCGAAGGTGAAGGTGAACTCAGAATTCTATATAGAATGCGTT
>CP092873.1:89605390-89626870 GCA_030710605.1 Cordylochernes scorpioides | reverse complement strand
ATTTGAGAAAGTAAAATAAAGAAATTGTAATCAATGGTGCTCGCAACAGAATTCAAAATGATTGAGACACAGAACATTATAAATAATGTCCAGCAAGCAGGATACCAAACCATCTTTATATTACAACATTTCCACAAAATATCTATAGGGCGATATGTTACATTCCATACTCACAAACATCTATAACAATAGCCAACTACTTAAGAAACTCTGGCATCCAAACGTATTACTGTAATTCCCCTAACATAGGCTCCACCATAAAAGTCCGCTATCTAAAATAATCCTACTATCATAAAACCCACTAACCAAAACAGAGAATAAAAGGCAATATATTCCGTAGAGTGTAACAGCTGCCAAGTAATACGCAGGGGAGACAGGAAGGAGAGTCAGCAATAGAATATATGAACATAGACGCAACGTTATTAATCAAGACAATAGGTCTCTAATTTTCCAATACTGCAAAGGAACAGGTCACACTTTCGCATTAGGAGAACCTAGAATACATTACAATAACATAAACAGCAAATATCAAAGGCTTATAATTGATTTTCTATTATTCAGAAAACACAATAGCATTAATAGAAAATAGATTTGCCCGAAACATATAACACAATATATCCTAGTACCAGCTAATAATATCAACAATAATATAAGTAACTTATATGTAATAGCCAATAACTATTATAAAACTACTTAAATAATAGAATTTCTAACCTATAAGATAATTCATAGAATATAGCAAACAATAGTAGAATATGTGTAATACCTTAATAAAAAAAAAATATGTCTTAAGAAAACAAATAATATGCAAAACTTCCTAATGTATATATATATATGTACATAGAATCATAATAGTTTTAGCATCAGGCGACGTTATATTTTCTTGATATATTGTATATGTTTCTCCTGTAGAAGGGCGGACAAGCTCGAAAGCTCGAGAAGACCAGAATAAAAGATACTCATCCCCATAGACGTTTTACTTTGATATCAGAAATCAATGATAATATTAAGGTTTTTGCCACAAACAATGTGAATCGTAAAAGACAGCGGCGAGAGATGCGGTATACACCGCCTCAACATAACTTTCATTGCCTGATAAAATGCCAGTGAAACGGAAAGCATAAATTAAAATTCACGATTTATAATAGACTGTTAATCTCAGGATGCGTGGACTACTTCACCAATACTTAAAAATAGTATGGCTTTTCATTAGGTATATATTTCTAAAGTATAGGGGATGAAACATATACTAAATTCGAGCCCCGCGGCGGGCGACATTGTTGGGTTCCCGGTTTGGATAGTTGAAAAGGGAGGATACACGATGTGACTTATTAAAGTTTCCTTACTTAAGTATATATATATATAGCAATTTAGGCCAACAACCCCATGTATATAACCCGCAGCAAGACCTTAATGTTGTATAATAGCAGCACAGCTGTCAATGATGCACTATCGGCATATGTCTTTACATCATCACATGTAATGCAATTTGTGCAAACAGGATAAATAAAATAAAAAAAAAGAGGGGGAAAAAAAACTCTGTAATTGATTAAGAGTTGAGCTAAAGCAAGGATCGAGCATATAATATTGTCAGAACAATGGTCTAAAGATGGAAACAGCCGCGACACTAGTATACAATTTCATCAGACAACCCATGAAATTGTTATTAAATTGGGCAATCTATAAAACACTGAAACACAGACACTCGCGACAATGTATGTGGCCGGTAATTTATGGGAGACTTGATTATTAGTAACATTCCCTTCAAATAGGTAAGAAACATACAACATTTCATTTAAACAGTGGGAGTAGCACCATAAGGCAAATTATGTATGAAATAGGTAACAGAGGAAACAAGAAAATTTCTCTAGATATTTATTTAAATATCTTAAAATTTGGGAACATGTCTATACTGACGAGATATGCTATTTACATAGTAAAATTTAGATAGAGGTGACCTGAAGTTACTTTATAGCCCTTTAGGGCCCATGCGAAATCTAGGTTGGCTACTACACAAAAGGGGGGGGAAGGCGCTAAGTCATAATGACAAATGGCTTACCTTTTCTCGAAAGTGCCGGCAAAGGTCTGGTCTCCCGTCTGAAGACTGTCCTTTCACTGAGCGACTCAGATCGAATCTTGCCTTTTGGCAAAGAACCTTCTTTTATTCATCTCATTCTCCATTTTCATTCGCCGAAAGAAACACCAATCAAAATGGCCAACGGCTCCAGTATCAATTTCATAGACGCCCCAGGCCTCTCCCATCAAAATAGAACATATAGTATTACCAAAACAAAAAAATCTAAAGAGAGAAACAGCCACGGCACTAGTGTAAGATTTCAGACTCCAGGCCCCCCCCCCCTTTCCACATGGATTGAAATACAATCCTCCCTTATTCTCGGGACGGTATATATATCGCCCCCCCGTCTTGGCTAAAATTGACCCAGGCCCTTTTTACCTGGACTGTAATGTGATGCTTTCCTTTCTCGGGAAGGATATTTTATATGGTTCAGTCTTTAGAGATCTTCCTTCTCCATTTTTCTCTTTTTTTTTTTTTCTGGTCACCTTTACCTAAATTTTTGGTGAGGGGAATATATGTACATATGAAACAACAGTTTCCAGCTCGGATGTCTCTGGATGTCTTCTTCTTTACCAGGCATCAGCTTTCGGCATGGAAGTCTGGTGTCACCAAGTGTCTAAGTTTCTGGGCAAAAAAAAAATGGTCTGTAAGTCTATGTGGGAGGGAAGCCATGTATCCATTTGATTTAATTATACATACGCCTTCTGTTGGGGTATGGTTACAAAAACGTGCCCCAACAGACCTGGCTCATCACACATTGGTGAACCTTCCCAGAAATTTCTCTAATTTAAGCTACTAATCTATAAGGTTCCTCACTGATGAACAAAGCGTTTACAAATCTTTTTCATCTTCAATTCATTAATTGATAACAAATTTATCCAATAAGAATAAATGAAAGATCAAATTGTGCTATTCGTTCTGTCTACCACTGGTCCATATATCCAATTTGAATGCGTTAATGACCTTAAAGAACACTCAATAAAAACAACACTCGCTATATATTCGTTTTACAAAGATAGGCTATTCGCAAATACAAATATTTTTGCGTTATTAATATGCGCGATCAAATTAAAATTAAGATATATTTTTGGTCTTTAAACCTTTCTTCTTATAATCAAATTGGTATTAAATTGAAAGGTCATATTTCAGAGGATTTAATATAGAAATTTTGTATTCCGAACTCGATACCTGAAAACCTTGTTTATATATGTGCGGTTTGTACTTAAATCTGGTAGTTGTTAAATACAAAATTAGGGAATTTGAGGGAAACAATAAAATCATAGCCACAAAGCATAATTATCATGGAATCCATAAGCAAATAATCTGCTTAAGCTGATATCCATAGTTTTCTCAAATGTTTATCATGAAATCATCTAAAATATCAGATATAAGAAAGGAACAGCCCACAATACAATAGTGCAGCAATCTGGTAAATTAAACTGGCGAAATTTCTGGGAGATTTCAACACTGGTGAATTAGACCCTCCCAGTATGTTTCCATGTTATTTAGAACAAAAGGATGTTGTTCTAGTTAAAAAAAAAAACGGCGCGATTTATTGACATTCCTTATAAACAGATGGCACACACACACCATAATGTCTTTAGATCTGAACATTATATACATGCATTTGATATCTATTTACAGATATTAAATAGAGAAATACAACAATTTTTGATATAGGCTTAGCAAAAATACGATGTTTCTTTTTTAAGGATTTCTAGTTGTTTTTGTACTCACGTATGTTGTAGTTACGAGGACATCCCTTTAGATAAAAAACAAATATATATTTATTTAAGGAACGACTTGTTTTCCAATACAAATATTGTTAAAACAAGCTAGCGATAAAACATAACAGAAAGGTTGAAGCTAGAAGTTGGAAGTGACGTCAGCATCGATGATGATAAAAGTCAAAGTTTGCGTAACAATTTTAATACAAATATAAGAACATTTGAAAATTATCCCACATGTGTTTCTTTTGAACGAAAAATCGAAATTTATTTTAAGGAGAAATAACGATTATTTATAACCTTATGGATGAAGTATGAAAGGATGAATTATGAAGAGTAATGATAAACGGAAAAATAAGTGTCCAGGGGTGGGAATCGAGCGGAACACTGTGAGTTCGATTCCAATCCCTGGACACTTTTATTTTTCCGTTTATCATTACTCTTCATAATTCATCCTTTCATACTTCATCCATAAGGTTATAAATAATCGTTATTTTTCCCCTTAAAATAAATTTCGATTTTTCGTTCAAAAGAAACACATGTGGGATAATTTTTAAATGTCGTTCTACAATCATAAGCCGCATTATATTGTAGTACAAAAATAAGAAATCAAAACTATTTTTAACGCGCCTGTTTCTTTTTAAATTAAAACAAATTTCTCTCTACTGCCTTTACTGCAATGATAAAATAATGGGAGGGCCATTCTTATTAGTGGTTAACCCTTCCAGCGGTTTCGTCAGTTTAATCTACCATACCGCTCTAATATTGCATTGGGCTGTTTTACTTTTACACTGATACTGAATCTAAACTCTAGGAAAAGGTATTTTAAATGAATTATGGACATAAGTTTTGAGGACAGTAGATATACAGTTAATAATATATTTAATACGGTTAATATATTTATATTTTTAATTGACTATTTGAATATATATAAGTATTTAATTAAAAAGGCATATATTAGATCAAAATATAATTTATTTTACCAATATTTCAGTTGGCTGAACGCCGACCTTTATCAAGGTATTATAACATATTAAAGGTTGGTGTTCAGCCAACTGAAATATTGGTAAAATAAATGATATTTTGATCCAATATATGCCTTTTTATTTAAATATTTATTTATAGATTGCTCTATTTTCAAAACAATATAAATTTATAAATATCAATTTTAAACATGTGTCGGGCATTGCTTTTCCGCAAAAAAAAAAGTAAATAAGAATATTTAAAAAAAAAAATTAATTAATGAAGTAATTTTTATTTTATTTTAAAAAGAAACATACGCGTCAAAAATAGTTCGAATTTTTTATAATAGATGGCGGGCCAATGCAACAGAAGACAATTAGTCTCATACATGGATTGGTATGATAAGTCATAAGAAAAAAATCAAAACAGGACAAAAACAGGATCATACTTGAGAGCTAGAATAAACATAAATAAAAATCTATAATCCTTGATAAAATTGTGAAAAACTTTTAAAATTATAAATATTTCCTCACAATGAGTTTCATTTTATTTTAATTAAAAAGGCATATATTGGATCAAAATATAATTTATTTTACCAATATTTCAGTTGGCTGAACGCCAACCTTTATCAAGGTGTTATAATTTTATTTTTTATTTTTTTTATATAATTATAATTTTATTTTAAATTGCTAGATTTCAAGCAATTGTCACTTGAAAGCTAGCAATTTAAAATAAAAAGAATCTTATTGTAAGGAAATTGTTTGTAATTTTAAAAATAAATAGAAATAGAGATATACTATAATTATACTATCTTCTGATAAAACGAACATAATTATATAAAATAGTATTTATAAAAATGATAAATTTACACCTTTGACAGAAATTTTCTTATTATACCTTTGTAATATTTACATTTATTTCAAAATTTCGCAACATACATGGTTAGATCTTGAAATTTTTGTGAAAAAAAAATAACGATTAAAACGTGGCTCGTTGGTCTAGGGGTATGATTCTCGCTTAGGGTGCGAGAGGTCCCGGGTTCAAATCCCGGACGAGCCCTTTTTTTTTTTTTATTAATGAGTTTTTTTTATTTAAACCTGTCTATAGCGCCCCCTCTAAATAGCGCCTTCCTCTCTATAGCGCCCGATTTTAAATACGTAGTACGATGCTATTTACTTTAAAAGTGACCCGTCTATATAAAATTCTTTATATAAACATTTTTTTTTTAATTTCAACTATAAAATACGCCTTAATCATCTCGTTGGATTGACCTGGTCATCCTGATGTGTGTTTACAGAATTAACCAAATATGTCTCTACAGTTTTGTCTTCCAATCACAGCCTGAGGTTGGGGATGTCCAAGAACATATCGTAGTGCCATAGGAGGTCATTCTCCAGTGAATATATTTGTCACAGCAGCTCGGTGAAGTCATCATATGTCACTTTCTTTTCAATTCTCCAGCATCAGTTAGGTTAGAAGTTTGGCCTATACAAGACCGCGTCATTATAGGGCTTTTCTATTGAATCAAATAGTTGAAGAAAATATATAATTTACAAAAATCTATGACGTAGAACTCTATATAACGAAAAATTATATTTAAAATAAAGAAGGCATATCCTGACAAGAGCACATGTGCTTTTTAGATGGCAGAGCACCATCTAGTGGAACAGAAATCACTAACATTGATTTAGCCTGTTCTCTGATATTTGGCTAACCCATTTTCTTGATAAATCAAGAAAAGCCATCCACGAACGCGTTTCGCGCTGTTGACGCTCGTCAGCGTGGAGTAGGCTGTACCACTGCTACTAAAAATCTTTTTGGTCTCAAAGGCTTCTTGAGAAACCAAGAAATGGGTATTTAAAACCAAACTTGCGTAAATACGCTAACATGTGAAAAAAAATCGATGACTAGGAACTCTCCTAGAGAATTCCAGAATTTCTTCACATTTTGTGATCCTGATACTGGTAAAATTTGTGAACAAATTGTGAGGATAGGTGCTTAAAACAGAATCTTTAAATTAAATATTTTAAAAACTATTACTTAAATTAAAATCACTATAAAAAAAACTTAAAAGCTCTCTCTCCTAAACTAAATGCAATAACTTAAAATAATCTCTCGTTCTTATTTTTAAAATTTCAATATAAGAATTTTAAAACGCAAATAGGTAAAAATCTTCGAGGGTCAACATTTTCTTCGGATTAGTGTAAGTCCCTCATACTAGCAGTTGAGAATGACAAACTCCGCCTTTGTCGGTCCCAAGCCCGGATGAAAAAGGAGGAGGGAGAGCAGTAACAAGCTCACTAAAAAACCTGGGTTCAGCTGGCCCGGCTGATAGTACCTTGTAAGGGCTCCTAATCCAGGGATACAGGATGAGCAGCGTTTGTACTCCATGTTAGGAACGGCTGCACATGGCGTCTGTTCCTCATGTCAGAGGCGGCCATTTCTTTCGGAGCTAAGTCGGCCTGCCACTGAGTAGTGCTCCCAGTCTTGATGACAAAGGCAGACGCATTATACTTCACCCAGTCATGATGGTTGTCAACAGACACCATCAAGGGTCACAACTTGATACCCTAATATGATTGAGTGGAGATAAGAAAGAAGAAGAATGACCAACTCTATGAAATACTCTCTACAACAAACTAATTTATAAGTTCTTTCAATGCCTTTATAGAAAGTTTTCACTACATTTTCCAGTAACAATTTGCACTAATGACCGCCTAAGTCACCGCGCGGTCTTGTTAGCGAAAAATGTCATTCTTTTGACACAGGAAATGACGCATTTCCTGGTCGTCTGCAATAAAAGCTGTTTGACAACCGACCTATGATATAACTTGCTGTCATTTCGTAGTGTTTGAATGTTCGTTTAGCATTTGAGAAGGGGGGACACATACTCTATTTTTTACTTATTTAGTTTGACGTACTGCTTTAATGATATTTCTATGAAGGAGAAGAAATTAAAATAATACAAGAGGTTTCTGAAGATGAGTTTCCTTTTACTAATGTAATCTCAAGCTTTCAGGCATCCCTGCCCTTCTACAGGAGTATATAAAACGTATAATAATGAACATCGTTAGATACGAATTAATTATTTACATATATGTTTGGAAAACAAAAATTGCAATTATACCGCGAATGTTTCTTTTAAACAAAAATCGAAATTTATTTTAAAGAGAAATAGCGATTATTTCTAACTTTAAGGATGAAGTATGATAGGAGATAAATTGTGAAGAGTAATGACAAACGGAAAAATAAAAGTGTCCAGGGATGGGAATCGAACCCACTGTGTTCCTCTTACCGGGCAGATGCCATGTCCACTAGGCTACCTTGGACATATTTTTCCGTTCATCCTATCATACTTCATCCTTAAAGTTAGAAATAATCGCTATTTCTCTTTAAAATAAATTTCGATTTTTGTTTAAAAGAAACATTCGCGGTATAATTGCAATTTTCGTTTTACAATCATCAGCCGCGTTATATTGTATTTTAAATTACTTTATATATGTTTGGCTAGATTTTGTATATTGATTGATGTTAGAATATTTTATTAAGTTAGTTTAGGGTGTCGGTGGAAGGATGGTCTAAGCCGTTGGTTTTGGACCGCTACGACCCGGGATTGAATCCAGAATTGGGCGCTTTTTTTCTAATTAAAAAAAGAAATGCTCCAATGGCCACCTATTCTGGAAAAAAATCAACCCCACCAGCGAGTGAAAGTAACCAAACGGGGCTGTGGAATATTTGTAAGTGCAAAAATAGAACTGCTTTTCACATTTGTAGACATGGGATCCATTTAGAATAAAAGCAGTCGCCTACTTCTATCCACCATGATTATCATAGCCTGTACCACGTGTACTAAGGATAATAATTTTTTTTTTTAATAGTTTGGATTTATATATTGCTTATTGTTTGTTTTTATTTTAATATGGAAAATCCAGCAAAACATATTATCATTTAGTATCTAACGGAGTTTTTTATTATTCATTTTACGTATGTACTCCTGTAGAAATGCAGAGATACCTGAAGAAACTCCAGAAAACAGTTGTATTTAAACTATATTTAGATTTAAATCAAGTAAAAAGAAGAGAAATGTAGAGCCATTGGTATTTCCTGTTGTCACTTATGGAATAAATCAAGATTTTACGTGTCATCCTTTCGCAAGAACCATGCTAATCTTTGCACGTTCCAATTTTAGAATATCTACCGCCAAACAAGCAGTTATGGATATCACTTATGGATGTAAGAGTTGCTGGATTTTCAGAAAAGAAGAAACAAAAATAAATGAAACCTTTGAAATATGGAAATATAGAAAACTACTCAGAGTGCCATGGACAGATAAAAAATACAAATATTTCATTCTTAAATGAAATTAATCTTGTTAGATCCCTTGAACTCCTAATAGGAGAGCAAAAGGATTAGCCTTCTTCAATACCTAAAGAGAACGAATGGATTAGAATTGTTGATGTTGAGAAAAAATGGAGAAAGTGAGGTAGACCTGCAATAAGCTGGATGGAAGTGGTCAATGAACCTAGTCAGATGGTCATTAGATGAGTTGCGAGTAATGGATACCAAAATGGAGAATATTTTCTACCCATTGAATATAACAAAATATTTTTAAAACTTAATTCTGTTGACGTTATGTGGAACGCTTCACGATTTTGCGTGTCATCCTTGCGCAGGGGCCATGCTAATCTTCTCTGTATTGTGTTGACGTTATGTGGCGCTGAGTTTGTTGTTGACACACATTAAATATGTTATAACACCTTGATAAAGGTTGGTGTTCAGCCAACTGAAATATTGGAAAAATAAATGATATTTTGATCCAATATATGCTTTTTTAATTAAAGATTTGTCCATAGAGTTACCAAAATATTCGAAC
This sequence comes from Cordylochernes scorpioides, assembly GCA_030710605.1. Taxonomy (NCBI): domain Eukaryota; kingdom Metazoa; phylum Arthropoda; class Arachnida; order Pseudoscorpiones; family Chernetidae; genus Cordylochernes; species Cordylochernes scorpioides. Next base: position 89,617,230 of record CP092873.1, on the reverse strand, counting down.
TCTACTCGATGGACACACTAACAACAGCAACTGATCTAATATATTTCTAAAAATCATATTAATAAAATGGAATAATTCAACAAAAAAAATCAAATATGCGAAATAAACTCCGAGAAAAGAATTACAAAAACAATCACAAGAATCAGAACGAAACACTATAAAGGAATGACAATACATCCAGATGGCACAAGAACCTACAGGACATGTAACAATTGTCCTGGTGTGGAACTAACACCTACCCACATATTCTCATGCACAGCAATGGCCACAGCCTTGCAGAAAATTGAAATGGACCCAGAGCAGCAGCTTTAGACACCCAAGATAGAGAACGACTGCTGTGATAGAGATGCATGGGGACATCTAAGGCTCTTCATTAGACACGACAACAACAATAAAATGGAAAATTTTCATATCTCCCTTTACACCATGAAACAGTCTGATAAGCATGTCATAGTAAATAATAAAATGATTTCTTTCTTTAGCACCTAATCAAACATTCTAAGAACAATTCAATCACCAATTACACATCACTTCCAAAAGAGACTATAGAACTAGATATATTTTTAAGATATGTGAGATGTTCACTGTGTATTACAAAACAATTCTTTCTTCGAAAAAAAAAAAAAATTCGAGCTTAAGAAAAAAAAAAGGTGCCGTGACCAGGATTCGAACCTGGGTTATTGCGGCCACAACGCAATGTCCTAACCACTAGACGATCACGGCTACGTACTTATCTTTCCTAAAATTGTATATATAAAAATTATGTTTTATATATTCAACCAATTTTTTTTTTCTTAATTTTTCTAGAGAATTTTAAATTATTTCTCCTTGTTAAATATATATTTCTTATTTTATTAATCAAAAATGTATTTTAAAAAAATCGTCTTTGCATTCTTCTAACATTTACAAAATAATTTTATTTCTGAAAATATTTAAATTATTTTAAAAATAAAAATTTTAATAGCACTTTAAAATAACGTTATTTTGGAAATTCTCGTTTAAAATAAAATTAATTGATAATTATAAGATGAGACCTATATTTAAAATATATGATTTTGTGGATACTCTTATTTCACAAACGATTACAAATAAATCACATCAAATTTAGCTAAGTATAGCTAAACAAAAGAATTCCTTGATGTCAAAATACAAGGTTAACTAGGTCGCCAAGGCGGAAATGGGGCCAGACGAGTCTGCGTGAATCACATCGCTGGCAGGTCGCCATCTTGTAAATATTTTAAAGCGCGCCTTTCGTCGTTTGAATTAACCTTAAATAAACCTAACTAATTTATATTCTTATCTTTTCTCACACACATCCCAGCATATCTATCAAATTATCATTGTGTGCATGATAATAATTCAAATACATAAAAACCTTTATAATAAATACATTTTAGATTTATATATGATTTTTTATTAAAATTGAAATATTCGAACAAAAGTCAACCAACAGATTATGATTGTCGGTCTATTGCTCTCATCAGCACAGGATTGGCTACAATGTTATAAAGCATCCTACAGGAATAGCTATAAAATCGGGAAAATCTGAAAATATATTCCGTCTTTTATATCAATAATGTTTCAGTAACCAATCTAAACTGTCATTTTATAAGAGAACAAATTGTAACTGAATTTTACATGTGTAGATATAGTGTATTTGTAATATATACATATTTAAATAAAAAGGTATATATTGGATCAAAATATAATTTATTTTAATCCAATATATGCCTTTTTATTCAAAGATCTATTTATGGATTTCTCTATTTACAAAAATATATATAAGATTCTACTAGGACAGGAGTAGGCAACCTGTAACTTGCGAACCACATGCGGCTTTTTGGATGTGAAGCTGCGTGTAGTTCTCCCATTAATAATAACATTTTTATTTATATGAATACTATTTATTGCTGACAAGAAAAAAAATTTGTGGCTCTTTAAAAACTTTTAAATTTTGTAAATTGTACTTTTTGACTCTTCCGACTTAAAAGGTTGACGAACCCTGTCCTAGGATATTTAAAAATAAAGAGATTAAAATGTTGTTTTGGTACATGAATATCAACAACAACAACAACAACAAAAAGCCTTTATTGAGGACCTCTCGTCCTATAAAAGATTCGCCAGTTTACAGAGTAATTGAAGAGAACTAAGAATACAGAGAGAAACCTATATGTAGTAGGTATATTATAGTATTTTCTACACTGTGACTATATACAACAGCAGCAACAAGCCTTTTACTGGAATCAAAGTCCCATACAGGATTCGTCATTCTAATCCTGACAAAGATTATTTACATATGATTATTTACATCAATTAGATTATGTATATAGCTTACTTTTCTCTTCAGCCGTCTTCCAAAATTTGAACAACGCAAACGCTCCAGCTCTGTTTCTCACCACCTCATTTAACAGGAGCTCCAAAGAGAGTCCCTCAAGGCCTATTTCCCTGAGGAGCACTTCTCGTTCGTCTTTCAGCCCCATACATGAGAGTATATGGGTACATGAATATCATTATCCTTCCATTTTACGTTGTATTCTAGGTAGAAAATATTCCTTGAAACTTCATCAGCTTAAACAACCTTTTGGCATTTCGACCGATTTGATAACCCCTCTCGTAGTATGATGGGAAATCGAAGCCACCCCAGTACTGATGAGGGACAAAGCCCGGAACCGTGGTATACAGGTTTGTCTGAATTTGCATAAAACTGGTGTTGTGGCTCATTCTTTATTATCACCATTACGTTTTGTATTAAGGTGACAAAACCAAATACATTGTTTTAATTCCATTTTAAAGAGGGAGGTTTTACATAGACCCAGAACAACAGCTTTACACACCCAAGATAGAGGACATTGCGACTGCTGTGATAGAGATGTATGGAGACATCTGAGGCTCTTCATTGGACACGACAACAACAACATAAAATTGACATAGACCCAGAACAACAGCTTTACACACCTAAGATAGAGGACATTGCGACTACTGTGATAGAGATGTATGGAGTCATCTGAGGCTCTTCATTGGACACGACAACAACAACATAAAATTGACATAGACCCAGAACAACAACTTTACACACCTAAGATAGTGGACATTGCGACTGCTGTGATAGAGATGTATGGAGACATCTGAGGCTCTTCATTGGACACGACAACAACAACATAAAATTTACATAGACCCAGAACAACAGCTTTACCACACCCAAGATAGAGGACATTGCGACTGCTGTGATAGAGATGTACGGAGACATCTGAGGTTCTTCATTGGACACGACAACAACAACAGAAAATTGACATAGACCCAGAACAACAGCTTTACACACCCAAGATAGAGGACATTGCGACTGCTGTGATAGAGATGTACGGAGACATCTGAGGCTCTTCATTGGACACGACAACAAGAGAGAAATGCATCTTTTGGTAAGTAAAAGTGGAGAAAGATTTGGCTTATGAACAAATAATAATTTTTAAAATATAGAGCTATCCATAAATAAATATAAATAAAAGTTAACGCAAATCAATAACGCGCCATCTATACATATAAAATGAAAGGATTTAAAAGCACGAATGTTTTTTTTATATATAATACAAACTTCTACTGCCCTTATATTGTGTAAAAAGAGTCCTTGTTTATTAATATCTGTAAAAATGGTGGAAGAAAAGGAAGATGAATGCAATTACGAATGTAATTTATACTTCAAGCAAAATAAAAAGTAATTTTAATTACTTAGTGAGATAAACATTGACCTGTTTTAGAAATGTCTACGCTTTTTTCTCTATTTATTTAAACACAAACACGTGGCGTAATTTTTTTCTGTGTGAACGTGACATTATCATCATGATCAGTGTTAATTACACCGATGTATTTGGTTTGATTTTTTTAAGACAAATTTCATCAACCTTCTTATTAAAGAACAAAAATATTTGTATAGATTTGACTAATCAGTGGTAAACCCTCCAGAAATTGCACTAATTTGATCTACCAAACCATTGCCACAAATGGGGTCGGTGGAAGGATGGTCTAAACCGTGGTTTACGACCCGGGTTCGATTCCCGCATTGGGCACTTTTTTCTGATTTAAAAAAAAAAATGCTCCAATGGCCCCCAATTCTTGGAAAAGTCCAACCCCACCAGCGAGTGCAAGTAACCAAACGGTGCTCTGGCATATTCGTAAGTGCAAAGTCGAACTGCTTTTCACACGTGTAGACCTGTGTTGCACTTACAGTAAAGGCAGTCGACAACTTCTACCCACCATGGTTATCATCATGGCCTGTACCACGTGTACTAGGGATAAGGGAAAAAAATTGCCACAAATATTGTATCGGGAGAAGTCCAACCACGCCAGTCTCCCCTGGACCCTTGGAATATTTGACCAAATTTTGGTCCAAGGTGACTAACGTGGCAACGGTACCCATTTTCCAATGATGAACCCAACAATTTGACCCATGTAAGAACCATTTGATATTGATATTGGGTCGGTGTATATATTATTACATCTCAACCAAATATTATTAAATGATTATTCCATATATATAGCATATTCACCACAAACTTCAATTATCACTTCAAAGTTTTTTTTTAACAAAGAAAGAGGTTCGAATGATGTACATTGAATAAAGTCTTCTGCCAGCATTCTTGTTGCCAAGCTTTCGTTCTTTTCCATGATTTCCAAAAATGCCTGGTCGTCGAAATTTGATATTCAACCTCTACTTCTTCATCTCCAAGGTTTGTATCGCCACTTTGTTCCTTCGCCAAAAAGTTCGCTGAGATCATGAAATTACTGTGCTTCTGCATTCCAGCCTTTCTAGAAATGGTAAAACATAATATGGAAATGAATAAAGATATAATTTTTGGTATACACACACAACACGCACGCATTTTCTCATTATCTAAAGGGGAAAAAATCATTAAACAAAAAACGTACATTTGTTGAGAGTTGAGTTGGGACATAAAGGAATCACCCAACAATTCTTCTCTGTATTCCATCATGAGAGGACAGTAGACTGTTAAGTGTGTATTTTCATCTTGTTTTATACTTTTGCATAAATCACAAGTTGTGAGGCGCAATCAGGCTTCCAAAATTAAACAAAACTATATATAATTTTAAAAGTTAAAAAAAAAAAGTCTCAATAATTCTTCACCAAACCTAATAGCGTAAGATAAGTATTGACGAAGAATTTAGAAACTTGATCATTTTTTTCAGCTCTTTATACCTCTCTTTTTTGTAATATAAAAGTTTTTCTGGGCTCGAACCGAATCTCGAAAAATCTCTGAAACTCGAACAGAATTTTTTTTCTGGGTTAGTTGCCCGTAAAACCATATTCTCTCTCCAAAAGAAAAACGTGAATGTTAAACTGTAAAAGATAAGAAAAATATTCAGCGGTGTTGCACAAAGAACTCAGGTTTATCTTACTTATCAGTGACGTCGTCTACCTAGCGATTACATTGTCTACAGTATAGGTCGAGAGGCTGTCACCTGTTATGTCTGTAGACCGCAGCAGCGACAACTTTCTTCAAGAAATTCAAGACTTGAAGAACAGGTTGAAAATCCTTAAAGAAAGAAATGAAGAACGAATCGCTGAATCAACCCGGAATTCCAATACAATTCGCAAGATGAAAGAACAATTAGAAGATATCTCAACCTATTTCCATATCAGTTCTGACCTTTTTCATGATGCAATGAATTCACTAGTTGAAGAAGATTCTGAAGAAAAGAAAGAAGAATCACGAGAAGAAAGAATAGAAAAACTTGAAAAAATCAATTCACGATTTTATCGAAAGTTCTTCAGGAAATTATAAATTGAAGATGCAAGTGGATATTGATAATATACCTAAAATCTATCCGAAGAACAAAGTCCTTGATGAGATTATTGATATTCTAACGCCAGTGCTATATCCATCGCAGTCTATCGCACAAAACAGGATTACCATAATCCTCTACACGTTGGACCTTAAGAAACCAAAGCATCAAGAGAACAGTGAGATCAAATTTGTCAACAAGAGTCTTCATCGGTGTAACTTCAACTACTGGAAAGAAGACGTAGTGGATCAGCTTCAGTTCTTCTTCACCGTTTATTCTGGAGGGAATGATGCCCCGTGGCCTGTGGTCGACCACGTTGTCCTATGTGTGCTTCACCATACCAACGAAAGCGTCCTGTATTACCAGACCATGGTACGTCGTGTTAACAATCTAGCTTATACCTTTAATACAGTCTTTCCTATTTCTTCAGAAAATATCTTGGATTCTAAGTTTCAATGTAAAAATAATAAACTGAAGTTGGCCCTGATTGCTAATAAAATTGGATAAAATTATGTTGTTTTTGTCTTTTTTTCCCCCTTATTATATTAACACCCAACATATAATCCAGCTTCACAAGAGTTCTACTCGAGTAAATGTTTGTTTCTATGTAAATGAGTAAATGTTTATTGTTCAATAAAATATTAAAAATTTTGCCTTTTAAAAATTTCGCAATCAATATTTCATTTATTTATAAAAATGTTTATCTTGGATCAATACATTTATTTATTTTTCCGAAGATAAGAAAGAAGAAGATTTATTTTTCCAATATTTCGTATTGTAACATACTTTATTAACTTCCAGTCAACATCAAAACAAAATTACAACAATATTTCGTGTTGAAATTGGTCAAAATTCCTCGGGGAACAAACACAAAGTTTTTGTCTCTCAGAAATGTTCCAAAATAACTTTACATTAGGTATCACTCAAAAAGAGCAATCTAGCTTATGTTATTTACAATGAATAATATGTACAGGTTCTTCACATATTACAAAAAAAAAGTGTCCAATGAGGGATTCGATCCCGGTTCATGGCTATCGGAACCCGACAGTTTATACCGCTGGCCACCGACTGTTTATTTTTTCTTCTTGTTTCCAAGTTCCAAATTCACTTTATTAGGTACCGCTCAAAAAGACCAACCTAGTTTATTTATTTATTTTTTTACTTATCCTTTTATTAGTCTAAATTAGACGAGATTTTGGAGGTCGTGCCCATAAAGAAGTTCAAGAACTCTTCTTGGTTCTCTGTACAGGGATCTTTTGTCCTTTCCAATACAATCCAGTATATGTTGGGGAGTGGCCTCTTCGGTTTTGCACCTAGTGCACATGGGGAAGTTTTTGGCTCCCTCTTTATAGACTAGAGGGAGTAGGTGACCAGATTTCCATCTGGCCAACTGTGTCGACTTCCTTCTGTTTAGTTGGAGGGTCTGTTTTTTGGGGTTTTCTACCTGGTACCAAGAATGATGGAAACGATCTCTATGGTTCCTTATCAGTTGTAGTTTCAGTTTGTTAATATGGTCCCTTGCTGAAAGGTAGGTCTCGGAGTTCACCGCATCAGGATGGCCTAGTTTATAATAATTGAAACAATGAATAATATATGAAGGTTATTCACATATTAAAACAAAATGTTAACGCGGGATTCAATCCCGGTTCATGGCTGTCGGGAATCGAGGGTTTAACTCACTCGTCTACTGACTTATCTGGTTGTGTTCTCAGAGGAGTTCCAAATAACTTTATTAGGTGCCACCGCTCAAAAAGAGCAACCTAGATCATCATATTTACTGTGGGGGATGTACAGGGTTTGTTCATTTACAATTTATATTGATGTCGTTGGGTCCTCAGGTCCTTGGAGATATTGTTCTTGAGAAGGTTTTGTCTGGCTTGTTTGATAATCAAGGTGGTTTTTTTTTTTTTTTTTCCACTTTTCGTCATTCTGACTTAGTTGATGGTTTTCCAGAGGAAATTTTGAGAGTAGCCGCCACACGAAATATTGGAAAAATAAATAAATTTTTATAAATTTAATTGCGCCCTATATCAATAAAATTATACAAGAGATAATTAAACAAAAAATAAGAAAAGATCAAATATGTGAAATAAACTAAGAGAAAACTGACAAAAACTATAACAAGACTTAGAACAAAACACTATAAAGGAATGACAATACATCCAGATGGCACAAGAACCTATAGGGCATGCAACAACTGTCCTGGTGTGGAACTAACACCTACCTACATATTCTCATGTCCAGCAATGGCCGCAGCCTTGCAGAAAATTGACATAGACCCAGAACAGAAACTTTACACACCCAAGATAGTGGATATTGCGACTACTGTGATAGAGATGCATCGAGACATCTGAGGCTCTTCATTAGACACGACAACAACAACAACAGAAAATTGACATGGACCCATAACAGCAACTTTACACACCCAAGATAGTGGACATTGCGACTACTGTGATAGAGATGTATCGAGACATCTGAGGCTCTTCATTAGACACGACAACAACAACAACAACATCGATAAAATTGGTAAAAAATGATTATATGTTTCTTTTCACATATATCATCAACTATCTTTCTTAAATGATTTAAATCTACTGGATATCAATTAAATAATACAACAGCTTTCTGGAGATGAGTTCCTTTTATTTTTTATTAACGGAATCTCGCGAGCTTTCTGGAATCTCTGCCCCTTTTACAGGAGAGAGAGAGAGAGATTGAGATTTAAAAATATTTTATTGACCTCATACACAAGTCAATGGTAGTAGTATATATAGTAAAATGTATATAGTATATAGTAAAAATGGATAAAATAAAAGAGGGATAAAGTAAAAGAGTAAAATATATACAGTTATGTACAGTCGAGGAGATTCCCCCAACGACAAAGAGTCCTCCTCCAGACAGTAAGTCACGATCTCCCCTCATCTCAAGGCTCAGAAAGAACCTGTGTATGGGTGACTTGGCAGACGCGAGAGAGAGAGAAACACTGGTCTGTTAAAGTCGAGAATTGGTTCCCGAGGCATCGGACCACCCATCCCCTATCCCCTAATACACCTATCCCCCGATTTACACGGTAGATATCACATCACGTGAGATGTGTACACAGCGCATGTGTTCAATCACAGTAGCATTTAGTATAGTGCGATAAAAACAAAAAAAAAAAAAACATTTTTGGAAAACCGCGTAAAAGCGAAAACGTGTAAAACAAGTACCGTGTAAATCAGGGATAGGTGTACTTTTATATGTTTTATGTACTCCTGTAGAAGAGCAGGAATGCCCGAAAGCTCGAGATTTTGTTAATAAAACTCAGCAAACTCATCTCTAGAAATCTGTTGCATTTTTTAAATCAAATATCTCTACAGAGAGAGAGAGACCTTACTGCAATGATAAAAGTTGTTGAACGAGAGGCTCTTTAGCGGTGAAACCTCTCTCAGTGGTTTCGCCAAATTAATCTCCAGAAAAAGAAACACATTTGCCAAAAATTGTTATAAATAAATAAATGTATTGATCCAAGAGTCCTTTATTTAAACCTCACACATGTTTATTTCAATAGCCCTAATCATGCGCCGTCTCGTGGTTTCAGACTGCAGATTTAATATTTACTTTTTTAAAAATAGGTCTTCTATTAATATTAACATATATAAATAGTTTAAAAACTTTCTTTCTTATATATAATTATTCTGTCCTACCATTTGTACCATAGTCCTTATAAGTCGCGCTTCATTTCTCGCCTGTTGAAGAGTTTTTACCCGAAAGCTTGCACCTATGCATCAATAAAAGAAACTCGTCTTCCTTCACCATGTTTTTTCGCTTAGTTTAATTAATAAATATACAAACACAAACTAAAAAACAATTATTATTTTAAAAATCGAATGCAGAAGATTCAATCAAATAGCAAGAGTATAAAACACCCAAGATGGCGAATAATGTTTACCGCAATTTTTATAGCCTCAAACGCGTGCCACCTCTCGGGGCTTAGGGAAACTAATTGGCGAGATGCCATTGGATTATTTATAATTAATGACTATGTGTTACAGTTTGAGCTTATGAATATATAATATATGCATTATGTACGAGGGTGAGTAGAAAAGTAAGGTCTCCTATTTTTTTTTTTTTCATAGAAAAACATATTTAATCACAACTTTTTATACATCATTGAAAAGGTTGGACACTTTGCTATTTTTCTACATAGTCGCCTTGATGTTCAATCACTTTTTTCATCCTGTCAACCAACTTTGTAATTCCGGTGTTGTACCACTCTCCCGCCCCCTCTTTGAGCCACTTGTCGACCCACCTGGCGGACACCTTTCTGTAGCCGAGGGTCTCAGACACAATCTTGTGCACGGAGAAGTGGCTGCAATCTTCATTCAGACCATCCTCGATATCTTCAAGGGTTATCCGCCGGTTTGCGCGCACCATTTCGTCGATTCGAGCCACGGTTGATTCCGGCAAACTCGGCCGCCCAGACCGCTGTTCATCGTGGACGTTTATCCGCCCCTCGTTAAACTTCCGGCACCATTTCCGCACATTTTTGATGTCCATGCACTTCTCACCATACACTTCCACTAACTGACGGTGAATTTCGACCGGAGAATTATTTTTCGCATTTAAAAAGCTGCTCAACAAGTGGCTCAAAGAGGCGGCGGGAGAGTGGTACAACACCGGAATTACAAAGTTGGTTGACAGGATGAAAAAAGTGATTGAACATCAAGGCGACTATGTAGAAAAATAGCAAAGTGTCCAACCTTTCCAATGATGTATAAAAAGTTGTGATTAAATGTGTTTTTCTATGAAAAAAAAAAATAGGAGACCTTACTTTTCTACTCACCCTCGTATTCATTGTCTTTCTTTCCAAGCGCCATCTGGTGTTATATATCTGATGCTATGTTGCCGAGGCGGTCAATAGATGGTGCATATTTTCAGCATCTATTTTGTCGGTAAAATTATCTTTATTTTTTTCTTAAAATATAATCGTGGTACTCCTGTGGAAGAACTGACAGGGTCCGAAAGCTAGAGAATAAAAGTTTGAGCAAGAAACTTAGCCCTGGAGACTTTATTTTCTTTATAAAATTAAAATATAATGTAGGCTCTGTATTAGCAGTTAATGTAAGAGGCCAAAAGAGAACAAGATAAAAAATAAATCCATCACTATTGCTACTCCTGCCACAAATCTTTTAGCATAGTACATGTTCTTTTGATTACTAAACGGCAATAACATTATTCTATTACGTCAAGAAAAGGTGCCACAAAATTGGGTCACGAAAATTAGTTACGGGAGAAGGCCATCTACAACTATTAAAAAAAGAACTGCCAAGATTTAAACCTTGAAATTTTCAGTACCATAATCTCTGATAGTTAACAGTTTCTCACGATAGATATGTAAAATAGTACAGTTAAACCTGTCTATAGCGCCCCCTCTAAATAGCGCCTTCCTCTCTATAGTGCCCGATTTTAAATACAGAGTACGATGCGATTTACATTAAAAGTGACCTGTCTATAGCACCCCTTCTCTATAGCACCCTATTTTGGTCATTACCAAGAGGGGGCGCTATAGACAGGCTTAACTGTATATAACTTTGGCGCATATAAATTTGTATTTTGAAGAAAACTATTTGGAGGTCTTTTTTTATGAATCAACTTTCTTCTCTATTCTTGCTAAGATGGAAAATATTGGGATGGTTTTATTTATCTCTTCACCTTCGATGAACTCTCTATAGCGGTTTTTTCCAGTTTAATATACAAGAAAGCTCTATTATTATGTTCGGGAAATATTATTTTCTGCTTGTATATCTGGCATTTTATATTGTATTATAAGTTGTTTTATTTGGGAAAAGAAAAATCACCTTAAATAGTTTCTTCAAATTTATGAACTACTTACAAGCGAAGAGCCTGGCTCATCAGTGGTGAACTCTCCCGATGGTTTAATATCCTATGCCGCTTTAATATTTAAAACACACGGGGGCCCTAATATAATGTAATTAGTTTCTTGTATAAAATGACACGCTAATGCGCCTTGTATATATACTAGCCGAATGACCCGGGCAATG
>CP092873.1:89528473-89605290 GCA_030710605.1 Cordylochernes scorpioides | reverse complement strand
CCTCTCCTAAAGAACACATTGGCTTTGCAATTAGGTGTTGTCCTTTACAGGGAGGTATTTCTACTGTATAACAATTTTTACTTTTTTTTTCCTTAATATAGATTTGATATGGCACAATTTGTTCAGTACTTTTGTCTGAAGATGGTAACAAGCTGTTACCGAAACGTCAAACACTTTATTTATTTGGATTTGGTCTTATTACCCTGTTTTCTTAATATAAAAATTACATACAAAAGGGTACATGATTAAACAAAAAGATAAATCTTACTGCAAAGTCATTCTAACTGGTAAATGATTACACTTAAGCCAAAAATAAACATTTTTTTTATATTGGCAAAGAGGATATATTGGGATAAACACTAAAATCAGCTTTAAATTTACTTTTAAAAAAATGTTATTAAAGGCTGTGTGTGTTGTGCATTTTATTAAACCTTATTTCTACCCTCCAATTAAAAGACAAAGAAAGCTATGATTTGATGATATTTATGAAAATAAACACTGCCAAAAAATTATTGTTACAAAGGAAAGCATTTACCAGTTATAAAATATCACCAACAACAAAACTTCCTTAAAACTTCTGTAGTTAGATTAGCACAAAATTAGTATCAAATATTTTTTTTAAACATACATACAAATATTAAAATATAATTAATAAAAAAATATATTTATAATTTTCAACTATGAATTTCCTTTTAAGACAATTTTATTAAAAACTAATCCTAAAAAAAATGATATTTTGAAAATATATTTTCGTAAACATACGAGAAAAATGATGATTTTTTGAATATATACAACCATATACATTTGATTTTTAATAATTTTATTAATGAAACACAAACCATATTATAATAAATTTAATTATAATAAATACCTTTTAATAAAAATCAGAAGAGGCAAATGTTTCTATTAATGAAATGGGTGTAACGTGATAAGTCTATTAAATTTCAAAGTTCAGATGGCGTTCGTCACGAAGACAGACAATAGATTATATTAAAAATGCCATTTAAAGATTACAATAAATTAAGTTAAGCATAATTTTAAATTTTAATTCATTACATATTTTCCTTACTTGTTTATTTAAGCTATAATTACAGGTATAAATATAATTTGTAACTTTAAAGGCAAGGGACGTTTGAATGTAAACAAACAATAAATATTTGGTAGCATTCCCAATATTTCACAGATATAGGTTTTGCACTTTCAGACAATTATCTATACTTTAATATTACGACATTTTACAATTAACAAAATAGTTTGCAATTCAATTACAACATATTTTAAACTTCAATAAAAACTTTTACGACATTTTTATTTTAAATTAGAATATTTACGATATTATCAGTAACTTTTAAAATTATATGCTTGATTCCTTTTCAGTTGTAATATGGGCAATTCCATTTAGTCGAAAATTGTCTATTTTATGAATTTATATTCCTTTTAATCAAGCAATCTAAATAATGTACTTGAGAATTGTCTTGGAATTTAAATTTTCACAAATTCTAAGCTTTAATATCTGCCGTTTTCATAACTGTATTGTATATATATATATATATAATAAGTAACCAAATATATTTCATTCAGTTTTTTAATTTTCTAAATAAAAAGGTAAAAATATTAAATGATACAAACTTTCATTGGTCAAAGTATTTTCCATCTGTATACTGTACTTTTTGCGTGCGTCCATTCAGTTTGGCAATGCCCTGTATGTAAAATTGAATATATTTGGAGGCAAAGAAGTTTGTGAGTGCATGCCTTATTTCTTGCTAATTTATAAATTATTTCCCTCGAATATGGTTAACAAGCAATGAAGTAGGTGATAGTCTGTTCGCGCAAATTATGTGGAATATGGGGTATGGCACAATCCTCCCGACAAGTCGGTGCATGCTATAACTGATAACCTACGTTATTAACAATTATATATAATATTTAACGACATTTGAAAATTAATTTTGATTTGTCATTCAAAAGAAACACATGCGGGATAATTTTCAAATGTCGTTCTACAATTATAGGCCGCATTATATTATATTGCATGATCTTTAACGTCGCCGTTTTTTAAAAGTGAGACAGAGGCAATTTAGTTCACACTTGGTTATCTCATGTGTATTTGATGGGTTCCCGGTTTGGATAGTTGAAAAGGGAGGATACAAAAGGGGGAAAAACTCTGTAATTTATTAAGAGTTGAGCTAAAGCAAGGATCGAGCATATAATATTGTCAGAACAATGGTCTAAAAATGGAAACAGCCGCGACACTATTATACAATTTCATCAGACAACCCATGAAATCGTTATTAAATTGGGCAATCTATAAAACACTGAAACACAGACACTCGCGGCAATGTATGTGGCCGGTAATTTATGGAGACTTGATTATTAGTAACATTCCCTTCAAATATAAGAAACATACAACATTTCATTTAAACAGTGGGAATAGCACCATAAGGCAAATTATGTATGAAATAGGTAACAGAGGAAACAAGAAAATTTCTCTAGATATTTATTTAAATATCTTAAAATTTGGGAACATGTCTATACTGACGAGATATGCTATTTACATAGTAAAGTTTAGATAGAGGTGACCTGAAGTTACTTTATAGCCCTTTAGGGCCCATGCGAAATCTAGGTTGGCTACTACACAAAAAGGGGGGGGAACCTAGATCTCCATCTATTCTAGCGGGACAAAATATACGAACCCTAACACTCCTTTTTAAGTCACTTAAAGCCCTTTAGGGCCCATTCAGAATCTAAATAGATTAGCTTCTGTTCGAAAAATAAAAGGGGGGGGAGGCTAAACCATAATGGCGAGGGGCTTACCTTCTCTCGAAAGCGGCGGCAAGGTCTGTTCTCCTCTACGTCTCAGGCCCGACTAAAAATCGTCCTTCTCACTGAGCGACTCCGATCGAATCCTGCCTTTTGGCAGAGAACCTTCTTTTATATCATCTCTCTCTCCATTTTCATTCGCCGAAAGAAACACCAATCAAAATGGCCAACGGCTCCAGTATCAATTTCATAGACGCCCCAGGCCTCATCAAAATAGAACATATAGTATTACCAAAACAAAGAAAATCTAAAAAGCGAAACAACCCCGGCACTAGTGTAAGATTTCAGACTCCAGGCCTCTTCCATCAAAATAGAACATATAGTATTACCAAAACAAAAAAAAATCTAAAGAGAGAAACAACCCCGGCGATAGTGTAAAATTTCAGACGCCAGCCCTCCCATCCACATGGATTGAAATACCATCCTCCCTTTTTCTCGGGACGATATATATATATCGCCCCCCCCCCCCTCCGTCTTAGCTAAAATTGACACAGGCCCCTTTTTACTTGAACTGTAATATAACGCTTTCCTTTCTCGGTTCAGTCTTTTAGAGATCTTCCTTCTCCATTTTTTTTTTTTGGTCACCTTTACCTAAACTTTTGGTGAGGGGAATATATGTACATATGGAACAACAGCTTCCAGCGCGGATGTCCCTGGATGTCACTGGTGTTTCCTTCACCAGGCATCGGCACGGAAGTCTGGTGTCATCAATTGTCTGGGTTTCTGGGCAAAAAGATGGTCTGTAAGTCTATGTGGGAGGGAAGCCATGTATCCATTTGATTTGATTATACATACGCCTTCTGTTGGGGTATGGTTACAAAAAACGTGCCCCAACAATCCTCCCCCTGCCAAGTAATGGACAAATGCGTTTGTGCTATTCATTATTCATCTGCCTTTCATCAGTTACTATGAAAGCAGGCCCATTTCTAGCAAAATGCATTTTCCATTACTAGGTGAAGCCAGGTGTACCGAAACCTATAGGGAAGATAAGGCTAATCAAAATGATGGTATGCTATTCTAGATGTTTATTATTCCGAACATTAGTGGGCATTGTGCATCCTGGCAAAGGGGTTTTTATGTGTTATTATTCTGTCAGCACACTGTTATCAACATAGGTTATGGGGGACAGTCATATCATATGTATGGAAGTAAGCAAGGTCATCTGTCTTACCATTCATGGGTATATATACCACCCTTCCACTTTCTTCTTTGGCCTTGAGGAGTAGGCCCTCCTTGTGGTAAGTCCTCTCAACCCCATCCTTGCCTCTTGTGGTGCTGGATTCATTACTACCTTCTTTCTGCTAACAATACAGTTAGAGCATTTCCCTATTACATATTATATAAAAAAAATTTGGGCGCCAAGAAGTCGTTTAGAAATAACTGACTAGTCCAACTCCTAAAACAAGCCAGCATCTTTATTTAAGTACCAATCAAGACATTCGTGTGGTATGGTTATACATATACAATCAAAGGAAAGGATAATTATAGTTAGCTGAAAGAAATATCTTGGTATATAATGATTAGCCTATGACATGATGACTTTTGCTAAATAAAAAAATTACAGAAAACAAATTATGTAAGTAATCAATCATTAAATAAGGCACGAAATATGTAATGATAAAATGAATCCTTCCATGTTATATGATGAGTATAACATATATATTGAAGTAAAACATATCATGTAGATAGTGATTAAATATGTTAAAAAATCATCCCATGATAGATGATAAAGAAAACTACTACAAAATTAATATGATGACAAAATATATACTTATACAAGTAAGGCGGATAAAAGACAATAAGGATAAAATAGATCATGCCTTGAGGGAAGAATAAGCCATGACAACATGTTAAAAAAAATCGCAACATGGCCGGTAAATATTACTAATATCATGAATATCAAAGGAAATAAAATTGTTGAAATGAATAGCATATGATTATAATATAATATATATGATATAAAATAATAACATATTCAATTAGAAAATGAAAACACATTATATATTTGTGCGCTGAAGGTTCAAGGTTTAGTATCTCAGTTAAGTTTTTCAATCTTATTCAGTCTGGAATCACGAGTTGGTCACTGGGTAATATTCGTCTATCCCGATCCTACTGGAGGGTGTGTTTTCTCTTATGTGTTAGATTCCTCTGTTACAATACTCTCAACTCAGATGGGTACGTCATTTAGAATCTTGGTCAAATGGAACATAGCCCAGACCTCTATTAAACTACACAGTCCATTTAAATCTAGGGTGACAACCGTATGAAGAAAGCTCTCTGTTTGACAGAGAAACTAATCAACTTCTCCCATTTTGTTTGTGACTCCGTTTACCTTGTCTCTGGGGTATGTACAGTTCAGCTACCTCCCCTTCCAAGAAATTCATATTACTTTCATCTACTAATATACCCTCTATTCATTGACCTGAATCCTACAAATCTACATCTTATAAATTTGAATTTTATCAATCTGAAATTTTGGTTCTTTTACAAATTCCTTCAGAATTCTACTCCTGTATAACTGCTCTTAATTCTAATGTCCTCAATACAACACTTCTAAAACTTTGACTCATTGGCTCGTTCTGGCGTCTCGTTCGCGGTCCTTATAGTTAACTAATACTTTAAAATCTTATCCTATCATGAAACGAGTTTAAACTCGTTGAAGGTCCTAATAATTACTTATTCTGCCTCTCGAATCGGTCTTATGCTCGAATTCATTCCAACAAAACGTATGGCAGGGCGAATCCTTTATTAGAAGAAACTTCCGCTAGCTATGGGGGATCAAACTGGTACCAAAAAAATTCAATAGACGGAAACACTTCGTCTAGAATAACTGGGCAATCTCTGCTACTTGCCAATCTTACAGGACCTCCCGTCTGGAATACCCTCGCTCCAGCCACGCTAAAAGCGTCGAAACTACGGTATCAGATCGGTTACCCAAGGTCGCGCCGTTATACCCCAGGCTATACGGCATGGCTAAAAAAATCCCCCATCCTGCATAAAATTCAATCTATACCTCTTCGCTTCCTCTTGCGAGGAGAAGTTTTGTGGGTTTCCTGGTCTGATCATAACCTCCCACAACCTTCCAGTCTGAGAATCAAGATATGATCATTATCTACGACTCTTAAAATTCAAGTTGATATAATGAAATAGAGTAACTGATTACCCTAATAAAGAAATCAATATTTGCACTCCTCTAAAAGGAGACCTAACAAAGTGGAGCGAATATTTTCTAACTAGATAGAGTTGTAGTTGTCCTGTGAGGCTATCTCGGTCCTAACAAAATTCGAAATAAAAAGTAAAATAAAATTAAAATCGATCCTATTAAAGTCCTTTAACCCTATTCTAATGTATTTGGGCTCACAATATAATAGTTTTTAACCTTTTTCTTCATTCATTGCACCAATTCATTCATACACCCTCCCCCCTATCATTCGCGGTACGCATACAAACTAAGGTTGAAAGCTGCTACAAAGGCCAAAATACTCATTTATCTATATCAATAGATCCTAACAAATGATAACATCTTTCAGGACACAATGTGAAATCAAATAAAATAATAAAATTAAAACAAGTTGGGAACTAAAGCCCTAGGTTACTCAAAAGAAAATGCCTCTGTACAAGCTCTATATATACTAATACTTTATACTCGATAAATGATTGTTAACAATAATTGTTAACAATTCTAAATAATCTGGAAGCTAACCTACCAAAAAAATCAGTAACTCAAAAACTGCCCTTGCCTCGACACTAAGCGACTTTTCACGACAATTCTATAAAGACATACACAAATATAAGGGCGAATAAAGAACCATTAAACGTGACACCTCATAAAAGCGGATTGAGTCATTCCCCTAGCCACCGTGGGTGAAGTCACTTTCTTCTTACTTCCTCGTGCGTCTGCCCCTTTGCAGTAGTCCGACCTCAGCACTCTATTGAAAGATGGATTTATAGGGTTTATGATTCACTACCCAACACTAACATTCTCAAGTGCTTTCCAAGGATCAACTACAGTCTGGGCCTACTTAACTTCTACCCCTGGCTTAGGGTCCCTATACTTCACAACTTTACTCTGAAAGATTGACCTTTCATGTCCTCATTAGAAACCTATTTCAAAGCTACTACCTGAAGGCCAGGGATTATAGGGTTTCTGAATTACCCAACACAAGCCATAGGATGCCTATTAGGTTTGTTGTTTTAGACATAGCCCCCCTCTAAGTTGTGATTTCCTACACCTTCCTTCACCTATTACTCCTGATAATAACTAAAATTTCAGATTTACACTAAATAGTTAATTCACAATGGTATACATTATTCTCATTGGTCTTTGAAACTCGGGTTTTAACAAGAAATAGTTTGTATTAAAAAAAAGGAATCCTAATGAAGTTCTACTTTAAAAAAAAAGAAAGGTTTAAAAAAAAAAAAAGGTTGAAATCTCTAAACTTCTCATTCTATCGAGCTGATTCTCCGTACACACTCCAAAATCATAGTTAGAGGCGACAGTCTAAGCAGAATTTACACTGTGTGGGCCTTTTCACCCTTGTAGACCTGCGTAAAGTTAAACTGTTCACACTAACTCTGTCAACTTCCTTCCTCTCGTCTCATTACTTCTCGGTGCACAGAGGAGGCCCTGGAGTGGATTCGTCACCTCGACATTCCACTCTAGAGAAACTTGCCAACATTGTTGTATTGTGCTGTAAAAAACAATATCATACGCAATAATAATAATAACTTCTGAGTTCGCTCTGGTTGTCACCCCTTGTGGAACCACTACATTAACGGACCTATTAGGGAGATAAGCTGGACCTGTAAGATGAATCCAATGATCTTCATCACTGGAACCTTGACTTGAATTACCATCACTAGTCTCCTCCTCCTCTGTGGGGAAAATCCTAATTGGTATATGGTATTGTTTTAACCTATCTATATGGTATTTATCCAAATTCCCAGTTTCTAGATTCTTCAAGAGATATACAGTATCACCAGCTCTTTTCAGTACCTCATATGGACCCCCATACCTTGGCTCAAATTTGTGACGCCCCTTTGTCTCATGCATTCTCTCCACTAGGACTAAGTCCCCGTTATTGAAAGTTCTCAGCCCTTTGTTTTCGAACTTAATCCTAGCTTCTTCCTGTTCATTCAAGTAGGTTTGCCTTACTACCTCTCTTATCTCTCGACCTCCTCTGTTAGTTCCCGCTCGTAGAAGGCTGCCGTTTGAGCAATCAAATCTTTGCTTACAGGACTTTGTCCCGCTTCCTGAAAGGGTTGCGGGAGCCTCAGCTCATGTCCGAAGACGAGTTTCGCTGGCGTAAATCCTGTACTAGAATGTTCAGTGGTTCTGATAGCTAAAGCTACCATGGGTAAGATGTCATCCCAATTAGAACCTGCCTCACACCTACGCAAAGATTCAATTACTGTTCTGTTGAGCCTTTCTACAGCGCCATTACTTTGAGGTCTCCAAGCAGTGGTGTTCACTGCACTTACCCCCATGGCCTTGCAAATCCCTTGAAAATACAGCTAATGAATGCCGAACCCCGGTCCGAAAGTATAGTTTTCGGTACTCCAAAGATAGTAATTACGCTTTCCAACAGCGCTTTAACCACTGTACTGGCACACTGGTCTCTTGTAGGTATTAAAATAGGGAATTTGGTAAATAAATCGACTATGGTCAGGATGCTAGAATGTCCTTTGGAAGTCTTCTCTAAGGGTCCTATGAAGTCTAGAGCAAGATGCTCAAATGGTTTTCCAGGCCTGAAGTGTGGAGCATTACCAGCCTTGGTTACACCTTGATTTGAGAGCTGGCAACCCTCGCATCTGTATATATAGTTTCGGACCTGTGTCCTCATACCCGGCCAATAATAATCGTCCTTCAGCCTTCTCATTACCTTCTTGACCCCAAAATGACCTCCCGTCGGAACGTCGTGGTGATATTTAATCACCATCTCCCTAATGTCTGACGGAACCACCTTCACCCAGATACCCCACTGTTCTTAGACACAAGGTAACCCTCGTGCATTTTATAATCCTTATTTTTATAAGTTACAGTCTCGGTAGACCGTCTGTCACCTATTAGTTTCAATAAGGGGGCCCATTTCTTGTCCTTAAGCAAACCTTCCCACGTCCGATCACTATCTATCAAGGGGGGCCCACGATTTTTAATTACTGCGGCCACAACTCTCTTATCTCGTGATGGTTCAGGATCATCCTCACACGGGAACCTACTGAGGAAGTCGGCTACCGTGTTTTCTTTCCCCGGGACATACACAAATGTCACATTGAAGTCTTGGATGATCTCTGCCCATCTAGACAATCGAGCGTTCTTATAATCAGACCCCTTGTTATAAGTGATCGGTTTGTGATCGGTATGCACCTCAACCTTACTGCCCGCCAGGAGGTGTTTAAAGTGCTGCAGAGACAACACTACGGCATAAGCCTCCTTTTCGATTGTGGAATAGCGAGTTTCGGGGCCTATCAACCGTTTGCTATAGTAAGCTATTGGCTTGACAACCCCGTCTACCTCCTGTTGGAGACAAGCGCCAACCGCTATTCCACTGGCGTCTGTATTGAGGATAAATGGTCGCCCTATCATTGGATGAGCCAGTAAAGGCTCACTGGTTAGTACTTGTTTTATGGTCTCAAAGGCTGTCTGCTCTATTGTACCCCAAGTGAATCTTCGCCCCTTTCTCAATAAGTTACTTAGTGGAGCTAGGAGTTCACCTGCGTTGGGTATGAAGCGCCTGTAGTAGTTTACAGTACCCAAAAGACTTCTGACCCCCCTGATGTTGTGGGGACGTTTCAAATCCCTGAGAGCCGCGACATTATCCCACATGGGTTTTATCCCATCCTGATCAATTACATGACCGAGGTAATCTACAGAGCCCTTGAAGAAATAACTCTTCCCACACCTAGCCTTTAGATTAAAGCGACTCAGGCGTTCGAGTACAGCGGCAAGGTCCGCCACATGCTGCTCATGAGAGTCGCTGTAGACGATGACATCATCGATGTACAAACGAACGCATTTATACAACAAATCCCCTAGGACCAAATTCATGGCCCATTGGAAGATCTGAGCTGAGTTTCTTCGCTCCTTGTGGTAGACGTGTGAAACGATATCTCCCCCAGGGCAGAGAGAAAGTGAAATAATCTCTATCACCCTCCGGGATGCGAATCTGGAAAAATCCAGAGGTCAAGTCTAATGTGCTGAAGACCTTTGCGCCTGCAAAAGCACGCAGATTGTCTTCAACACGAGGTATTGGGAACGGGAAGAATTCTGTCACCTCATTAATTAATCGCAGGTCCATTGTAATGCGGACGCTGCCGTCTGTTTAGCAACAGGGAATAGGGGAGAATTCCATAAGGATGTACTCCCCTCGATAATTCCAGCTTCTTCCAATTCGTCTACTAAGGCTTCACCTTTGAGACCAGCTTATTTGGGATCGGATACTGACGTCTATAGACTGGCTTTCCAGTCAGTATCTTTAACTTAGGGGCAATGATGGTTGACCCATCGCCCATATCGGAGATGTCGTCACAGAAACAGTGACTATATGCCCTAAGGACGTCTTCCCCTGTCCTGATTTTATGTAGAGGTATACTGGGTGGTCTGACAGGCACCTCACTGGCCTGTAACGAGGACAGGAAGGCCGACTTAGTCGGTTCTTCGTCCTGCTCAAAGTCTGATCTGACGCTTCCATCATGGTTGAGAGTGAGTCTTAGAGCCTTGAATCCTGGCATACCTAGGATTCCATCAAAGCCTAGCCCACCTAGATGGCAGTATTCAAATGTTGTTTTTACTTCCCTGATGGGTTTTCCCCTGATATAGGCCCTAACCTCTATTAACTCACTCCCCAGTGACCTTAATTCACTCCCACTAATCCCTTAAGGAAGGTGGGTTTATCCAAACCTTCAGCGCTAATATCCAAGGAATCTATATTTACAATGTTGGCCTCTGAGCCTGTATCGATAATTAGTCTGATAGTCCTATTACCAGAGACCAACCTTTATCTACAAATGTACAAGTGATTACAGGTAGGCCGGCTAGAGTTCCCCATTCCCTGCTTTGAGGCAAGCCGGACCTATTTTTTTGTCATGGCTGTGCAAATTCTTGCCATGTGGCCTGTCTCCCGCATCTGAAGCCCTGATGGGTTGTCCGCGTTGCTTCGGGGCCCTCATACCCCCTTGGCGCTCCTCCCTTGGTTGTTGCTGGAGGGCCTTCCTTGCGCTGTTCTTGTGGGGCTCTACCGTTGGGGTTCTGTCGGGATCTCTCCTGCCTGGTCCCTTGTATAGTGGGCTGGTTGTTCTGAGCGGAACCTCCTCTCCGCTGGAAACCTCTGGCCTGGTTGGTGTCCCACCTGTTTCCCATATTCATCCTGGGTTGCTCCCTGTGGGTCCTCCTCAGGTCCTGGTTTTCCGTCTCCAGGTTCTTTAACTTGGATTACAGCCGGGCCATCTGGCTCGTCAACTCCCTCAACTTCCTGGCACTCCCCTCTTCATCTTCATTTGGCATCTGGAGTACTCGTCATCCCTTTCTTCGATCTGGTGGAGACTGCTCACAATTACCTCCCATGACTCATTCTGGAGTTGGTGGGCTCTCTGCCACAGGTTTGGACAGAGTCCAGTGAGGAAGATATCAGCGACCTCAGTGAATGTCGATCCTCAGGCCTTCTGACTCGGCTTCTGAGGCAAGGCTCCGCACTCTGTTCGCGTATTCCTTAACCTTTTCTCCGGGCCTTTGTCTACAGGAGAAGAACTTCTTCCTGGCTTCTCTCTTGGGGGCCCTCCTGGAGAATCTCTGTTCCAGGTTTTCCTTTAATTCGTTGTATCCCAGTTTGATCTGGGAGGCCTGGAGGGCGAACTCTCTCGCAGCTCCTCGAAGGTGATTGTCCAGGAGGATCCTCCTCCTAGAATCATCCAGGGCTTTCACATCGTAGACCAATTCGAAGTCCCGGATGAACTTGTCGAATGGTATGAGCCCATTTCCCTCAAACTTCTCCAAATGGTATAGCGCAGACGGCAACGGCGTCTGGCTGGGTGAGGGGTCATCTCCAGGGTGCATGGTTCTCTCTCAGTCTGCTGTCTGAAATATTCCAGATTAGTAGTGGGGATTGGAGAAGAATCTCATGTATTAATGGGGGCAGGGAACCGAGGGGTGAAAGATGGGTTCATGGCCCAAAAGGGAAAGGAAATGGGAGAGGTACATGTTCATCCATGTGGGTGGATAGTAATCTTAGATCAATGCTCTTCTGGGTGTATTGAAACTAACTAGCCATGATGGTAGAGGCGCTGTTCTCACTGCCTCTACTGTACATCAGAATGAACTATAATTATTACTAGTGTATTATTATTCCAACAGCCTATGACCTTTAAACCTTTATACCTTCATATACACTCGACGGGGTAGTCACCTTGTTAAAAAAAAATCTATAATGTCATAGATCAGCTAGGGGGAGAACATAACAAAATTGTGCGAATAGTCTGTTTCAACTACTGATTGTAAGCCTATTAAACTCGTTCTCTTTAGGTTGGCTCGCTCATTAATCTTCAATCTACGTTCAATAGTCATATTGAGTTCACATGGATGCTAGATGTAAACTGTATCAAAATAGTGTAGTTTTCTAGTTTCCGAATTATATGACAGTTAAAAAAAAAAACATTCTGGAAATATCTCGCACTGGCTACTATAAAAAAAAATTGAATGGGTACATCTCTGATCTTACAGGATACCTCATGGCTCATAGAATTGAATCGCTCATTTCTCACTAAAATATTCACACAGGGTATGGAGGTCTCCAGCGGTTCTATAGCTATTGGTCAACTAAATTAATTAATGGCAGGAATTGAAGCTAGTTTAAATGCTCATGTGCTGTTTTGTCATGCGTTTTATGTCATCTGCAAAGGAAAGTGTCGCCTTAAAGGACCTAATTCTGGGGCTAACATCCGCTGCACATTTCAGGAAGGAGTGGTCGTCCATACAATAGCAAGATATCATTTTCTGCCAATGTACAATGTTGAGCATTTTCCATGTCGTCATTTTGTCGATCCCCAATCTTCTAGGGTGTTTCTTTAAGCATTTCTCGATGTCATTTAATGCTTCATGCGATCCCGCCCGGCATTCAATAAGTAATATTTGATCGTACCACATCCAGGAGACCATCCCATTGCGGCCGAATCATTTCCACCCAACTTATAACGCCGTCCATATCGCGTAATTGAAATTAGTGTAAAACAAAGAATAAGACCTTAATCTCTTAATTCTTTACTAATTTCAGTTGGCTCAACATAAATCTTCTCAATTATTATTTTAGTACAGTGGCGTGACATGTCACACTTCTTCTAGTTCTTTCGCAAGCTCGATTAATCCCAGTGAAAGCCCGTCCAGGCGTCAATCCCGTGCTAACCCGTCATGCATGACTTCAAATTTAGAAATTATTAGACCTGAATATTTGCAGTGGCATCTACTTCCACTGAAAGTATTTAAGACACAAGGCTGCCTCTTATCTTGTTTAAATCACTGTCTTTACCCCCCCCCCCCCACATGCCTGTGTAAACTTTAACCATGACCTTATTAATTCTCGAAATTCTGCCTATCGAATATCCTGAGAACCAAAGTTCTTCTTGTCTACGGCGAATTAACACAATAATTGTTCCCTAGAGTATCTGCGTCGAGTGGTCAGTCTGTACTACTACTAATTCTCCACTCTAACTCTAGGACTCTTCTATCTACTCGGGCTGTTCAAAAATTTTCAAGACAGTTGTTCAAATCCCCAGTGATAATCTGCTAAATTTCGATAATTATTGGAATTCTCATTAAACAGAATAACTACACCTTTC
Organism: Cordylochernes scorpioides; assembly: GCA_030710605.1. Classification (NCBI taxonomy): domain Eukaryota; kingdom Metazoa; phylum Arthropoda; class Arachnida; order Pseudoscorpiones; family Chernetidae; genus Cordylochernes; species Cordylochernes scorpioides. Next base: position 89,591,643 of record CP092873.1, on the reverse strand, counting down.
TGACACAGAAATATCCAGCATCAAGATATAGCGCATCGTCCAATTTCTTTATTTCAAGACGGTGTCAAATTACAACTGAAGGAACATACTAAACATACAACTGGTTTAAATTTCATGTAATCTCATCATGCCTTCTGCTGGCAAATGTATACTGCAGATTTAATACTATCAAGATGGTTTTATTTGTCCTCATCCAAAAAAATGTTTCAGAAATAGAATATTGGAAATCTCTACTAAAGACAAAAATTATACATTTGTCAATTCAGGATAACCTTCCCTTGTCAGAGTGTATACAGGATATTTAAGATCATATGCAGTTGGAGGCATCATGAGAGAAAAAAAAAATCGGTTGCCTGACGCGTCTTTTTGATGATCAAACTTCTCTCTTCACGGGTACGCTAACTGGATCTTCAATTCTATTTTCACCTTAAGGCTCATATATCTGGATGCACAGGCTAGTATGATTTGATAGAAAGCGCTATTAAAATGAAGTTAAGATATTTGTATCCAGCAATAATTATCAGAACTCCCTCTGCTGTGAGAAAATTATATCAGAGCTATGATGAAAAAAAAAAATGCTAAGTCAAGTACGTGGTGGAGACAGGAAGGAGAGACATCAATAGAATATATGAACATAGATGCAACGTTATTAATCAAGACAATAGATATCTAATTCTTCCTACACTGCAAAGAAACAGGTCACACTTTCGCATTAGGAGAACCTAGGATACATTACAATAACATAAACAGCAAATATCAAAGGCTTATAATTGATTCTCTATTATTCAGAAAACACAATAGCATTAATAGAAAATAGATTTGCCCGAAACATATAACACAATATATCCTGGTACCAGCTAATAATATCAACAATAATATAAATAACTTATATGTATTAGCCAATAACTATATAAAACTACTTAAATAATAGAATTTCTAACCTATAAGATAATTCATAGAATATAGCAAACAATAGTAGAATATGTGTAATACCTTAGTCAAAAAAATATGTCTTAAGAAAACAAATAATATGCAAAACTTCCTAATGTATATATATATATGTACATAGAATCATAATAGTTTTAGCATCAGGCGACGTTATAATTTCTTGATATATTGTATATGTTTCTCCTGTAGAAGGGACAAGCTCGAAAGCTTGAGAAGACCAGAATAAAAGATACTCATCCCCATAAACGTTTTACTTTGATATCAGAAATCAATGATAATATTAAGGTTTTGCCACAAACAATGTGAATCGTAAAAGACAGCGGCGAGAGATGCGGTATATACCGCCTCAACATAACTTTCATTGCCTGATAAAATGCCATGAAATGGAAAGCATAAATTAAAATTCACGATTTATAATAGACTGTTAATCTCAGGATGCGTGGACTACTTCACCAATACTTAAAAATAGTATGGCTTTTCATTAGGTATATATCTCTAAAGTATAGGGGATGAAACATATACTAAATTCGAGCCCCACGTTGGGCGCCATTGATGGGTTCCCGGTTTGGATAGTTGAAAAGGAGGACAAAAGGGGGAAAAACCTGTAATTTATTAAGAGTTGAGCTAAAGCAAGGATCGAGCATATAATATTGTCAGAACAATGGTCTAAAAATGGAAACAGCCGCGACACTATTATACAATTTCATCAGACAACCCATGAAATCGTTATTAAATTGGGCAATCTATAAAACACTGAAACACAGACACTCGCGGCAATGTATGTGGCCGGTAATTTATGGGAGACTTGATTATTAGTAACATTCCCTTCAAATATGTAAGAAACATACAACATTTCATTTAAACAGTGGGAATAGCACCATAAGGCAAATTATGTATGAAATAGGTAACAGAGGAAACAAGAAAATTTCTCTAGATATTTATTTAAATATCTTAAAATTTGGGAACATGTCTATACTGACGAGATATGCTATTTACATAGTAAAGTTTAGATAGAGGTGACCTGAAGTTACTTTATAGCCCTTTAGGGCCCATGCGAATCTAGGTTGGCTACTACACAAAAAGGGGGGGGAAACCTAGATCTCCATCTATTCTAGCGGGACAAAATATACGAACCCTAACTCTCCTTTTTAAGTCACTTAAAGCCCTTTAGGGCCCATTCAGAATCTAAATAGATTAGCTTCTGTTCGAAAAATAAAAGGGGGGGGGAGGCTAAACCATAATGGCGAGGGGCTTACCTTCTCTCGAAAGCGGCGGCAAGGTCTGTTCTCCTCTAACGTCTCAGGCCCGACTAAAAATCGTCCTTCTCACTGAGCGACTCCGATCGAATCCTGCCTTTGGCAGAGAACCTTCTTTTATATCATCTCTCTCTCCATTTTCATTCGCCGAAAGAAACACCAATCAAAATGGCCAACGGCTCCAGTATCAATTTCATAGACGCCCCAGGCCTCATCAAAATAGAACATATAGTATTACCAAAACAAAGAAAATCTAAAAAGCGAAAACAACCCGGCACTAGTGTAAGATTTCAGACTCCAGGCCTCTTCCATCAAAATAGAACATATAGTATTACCAAAACAAAAAAAATCTAAAGAGAGAAACAACCCCGGCGATAGTGTAAAATTTCAGACGCCAGCCCTCCCATCCACATGGATTGAAATACCATCCTCCCTTTTTCTCGGGACGATATATATATATCGCCCCCCCCCCCTCCGTCTTAGCTAAAATTGACACAGGCCCCTTTTTACTTGAACTGTAATATAACGCTTTCCTTTCTCGGTTCAGTCTTTTAGAGATCTTCCTTCTCCATTTTTTTTTTTTTTTTGTCACCTTTACCTAAACTTTTGGTGAGGGGAATATATTGTTACATCATGATAATGGCGTATTTCATATATTATTTTTAATATATTTGAAATTTAAATTATATATTTTATTTATTTTTATATAAAAATATTCTATGATATTTATTTAAAACAGATTAGATTATCATCATTTGTATTTAGGTACACTGTGACTTCACTGCTCTCTTTGATGTGAGAAAATAAAGAAAGGATTCTGGAGGTTACTTAAAGTACTTATCTCATTATTCCCTTATATAAATTTGTAGGATGGTTGAAACACGCTCTGGTAAGATGCAAGACCCAGCACAGGAGAGAATCAAGGCTGAAGAGTCTGCCAAGCCGCAACCTGGTGCAACAATTGGTAGAGATGCTAGTTCCGACCCAGTTGTCCTGAATCCCAACATCGACATCCCCAAGTATGATGGAACGGAAGACCCTCGCCATGGATTGAATCTCTTGAAGAATTGGCTTCCTGTACCATTGGGCAGACTACATTATCTCTCGTTATGCTGCCATGAATATGATTGGTAGCGCCAAAACCTGGCTGAACCTACACAAGATAAGTTTCACCCAGCTGGGAAAATTTCAAGAGCCGCCTAATTGAGGATTTTGCCTCAGACGCCAACAAAGAAGAAATTAAGATGAAACTAAACAGGATGCAACAGTGGAATGAACCTGCAATCAGGTTCGCAGAGGATATCCTTGTACTGTGCAACAAGTCGACCCCCAAATGGAAGAAAAGACTAAAAATAAACTGGTTATTGGAGGGTTAAAGAAAGAATACTCTTTTGCCCTTCACCTAAACCCTCCTAAAAATACCAATGAACTCCTAGAAATTTGTAAGAAGCTGATTTGTTCGAAAAGAATTACCAAGAACGTGCAGAAAATCAAAAGATCTATATAATGGACCACGCTCTCCTCGTCCCCATCATCAAGAGCAATGGAAGAATGCTACGTCGTTCAGAAGACCATATCAGAACACCTCCAAGCCCCAGGCCCCCGCTCCGAGGTACTACCAGAACACCTCCAAGCCCCAGGCCCCCACTCCGAGGTACTACCAGGACAAACCTCTGCCCCAGGTATCTGCCCAACGATCTTACACTCCTAATCCTGAGCCGAAACCGGTACTACCCAAGTAAAACATACAATAAGAATCCAAATTCAATTAGAATAGGACAGAAGACGGGAGACCAATCTGCTTTAAATGTAACAAGCCAGGGCACGTGGCCCGTTATGTAGGGTCAAGTTTATAAGAATCTTAGAAGAGATCCAGCAAATACCCAAGAGAAGGTCGAAGAGAAATGCCAAATGAATGAAATAATCAGAGAAATCAGGACCTCGGCTTTATGCCGATGTATGTCATAACACACAGACAAATATTCCTACCCGGAATAGATATTCCGTGTTGGAAGATTTAAACTAAGCGTCGCGCCTGAATCTGTCAATCAAAGCAAGTCGACCATAAACGGAATCAAGAAGTTGGACCCTAAATACAAATTAAAAATTAACGTGGACAAGATAGGGACTTTTGAAGCTTTGGTTGATACAGGTGCTGACCTCTCAGTGTCGACCTCAGAACGGCCCTCGATACAGGCCATGGTATAAGTAAACTCGCAAAAATTTGTGCAGGACCCGATGGAAAAAAATTGGACATGGTAGGAAGTATATTTTTAAATATAAAAATTGATGATGACGAAACATTATCACACAACTTTGTGATATTGAAAACGCATTTACGGACATTAATTCTTGGGAGAGATTTCCTTAAGAAAATGAACGCAAAAATAGATTGTAAGCAAGAAACTATAAAATATGATTTGACGAAATAATCATGACGAAATCAATTTTGAAATGTTGAAAATAAAGAGTGCCAAGGATTCCATTGTACCGGAATGTTCCATGAAATTGATCAAGGCATTGGTAGAGACAGAGGATGGAGAATATATTATCGAGGAGTGCAGCAAAATGTTTCAAACAAATGGACTTCGTTCTAGCAAGAAGCTTGATCAATGTTATAAATAAGGAAACACACATCTGGATAACTAATCCGTATCCTCGACCGTTAAAAATAATGAAAAACCAAACATTGGCTTTTGGAAGTAGTCCAGCGAAAATAAATGTGAGTCGAGAAAGAGAGGTAGAAAAGAACGAAGAACCTAGATTCCAAATAAACGAAAATCTTTCACCAAAGGAACAGAAGGAGTTAAAACAAGTTTTAGAAAGGTATGGAGATCTTTTTTCATCGAGATTAGGGAGAACCAATTTGGCAAAACATCGGATAGACACAGAAGACGCGAAGCCAATTAAACACAAGCCTTACCGGGTAAGTGCTAAAGAACGAGATATTAAAAAGAGCAAATTGACGAGATGCTTACAGAAGGCATAATTAGGCCATCTTCTAGCCCCTGGTCTTTTCCAGTAATATTGGTCAAGAAGCGAGATGGTAAATACAGATTTTGTGTGGACTACAGAAAACTGAATAATGTGACAGTAAAAGATGTCTATCCGATCCCTAGAATAGACGAAGTTATGGATACTCTCCAAGGATCTACACACTTCTCAGCAATAGACCTCAGATCTGGATATTGGCAAGTTGAAGTCGAAGAAAGAGACAAAGAGAAAACAGCTTTCACTACAGCGCATGGATTATATGAATTCAACGTGATGCCTTTTGGACTTTGTAACGCGCCTGCTACCTTTGAGAGAAATATGGAGAATATGCTTGGAAATCTGAGATGGCAAATTTGTTTGTGTTATCTGGATGATGTTATCATATATAGCCCGGATTTTCCAACGCACCTCAAAAGACTTGAAGCTGTTTTTAGATGTTTTCGTGAATCTAATTTAAGGTTAAACGACAAAAAATGCCGATTTGCTTTTGAAGAATTGGAGATTCTCGGCTATATAACGAGCAAACATGGTATAAAACCCGCGGAACATAACATCAAAGCTGTCAGAAATTTTCCTCGGCCCAAAAAGGTCAAAGAAGTACAATCCTTTTTGGGAATGTGTTCATATTATAGAAAATTTATCAAAGACTTCTCAAAAATTGCTGACCCTTTGACCAACCTTATAAAAAAAAGTGTATCATTTATCTGGACAGAAAGACAAGAGGAAGCGTTTCAAACCCTAAAAACAGCACTATTAAGTCCACCAATTTTAGGTCACTTCAATCCAAATGCACCTACTTATGTTCATACTGATGCGTCCAACATCGGCATAGGTGCAACACTTGTCCAAGACATCGGTGGTGAAGAGAAGGTGATCTCATATTTGAGTCGTACCCTAAGTAAAGCGGAGCAAAATTATTCAACCACTGAAAAAGAATGTCTGGCCGTTGTCTGGTCAATGTCAAAATTACGACCCTACCTTTATGGAAGACACTTTAAAATAGTAACAGACCACCACGCCTTATGCTGGCTCAAAAACTTGAAGGATCCAACAGGTCGATTGGCAAGATGGGCATTGAAAATTCAAGAATATGACTTCGATATAATACATAAATCAGGAAAGAAACATCTGGACGCCGATGGTTTATCTAGGGACCCTTACCAGAAACTGATTGGGATGAGGATTTTGAAAGGCTATTTTTAAATCAAATAACAGACGAAGAGGATAAGTTTATCGAAAGTGTTAAGAAAAACCTTAATGGAAGCAGGCGATCAATTGCGCAAAACTTTAAAGAAGAAGAAGGATGCCTCTTTAAGAAAACCCGAACCCTGAAGGCAGGGCGTGGTTGCTTGTGGTTCCAGAGAAGAAAAAGAGAGAAATTATGAAAGAATATCACAATCATATGTCGAATGGCCATCTGGGTGTCGCCAGAACCATGTACCGAATAAAGAGTAAATACTTTTGGCCATCCATGCTAAAGATGTCTCAGAGTTCGTTAAGACGTGTCATCTTTGCCAAAGTAGAAAAGGCTCAAACCAATTACCTTCTGGACTACTACAGCCCATTCCCCAGCCAACTTTCCTTTCGAAAGAATTGGAATTGACTTTGTTGGTCCATTGCCATCTACGAAAAAAAGGAAAAAATGGATAATCGTGCTGACGGACTACTACACTAGATATGCAGAAACAAAAGCAGTCTCGGAAGCAACAGTGAAAGAAGTTTCAAATTTCTAGTAGAGGATATTTTTTCTCGGCACGGAGCCCCACAATATCTTATTAGTGACAGAGGCTCTCAATTTACCAGTAATTTAATGAAAGAGGTGATGAAAACGTGCAAGATTAAACATTGCTTCACAACGAGCTATCATCCCCAGACTAATGGATTGACAGAGCGGTTAAATAGAACATTGATCAATATGCTCAGTATGTATGTGAACACTGATCAGAAGAATTGGGACGAAATACTCCCATTCATCACTCACGCTTACAATACTACAATTCAGGAAACCACAGGATATTCTCCCTTTTTCCTGATGTTTGGAAGAGAACCCACGTCTCTTTTGGACGACAGGAATATCTCGGTGGACATTGACAAGGATGATTATGATGATACATAAAACATCACTTAGACAAAATAAACAGAACAAGAAATTAGTTATTAACAAACACAATAAAGACTCAAGAAAGAATGAAAAAGAACTATGACAAGAAACACATGGAAAGAAGCTACGAACCAGGAGAATTAGTAGCAGTTTGGACACCAATTAGGAAAAATAGGAAAGTGTGAGAAACTACTGAGAAAATATTTTGGCCCATATAAAATATTAAAGAAGCTGTCCAACGTAAATTACTTAATTGAACCAAAAGATAATCCTGGCCAAGACCCATTGATTGTCCATGTCTCAAGAATCAAACCCTATTTTGAAAGAATTGATGAGGTCAATCACGAGGACGTGACGACCTCTGGAGAGGGGATATATTTGAATTATTATTTCACATTTTAAATTTGACAATTTTATTGGGTTTGTAAATATAGAGGAATTGTGTGTTTGGCTGAAAATGACCAGCTTTGTGACAGGCCAATATTGAAGAGGATCAAAGATGGAAACAATTTGCAGAATATTTAATCAGATATAAAAAAAATCGATCTAACTTGATCGAAGATGTCAAAGCCTGGCAAGCGGCTGTCCCTTTCTCATCTAACTACGGAAAAATTATGGAGAAATGCTTCAAAGAAGAGTTGGCTATTATCGCGGACAACATCCAAGGGAGGGGAGCCGCCCAAGCGTTCCCCCCAGAATATTCTTCTCAGAAGAACTGGCCATTTAAACATATCTTGCCTGAATGCTTTTACGATCATCCTCTTATAAAATTAGCTCTTCTTCCCTACTTGTGTTTCTTTTTCTACTGTCCTTACTGCGATGAAAAATAGTTTGAGGGCTTGGATTATTAGTGGTAAACCCTTCGCGGGTTCACCAATTTATTCCGCTAGACCGCATTTTAGAGCTCTAATAATGTATTGTAATATCCTGCCTATATATATGCGAAAAATCTTATTTCCATAGTTTTATAGAAAACCATATCTAAGATTCCTTTCTTCATTGTCGCACATATAAATATTGTAGCGTAGAAATCAAGTCTTTGTTTATCTGAAGATGTGAAAGTATTTATTGATGACTTCACGGCGACTAGTCGACAATTATCAACAAACCAACCCAACTATCTACAGCTAGAGAATATCGAGCAAGCAAGCTAGGCAACTAAATGATGATTTTACAAATATTAAGTAATAAATCTGTTTTAAATATTTTCATTGAATAATTAAATTACATAATAAAATATAAATTATTTCTTTGCCACAATATAATTATCCAATACAGTATTAGAACTCTGAAAAGCGGTCTGGTGGATTAAGTTGATGAAGCAGAGTTGATGAAGTTGAAGTAGATTTCCCCACTGATTATCCAGGACCTCCCACTATTTTTTATCGCAGTGAGGACAGTATAAAAAGAAACACAAGTCAGGTAGAAAATCACTTTTATAAGAAGACGAGATCGTACAAACTTTTTGGAAAGATATGTTAAAATAGGTAAAGTGTTAAAATGGGTAAAAAATTAGGAAGACCTGGCTCATCACACATTGGTGAACCTTCCCAGAAATTTCTCTAATTTAAGCTACTAATCTATAAGGTTCCTCACTGATGAACAAAGCGTTTACAAATCTTTTTCATCTTCAATTCATTAATTGATAACAAATTTATCCAATAAGAATAAATGAAATCAAATTGTGCTATTCGTTCTGTCTACCACTGGTCCATATATCCAATTTGAATGCGTTAATGACCTTAAAGAACACTCAATAAAAACAACACTCGCTATATATTCGTTTTACAAAGATAGGCTATTCGCAAATACAAATATTTTTGCGTTATTAATATGCGCGATCAAATTAAAATTAAGATATATTTTTGGTCTTTAAACCTTTCTTCTTATAATCAAATTGGTATTAAATTGAAAGGTCATATTTCAGAGGATTTAATATAGAAATTTTGTATTCCGAACTCGATACCTGAAAACCTTGTTTATATATGTGCGGTTTGTACTTAAATCTGGTAGTTGTTAAATACAAAATTAGGGAATTTGAGGGAAACAATAAAATCATAGCCACAAAGCATAATTATCATGGAATCCATAAGCAAATAATCTGCTTAAGCTGATATCCATAGTTTTCTCAAATGTTTATCATGAAATCATCTAAAATATCAGATATAAGAAAGGAACAGCCCACAATACAATAGTGCAGCAATCTGGTAAATTAAACTGGCGAAATTTCTGGGAGATTTCAACACTGGTGAATTAGACCCTCCCAGTATGTTTCCATGTTATTTAGAACAAAAGGATGTTGTTCTAGTTAAAAAAAAAAACGGCGCGATTTATTGACATTCCTTATAAACAGATGGCACACACACACCATAATGTCTTTAGATCTGAACATTATATACATGCATTTGATATCTATTTACAGATATTAAATAGAGAAATACAACAATTTTTCATATAGGCTTAGCAAAAATACGATGTTTCTTTTTTAAGGATTTCTAGTTGTTTTTGTACTCACGTATGTTGTAGTTACGAGGACATCCCTTTAGATAAAAAACAAATATATATTTATTTAAGGAACGACTTGTTTTCCAATACAAATATTGTTAAAACAAGCTAGCGATAAAACATAACAGAAAGGTTGAAGCTAGAAGTTGGAAGTGACGTCAGCATCGATGATGATAAAAGTCAAAGTTTGCGTAACAATTTTAATACAAATATAAGAACATTTGAAAATTATCCCACATGTGTTTCTTTTGAACGAAAAATCGAAATTTATTTTAAGGAGAAATAACGATTATTTATAACCTTATGGATGAAGTATGAAAGGATGAATTATGAAGAGTAATGATAAACGGAAAAATAAGTGTCCAGGGGTGGGAATCGAGCGGAACACTGTGAGTTCGATTCCAATCCCTGGACACTTTTATTTTTCCGTTTATCATTACTCTTCATAATTCATCCTTTCATACTTCATCCATAAGGTTATAAATAATCGTTATTTTTCCCCTTAAAATAAATTTCGATTTTTCGTTCAAAAGAAACACATGTGGGATAATTTTTAAATGTCGTTCTACAATCATAAGCCGCATTATATTGTAGTACAAAAATAAGAAATCAAAACTATTTTTAACGCGCCTGTTTCTTTTTAAATTAAAACAATTTTCTCTCTACTGCCTTTACTGCAATGATAAAATAATGGGAGGGCCATTCTTATTAGTGGTTAACCCTTCCAGCGGTTTCGTCAGTTTAATCTACCATACCGCTCTAATATTGCATTGGGCTGTTTTACTTTTACACTGATACTGAATCTAAACTCTAGGAAAAGGTATTTTAAATGAATTATGGACATAAGTTTTGAGGACAGTAGATATACAGTTAATAATATATTTAATACGGTTAATATATTTATATTTTTAATTGACTATTTGAATATATATAAGTATTTAATTAAAAAGGCATATATTAGATCAAAATATAATTTATTTTACCAATATTTCAGTTGGCTGAACGCCGACCTTTATCAAGGTATTATAACATATTAAAGGTTGGTGTTCAGCCAACTGAAATATTGGTAAAATAAATGATATTTTGATCCAATATATGCCTTTTTATTTAAATATTTATTTATAGATTGCTCTATTTTCAAAACAATATAAATTTATAAATATCAATTTTAAACATGTGTCGGGCATTGCTTTTCCGCAAAAAAAAAAGTAAATAAGAATATTTAAAAAAAAAATTAATTAATGAAGTAATTTTTATTTTATTTTAAAAAGAAACATACGCGTCAAAAATAGTTCGAATTTTTTATAATAGATGGCGGGCCAATGCAACAGAAGACAATTAGTCTCATACATGGATTGGTATGATAAGTGATATAGGCTTAGCAAAATACGGTTATGCTTTATGAAGATTTCTGGTTGTTTTGTTTGTACTCACGTATGTTGTAGTTACGAGGACATCCCTTTAGATAAAAACAAATATATATTTATTTAAGGAACGACTTGTTCCATTACATATATTGTTAAGACAAGTTAGCGGTAAACAATAACAGCAAGTTTGAAGTAGAAGTTGGAAGTTACTGACGTCATAGTAGTGACGTCAGCATCTATGATGATTAAAGTCAAAGTCTGTGTAACAATTCCCTCCTTACTTTGGCTTTATTCCACGATGCTGAGGCTCTCCAGGTGTTTCTTCATCTGGTCTCGGGATAGGTCCTTTGTGAAGATATCCGCCTCCAGGTCCTGGGATGGCTTGTACAGAAGGCAGATGTCTCTGGATTCATAACAGTCTCTCAAGAAGTGGTACTTTCTGTTGATATGTCTACAGCGACTGCTTTGTTTAGGGCTGGAGATCCAGTTGATCAATGACTGGCTGTCTGTATAGATCGCAGTTGGTTTTTCCATGAAATTCCATTCTTCCAGCTCTCGTAACAGGTTTATTATCCACTTGATTTGACAGCAGCTTTCACAAGCAGCTATCATTTCCGCTTCCATTGTGGAGAGGGCGACGAGTGGTTGTTTACTACTTTTCCAGTCTATAGTTGCTTCGCCGAGCTTCAATACATATCCTCCGTAGGATTTTCCGTCATGAGTGGTCGACCAGCTGGCATCGGCGTAGGACTTCAGGATTCCAGTCTTCCCTCTTTCAAATTTCACTCCTAGGTCAATTGTTCCTCGTAGGTATCTCATAACTCTTTTGATTGCTGTCCAGTGCATCTGTTTTGGTTGTCTGGAGTACTGTGAAAGTTTGCTAGTGATGTAAGCGATGTCGGGTCTGGTGTTAACAGCTAGAAACATTAGCATTCCAAGGGCTTCTTGGTAAGTGTGCTGATCACAATTGTCATCTTCAATATGATTGTCCAAATTGATTTCTTTGGAACCTGGTGTTGGAACTTCCTTACAATTTTCCATTCCATATTTCTGCAATATTTGTTGTACATAGTGGCTTTGCTGTAGCGAAATTCCCTCCTTGTCTTGTATGATCTTGATTCCCAAAAACATGCCTTTACATGTTACATCCTTTATTTCCAGGTTATGTCTCAATTTATTGATGAATCTGTTTGAGGTATCTTCAGAATCTGAGACAGTGATAAAGTCATCAACATATATCCCTACATAGAAGTATTTGTCTTCATTCTTCCATTTAAATAGGCAAGGATCAGATTTAAGTTTTTCCAGTCCACAGTCATGAAGTACTTGACTGAATCTTTCATACCACGATCTTCCGGATTGAGGTAGACCGTAAATACTTTTGTTGAGTTTGCAAACTTTGTTTCTGTATTGGACAAATCCAGCAGGTTGTTCCATGAATATTGTATTTTCAATGTTTCCATTTAGATAGGCTGCTTTCACATCAAATAGTTTAATGACTGAATCTTTTGTTGCTGCCATTGACAAAATAGTCCTGAGGGTGGCATTTTTAATTACAGGGCTGAAACTTTCGTTGTAATCTCTTCCTGGGATTTGGTTGTATCCCATTGCAACAAGTCTAGCTTTGTAAGTTTTGTTTTCTTGGTCTTTAGATATTTTGAACACCCCATTTACTTTTGAACAACTTTAGCGTTTACAGGTCTAGGTACCAGTTCCCATACTTGATGCGAGTACATGTTCTGTATTTCCTCAAGCATTGCGTTCTCCCAATGTTTCTTGTCTTCGCATGCGATGGCTTCTTCAATAGTCTTTCGGAATGGTTTCATTCGTAGTAGCCAGAACGTAGTCATCGAATCTTTTAGGTATTGTTCGAGTTCTTTGTTGGTCTGTCTGATTCACTTGACTCTGTCTGTCTGTTGACCATGGTATCTGGTGCTGGCTCTTCAATATTCAACATCTGATAGAACATGATTGTCAGTTGTTCATCCTCCTGAATGAAGAAATATGTGTCAGTGTCCGTATTATTATCACTTTGTTTTTCTTCCGAGATGACATTATTGTTCTCTCTGAAGTGAATGTCTGCGGTTTCAGAATGACTCATCGCTGTGATATCAAATACTCGATAAGCTCTTCTGCATCTTGAATAGCCTACAATATTCCTTCTCTTAGATTTAGCTTCTAGTTTGTGTCTTTGATGATTCTCGAGTTTATAGAAGACTTCACAACCAAATCTCATGATGTGAGAGACGGATGGCTTTTTACCTTTCCATTTTTCCATAGGGGGTAGTGTCTGGGTCATTAGTTGTGGGAGTTAGATTGTACAGATATGCAGCTGTATTCACAGCTTCTGCCCAGAAGTTGTAGGGGTAATTGGGAGTCCTGCCAGAAGTGTTCGGCCTTTGTCTAATAGTGTTCTGTTAGCTCTTTCAACTCTCCCATTGCTTCTTGGGGTGTACGGTGTAGTTAGTTCATGTTTAATTCCTCTGGATTCTATGAAGGTTTCAAGGTTTTTATTGATAAATTCTGTTCCGTTATCTGTTCTAAGTCGTTTTAGTTTTGAGTTTAGCTCGTTTTCTCTCTTTACAATAAACTTCTTCAAACTTCTGCTGCCGAGAGTTTATCTTTGAGAAATTCTACAAATATTCTCCTAGAAAATCCATCTACGATGGTCAAGAAATATTTACTTCCGCCCAAGGAGTTTAATCTCATTGGACCACAGAGATCGACATAAATGGCTTCAAAGGGGGTAGCTTTTCCTGATTGCCATCTGTGTGAACATAGGGTACTTTGGTCATTTTTCCCAAGGAGCAAGCATCACATTGATCAAGGGTACCATTTATAGAGTTCAAGCCTTTTAGAAGATTGTTCTTCAAAATCAGGTCTAGTTTGTTGTTACTAGGATGTCCTAACCTTCTGTGCCATGCAGTCCTAGAATTGTCCTTTGAAATCAAGCAATGTTCGTTTGGGACATGAGTTGCTTCAGATAAACGTGATAGGTTCAATGTGTACATGTTACCATCAAAGTTTCCTGTTCCTATTAGCTTGTCATCAGAAGAGTATATGTATGCTCCTTCAGAGTTCAAAAGAACAGAGTTCCCTCTTCTTACTACGCTTGGAATGGACATTAGATTTCCTTTCAGGTGTGGTACATGGAGGACATTATGCAGGGTTACAGCGTTGTTAAGTTTGTCCTTACCTTGTACAGTAGCTTGGATTAATCCCGATGAGGTAGATTCGATGTGCCTCCCTTCTTCTGCCACTTGTATGCTTCTTCTCTCCTCCGTCTTGTGCTCGATCCAATCACCATGGGAAGTCATGTGGCTTGTGCACGCAGAATCAATTATCCACACGTCCTGAGTTGTCGGGCGTTCCTCCCTTGTGCTTGCATGTAGTGCGTATTCTGAAGTGGAGTCTCTTCGTTGGGATGGTTCCTCCGTTCGTTCTTGGATTGCTGACCTGGCCTGTGTCTTTGTTTTGTTTTGGTCCTTTATGGTAGTTCCTTGTACTGGCCATGTTATTTTTGTTTGTTGTATTCTTTTGATTTCCTTTGTTGTCAGGGTTGAACCAACCAGTCTTTCTTGAAATGTCCTTTTCTTTTGCAAATGAAGCATGATTTTTCTTTGAATTGGTTGCCTGATGATCTGAAAGCATTTTCAGGATTTTTGCTTCTGTCCTGTCTTTTCTTCTCGAAATCCAGTAGAGTTTGTCTCAAGTCTGGTAAGGAGATTTCTCTGTTTATTGACAGTGCTGCTGTGATCGTGTCAAAGTTAGGTGTGAGTCCTTCAACAATGTATCGTACAAGTTCTCTTTCTGTTACAGTCTTTCCTAGCTGGGTGATCTCTTGTGCCAGTTTCTGTGCTCGTACAATATACATGTTGACATTTTCATTTGGGTTCAATTTTAGTCTGGCTAGATCCAACATTAGGTCTATCCTTTTATTTTCTAGAGATCCTTCAAACCTTTTCTTTATGTCGTACCAAATTCTTTTGGCTCTTTTATCGCCTCGAAAGATGATTGTTAAGTCATCCGAAAGTGACAATATTATTAGGCTGTATGCTTCCGATTCTTTTTCTTCCAAATATCATATTCTAGTTTATTTTTTGTAAAGTCTGGCTCGTCATTAACAATTACGTCCTCGAAGAGATCTTTTGAATCTAGAATTGCTTCCATTTTCATGGACCACGTGGTATAGTTGTTTTCTGTTAACTGTTCGATTTTTGCTAAGTTATGTGTATCCATTTTTATTCAATATTTATTTTCTAAATTGGCGGTTAGTCCAATTATTTATTTTCTTTATGATTTAAATGGATCAATTGGCGGTTAGTCCAATTCGCGCGCCCAAACCACGCTCTGCTACCAAATTGATATAGGCTTAGCAAAATACGGTTATGCTTTATGAGATTTCTGGTTGTTTTGTTTGTACTCACGTATGTTGTAGTTACGAGGACATCCCTTTAGATAAAAACAAATATATATTTATTTAAGGAACGACTTGTTCCATTACATATATTGTTAAGACAAGTTAGCGGTAAACAATAACAGCAAGTTTGAAGGTAGAAGTTGGAAGTTACTGACGTCATAGTAGTGACGTCAGCATCTATGATGATTAAAGTCAAAGTCTGTGTAACAATAAGTCATAAGAAAAAAATCAAAACAGGACAAAAACAGGATCATACTTGAGAGCTAGAATAAACATAAATAAAAATCTATAATCCTTGATAAAATTGTGAAAAACTTTTAAATTAATAAATATTTCCTGACAATAAGTTTCATTTTATTTTAAATTGCTAGCAATTTAAAATAAAAAGAATCTTATTGTAAGGAAATGTTTGTAATTTTAAAAAAATATAGAAATAGAGATATACTACAATTATACTATCTTCTGATAAAACGAACATAATTATAAAAAATAGTAATTATAAAAATTATAAATTTACACCTTTGACAGAAATTTTCTATTATACTTTTGTTATATTTACATTTATTTCAAAATTTCGCGACATACATGGTTAGTTCTTGAAATTTTTGTGAAAAAAAAAATAACGATTAGAACGTGGCTCGTTGGTCTAGGGTATAGATTCTCGCTTAGGGTGCGAGAGGTCCCGGGTTCAAATCCGGACGAGCCCTTTTTTTTTTTTTTTTTCTAATGAATTTTTTATTTAAACCTGTCTATAGCTCCCCCTCTAAATAGCGCCTCCCTCTCTATAGCGCCCGATTTTAAATACGTAGTACGATGCGATTTACTTTAAAAGTGACCTGTCTATAGCACCCTATTTTGGTGAGTCCCAAGAAGGGGCGCTATAGACAGGTTTAACTGTATATATATATAATTCATTATATAAACATATTTTTTAAATTTTACTATAAAATCGCCTTAATCATCTCGTTGGATTGACCTGGTCATCCTGATGTGTGTTTACAGAAGTAACCAAATATGTCTCTACAGTTTTGTCTTCCAATCACAGCCTGAGTTGGGGATGTCCAAGAACATATCGTAGTACCATAAGAGGTCATTCTCCAGTTAATATACAATTTGTCACAACAGCTCGGAGAAGTCACCATATGTCACTTTCTTTTCTATTCTCCAGCATCAGTTAGGTTAGAAGTTTGGCCTATATAAGACCGCGTCATTATATAGGGCCTTTCTATTGAACTAAATATAGGAAAATATATCTTTTACACAACTCTGTATGACGTGGAACTCTATATAACACAAACACACAAAGATTTATTAAGACCACCGGTCTTAACGGATTCACCACAGGAAGCAATAATAGATGTGGCTCTATACTCCAGGCAGCGCAGCACCCCAACAACTCTATATAACAAAAAAAATATTATTAAAAATAACGAAGACATATCCTGACCAAGAAGCACATGTGCTTTTTTAGATGGCAGAGCACCATCTAGTGGAACAGAAATCAACTAAACATTGATTTAGCCTGTTCTCTGATATTTGGCAAACCCATTTTCTTGATAAATCAAGAAAAGCCATCCACGAACGCGTTTCGCGCTGTTGACGCTCGTCAGCGTGGAGTAGGCTGTACCACTGCTACTAAAAATCTTTTTGGTCTCAAAGGCTTCTTGAGAAACCAAGAAATGGGTATTTAAAACCAAACTTGCGTAAATACGCCTAACATTGAAAAAAAATCGATGACTAGGAACTCTCCTAGAGAATTCCAGAATTTCTTCACATTTTGTGATCCTGATACTGGTAAAATTTGTGAACAAATTGTGAGGATAGGTGCTTAAAACAGAATCTTTAAATTTAAATATTTTTAAAAACTATTACTTAAATTAAAATCACTATAAAAAAAAAACTTAAAAAGCTCTCTCTAAACTAAATGCAATAACTTAAAATAATCTCTTTCTCTCGTTCCTATTTTAAAATTTCAATATAAGAATTTAAAAACGCAAATAGGTAAAAATCTTCGAGGGTCAACATTTTCTTCGGATTAGTGTAAGTCCCTCATACTAGCAGTTGAGAATGACAAATTCCGCCTTTGTCGGTCCCAAGCCCGGATGAAAAAGGAGGAGGGGGAGCAGTAACAAACTCGCTAAAAAACCTGGGCTCAGCTGGCCCGGCTAATAGTACCCTGTTAGGGCTCCAGGGATACAGGATGAGCAGTGTTTGTGTTCCATGTTAGGAGCGGCTGCACATGGCGTCTGTTCCTCATGTCAGAGGCGGCCATTTCTTTTGGAGCTAAGTCGGCCTGCCACTGAGTAGTGCTCCCAGTCTTGATGACAAAGGCAGACGCATTATACTTCACCCAGTCATGATGGTTGTCAAACAGACACCATCAAGGGTCACAACTTGATACCCTAATATGATTGAGTGGAGATAAGAAAGAAGAAGAATGACCAACTCTATGAAATACTCTCTACAACAAACTAATTTATAAGTTCTTTCAATGCCTTTATAGAAAGTGTTCACTACATTTCCAGTAACAATTTGCACTAATGACCCTAAGTAAGTCACCGCGCGGTCTTGTTAGCGAAAAATGTCATTCTTTTGACACAGGAAATGACGCATTTCCTGGTCGTCTGCAATAAAAGCGTTTGACAACCGACCTATGCTATAGCTTGCTGTCATTTCGTAGTGTTTGAATGTTCGTTTTGAATTTGAGAAGGGGGGAAACAGACTCTATTTTTTACTTATTTAGTTTGACGTACTGCTTTAACGATATTTCTATGAAGGAGAAGAAATTAAAATAATACAAGAGGTTTCTGAAGATGAGTTTCCTTTTACTAATGTAATCTCAAGCTTTCAGGCATCGTTAGATACGAAAATTATTTACATATATGTTTGGAAAACGAAAATTGCAATTATACCGCGAATGTTTCTTTTAAACAAAAATCGAAATTTATTTTAAAGAGAAATAGCGATTATTTCTAACTTTAAGGATGAAGTATGATAGGAGATAAATTGTGAAGAGTAATGACAAACGGAAAAATAAAAGTGTCCAGGGATGGGAATCGAACCCACTGTGTTCCGCTTACCGGGCAGATGCCATGTCCACTAGGCTACCCTGGACATATTTTTCCGTTCATATCCTATCATACTTCATCCTTAAAGTTAGAAATAATCGCTATTTCTCTTTAAAAATAATTTCGATTTTTGTTTAAAAGAAACATTCGCGGTATAATTGCAATTTTCGTTTTTACATCATCAGCCGCGTTATATTGTACTAGACGAATGGCCGGGCAACGCCCGGGGTTTACCCGAGTGCGAATATATTCTAAAAACGTTGACTTGGGTGGTCGCTATTAACAGGGTGGTCTGTATAGACAGGTGGATGTATCACACAGCTGATAACAGGGTTTCTAGAGTGGTCGCTATAGACAGGGTGGTCTGTATAGACAGGTTTATGAGAGAGGCACAAACTTACAGGTTGTTGACGCCGCAATCCCCAGAGAGAGTGTTTTTTTTGCATCATGCTGTGACTCACACGACGACCCAAGGTCAACAGGTGTAGCAGCAAGCTTAAGCCTATCACCGTCTGGCGGCGCTGCTTGCGAGTTATATATACAATTCTGCAAATAACTCTAAGGATATTCAAGATATTCAAGAAATTATTTTTCGAAAACCTTTCCGGGGATATACCTAATAATATCCCAGAATTTCATGGCGATTGGATGTATGGTTTTGAATAACAGGGTTGTCTAGAGGGGGGCAGGGAGGACACGTGTTCCCTTGCAGCCAATGAGCGCGCATTCTATCCGTGAGCTTCAGACAAACAGACAAACAAACAGACAGAATAAGGCAAATATATAAGTAGATTTTAAATTACTTTATATATGTTTGGCTAGATTTTGTATATTGATTGATGTTAGAATATTTTATTAAGTTAGTTTAGGGTGTCGTGGAAGGATGGTATAAACCGTTGGTTTTGGACCGCTACGACCCGGGATCGAATCCAGAATTGGGCGCTTTTTTTCTAATTAAAAAAAGAAATGCTCCAATGGCCCCCGATTCTTGCAAAAAATCAACCCCACCAGCGAGTGAAAGTAACCAAACAGGGCTGTGACACATTTGTAAGTGCAAATATAGAACTGCTTTTCACATTTGTAGACATGGATCCATTTAGAATAAAAGCAGTCGCCTACTTCTATCCACCATGATTATCATAGCCTGTACCACGTGTACGAAGGATAATATATATTTTTTAATAGTTTGTATTTATATAATGCCTATTGTTTGTTTTTATTTTAATATGGAAAATCCAGCAAAACATATAATCATTTAGTATTTAACGATGTTTTTTATTATTCATTTTACGTATGTACTCCTGTAGAAATGCAGAGATACCTGAAGAAACTCATCTCCAGAAAACAGCTGTATTTAAACTATATTTAGATTTAAATCAAGTAAAAAGAAGAGAAATGTAAAGGCATTGGTATTTCCTGTTGTCACTTATGGAATAATTCAAGATTTTACGTGTCATCCTTTCGCAAGAACCATGCTAATCTTTGCACGTTCCAATTTTAGAATATCTACCACCAAACAAGCGGTTATGGATATCACTTATGGATGTAAGAGTTGCTGGATTTTCAGAAAAGAAGAAACAAAATAAATGAAGTCTTTGAAATATGGAAATAGAGAAAACTACTCAGAATGCCATGGACAGATAAAAGGACAAATATTTTATTCTTAAATGAAATTAATCTTGGTAGATCCCTTGAACTCCTAATAGGAGAGCAAAAGGATTAGCCTTCTTCAATACCTAAAGAGAACGAATGGATTAGAATTGTTGATGTTGAGAAAAAATGGAGTAAGTGAGGAAGACCTGCAATAAGCTGGATGGAAGTAGTCAATGAACCTAATCAGATGGTTACTGGATGAGCTGCAGTAATGGATACCAAAGTGGAGAATATTTTCTCCCCATTGAATATAACAAAATATTTTTAAAACTTAATTCTGTTGACGTTATGTGACGCTGAGTTTGTTGTTGACACACATTAAATATGTTATAACACCTTGATAAAGGTTGGCGTTCAGCCAACTGAAATATTGGAAAAATAAATGATATTTTGATCCAATATATGCCTTTTTAATTAAAGATTTGTCCATAGAGTTACCAAAATTCGAACTCTACTCGATGGACACACTAACAACAGCAACTGATCTAATATATTTCTAAAAATCATATTAATAAAATGGATATATTCAACAAAAAAAAAATCAAATATGCGAAATAAACACCGAGAAAAGAATTACAAAAAACAATCACAAGAATCAGAACGAAACACTATAAAGGAATGACAATACATCCAGATGGCACAAGAACCTACAGGACATGTAACAATTGTCCTGGTGTGGAACTAACACCTACCCACATATTCTCATGCACAGCAATGGCCACAGCCTTGCAGAAAATTGAAATGGACCCAGAGCAGCAGCTTTAGACACCCAAGATAGAGAACGAGTGCTGTGATAGAGATGCATGGAGACATCTAAGGCTCTTCATTAGACACGACAACAACAATAAAATGGAAAATTTTCATATCTACCTTTACACCATGAACCAGTCTGATAAGCATGTCATAGTAAATAATAAAATGATTTCTTTCTTTAGCACCAATCAAACATTCTAAAAACAATTCAATCACCAATTACACATCACTTCCAAAAGCGACTATAGAACTAGATATATTTTTAAGATATGTGAGATGTTCACTGTGTATTACAAAAC
Source organism: Cordylochernes scorpioides (assembly GCA_030710605.1). NCBI lineage: Eukaryota > Metazoa > Arthropoda > Arachnida > Pseudoscorpiones > Chernetidae > Cordylochernes > Cordylochernes scorpioides. The sequence continues at coordinate 89,570,279 of CP092873.1, read as the reverse complement.
AATTCTTTCTTCTAAAAAAAAAAATTCGAGCTTAAGAAAAAAAAAAGCTGCCGTGACCAGGATTCGAACCTGGGTTATTGCGGCCACAACGCAATGTCCTAACCACTAGACGATCACGGCTACGAACTCAAGTCTCCTTAAATTGTATATATAAGAATTATGTTTTATATGTTCAACAATTTTTTTTTTTAATTCTTTTTGGAGAATTTTCAATTATATCCCCTTGTTAAATATATATTTCTTATTTTATTTATCAAAAATGTATTCTTAAAAAATCGTCTTTGCATTCTTCTAACATTTACAAAAGAATTTTATTTCTGAAAATATTTAAATTATTTTAAAATTTTAATATCACTTAAAAAAAAACGTTATTTTTGGAAATTCTCGTTTAAAATAAAAGAAATAGATAATTATAAGATGAGACCTATATTTAAAATATATTATTTTGTGGATACTCTTATTTCACAAACGATTCCAAATAAATCAAATCAAATTTAGCAAAGTATAGCTAAACAAAAGAATTCCTTGATGTCAAAATACAAGGTTAACTAGGTCGCCAAGGCGGAAATGGGGCCAGACGAGTCTGCGTGAATCACATCGCTGGCAGGTCGCCATCTTGTAAATATTTTAAAGCGCGCCTTTCGTCGTTTGAATTAACCTTAGATAAACCTAACTAATTTATATTCTTACCTTTTCTCACACACATCCCAGCATATCTATTAAATTATCATTGTGTGCATGATAAAAATTCAAATACATTAAAAAAAAAACTTTATAATAAATACATTTTAGATTTATATATGATTTTTTATTAAATTGAAATATTCGAACAAAAGTCAACCAACAGATTATGATTGTCGGTCTATTGCTCTCATCAGCACAGGATTGGCTACAATGTCATAAAGCATCCTACAGGAATAGCTATAAAATCGGGAAAATCTGAAAATATATTCCGTCTTTTATATCAATAATGTTTCAGTAACCAATCTAAAAACTGTCATTTTATAAGAGAACAAATTGTAACTGAATTTTACATGTGTAGATATAGTGTATTTGTAATATATACATATTTAAATAAAAAGGTATATATTGGATCAAAATATAATTTATTTTACCAATATTTCAGTTGACTGAACGCCAACCCTTTTTCAAGGTAACATCCAACTGAAATATTGGTAAAATAAATTATATTTTAATCCAATATATGCCTTTTTATTCAAAGATCTATTTATGGATTTCTCTATTTACAAAAATATATATAAGATTCTACTAGGACAGAAGTAGGCAACCTTCAACTCGCGAACCACATGCGGCTCTTTGGATGTGAAGCTGCGTGTAGTTCTCCCATTAATAATAAAGATTTCATTTATATGAATACTATTTATTGCTGACAAGAAAAAAATTTGTGGCTCTTTAAAAACTTTTAAATTTTGTAAATTGTACTTTTTGACTCTTCCGACTTAAAATGTTGACGAACCCTGTCCTAGGATATTTAAAAATAAAGAGATTAAAATGTTGTTTTGGTACATGAATATCAACAACAACAACAACAACAAAAAGCCTTTATTGAGGACCTCTCGTCCTATAAAAGATTCGCCAGTTTACAGAGTAATTGAAGAGAACTAAGAATACAGAGAGAAACCTATATGTAGTAGGTATATTATAGTATTTTCTACACTGTGACTATATACAACAGCAGCAACAAGCCTTTTACTGGAATCAAAGTCTCATACAGGATTCGTCATTCTAATCCTGACAAAGATTATTTACATATGATTATTTACATCAATTAGATTATGTATATAGCTTCCTTTTCTCTTCAGCCGTCTTCCAAAATTTGAACAACGCAAACGCTCCAGCTCTGTTTCTCACCACCTCATTTAACAGGAGCTCCAAAGAGAGTCCCTCAAGGCCTATTTCCCTGAGGAGCACTTCTCGTTCGTCTTTCAGCCCCATACATGAGAGTATATGGGTACATGAATATCATTATCCTTCCATTTTACGTTGTATTCTAGGTTGAAAATATTCCTTGAAACTTCATCAGCTTAAACAACCTTTTGGCATTTCGACCGATTTGATAACCCCTCTCGTAGTATGATGGGAAATCGAAGCCACCCCTGTACTGATGAGGGACAAAGCCCGGAACCGTGGTATACAGGTTTGTCTGAATTTGCATAAACTGGTGTTGTGGCTCATTCTTTATTATCACCATTACGTTTTGTATTAAGGTGACAAAACCAAATACATTGTTTTAATTCCATTTTAAAGAGGGAGGTTTTACATAGACCCAGAACAACAGCTTTACACACCCAAGATAGAGGACATTGCTGTGATAGAGATGTATGGAGACATCTGAGGCTCTTCATTGGACACGACAACAACAACATAAAATTGACATGGACCCAGAACAACAGCTTTACACACCCAAGATAGAGGACATTGCGACTGCTGTGATAGAGATGTACGGAGACATCTGAGGTTCTTCATTGGACACGACAACAACAACATAAAATTGACATAGACCTAGAACAACAGCTTTACACACCCAAGATAGAGGACATTGCGACTGCTGTGATAGAGATGTACGGAGACATCTGAGGCTCTTCATTGGACACGACAACAAGAGAGAAATGCATCATTTGGTAAGTAAAAGTGGAGAAAGATTTGGCTTATGAACAAATAATAATTTTTAAAATATAGAGCTATCCATAATTAAATATAAATAAAAGTTAACACAAAGCAATAACGCGCCATCTATACATATAAAATGAAAGGATTTAAAAGCACAAATGTTTCTTTTATACATAATACAAACTTCTACTGCCCTTATATTGTGTAAAAAGAGTCCTTGTTTATTAATATCTGTAAAAATGGTGGACGAAAAGAATTACGAATGTAATTTATACTTCAAGCAAAAAAAAGTAATTTTAATAACTTAGTAAGATAAGCATTGACCTGTTTTAGAAATGTCTACGCTTTTTTCTCTATTTATTTAAACACAAACACGTGGCGTAATTTTTTTCTGTGTGAACGTGACATTATCATCATGATCAGTGTTAATTACACCGATGTATTTGGTTTGATTTTTTTTAAGACAAATTTCATCAACCTTCTTATTAAAGAACAAAAATATTTGTATAGATTTGACTAATCAGTGGTAAACCCTCCAGAAATTGCACTAATTTGATCTACCAAACCAATTGCCACAAATGGGGTCGGTGGAAGGATGGTCTAAACCGTGGTTTACGACCCGGGTTCGATTCCCGCATTGGGCACTTTTTTCTGATTTAAAAAAAAAAATGCTCCAATGGCCCCCAATTCTTGGAAAAGTCCAACCCCACCAGCGAGTGCAAGTAACCAAACGGTGCTCTGGCATATTCGTAAGTGCAAAATCGAACTGCTTTTCACATGTGTAGATATGTGGTGCACTTACAGTAAAAGCAGTCGCCTACTTCTACCCACCATGATTATCATGGCCTGTACCACATGTACTAGGGATAAGGGAAAAAAATTGCCACAAATATTGTATCGGTAGAAGTCCAACCACGCCAGTCTCCCCTGGACCCTTGAAATATTTGACCAAATTCTGGTCCAAGGTGACTAACTTGGCAACGGCACCCATTTTCCAATGATGGACCCAACAAACCTACCCATGTAAGAACCATTTTTCATTGATATTGGTTCGGTGTATATATTATTACAGCTCAACCAAATATTATTAAATGATTATTCCGTAGCATATTCACCACCAACTTTAATTATTGTTTCCCAGTGTTTTTTTTTAGGCAACGAACGATTGCTGAATGGTTTACATTAAAGACGTCTGCCAACATTCTTGTTGCCAAGCTTTCGTTCTTTTCCATGATTTCCAAAAATGCCTGGTCGTCGAAAATTGATATTAAACCTCTACTTCTTCATCTCCAAGGTTTGTATCGCTACTTTGTTCCTTCGCCAAAAAGTTCGCTGAGATCACGAAATTACTGTGCTTCTGCATTCCAGCCTTTCTAGAAATGGTAAAACATAATATGGAGATGAATAAAGATATAATTTTTGGTATACACACACAACACGCACGCATTTTCTCATTATCCGAAGGAAAAAAAATATTAATTTCATTAAACAAAAAAAAACGTACATTTGTTGAGTTGGGACATAAAGGAATCACCCAACAATTCTTCTCTGTATTTCATCATGAGAGGACAGTAGACTGTTAAGTGTGTAATTTCATCTTGTTTTATACTTTTGCATAAACCACAAGTTATGGGGCAATCAAGTTTCCAAGATTAAACAAAACTTTAATTTTAAAAGTAAAAAAAAAAAGTCTCAATAATTCTTCACCAAACCTAATAGCGTAAGATAAGTATTGACGAAGAATTTAGAAACTTGATCATTTTTTTCAGCTCTTTATACCTCTCTTTTTTTGTAATATAAAAGTTTTTCTGGGCTCGAACCGAATCTCGAAAAATCTCTGAAACTCGAACAGAATTTTTTTTCTGGGTTAGTTGCCCGTAAAACCATATTCTCTCTCCAAAAGAAAAACGTGAATGTTAAACTGTAAAAGATAAGAAAAATATTCAGCGGTGTTGCACAAAGAACTCAGGTTTATCTTACTTATCAGTGACGTCGTCTACCTAGCGATTACATTGTCTACAGTATAGGTCGAGAGGCTGTCACCTGTTATGTCTGTAGACCGCAGCAGCGACAACTTTCTTCAAGAAATTCAAGACTTGAAGAACAGGTTGAAAATCCTTAAAGAAAGAAATGAAGAACGAATCGCTGAATCAACCCGGAATTCCAATACAATTCGCAAGATGAAAGAACAATTAGAAGATATCTCAACCTATTTCCATATCAGTTCTGACCTTTTTCATGATGCAATGAATTCACTAGTTGAAGAAGATTCTGAAGAAAAGAAAGAAGAATCACGAGAAGAAAGAATAGAAAAACTTGAAAAATCAATTCACGATTTTATCGAAAGTTCTTCAGGAAATTATAAATTGAAGATGCAAGTGGATATTGATAATATACCTAAAATCTATCCGAAGAACAAAGTCCTTGATGAGATTATTGATATTCTAACGCCAGTGCTATATCCATCGCAGTCTATCGCACAAAACAGGATTACCATAATCCTCTACACGTTGGACCTTAAGAAACCAAAGCATCAAGAGAACAGTGAGATCAAATTTGTCAACAAGAGTCTTCATCGGTGTAACTTCAACTACTGGAAAGAAGACGTAGTGGATCAGCTTCAGTTCTTCTTCACCGTTTATTCTGGAGGGAATGATGCCCCGTGGCCTGTGGTCGACCACGTTGTCCTATGTGTGCTTCACCATACCAACGAAAGCGTCCTGTATTACCAGACCATGGTACGTCGTGTTAACAATCTAGCTTATACCTTTAATACAGTCTTTCCTATTTCTTCAGAAAATATCTTGGATTCTAAGTTTCAATGTAAAAATAATAAACTGAAGTTGGCCCTGATTGCTAATAAAATTGGATAAAATTATGTTGTTTTTGTCTTTTTTTCCCCCTTATTATATTAACACCCAACATATAATCCAGCTTCACAAGAGTTCTACTCGAGTAAATGTTTGTTTCTATGTAAATGAGTAAATGTTTATTGTTCAATAAAATATTAAAAATTTTGCCTTTTAAAAATTTCGCAATCCATATTTCATTTATTTATAAAAATGGTTATCTTGGATCAATAAATTTATTTATTTTTCCGGAGATAAGAAAGAAGATTTATTTTTCCAATATTTCGTGTTGAAACATACTTTATTGACTTCCAGTCAACATCAAAAGTTGTTTTTTTACACACAAATATTGTAATATTTTTCTCTCAATATCATAAGTATTTATAATATGTAAATAATAATTTGTTTATAAAAATAGTATTTATAAACGTGATACTCCTGTTGAAGGACTGACAAGTCTGAAAGCTTGAAAATAAAAAGTTGCACAAAAAAAAAATTACAACAATTATTCGTGTGAATGGGTATTGGTCAAAATTCCTCGGGGAACAAACACAAAATTTTTGTTTCTCAGAACTGTTCCAAAATAACTTTATTAGGTAACGCTCAAAAAGAGCAACCTAGTTTGCGTTATTTACAATAAATAATATGAACAGGTTCTTCACATATTACAAAAAAAAGTGTCCAATGAGGGATTCGATCCCGGTCCATGGCCGTCGGAAACCGACAGTTTATACCGCTGGCCACTGACTGTTTATTTTTTCTTCTTGTTTCCCAAGTTCCAAAATCACTTTATTAGGTACCACTCAAAAAGACCAACCTAGTTTATTTATTTATTATTTTTACTTATCCTTTTATTAGTCTAAATTAGACGAGATTTTGGAGGTCGTGCCCATAAAGAAGTTCAAGAACTCTTCTTGGTTCTCGGTACAGGGATCCTTTGTCCTTTCCAATACAATCTAGTATATGTTGGGGAGTGGCCTCTTCGGGTTTGCACCTAGTGCACATGGGGAAGTTTTTGACTCCCTCTTTATAGACTAGAGGGCGCAGGTGACCAGATTTCCATCTGGCCAACTGTGTCGACTTCCTTCTGTTTAGTTGGAGGGTCTGTTTTTTGGGGCTTTCTATTTGGTACCAAGGATGATGGAAACTATCTATATGAACAATACTTAAAGTTACACCGCATAAAAAAAAAAACTTATGCGGTGTAACTTTAAGTATTGTTTATAATCACTCGCCGCAGTCCTTTATACTATCTCTATGGTTCCTTATCAGTTGTAGTTTCAGTTTGTTAATATGGTTCCTTGCTGAAAGGTAGGTCTCGGAGTTCACACCGCATCAGGATGTCCTAGTTTATGATAATTGAAACAATGAATAATATGTGAAGGTTATTCACATATTAAACAAAATGTTAAGGCGGGATTCGATCCCGGTTCATGGCTGTCGGGAATCGAGGGTTTAACCACTCGTCCACTGACTTATCTGGTTGTGTTCTCAGAGGAGTTCCAAATAAATTTATTAGGTACCGCTCAAAAAGAGCAACCTAGATCATCATATTTACTGTGGGGGATGTACAGGGTTTGTTCATTTACAATTTATATTGATGTCGTTGGGTCCTTAGGTCCTTGGAGATATTGTTCTTGAGAAGGTTTTGTCTGGCTTGTTTGATATTCAAGGTGGGTTTGTTTTTCCTTTTTTTCCACTTTTCGTCATTCTGACTTAGTTGATGGTTTTCCAGAGGAAATTTTGAGAGTAGCCGCCACACGAAATATTGGAAGAATAAATAAATTTTTATAAATTTATAATTGCGCCATCTATCGATAAAATTATACAAAATAATTAAACAAAAAAAAGAAAAGATGAAATATGTGAAATAAACTCTGAGAGAAAACTGACAAAAACTATAACAAGACTTAGAACAAAACACTATAAAGAAATGGCAATACATCCAGATGGCACAAGAACCTATAGGACATGCAACAACTATCCTGGTGTGGAACTAACACCTACTCACATATTCTCATGTCCAGCAATGGCCGCAGCCTTGCAGAAAATTGACATAGACCCAGAACAGCAACTTTACACACCCAAGATAGTGAACATTGCTGCTGCTGTGATAGAGATGTACGGAGACATCTGAGACTCTTCATTAGATACGACAACAACAACATCGATAAAATTTGTAAAAAAATGGTTATATGTTTCTTTTCACATATATCACCAACTATCTCTCTTAAATGATTTAAATCTACTGGATATCAATTAAATAATGCAAAAGCTTTCTGGAGATGAGTTCCTTTTATTTTTTATTTACGCAATCTCGAGCTTTCGGGAATCTATGCCCCATCTACAGGAGAGAGAGAGAGATTGAGATTTAAAAATATTTTATTGACCTCATACACAAGTCAATGGTAGTAGTATATATAGTAAAATAAAAAAAAGTATATAGTAAAAATGGATAAAATAAAAGAGGGATAAAGTAAAAGAGTAAAATATATACAGTTATGTACAGTCGAGGAGATTCCCCCAACGACAAAGAGTCCTCCTCCAGACAGTAAGTCACGATCTCCCCTCATCTCAAGGCTCAGAAAGAACCTGTGTATGGGTGACTTGGCAGACGCGAGAGAGAGAGAGAGAGACAATTGACATATTTTTATTGACATCTTGTCAATACATGTAAAGTGCACAGTCCGCACTAATTATAAGAAAATGAGAAATTTATAATGAGGATGATGGTTATAATAAAAAATGATTTTAAAAATGATTAAAAAATACAACTATGTACATGGCGCCTCTGCCACCGCTGCAGAGTTTGATGGAAGATCGCCAATGGGTCCCCAGAGATACCACGCATCTCGCGATCTACGAAGAAGACGTAGATGGCATGCTTTGCCGCTGAGGAGATGGTGATGGCGTGGTTCTCGAGGTTCACCGCGAAGATCCAGGATTGCAGGTCCGGCGGCCGCCCGATGATGGAGAACACCTCTCGGATGAGAGGGCGGACGGCGCTGCAGGACCAGTAGCGATGAGCCAGCGACAGGTCGCTGGAGCCGCAGGCGATGCAGACGGGCTGGCTCGACGCCGGGTGCCCCGGATGAGGCAGGGCGTGCAGGGCTAGCCGCAGAGCGATGTCCGCTGCATGGCCCCCGAAGGAGCAGCGACGGAGAGATGAGAACGCCAGGCTGGTGGAGGGCACGTCGACGACAGGCGCCCAGCGCCGGAGATACCGCGAGATGGGAACGGCGGCCAGGCGCGGCTGCGACGCGCAGTGCGTGTGGTGATGCGCAAGAAGGGCGTGGCCGTCCCGCGCAGCGCCACGGCTTCCTCCAAGGTCCGCTCCCTGTAGACGCTCGCCGCGTTGTCCGCCACCAGGCGTTGGCAAAATGCCCCAAGAGCAGCTGCATCTTCGCAGGCGCTTCTTGTAAGCCTGGCGATGGGCGGCGGAGCAGGGCCTGCCAGGTCGCGGACGCGAACTCCTCTCCATCTAGAGGGAGCCCGAAGCGATGGCGTCGCCAGGAACCTGCAGGCACCGACGAGAGGCAGGTTCAGTAGAGTGGGAGCAGGCAACACCCGATGGTTCAGGCCCAGGATGGAGGAGGCCTGCCCCCATAGATCCAGCAGCCGGCGGCGGCGAGGCAGCAACCAGGAACCCGAGGACAAGGGGGTCATCCAGGCTCCAGACTCCACCAGCCAGGAGTAGGCGTTCTTGCCTCCATTTCTGGATGCAGCCTGGACCCCCTTGAAGCAGGCGAGCTGGAGTTGGGTCCTGATGTCGAGCAGTCCTACGCCACCGACGGACACAGGACGTGCCAGTAGACCTCCCGGGAGCCAGGCGGCGCGATGGCAGGATCCCCAGACGAACCGCGTCAGCCTGGCCTGCAGTTTGGCGATAGTGGCATCACCGGGCAGGTAGCCGTGCAGATGGTGGAGCACCGCCGCCAGTACTAGCGAGTTGGCCGCTCTCGCCCGCCCCACCAGGGAGAAGCCGCGGACAAATGGGGACCATCTGGAGATCGACCTCTCCAAGATGCCCAGCAGGTGATTTTCCTGGACCGAGGTTCCATGGCCTGATGTTATTTCGCAGCCCAGTACCGTGATGGAGGATGCGGACCACGAGATGCCCAGCGGAGAGTCGGCACGGTCCCTCCAGGCGCCGCACCACAGTCCTTTACTTTTCGGGAAGTTGACGCTGACTCCCGACGCACGCCGGAATTCGTCAAAGATGGTCTTGACTCTCTCAAACTGCCAATCCTCGCGGATCAGCAGGAGAATGTCATCGGCGTACGCCAGGACGTTCCCTCTTCCGAGGATTCTCTCCAAGTGGCGCAGGAGGGGACCCGTAAAGATGGAGAAAAGGGCTGCACTGCAGGCACAACCCTGCCGAAGCCCTCTGCGCATTTTGAATGGGCGGGTGAAGTTTCCATCCACCTTGATGGTAGCGTCGGCCTCCGCGTAGAGCAGGTGGAGCCATTCCATGAAGGGCGGAGGCAGGCCGATGATGCGTAGCTGGGAGGCCAGGAACTCTCGGTCCACGTTGTCAAAGGCGGACTGCAGGTCGGTGGAGATGACTGCTAGCGGTGTCTTGTTCTTGAAGGCCTGGGCCACCTCGTCAGACACGCACGCGATGTTCCAGGAGGGACATCTTCCCGGAACGGCGTATGTCTGGCAATCCGGCACGATAGCTGGAAGGTGGCGACGTAGACGACCCAGAAGAACGCCGCTGACGATTCTGTAGTCCGCCGTCGGAAGTGATATGGGCCGGTAACCGCTTAGGCCCGGACCACCGTGCGCTTTGGGGACGAGGCAGATGATATTCCTCCTCGATGATTCTGGAAGAGTCCCGCGAAGCTTGGATTCGGCGAGGACTTGATGTATGACTCCACCGAAGAAGTCCTCGAAGCCCTTGACAAGCTCGCAGGGTATGCCATCCCAACCAGCCGCTTTCCCTTGAGGCAGACGGCTGATGGCAACTTCCACCTCATTCAAGGAGATATCTGCTCGATGAATCGGGTCACTGTCCTCCAGAGTGATGCACTCAGTAGCTCCCTCCAAGAACCCAGCGATGTCCTCCGGGCTGCAGGTAGAGCCGTTGAAGCGCTCTCTGAAGGAGTTGAAGACGTAGCGCCTCAAGCTTTTTCCCTCGAAGAGGTTCCCCTGGGCGTCGAAGACGGTCGTCAGTTCCGGGCGGTGTTGTCGGACACGCAGGGCACGCCCAAGTTCAGGCAGTGAAGGGTAGTCCGCCTCCACGGTCTCAGCTTCGAGCCTGGAGCGAAGAAACCGACTTGCCCTGGTGACGTAGTCCTCATCTTCAACGCGGGGAACGTAGAGGCACTTGATGTCTTCAACGAGTTCCCGCTTCAATTTTCCCCATTTTCCCCATAGATCTCCAGTACGGATGCCTTCGATTTCCTGCGAAGCTTCGCTAAGAAGCGCCTCAATCCTCTCGATGACTGGCGCTGAGCGCAGTAGCGCGGAGATGGATGGCGCAGGCGGTGAAGGGGGATCCCCCACTTGGAGAAGAATGGCACGGTGGTCCGAGTTGCGGTAATTGAGGGTCCAGTAACGGGTGACGCGCCCAGAGAGTCTTGATGGTATAAGGACTCGATCCAGACGGGCGGCGTCAACCCGGCTTCCATAACTGGCGACCCTGGTAGGCAGGTGCGCGGCATCGAAGATGGCGGCGATGTCGACGAGGGCGGTCCGGTCCAGGAGTTCCGCGAAGGCTTCCACGGCTCCAGACCCGATGTCGCTCGAAGACTCCTCGGAGATGTTGATGTCGCCGAGGGCCCACGCATCTTCTCTGATGGCTTCCTCTGCGATGATCTGCAGTTGGAGATGCCGTTCTTCGGGAGTGTGGGAGAGAGAGAGAGAGAGAGAGTACATAATACACCTATCCCCCGATTTACACGGTAGATATCACATCACGTGAGATGTGTACACAGCGCATGTGTTCAATCACAGTAGCATTTAGTATAGTGCGATAAAAACAAAAAAAAAAACATTTTTGGAAAACCGCGTAAAAGCGAAAACGTGTAAAACAAGTACCGTGTAAATCAGGGGATAGGTGTACTTTTATACGTTTTATGTACTCCTGTAGAAGAGCAGGAATGCCCGAAAGCTCGAGATTTTGTTAATAAAACTCAGCAAACTCATCTCTAGAAATCTGTTGCATTTTTTAAATCAAATATCTCTACAGAGAGAGAAAGACCTTACTGCAATGATAAAAGTTGTTGAACGAGAGGCTCTTTAGTGGTGAAACCTCTCTCAGTGGTTTCGCCAAATTAATCTTCAGAAAAAGAAACACATTTTGCCAAAAATTGTTATAAATAAATAAATGTATTGATCCAAGAGTCCTTTATTTAAACCTCACACATGTTTATTTCAATAGCCCTAATCATGCGCCGTCTCGTGGTTTCAGACTGCAGATTTAATATTTACTTTTTCAAAAATAGGTCTTCTATTAATATCAACATATATAAATAGTTTAAAAAATTTCTTTCTTATATATATTTATTCCTTCCTACCATTTGTACCATAGTCCTTATAAGTCGCGCTTCATTTCTCGCCTGTTGAAGGGTTTTTACCCGAAAGCTTGCACCTATGCATCAATAAAAGAAACTCGTCTTCCTTCACCATGTTTTTTCTTTTAGTTTAATTAATAAATATACAAACACAAACTAAAAAACAATTACTATTTTTAAAATCGAATGCAGAAGATTCAATCGAATAGCAAGAGTATAAAACACCTAAGATGGCGAATGTTTCCCGCAATCTTTATAGCCTCAAACGCGCGCCACCTCTCGGGGCTTAGGGAAACTAATTGGCGAGATGCCACATTGGATTATTTATAATTAATGACTATGTGTTACAGTTTGAGCTTATGAATATATAATATATGCATTATATACAAATAAATTTTTACTGGCAATGCGTTTCTTTTTTAAATCTCTACATTGGCTTTCTTTCCAAGCACCATCTGGTGTTATATATCTGATGCTATGTTGCCGAGACGATCAATAGATGATGCATATTTTCAGCATCTATTTTGTCGGTAAAATTATCTTTATTTTTTTCCTAAATATAATGTAGACTCTGTATTAGCAGTTAATGTAAGATAATTATAATAATGAATAGATTCAAAAAGGATGAGTTTCTTTATTTGGAAAATTAATTCGAGCTTTCGGGCGCAAGCTGCCCTTCTTATGTTAATGTAAGAGGCCAAAAGAGAACAAGATAAAAAATAAATCTATCACTATTGCTACTCCTGCTATAAATATTTTAGCATAGTACATGTTCTTTTGATAACTAAACGGCAATAACCTTATTCTATTATGTCGAGAAAATGTGCCACAAAATTGGGTCACCAAAATTAGTAATGGGAGAAGGCCCTCTGCAACTATTTAAAAAAAAACTGCCAAGATTCAAATCTGGAAATTTTCAGAATCATAATCTCTAATGTGTTAACAGTTTCTCACGATAGATATGTAAAATAGTACAGTTAAACCTGTCTATAGCGCCCCCTCTAAATATCGCCTTTCTCTCTATAGTGCCCGATTTTAAATACAGAGTACGATGCGATATTAACATTAAAAGTGACCTGTCTATATCACCCCCTCTCTATAGCACCCTATTTTGGTGAGTCCCAAGAGGGGGCGCTATAGACAGGTTTAACTGTATATAACTTTGGTGCATATAAATTTGTATTTCAAAGAAAACTATTTTGAGGTATTTTTTATAAAGAAACTTCCTACTGTTCTTATTAAGATAAAATATATTGGGATGGTTTTATTTATGTCTTCACCTTGATCAACTCTCTTAGCAGTTTCCCCAGTTTAATCTACAAGACAGCTCTAATATTATGTTCTGCTTGTATATATGGCATTTTATATTGTATTATAAGTTGTTTTATTTGGAAAAAGAAAAATCACTTTAAATGGTTTCTTAAAACTTATAAACTTCTTACAAGCGAAGGTCCTGGCTCATTAGTGGTGAACCCTCCCAACGGTTTAATCTACTATGCACTATTACTGATACTCCTACATGTACCTTACCTTTCTATTCGGAGAATCTGTATAAGACTGAAAGGCTTTATTAAAGCTTTTTGTTATTGTTTAATCTATTATGCCGCTCTAGTATTTAAAGCACACGGCGCGCTAATAAAATGTAATTAGTTCCTTATATTAAATGAAGCGCTAATGCGCCTTGTATATTTTTATTTGCCTCTAATGTAAAAATATGTACTAGGTAGATTAGAAGTATATACAAAAATTAGACAATAAGTAATCAAAAGAATTCCAAGTGAATCAGAGCAAGAGCATGCAGCATGTTTTATACTTTAAATGAAGTATGTAAGCAAAAATGACGAAGTATATGAATGATTTGTTACCCTTTAATGGCGTAGTGTATTTTGTAAAATACAAAGCACTGTATTTAATTTTTAACTTTTTTGGTGACAATATGGTTTCTACATTTGCAAGTGTGACATCAAAAGACACCACAAAGATATATGGTATAGCATTAAGATAATCTTGTTTTTAGAGAGAGAGAGCCAATTGACAATTAACATGATTTTATTGACATCTTGTCAATACAGGTAAAAGTGCACAGTTCGCACTATTTAATTAATGATAACGAGTAATTTACAAAATGATGATTATATTAAAATAGTTAGATATATGCTATATACAATGAATATCTACATGGCGCTTCAGTCACAGCTGCAGAGTTTGATGGAAGATCGTCAGCGAGTGTCTTCAGCGACACCACGATTTAGCGATTTACGAAGAAAACGTCGCATGCTTTGCCGTTGAGTAGATGGTGATGGCGTGGTCCTTGCGGGCCACCGCGAAAATCTAGGATTGTAGGTCCTGCAAGAGAGAGAGAGAGAGAGAGAATTTCTCACTCTATTTTTTTTTCCTATCAGGCAATGTTTCATAGTCCACTACTGTTCATCAAGTATGGAAATAGAAAATGCTCTCTATGGTATTGTTCGCATTCTCTCTTATACTTTAGGCGTTAAGCCTAGCTTTTGTTGAATCAACACTCATCTACAAGGCAGAAGCCTAATGACATGAACTATGTTCCACACAATAACTAAGATTCAATTCATTGCAGGAGAGTTTTTACCCCATCTTTATATATAATAGGTCACTTGAATATTGTAGTTGTATCACTAGTCACCTGTCAGAGACTTTTCAGCAATACTTATAAGGTATCACAATTATGTATAGGTTGAATACTCAGAAATGCTAAAGACTCAAAGACCTTCTGGAAAACTATTGCGCTCTACAAAAGCACATCTATAATCCAAGGAGAAATAGCTATACAGGACTGGCTGAACTTTTACCGCGAACTAATGACTACAGAGAAAAATTTGAGAATTTGTAATTTACATAATGTGATTTCTCAGAACGATCCTATATTGGACTCAGAGATAACCAATGCAGACATATACAAGGAGATAGCTGGTTTGAAGAGTAACAAGGCATGCGGGCCCGATGGCATCCCCAATGAAGTATTAAAAATACTCCCTGATTCGTACATACTGCTGTTGAAACAACTTTACAATAGTGTTATGACGACTGGAAAATACCCAGCAATTTGGACTAATTCCACTATACACCCAATCTTTAAAAATGGTTATAAGAACAGCCCCTCCAACTACCGAGGTATTGCACTGATTAGCAATGTATTAAAGCTTTTCACTTCAATCCTAAGATCAAGACTGGAGGAATGGGTCGAGGGAAGAAGGGTTATACCCGAAAAGCAAGCGGGATTTAGAAAAGGAAGATCATGTATTGACCACATATTTACACTAACTACTTTAATTCAACTATCATTAAGAAAAAAGAGGGGAAAACTATATGTCTTTTTTGTCGATCTAAGGAAGGCATTTGATACTGTACCTCACTCACTCACTCAATACTTTGGAAAAAATTTTACAACCTAGGCATAAGTTACCAATTCATAAGTACGATCAGAAGTTACTACGAACAAGCAACAATAGCTATCAGATGGAAGGGATCATTTACGGAAAGTATTATGATAAACTCGGGAGTCCTCCAGGGAGAACCACTTTTCCCACTGCTCTTTATATTATTTATCACGGACTTAATCGAAATTTATAATAATTCAGACCTGCCGAGTGTAAATTTGCCAGAATTTGGAGATATCCATTTATTGCTGTACGCCGACGACATAGCAATTATAGGTGAGTCCAGGATGAACCTCCAAAAGAAGATCAAAATACTGAAAGAATATCTCGATGAGAACTTAATGACACTAAATGAGTCCAAGTCAAAGATTATGGTGTTCCGTAATGGAGGTAAACCCTCAAATAAGGATAGATGGCTCTGGAATGATAAACCCATAACAATAACTTCAAGATATACATACTTGGAATACCCTCTGACACCAACAATATCAACTACTCATCCAGCAAATTACTTTAAAGGAAAAGCACTTACAGCAATTAACACCACGCACCCAATATTAATAAAATCAAAATCAAAGTCAATAAATTTATCAATCAAACTCTTTGATACAATAGTGAGAGCTGTCCTGATGTATGCCGCTCCATTGTGGGCAACAGAGCATAAAGACTTACTGGACTGTATACAAGACATATTTTTCCTGAATCTGCCCAGATACGCTCCAGGCTGTTACGCAAACTTTGACTTTAATCATCATCGATGCTGACGTCACTACTATGACGTCACTACGATGACGAAACTTCCAACAACCACCTTCAACCTTGCTGATGTTTACCGCTAACTTGTCTTAACAATATAT
The DNA here is from genome assembly GCA_030710605.1 of Cordylochernes scorpioides. NCBI lineage: Eukaryota > Metazoa > Arthropoda > Arachnida > Pseudoscorpiones > Chernetidae > Cordylochernes > Cordylochernes scorpioides. The sequence continues at coordinate 89,554,011 of CP092873.1, read as the reverse complement.
GTAATGGAACAAGTCGTTCCTTAAATAAATATATATTTGTTTTTATCTAAAGGGATGTCCTCGTAACTACAACATACGTGAGTACAAAAACAACCAGAAATCCTCAAAAAGAATAACCGTATTTTGCTAAGCCTATATCAATTTGGTAGCAGTGCGTTGTTTGGGCGCGCGAATTGGACTAACCGCCAATTGATCCATTTAAATCATAAAGAAATTTAATAATTGGACTAACCGCCAATTTAGAAAGAAAAAGTTGAATAAAAATGGATACATATAACTTAGCAAAAATCGAACAGTTAACAGAAAACAACTATACAACGTGGTCCATGAAAATGGAAGCAATTCTAGATTCAAAAGATCTCTTCGAGGACGTAATTGTTAATGACGAGCCAGACTTTACAAAAAATAAACTAGAATATGATATTTGGAAGAAAAAGAATCGGGAAGCATACAGCCTAATAATATTGTCACTTTCGGATGACTTAACAATCATCTTTCGAGGCGATAAAAGAGCCAAAAGAATTTGGTACGACATAAAGAAAAGGTTTGAAGGATCTCTAGAAAATAAAAGGATAGACCTAATGTTGGATCTAGCCAGACTAAAATTGAACCCAAATGAAAATGCCAACATGTATATTGTACGAGCACAGAAACTGGCACAAGAGATCACCCAGCTAGGAAAGACTGTAACAGAAAGAGAACTTGTACGATACATTGTTGAAGGACTCACACCTAACTTTGACACGATCGCAGCAGCACTGTCAATAAACAGAGAAATCTCCTTACCAGACTTGAGACAAACTCTACTGGATTTCGAGAAGAAAAGACAGGACAGAAGCAAAAATCCTGAAAATGCTTTCAGATCATCAGGCAACCAATTCAAAGAAAAATCATGCTTCATTTGCAAAAGAAAAGGACATTTCAAGAAAGACTGTTGGTTCAACCCTGACAACAAAGGAAATCAAAAGAATACAACAAACAAAAATAACATGGCCAGTACAAGGAACTACCATAAAGGACCAAAACAAAACAAAGACACAGCCAGATCAGCAATCCAAGAACGAACGGAGGAACCATCCCAACGAAGAGACTCCACTTCAGAATACGCACTACATGTAATCACAAGGGAGGAACGCCCGACAACTCAGGACGTGTGGATAATTGATTCTGCGTGCACAAGCCACATGACTTCCCATGGTGAATGGATCGAGCACAAGACGGAAGAGAGAAGAAGCATACAAGTAGCGGAAGAAGGGAGACACATCGAATCTGCCTCATCAGGATCAATCCAAGCTACTGTACAAGGTAAGGACAAACTTACCAACGCTGTAACCCTGCATAATGTCCTCCATGTACCACACCTGAAAGGAAATCTAATGTCCATTCCAAGCGTAGTAAGAAGAGGGAACTCTGTTCTTTTGAACTCTGAAGGAGCATACATATACTCTTCTGATGACAAGCTAATAGGAACAGGCAACTTTGATGGTAACATGTACACATTGAACCTATCACGTTTATCTGAAGCAACTCATGTTCCAAGTGAACATTGCTTGATTTCAAAGGACAATTCTAGGACTGCATGGCACAGAAGGTTAGGACATCCTAGTGACAACAAACTGAACCTGATTTTGAAGAACAATCTTCTAAAAGGCTTGGACTCTATAAATGGTACCCTTGATCAATGTGATGCTTGCTCCTTGGGAAAAATGACCAAAGTACCCTATGTTCACACAGATGGCAATCAGGAAAGCTACCCCTTTGAAGCCATTTATGTCGATCTCTGTGGTCCAATGAGAATAAACTCCTTGGGCGGAAGTAAATATTTCTTGACCATCGTAGATGGATTTTCTAGGAGAATATTTGTAGAATTTCTCAAAAATAAACTCTCAGCAGCAGAAGTTTTGAAGAAGTTTATTGTAAGGAGAGAAAACGAGCTAAACTCAAAACTAAAACGACTTAGAACAGATAACGGAACAGAATTTATCAATAAAAACCTTGAAACCTTCATAGAATCCAAAGGAATTAAACATGAACTAACTACACCATACACCCCAAGAAGCAATGGGAGAGTTGAAAGAGCTAACAGAACACTATTAGACAAAGGCCGAACACTTCTGGCAGACTCCCAATTACCCTTACACTTCTGGGCAGAAGCTGTGAATACAGCTGCATATCTGTACAATCTAACTCCCACAATCAATGACCCAGACACTACCCCTATGGAAAAATGGAAAGGTAAAAAGCCATCCGTCTCTCACATCATGAGATTTGGTTGTGAAGTCTTCTATAAACTAGAGAATCATCAAAGACACAAACTAGAAGCTAAATCTAAGAGAGGAATATTTGTAGGCTATTCAAGATGCAGAAGAGCTTATCGAGTATTTGATATCACAGCGAGAGTCATTCTTGAAACCGCAGACATTCACTTCAGAGAGAACAATAATGTCATCTCGGAAGAAAAACAAAGTGATAATAATACGGACACTGACACATATTTCTTCATTCAGGAGGATGAACAACTGGACAATCATGTTCTATCAGATGTTGATATTGAAGAGCCAGCACCAGATACCATGATCAACAGACAGACAGAGTCAAGTGGATCAGACAGACCACAAAGAACTCGAACAATACCTAAAAGATTCGATGACTACGTTCTGGCTACTACGAATGAAACCATTCCGAAAGACTATGATGAAGCCATCGCATGCGAAGACAAGAAACATTGGGAGAACGCAATGCTTGAGGAAATACAGAACATGTACTCGCATCAAGTATGGGAACTGGTACCTAGACCTGTAAACGCTAAAGTTGTCAAAAGTAAATGGGTGTTCAAAATATCTAAAGACCAAGAAAACAAAAACAAAACTTACAAAGCTAGACTTGTTGCAATGGGATACAACCAAATCCCAGGAAGAGATTACAACGAAAGTTTCAGCCCTGTAATTAAAAATGCCACCCTCAGGACTATTTTGTCAATAGCAGCAACAAAAGATTCAGTCATTAAACTATTTGATGTGAAAGCAGCCTATCTAAATGGAAACATTGAAAACACAATATTCATGGAACAACCTGCTGGATTTGTCCAAGACAGAAACAAAGTTTGCAAACTCAACAAAAGTATTTACGGTCTACCTCAATCCGGAAGATCGTGGTATGAGAAATTCAGTCAAGTACTTCATGACTGTGGACTGGAAAACCTTAAATCTGATCCTTGCCTATTTAAATGGAAGAATGAAGACAAATACTTCTATGTAGGGATATATGTTGATGACTTTATCACTGTCTCAGATTCTGAAGATACCTCAAACAGATTCATCAATAAATTGAGACATCACCTGGAAATAAAGGATGTAACATGTAAAGGCATGTTTTTGGGAATCAAGATCATACAAGACAAGGAGGGAATTTCGCTACAGCAAAGCCACTATGTACAACAAATATTGCAGAAATATGGAATGGAAACTTGTAAGGAAGTTCCAACACCAGGTTCCAAAGAAATCAATTTGGATAATCATATTGAAGATGACAATTGTGAACAGCACACTTACCAGGAAGCCCTTGGAATGCTAATGTTTCTAGCTGTTAACACCAGACCCGACATTGCTTACATCACTAGCAAACTTTCACAGTACTCCAAACAACCAAAACAGATGCACTGGACAGCAATCAAAAGAGTTATGAGATACCTACGAGGAACAATTGACCTAGGAGTGAAATTTGAAAGAGGGAAGACTGGAATCCTGAAGTCCTACGCCGATGCCAGCTGGTCGACCACTCATGACGGAAAATCCTACGGCGGATATGTATTGAAGCTCGGCGAAGCAACTATAGACTGGAAAAGTAGTAAACAACCACTCGTCGCCCTCTCCACAATGGAAGCAGAAATGATAGCTGCTTGTGAAAGCTGCTGTCAAATCAAGTGGATAATAAACCTGTTACGAGAGCTGGAAGAATGAAATTTCATGGAAAAACCAACTGCGATCTATACAGACAGCCAGTCATTGATCAACTGGATCTCCAGCCCTAAACAAAGCAGTCGCTGTAGACATATCAACAGAAAGTACCACTTCTTGAGAGACTGTTATGAATCCAGAGACATCTGCCTTCTGTACAAGCCATCCCAGGACCTGGAGGCGGATATCTTCACAAAGGACCTATCCCGAGACCAGATGAAGAAACACCTGGAGAGCCTCAGCATCGTGGGAATAAAGCCAAAGTAAGGAGGGAATTGTTACGCAAACTTTGACTTTAATCATCATCGATGCTGACGTCACTACTATGACGTCACTACGATGACGAAACTTCCAACAACCACCTTCAACCTTGCTGATGTTTACCGCTAACTTGTCTTAACAATATATGTAATGGAACAAGTCGTTCCTTAAATAAATATATATTTGTTTTTATCTAAAGGGATGTCCTCGTAACTACAACATACGTGAGTACAAAAACAACCAGAAATCCTCAAAAAGAATAACCGTATTTTGCTAAGCCTATATCACAGGCTACATAATCAGATTAGAAACCGGTCAACACGGGAACTGTCAAATGCTTCGGGCACACCCATCGGTTTCATTAAAAAGCTCGTCAATCTGCTTAACAATAATGGATCCCCTGCACTTGTTTCCTGTGATGATCCTGAAACGCTGAGGAGCGCGATTACAGGGCTCTTAAAAACAGCGGCAGACCAATCTATACAAAACGACCTTACAAGAGTGGATAAATCTAAGCTATACTCTCACTACAAAGACATTCACATATCTTTCATGACGGAGGGATACCTTTTAGGGGATTTTCCTTTCCTGGTTGTAAGACTACTCGCACAAGTTAGAATACTTTCAAGTTTTTTTAGAGAAAACCACACCAAGATGCTCTGCGGTGAGGACCCGATTTGTACCTTCTGTAATTCAAAACTAAAAAATGAAATCACTCACTATATTTTTGACTGCTCTGCTCTGAAAGAAGAACCCTTATGATCAAAACTGGGCAACTCTGTGCTTCACTCCCATCAATAATTGACAATATGACCCAGAATAAGCATATTGCTACGGCGTTTTATGGTTTCCACAAGTCCATATCTCAGAAGAAGGCCAAGTGACACTCACTCCTCACTTTCTCACTGCTACTCTTTTTGTGTTGTTTTTCTTGCTTCCCTCTTTCCCTTTCTTGTTTTTTTCTTTTTTTTTCTTTTTCTTCTGTCTATATCGTTATTTCCTTTGTCTCACTGCTTTGTTCTTATGCATACCTCTGGTGAATCCTGTATAGGGTCAGTGACCCTAAATAAAGGCTTTTTGTTGTTGTTGTTGTATGTATAGGTTGAGTATGACAATGAGAGGCAATGTTTTTTAACATCAACTACCCATTAACATCCCGACAGGATAGTATACACACAATGTTTTCCTAAGATAAATATTATTTAAAAATAATATGGGAAGCTTTCTCATCAAAATTAAAGTGATGAGCTTTACTATTATTTTATCAGTTATTACTATTATAACTCGCGTCTTTTCCTTATTATAATCAGAAGCCTTCAGGCAAGTCCTTTTTCGGCTAAAAAAAAATATATATATATAAAACTTTATAAAAATAATAAAATTAACGAAATGCTTTTATTTGGTGAGTTTGTATGGGGTAAAATGGTACACGTGGAAAACAAACCAAATAAAAAAAAAACAGTTTGTTTTGGAGATGCTTTAAATGTTAGTATTCACAATATCTGTATGGATTTTTGAAAATTTATTGTGTATTTAAAAATTAAGAACAAACAGAAAAATATTTGTAATTTTTATTTATTTTATGAATAAAAATATAATTTTTTAGAACGCATGTTGAAATATATAAATAATGGAGGAAAATTATATGGGAAGTATTTAAAATATATTATTCATGAGTTTTTCTTTATAATTTAATATAATATTTATTATAATAAATTTTGTGTTGAATGCCGTAGGTTTAGTCTTCTTTAATTTTTTCTTTTGGCAAATGTTTTTGCGTGACTCTGTTCTCTCTATTTACTAAAATATGATTCATTAATGGAGTCTGTCGGTCGATTTCAACTATTAATTCTTGATTTGTTTTGTTGTCAAAATAGAGATTAAAAACAAAATTATTTGTTACATTTTAGAGAAATTAATTTATAATGACTGATTTGGGGGAAGGAGGTAACAGTTTGGGGCAACAAACTGATTCCTCTGGATCTCAAAATGCGTCTGTTGCCGACTTAGAACTGTTAATAAAATATCTCAAAAGGGTTGTTCCTGTGCTTTTGGAGGATGATGAACAATTACATCCAGCACTTGAAGCAGCCCTTGTTGACAAAACCAACCAGGAATGTATGAAAAAATTTATGTCAGACACCCAAGTTAGGGCACTTCTAATTCAGAGAAGCTCAAGTAAAGGTAACACACCCTTACATTGATAATTTTTATATATATAGATTTCCATGTTTTTTTGCCCTTTTAAAATAACATATTTTACATATGGTATATTTAGAATTTTTTGTGTTGGTTTTTTCAAATAAATATAAATAAAAAAATCTATTTTGTCCTTTTAAAACTTTCAAAATTGATAATCTTAAAATTGTTTTCAAAATTTTCAATGAAAATTGGCAACAAAACTCACAACCCATACAATTTAACCAATAAATTTTTATAAGGCATACATTCAAATTATAAGGCATGCATTTAAACAATGTTCATTTAAAAATGTTATTTAGATGAGGTGTATACAACTAAACAATCATATAAAAAAAGTTCTTATATAATAGAATCACACAAAATGAGTCGTATGGAAAATAATATTATTCATTTTAAATTTAATGATAATGTAGAGATTTTGAATTTCTCATTTGACTTGTTTTATTGGAAAATATGAATGAACTTTTCTGTGTTGAAATATCTCACCACACCCTTCCAGCTTCCTGCTGATGTAAATTGTTAATTTCTGATGTACTGATGGAAACATTTGTCAGTTAAAATGTTGTAGAAAGATGCAGTGTAAACAAGTTTATATTGGAATTGTTATGAAGAGTAGATAAAATATCAAAAGAAAAATTTGTACTTAGATGTCAAAGACAAATAAGTCAATAAAGTTCATTGTAATATCATGATTGATGTTTTTTATATCTTAAGAATCAAACACAAGGTAATAAGACCATAATATAAACCAATAATTAACCATAATAAATAGTGTGTGACCTTTCGGTACCAGCATTGTTACCATCTTAAGACTAAAATTGTTTCAGTACTTTTTTCTGAAGATAGTAACAATGTCACACACTATTTATTTGGTCTTATTACCTTGTGTTTATAATCTATAATCCAAATTGTACCTTATCACCTTTGAGAGTCATTTATCAAGCCTTAAAATTAGGAAAGAATATATAATGGAGACAACCAAAGTTTTGTAATTTTTTAAAACTGAGTAGAGATAAAAATGAAAACAAACCAACATAAGCGTAGACCTTTATAATCACTAAGCAATAAGACCAAATCCAAATAAATACAAAGTATGCGAAGTTTTGGTAACAGCGTTGTTACCAGAAATGTCACACATACTATTTATTTAGATTTGGTTCACACCCAATATTAATAAAATCAAAAGCAAAGTCAATAAATTTATCAATCAAACTCTTTGATACAATAGTGAGAGCTGTCCTGATGTATGCCGCTCCATTATGGGCAACAGAGCATAAAGACTTACTGGACAATATACAAGACATATTTATCCGTAGGTTCCTGAATCTGCCCAGATACACTCCAGGTTACCTAATCAGATTAGAAACCGGTCGTATCTCATTGAGTGTAACAGCCTTAAAATTAACCCTGAAGTATTGGCTGCGGGTGTTGAATATGAGCAGTGACAGATTGCCACGTATATGTTTTAATAGAACACGGGAACTCTCTAATGCTTCGGGCACACCCATCGGTTTCATTAAAAAGCTCACTAATCTGCTTAACGATAATGGATCCCCTGCACTTGTTTCCTGTGATGACCCTGAAACGCTGAGGAGCGCGATTACAGGGCTCTTAAAAACAGCGGCAGACCAATCTATACAAAACGACCTTACAAGAATGGATAAATCTAAGCTATACTCTCACTACAAAGACATTCACATATCTTTCATGACGGAGGGATACCTTTTAGGGGATTTTCCTTTCCCGGTTGTAAGACTACTCGCACAAGTTAGAATACTTTCAAGTTTTTTTAGAGAAAACCACACCAAGATGCTCTGCGGTGAGGACCCGACTTGTACCTTCTGTAATTCAAAACTACAAAATGAAATCACTCACTATATTTTTGATTGCTCTGCTCTGAAAGAAGAAAGAAGAACCCTTATGCTCAAAACTGGGCAACTCTGTGCTTCACTTCCATCAATAATTGACAATATGACCCAGAATAAGTATATTGCTACGGCGTTTTATGGTTTCCACAAGTCCATATCTCAGAAGAAGGCCAAGTGATACTCACTCCTCACTTTCTTACTGCTACTCTTTTTGTGTTGATTTCTTGCTTCCCTCTTTCTTATTATTATTTTTTTTTTTTTCCTTTTCTTGGTTTTTTTTTTTTTTTTTTTCTTTCTCTTTTTACTCTGTATATATCGCTATTTCCGTTGTCTCACTGCTTTGTTCTTATGCATACCTCTGGTGAATCCTGTATAGGGTCAGTGACCCTAAATAAAGGCTTTTTTGTTGTTGTTGTATTTAGATTTGGTTGTATTGCCTTGTATTTTGATGACTATATGGACAAATATTTTCCAATTTGATATGTTAATGACCATCACTGACAGCTCAGTGGTATCTAGTGGTAGCCTTGTGACCATCTCATCTAGCGTTAGCTTCCTTGACTCCTTCCAAGACAGCTCATTGCAGGTCTTCCTCTCCTTCTTCTTCCTTCATATTTTACCAACATCAAATTGACACTCTGAACATTTTTAAATTAACCATGGATGCTATTATCTGTTTTTCCAATTATTATTGATACTTGTTACTCTCTCAGATGTCATAAGAACTGTTGCAAAATAAAGGAGTATTCTCTTCCTTCCAAAGAAACCTTGTGGATATTTATCTTCTTTCTTTCTTATCTCCACTTAATCATATTAAGGTCTCAAGCTTGTAAAGAATGAGTTTGCCTTTGTCATTAAGACTGGGAGCACTACTCAGTGGCAGGCAGACTTAGCTCCAAAAGAAATGGCCGCCTCTGACATGAGGAACAGACGACATGTGCAGTTGCTTCTAACATGGATTACAAACACTGCTCATCCTGTATCCCTTGGGACCGGCAAAGGCAGAGTTTATTTTGAGCCCCGATGGACGCATAAAGCGGAATATATACGAGGGTTGTCCGTTAAATAAGTTCCACGGAGGTTTTTCATAAAGAAAAACAGGTTTATTTGCCCTGAACTATACATTTTCGAAAATATCAGACTTTTTTCATTTTTCTACATATTCCCCGTTTCGTTCGACGCATTTTTGCATTCGGGATACCCACTTATGGAACCCATAGTCAAAGAACTCTGCCGCCTGGCCGCGTAGAAGCCTAAAACCGCTTCTTCCAACTCGTCATCGTCCTGGAATTGGGCTCCACCCAGGTTTTTCTTCAACTCGAGGAAGAGATGAAAGTCACTAGGAGCTACGTGGGGTGGGTGTGACACCAATTCCCATTCAAATTCTTCGATGAGGACAGTGGTTTGATGGGCGGTGTGCGGCCGAGCGTTGTCGTGGTGAAATCGCACCCCTTTGGTTAACGTCTCTCTCCTCTGGTTCTGAATCGCGCGTCGAAGTTGTTTCAAGGTCTCACATTACCGGTCGGAATTGATTGTTGTACCCCGACGCATAAAGTCGCACAACAATGGACCATTTCGGTCCCAAAAGACGGTAGCGATAAGTTTCCCGGCAGAAAGTGTTTGTTTAAACGTTAGAGGTTTCGGCGAAGAAGTGTGCTTCCACTGCTTGAATTACTCCTTTGTCTCCGGTGTGGTGCAGTGTACCCAGGTCACATCACCAGTAACGATTGAATCCAAGAATTCCTCTCCGTCAGTTTTGTGGCAATCGAGAAATTTCTGGGTCGCATCAACTTGCTGCCGTTTATGGTCTTCAGTCAGCATTTTCGGAACCCATATTGCGCAGACCTTTGAATACCCTAAATGTTCACGCAAAATCTTGTCGATGGTGGTTTTACTGACATCAGGAGCCAAATCTCAGAGCTTCCGCACAGTAACACTTCGATCTTCAAGCATTGCCGCTTCGACTTTGGCAATGGTTTCGTCCGAAACCGATGGCCGTCCAGCATGCGGTTCATCGTGGTCGTCTGTTCGGCCGTTTTTAAATTCTCTGACCCATCTGCGCACTATCCCGGAACTCATACACCCTTCTCCATACACTTGACAGAGTTCAGTATGAATGTCCTTCGCCGAATTATTCTTTGCGGCCAAAAAGCGAATTACTGACCGTAATTCACAGCTGGCGGGAGACACGAGGGGAAGCTTCATCACTAACGGCTGCTCAGCCAAAACTAAGCTTACCAGCGACGTGTCTTTGGTGGGAAATTGGAGTGGGAAGAACAAGCTACGAGCCCGTGTAGTCGGCTCGAGCCTAAAGGGGATCCTCATGACAGTAGTGCCCCGTGGAACTTATTTAACGGACAACCCACGTACAAAGCACTATATACATTGTATTGTTGAAGGGACCTGGGGATGTGTGGCCAGGGAATCATCGCCAGGTGAGGCCAGGAGAGCCGGGATGTAGAGGAGGGGGGCAGGGTGGTGATCCGCGGAGATCAGGGGGAGGTAGAGACGAGTCCAATAGTATGAGTATTGAGCCTAGGGGTGACCGTGGAGAGCAGACATACCGCAATGCTCAGTGTTCCAAAGTACAGGGACGGTCACATATGCAGGGCCGGCGACACATGTGAAAGTTGCAGCCACCTGCTAGAAGTCCAAGACACTTGAGTGAAATTCTAATAATATCTCTGTTCCAAAATCACTTTATTAGGTACAACTCAAAAAGAGCAACCTAGTTTATGATAATTGCAACAATGAATGTGAAGGTTATTCACATATTAAACAAAATGTTAACGCGGGATACGATCCCGGTTCATGACTGTCAGGAATGGAGGGTGTTACCCACCCGTCCTTATAATAAGATCTCTCTATATATTAGAATCTCTATCACATTATTATGAGACAAGCGAATGGATAAATTGTTGTTTTAGTGTCCTTCTACTTTGACTTTTGGTGACACTATACACAAATATTCTCCAATTTGATCTGTTACTGACCATCATTCGCAGCTCATCATCTAGTGACCTTCTGGTAGTTTTCTTGATCCCTTCTAGCCAGCTCATTACAGGTCTTCCTATCTTCTTCCTTCAATTTTTCCCAGCGTCAACATCTTTTCTAATCCATCTCATGTATTCTAAATAGGTTAGTCTTACATATTTGGGATTCTAGGAACCTACCAGGATTAATTTCATTTAAGATTGAAATATTTGTCTTTCTGATAAGGCACAATTTGGATTATAGATTTTAAACACAAGGTAATAAGACCAAATCCAAATAAATAGTGTGTGACGTTTCAGTAACAACATTAAAGATGGTAACAACGCTGTTACTGAAACGTCACACACTATTTATTTATTTGGATTTGGTCTTATTACCTTATGTTTATTTGTCTTTCTATCTGTCCATGGCACTCTTAAGTACCTTTCTCCATGTCCACAGTTCTAAAGCTTCAATTCTTTTTCTTTCTTCTTTTCTGAGAGTCCATCTCTCACATCTATAATTGATCATAGGGAATACCAATGTCTCTGATGGATTAAGAAAATATAAAAACCTTATTCTTCTCTACAAAAAAAAAACAAAACAAAAAAAAACATTCTTTTTCAGAGTATTTAGGTATCTATCTCTTGTGGATCTTCTTCTTTCTTTATCTCCACTCGATCATATTAGGGTATCAAACTTGGTGAAGTAGAATGTGTCTGCTTTTGTCATTAAGACTGGGAGCACTACTTAGTAGCATGCCAACTTGTGAATGATGCGAGTTAATGTAAACAGTTTTAAACACAAGGTAATAAGACCAAATCCAAATAAATAGTGTGTGACGTTTCAGTAACAGCATTGTTACTTAATAGAAGCCTTCTTCACTTGTCCATGCCTATTTAATTGGTAATATTTTGATATAAACACTTGTTGAGGATGGAATTATTCAACACTACTTATTTTGATCACGCATATATAGGACAAATTTCTACAATTAGTCAACTCAAGATGAACAAGAATTGGATTGGCTCATCTACGGTGAGCCTTCCCAGAAATTTTTGCCAATTTAATCCATCAGATATTGCTACAACTATTGTATAGATGGAACTTTTATTTTTTTGCTTATCCCTAGTACACGTGGTACAGGCCATGGTAATCATGGTGGGTAGAAGTAGGCGACTGCTTTTACTGTAAATGCACCACATGTCTACACATGTGAAAAGCATTTCGACTTTGCACTTACAAATGTGCCAGTGCCCAGTTTGGTTACTTGCACTCGCTGGTGGGTTGGACTTTTGCAAGAATCGGGGGGCCATTGGAGCATTTTTTTTTTTAATCAGAAAAAAAGTGCCCAATGCGGGAATCGAACCCGGGTCGTAGCGGTCGAAAACCAACGGTTTAGACCATCCTTCCACCAACCCCCCCTGGGGTGGAACTCTTGCTGGGAGGAAAAAGATCTATAAAAGAAAAGGTCAACTCTCCCATAATATTAAACGTCAAAAACTAGACTCCATCTTTTGTCCGTCACCGCAAACTAGTGGTCTCAAGACAGTGACAAAGCCATAACACCAGCTTTGTCAAACTGAGAAGCATCCACCATTTGAAGGTTTATTCATAATGATAAGGCACAATTTGGATTATAGATTACTAGACGAATGACCCAGGCAACGCCCGGGTTTACCCGATTAAAGGTTTTATTCAAACACTTTTTGTTACAATTATAAATTGGCGCCGTGGATGTCACTCTTGTGAAACGTCCTGCTCCAAACTTTACATGTACATTAGGTCAGCTGATATTACCTCCCATCTTCACCGCTAGATTTCATTTTATCTCCTCTCTAATTGTAAACACGCTGCTGTATCACCTCATAAGCATAAATAAATAAACCGCTAGATGCGCGCGCGGCTCACGAGCAAAAGGGCAAACTCTACGAATATTCGGGATAGAGACCTGAAAATTTTACTATAAGTTTTTCCAGATTCTACTCTATATACTGTTAAAATTTCAGTCAGATTAGTTACGATATAAATCTTCAAATCGAGCGAGCGTCTATAAATATTTCGATTCAGATCAAGTATTCTAATTATTAAGCGAACACACACTATTATTAATAAAATTTTGAGAAGATTTCGATTTTAAACGTATTTATAACCTTGATAGAGGGCGCTGTTCGTGAGCTAAACAGAATAATTTGAATATATAGTTTTAATATTTAATTTATATATAATTTAAAATAGCCTATCGTTTTACTCGTATTTTCTTTTACCTATGTATGGAAATTTTGGTACTGTAAAAAAAAACTTTGCTTCAATAATATAAAAAAAAAAAAACACCCAGGCTAAGTTTCGAACCAAGGTTGTGGAAATACGAAACCGCACACCTAACCATTAAGCTACACTTGGCATCATAAATATTCGCATGTAAAGCTATTTCAGGCATTACATATTTCTAACGACCTTTTTGAAATAAGTTTTTGAAACATGGAAATTATAATACTTCAAATAAATAGAAATAGAGTGAACACAAATAAAATATACCAAATATTTCGAATTGGAGCAGTTATTTTAAACAGCGAATTAGATCAGTTATATCTAAAAATGAAAATATATAAATAAATAAAACCTACCAAATATTTCAAATTAGAGCAGTTATTATATAAATATTTATATTATATGTGTTATTAAGCGAACTATTATTAATAAAATATTGAGAAGATTTAGATTTTAAACGTATTTATAACCTTTTAGTACTTGATAGAGGGCGCTGTTCGTGAGCTAAGTAGAATAATTTGAATATATAGTTTTAATAATTGATTTATATATTTTTCAAAATAGCCTATCGTCTTCCTCGTTATTTTTACCTATGTATGGAAATTTTGGTTTGAATTAGTGAACTACTGCAAATTTGTATACCGGACATACAAACCAACATACAAACATTCATTTTTATATATATAGATAAACACAAGGTAATAAGACCAAATCCAAATAAATAAATAGTGTGTGACATTTCGGTAACAGCGTTGTTACTATCTTCAGACCAAAGTACTGAAAAAAAAAAGAGCCGGACGTGATTCGAACATGCCACCTTCTGATCTGGAGTCAGACGCGCTACCATTGCGCCACCTGCCCGTTCAATACTTTTGTCTGATGATGGTGACAATGTTGTTGCCGAAACATCACACACTAATAAATTATTTGGATTAGGTCTTATTTTCTTTTAATATGTGTGGTATAAAATATGAAATTTGCATCCATGTGAAACAGGAAATTATTGTTTTCTACAGCTACCTAAGATGTTGGAGAGATGTCAACTGTGTGGTGACAGACGATGAGGAGGTGACAGAGCCTGCAGGAGGGGATGAGGAAGACAAGGAGAATGTGGTCTACATCATATCTGACGAGGTGCACTTCACCAGCCCCAAGATCAACAGGTGAGTCACTGTAGACTAGCTGCATATCTTAATAGAGCAGCATGTCTCAGCCCTTTTTTGGCTCTCAGACAGCTTCTTCTTCTTTCTTATCTCCACTCAATCATATTAGGGTATCAAGCTTGTAGAGCTTGACGACCATCATGACTGGGTGAAAGTGATAAAGGTACAATTTGGATTATAGATTAGAAACACAAGGTAATAAGATAAAATTCAAATAAATGGTATATTTATTTGAATTTGGTCTTATTACCTTGAGACAGCAAAAAATGTGGAAAAAAACACTTTGCTATGTACAGTAAAACCCCTCTATAGCAAACTCCCAATGTGACTGAACCTATACTTCGCTATAGCTATGGTTCGTTATAGCCATAGTTCACTGTATTATAAAATAAAAATGAGGATTATTTGAGGTTCGTTATAAGGGAAGGTTCACTATATCCCTGGTTTGTTTTAACAGGATTTTACTCTATTAAAGAAAACTACAGAAGTTAATTCATACAGTTAAACCTGTCTATAGCGCCTGATTTTAAATATGTAGTACGATGCGATTTACATTAAAAGTGACCTGTGTATAGCACCCCCTCTCATAGCACTCTATTTTGGTAAGTCCCTAGAAGGGACGCTATAGACAGGTTTAACTCTATTTTAAAATCCTAATTCATAAAATTAGAGTCATTAACCACAAAAAGAAACACAGTTTTTTTAATAAGGATTCTTTTTCTCTAATGTAGACAGGTAAAAAAATCTCGGAGGACTGGGTAAAAATTTCAATGGACCAGTTTGCCGGATCAGAAGTTGAGAATCTCTGTTCTAGACCAGATTTTTTTTTTTTAATCTTGAGTCACTCTTCTTTTTAGGAAGATGTGGTACTTGACAAATGAAGATTCCTACTGAGGATTTAACCATCTGCCAGCTTGCTGATATACCCTTTCTCTTGTTGCCTTGGGAATATCATACACCCTCTTTTGTGGTTGGGAAGACTTAAGGAGATGTTTCCATTCAGCCTGTGCTTCCAATGTGTTGAATGATGTAAGACCAGCCCTTATGTTGGTACTACTGATTATGATATTATGGTGGATATCATTGACTGCATTGACTCATCCATTGATGAGCTCTACTCATCCCCAGCAGACACTATCATCAAGCTCTACAAGCTTGATACCTTAATATGATTGTTAAGTGGAGATAAGAAAGAAGATGACGGATGGAGGTTTGAGAGACTACTTATACTGTAATCAATGATCACAAGGTAATAAGACCAAATCCAAATAAATAAATAGTGTGTGATGTTTCTGTAACAGCGTTGTTACCATCTTCAGACAAAAGTACTGAAATTTCTTTCTCTTATTAAAAAAAAAATGCTTCAATGGGTCCCGATTCTGGCAAAAGTCTACCCCATGAGTGAGTGCAATGTGTTGAGAATAAGTTACCATCTGTTGATTCAGTACTTTTGTCTGAAGATGGTAACAACGCTGTTACAGAAACGTCACACACTATTTATTTATTTGGATTTGGTCTTATTACCTTGTGTTTATAATTTATAATCCAAATTGTGCATTATCAATGTAATCAATGATGTTCTCTTTTAGGTGATACTCAATAAATGTTATTTCCCACCAGCACAGATGTGATATGTTGCGTTTGTTAATAAGGGACACAAAGGAGACAAGAGAGTGTTTAAGGCAGTTACAATATTCACTTAAATTAACAATGTTAAATGTATCAAGCCTTTTGCTCTTTTGCAAAAATCACTAAAAATCTCTGCAGCTCTTTGCCCCCTCACAAATATATCTTTCTATTCATGATGAAATTGTGAAAAAGTATTATAATTACAATTATATTCTCACAATGAGTATCTTTTTTTATTTAAAAAAAACGCTAGCTTTCAAGCGTTATTCGCTCTTCAACTCTTCAATATTTTTGTGAGCCCGTTGAAGAGCGAATAACGCTTGAAAGCTAGCGTTTTTTTAAATAAAAAAAGATACTCATTGTGAGAATATAATTGTAATTATAAAATATATCTTTATTGACCTCCCTGTTTCCTTAGAAGAAATGTATATACAGTAGAACTACCTCTCTGTAAAGGACAGAGCCAAAGTGTCCTTTAGGGAGAGGTGGCCTCTTACTGGAGAGAAGCTAATTGGTGAAAATAGTAATTTTGGCGATGAAAATTGGCTTTTTATATAAGAGACGTCCTCTATGTTAAGGTACAATTTGGATTGTAGTTTATCAACACAAGGTAATAAGACCAAAAATCCACATATAAATAACACACTGAAAAAAAACAATAGAAAAAAAATAAAAGATAAGTGGTAAAAGAAAATAAGACCTAATCCAAATAATTTATTAGTGTGTGACGTTTCGGCAACAACATTGTCACCATCATCAAACAAAAGAATAAATGATGATGGTGACAATGTTGTTGCCGAAACGTCACACACTAATAAATTATTTGGATTAGGTCTTATTTTATTTTATTATAATCTATAATCCAAATTGTGCTTTATCAAACGATAAGTGGGTCAGGTGTTGATATTAAAAATAAAGAAGGCATCTCCTGACCACGAGCACATGTGCTTTTTAGATGGCAGAGCGCCATCTAGTGGAGCAAAAATAAACAAAATGTTTATTAAGCTTGCTCCGTGATATTTGGCCAACCCAATTTCTTGATAAATCAAGAAAAGCCATCCACGAATGCGTTTCGCACTGTTGGCGCTCGTCAGCGTGGAGTAGGCTGTAACCACTGCGACCAAAAAGATTTTTTGGTCCCAGAGGCTTCTTGAGAAATCAAGAAATGGGTATTTAAGGCCAAATTTAAAATAACACACTATTAATTTTTTATTTGGATTTGATATTATTACCAGGTGTCTTCTAGTGAGAGTGTCCTCTCATCGATGTTTTACTGTAGCTTGACCTGCTTTGAATTTTAGAAAGTAAGAAACAAGAGCAAAGTGACAAAGGTAACACAGGAAAATTAGCAAGAAGTTGAAGGGGAGGTTTAAGTTCAGTTTCTTCATGCCTTATCATCTATTGTTGGTCTGTCTTATCTACATTTGATAGAACTCTTGTCTATCTTCCTTCACAAAAACTATGGAGAATCTATTTATATTTATAGATCTTTGTGGGGGTCTATGCAAATGACCCAGGTTCTGACTAAGGGGATGTTTTGTCCATTTGATTTATATTATTACTAGCGGACGTACCCGGCTTCGCCCGGGTTTTACCTGAGTAAAGGTTTGTCTAACGAACATTTGTTAAAACAATTCTCTATAAGCTTATAAAAAAAAAAGATATATTTTGATAATTTGAAACTCGTAAATTTGAAGCTCTCGATAAAGTGAACATTTTTTCCCGGTCCCTTATCTCATCTTGTTTCAAATAAATTGCCGTGTGTCATCCTGAATTTTGTCTTTCCTAATTTTCTACATTACAAAATCATCATTTTATCTAGTGAACATTTTTCCCGGTCCCTTGAAAAATACTCGATAACTAATTTTGACTTGTGCGCAATTAATAGGTAGAAAATCTTACTTTTGATAAATAATCTTTAAGATAATAAACTTAGTGATAAAAAAAAACTTATAGATAAAAAACTTGTTATCATCGTCGCAATGAGGGCGCTGCTTGCGAGTTAAATCTACAAATCTGCAAATAACTCTAAGGATATTCAAGATATTCAAGAAATTATTTTTCAAAAACCTTCCCGGGGATATACCTAATAATATCCCAAAATTTCACGGCGATTGGATGTATGGTTTTTGAATCTATAGAGTACACACAGACAGACATTCAATTTTATATATATATATATAGATTATCATTAGCATGAGTACAGTAGAACTACCTCCCTGTAAAGGACAACACCTAAATGTCGAGCCAAAGCGTTCTTTAGAGAGAGGTATCCTCTTACTGGAGAGTTGCTAAATAGTAAAAATGGTAATGGTGGTAATGAAAACTGTCCTTTGTAGAGCGGTGTCCTCTAGCATGAGTGTCCTCTCATAGAGGTTTTACTGTAGTAGTAATAGTGCAGCATGAAGATAAGAATTCATTAATATACAGTATTAGTATTGTAAACCAAACAGGGCTCTGGCATATTTGTAAGTGCAAAGTCGAACTGTTTTTCACATGTATAGACATGTGGTGCACTTACAGTAAAAGCATACGCCTACTTCTACCCACCATGATTATCATGACCTGTACCATGTGTACTAACTAGGGATAAGCAAAAAAAATTAGTATTGTATTACAGTATATATTACTGTATATTCAGTATTAAAGTTAAAAATGGCATATTCTAACCACTCACATAAGTATTTTAGATTGCAGAACACCATCTAGTGGAACAAAAATCAACTAAACATGGCTTTAACTTGTTAAACTTGTTTACCTTGTTACATGATATTTGGAACCGATATTCTTGATTTGGTTGACTTATTTTAATTAAAAAAAAAAATTGTCGTACTCATGTTTTTATCCTAATTTTTCTTCGTGACATTTTGACGGTGATGCTGGGTAGATTAAGAAAGACAAACTGAAGAACACTGAGCAGATTTTTGGGCCATGGGTGCTGTGAACTGTATTTTCTGAAACTCAACTCCAGGATTCCACTGTCATGTCAAAGTCAAAACTTCCCTCTAAGAAGACAATGTCCCTACATATAGACGCAAAGCTGCTCTTCCTGTCTGGAGAAAAAAGGATTTAAAAACTACTAGGGACCACATTCAGGATGCAAACCTTGACCTAAATATACAAGATTCATGTCAACAGCTATTAAATTTGCAAAATGTGAGTCACTGTTCCCATAGAGGAAGAGCTTTATAACAGAATATTTATTATCTTATATCCATGGAATATTAATAATGATATTTTTTATTTCAGTAAATTTCCCTTTTTGGCTTTCTTTTATTTGATGTTAATAAGGTTAAATTGTTTGCATCATAGTAAATTGCCCAGTCATCCTTATGTTTGTCTTTCTTCATTATTCTATGTATATATGGTGTGACTGGGTTTTCTCCTGCTGATCAGTTCCACTCTTACTTCACAACACCGTCTAGGTGACCCTTGTGCAGTTCATTCCCTCACTGGCCTGGCCTCATAAAGTCAGAACTTCAGATGTTGTCAAAATGTTGGTCCACCACCTCACCATAGAACCTGTACTGGGGAACCTTCTTCAATAATATGGGACATTGTAGCTATCCACAGTTTGGACTTCATGTGCAACTCAATTGTTGGCCTCTCTTCCCTTTAGTTCAACCCAATTGTTGGCCTCTCTTCCCTTTAGTTCAACTCAATTGTTGGCCTCTCTTCCCTTTGGTTCAACCGAATTGTTGGCATCTCTTCCCTTTAGTTCAACTCAATTGTTGGCCTCTCTTCCCTTTAGTTCAACCCAATTGTTGACACCTCTTCTCTTTGGTTCAACCCAATTGTTGGCCTCTCTTCCCTTTGGTTCAACCCAATTGTTGGCCTCTCTTCCCTTTAGTTCAACCCAATTGTTGGCCTCTCTTCCCTTTAGTTCAACCCAATTGTTGGCCTCTCTTCCCTTTAGTTCAACCCAATTGTTGGCCTCTCTTCCCTTTAGTTCAACTCAATTGTTGGCCTCTCTTCCCTTTAGTTCAACCCAATTGTTGGCCTCTCTTCCCTTTAGTTTAACCCAATTGTTGGCCTCTCTTCCCTTTGGTTCAACCCAATTGTTGGCCTCTCTTCCCTTTAGTTCAACCCAATTGTTGGCCTCTCTTCCCTTTGGTTCAACCCAATTGTTGGCCTCTCTTCCCTTTAGTTCAACCCAATTGTTGGCCTCTCTTCCCTTTAGTTCAACCCAATTGTTGGCCTCTCTTCCTTTTAGTTCAACCCAATTGTTGGCCTCTCTTCCCTTTAGTTTAACCCAATTGTTGGCCTCTCTTCCCTTTGGTTCAACCCAATTGTTGGCCTCTCTTCCCTTTGGTTCAACCCAATTGTTGGCCTCTCTTCCCTTTAGTTCAACTCAATTGTTGGCCTCTCTTCCCTTTGGTTCAACCCAATTGTTGGCCTCTCTTCCCTTTGGTTCAACCCAATTGTTGGCCTCTCTTCCCTTTAGTTTAACCCAATTGTTGGCCTCTCTTCCCTTTGGTTCAACCCAATTGTTGGCCTCTCTTCCCTTTAGTTCAACTCAATTGTTGGCCTCTCTTCTCTTTGGTTCAACCCAATTGTTGGCCTCTCTTCTCTTTGGTTCAACCCAATTGTTGGCCTCTCTTCCCTTTAGTTCAACTCAATTGTTGGCCTCTCTTCCCTTTGGTTCAACCCAATTGTTGGCCTCTCTTCTCTTTGGTTCAACCCAATTGTTGGCCTCTCTTCCCTTTGGTTCAACCCAATTGTTGGCCTCTCTTCCCTTTGGTTCAACCCAATTGTTGGCCTCTCTTTCCTTTAGTTCAATCCAATTGTTGGCCTCTCTTCCCTTTAGTTCAACCCAATTGTTGGCCTCTCTTCCCTTTAGTTCAACCCAATTGTTGGCCTCTCTGCTCTTTAGTTCAACCCAATTGTTGGCACCTCTTCCCTTTGGTTCAACCCAATTGTTGGCCTCTCTTCCCTTTGGTTCAACCCAATTGTTGGCCTCTCTGCTCTTTAGTTCAACCCAATTGTTGGCACCTCTTCCCTTTGGTTCAACCCAATTGTTGGCCTCTCTTCCCTTTAGTTCAACCCAATTGTTGGCCTCTCTTCCCTTTAGTTCAACCCAATTGTTGGCCTCTCTTCCCTTTAGTTCAATCCAATTGTTGGCCTCTCTTCCCTTTAGTTCAACCCAATTGTTGGCCTCTCTTCCCTTTAGTTCAACCCAATTGTTGGCCTCTCTTCCCTTTAGTTCAACCCAATTGTTGGCCTCTCTTCCCTTTAGTTCAACCCAATTGTTGGCCTCTCTTCCCTTTAGTTTAACCCAATTGTTGGCCTCTCTTCTCTTTAGTTTAACCCAATTGTTGGCCTCTCTTCCCTTTGGTTCAACCCAATTGTTGGCCTCTCTTCCTTTTAGTTCAACCCAATTGTTGGCCTCTCTTCCCTTTGGTTCAACCCAATTGTTGGCACCTCTTCCCTTTGAGGTTCAACCTAATTAAGTCTTGACAGAGAGAATCCTGTGATCTTCTCTAGTCACAAAGTCCAACTTGACTTGAAGGACACTGACAATAAACAAAATAATTAAAGAAAGCCTTTTAAGGAAAAAGTTTAAACTAAGAAATGGCAAACAAAGATGACCTGGCTTATCAGTACTCTGTGAAGAAGAGAGACCCGAATAAATGAAAATTTATATAGTTATTAAGGCTCAATACATATTCTAGGGATGTTAGAGAATATTATTCTTTCAAACATGGTGAATCCTCAAAGTAAATTGGCTATTTGTGTGTAAACATCTTTTTGTGTTTGTTTAGGTGTGTATGAGCCATATTTTTGTGTCTGTTTATGTGTGTCTGGTAATAGCTGCAGGCATCCACAAGCTTATAGAGATATAAGGAAGATAGAAGTCATGTCTTGAGATACACAAAGAGAGAGAGAGAGAAAAGGTCAAGGATTATTACACCTTGATACATTCTCTTTAAACAAATAGAATATATCGAAGTTTGACAATTATACCTCGCAAATGTTTCTTTTGAACCAAAATTTGAAATTTATTTTAAGAAGAAATAACAATTATTTCTAAACTTAGGGATGAAGTATGATAGGATGAATTGTGAAGAGTAATGATAATGGACTCTTTATTTTTCCGTTTATCATTACTCTTCACAATTCATCCTATCATACTTCATCCCTAAGGTTAGAAATAATTGTTATTTCTCCTTAAAATAAATTTTGAATTTTCGTTCAAAAGAAACATTCGTGGTATAGTTGCCAGATTTCGTTCTACAATCATGGGCCGCATTATATTGTATTATAAATATAATATATAAACATGTGAAAATTTCTGGAGATCTCCTTGGCATGTTCCTCCCTCTCTTTTATAGATAACTCTGGGTAATATGGAAGAACTGGTTGATGTAGGTATTGCATTGATAGTCTTCTAGCTCAAGGAGCATGGAATTTGTGTGTAAACTTTGCACAAGGGTATAAGAAACAACAACATCTTCTCATCTTTTCCTTAAGCCATCCTTGCATCCATCTATTGGATTATTGCTTTCATTTATTTGTCTAATTCAGGTTCCTGGAGTGTGTAAATGTAGGCAACTACCCAGGTTGTGTTGGGTGATTGGCCCTACTATAGTTCACCAGAAAGCATTTAAAAAAAAGTTCTACATTAACTTTTTCCCCCCCATTCTCTTCATTTTCAAATATACAACTTCTACATTGAAAATAAATAAGTATAGTTCATACAATACAAAATTAAGAAATGAATATTGTTGCATTAGAACCTTTCTCTAGGCAATAAATTGATAAAGAGGGAGTGCAATCCCTTGAAATATTCTGAGAAAAAAAATTGTTTCTTTTTTTTTTATTTCAACAGATCCAGGTACACCCTTTTTATATAAACATATTCAATGGATCGCTTTTTGACTCAAACTCTCTAAAAGTCAACACCTAGTTGCAGAGTGTTCTTTAGAGAGAGGCGTCTTCTTACCAAAGAGTAACTAAATAGTAAGATTGGTAATTTTGGCGATGAAAACTTCTTTGTAGAGAAGTGACCTCCAGTGAGAATGTCTTCTCATAGAGGTTGTTCTGTAACTTTAGATTGAGGAGCCTATTCTCTTAACCCAGCTTTTTGGCATTCATTTTTTATTAAAAATGGTTTGGGACACAGAAAGCGTATTTATTTGGCTCATTGTTGATTCATGCAATCTTTCTGTATTTATGAAAACAAAAGCAATAGAACATCTTCTGTTCATGAAATTGAGCATTTTCTATTGTGGCTACTGCCCTCTATCAGGTGATGGTATTTCAACTACTCTATGATAGCAGCACTTTGGTCCAGTTGGACTGCTTGCTACAGCACACCCCTGCTTCACATTCTTTCATTCAAAGGAAGACCTTAGAGGTAATAAGACCAAATAAATAAACACAAGGTAATAAGACCAAATCCAAATGAATAAATAGTGTGTGACGTTTCGGTAACAGCGTTGTTACCATCTTCAGACAAAAGTACTGAATGAGAAATTTTACCACAGCATGTTTTAAATAGTTACTGTTATCAAGTGTGTAAACAAGATAGCAGATAAGAAGAAGATAGTTTTCTGAGAAACACAGAATATTATTCTTAGAATTGAGAGAGATAGTAGAAAAAAACCCACTTTTTTTTTTAAATTTCTCATTCAGTACTTTTGCCTGAAGATGGTAACAACGCTGTTTGAAGATGGTAACAACGCTGTTACCGAAACGTCACACACTATTTATTTATTTGGATTTGGTCTTATTACCTTATGCTTATAATCTATAATCCAAATTATGCCTTATCAAGACCAAATAAATAAATATTGTGCCAAAATTCAGTCTTTTGTTTGATGATGGTAACAACACTGTTACTGCAATGTTACACATTATTTATTTAGGTCTTATAACCTTTTGTTTCTAATCTATAATCCAAATTGTGCCTTATCAAAGGAAGACCTTTATTCACCCATATCAAGACCCCCATTGTCTTCACAAATAAAAAGCTAGAAAAATCCCCCCTCATCCTCTCTCCAGTCTGTAAAAGGAAGAAGTTGGAGCTCCAACAGCAGATGTTGTGGACTTGCTGAATTCATTGGAATTCCCCATGTCTAGAATAAATAACTGTGTCTAGAGGTGACCTACCACTCCTACACCTGTAGACTTTATTTTTTCTTCTTATCTTTATGTGATCTGCTCCTGCTCTCTGTTGAGTAATCTTATCCACAAAGCCAAACTAATGATAAGGCACAATTTGGATTATAGATTATAAAAACAAGATAATAAGACCAAATCCAAATAAATAAATAGTGTGTCACATTTCGGTAACAACGTTGTTACCGAAACGTCACACACTATTTATTTGGATTTGGTCTTATTACCTTGTTTTTATAACTTCAAATTTCTAAATAATATGTAAGTAAGGTTTTACATGCAAATATGACTACTGCCATCTTATATTGTATCCTTTGGTCTTATATTAGTATTCAATGGATTGTACCTTTTAGTGTATATAGCGTGAAAATAACTCTGAAAGATATTACAGTGACCGTTATTAAAGATACGAGATAACCAAGTGTGAACAGCCTCTGTCTCCTTAAAAAAAATAGATGACCAAAAATATGAAACTTATTTATGTTTTGTCCATGAGTGTAATTTATCAAACCTCCATGAGAGTACACACCTGGTTCCAGACACCTCTCTATAAAGGACATTTTTCATCACCAAAATTTTACATTTTTACCAATTAGCTGTTCAAATAAGAGGACACCTTTCTCTCTAAAGGACACCTTGGTTTTACAAATAGGTGTTTTTCCTTTAGAAAGAGGTTCTTTTGAATATGTAAATGAATACTATGAATAATAGACCCCCTCCTACCATATCATTGAAATTATCATTGGGTGGAGTATTATTGTTCAAGAAGAGAGGTAGACGTTAATTTTTAAGATATTTTGTGTGATGTTCCTTCGCGCGCGCGCGATTAAATAAATAAATATCTTTTACCAAATTAAGAAACAAATTTTAATTATATATCTTTTATTGTTATATATATATTTTTGAATATAGTCATAACAGCAACAACAATAAAAATTACAGTGCTACCAATTCCAAACAATCAAAAATAAATTAATTAAACAAGAGTATATTATAATATTATTATAAGGTATATTACATTTTGATTTCCTGTTCCTTTTACAGATTGGATGCTTTTTCCTTTATAAAAGAGTTAAAAAGGGATTGAGACTTTT